>PVHT021183528.1:9607005-9745013 GCA_004024745.2 Catagonus wagneri
GTGACTGTGGCTTGGATCTGATCCCTGCCTGGCTCCAGAACTCCATATGCTTCGGGGCGGCCAAAAAAGGAAAAAAAAACCATTTGGAGTTCCCACTGGCACAAAGGGACCTGGGGCATCTCCAAAGCACTGGGATGCAAATCAATTCCTGGCTGGGCACAGTGGGTTAAGGGTTGTGCATGGGTTGCAACTCCAGTCTGGATCTGATCCCTGGACCAGGAACTCCTTAAGGTTTGAGATGGCAAAAAAAAAAAAAAGGACAAAAATCCACGCTACAAAGTGGAAGATGGAGTTCTGTCATGGCTCAGCGGTTAACGAACCCAACTAGCATCCATGAGGATGCGCGTTCAATCCCTGGCCTTGCTCAGTGGGTTAAGAATCTGGCGTTGCCGTGAGCTGTGGTGAAGGTTGCAGACACGGCTCGGATCTTGCATTGCTGTGGTTCTGCCATAGGCCGGTGGCTACAGTTCGGATTGGACCCCTAGCCTAGGAACCTCCGTATGCTGTGGGTGCGGCCCTAAAAAGACACACACAAAAAAAGTGGAAAATATCTGTAATGCATGTAGTTGGCCATTGATATCTGCAAGGGATTCCAGGACTCCTTTGATATACCAAAGTCCACAGAAACTCAAGTGCCTTATATAAAATGGTGTGGTATTTGTATATAACCTACACACATCTTATCGTATACTTTAACACAGCTCTAGATTACTTTTAATACCTAATACAATGTAAATGCTATGCAAGTTGTTGCCAGCAGGTGACAATCACATTAGAATTCAGCTTGGCAATATCTAGTAAAGCTGAACATACCCAACAACCTAACAGTGTCACTCCTAGGATATTTACCCTAGAGAAACTCTTGCACATATGAAGCAAGAGATGTAAAATAATATATATTTTTTTTAAGGGCCGCACTCCAGCATATGGAGGTTCCCAGGCTATGGGGTCTAATCAGAGCTACAGCTGCCGACCTACACCAGAGCCACAGCAACAGCCGATCCAAGCCACATGGGCGACCTATACCACTGCTCATGGCAACGCCGGATCCTTAACTCACTGAGCGAGGACAGGGAACAAACCTGCAATGTCATGGTTCCTAGTCGGATTTGTTTCCGCTGCGCCACAACGGGAACTCCGAGATGTAAAATAATATTTATAAACTATACATATACATATATATATATATATATATGTTTTTTAGGGCCACACCCATGGCATATGGAGATTCCCAGGCAAGGGGTCTAATCAGTGCTACAGCTGCCCACCTCCGCCACAGCCACAGCAATGCGGGATCACATCTGTGACCTACACCACAGCTCATGAAACTCTGGATCCTTAACCCAGTGAGTGAGGGCAGGGATCAAACCTGCATCCTTATGGATGCTAGTTAGATTTGTTTCCACTGAGCCACAATTGGAACTCCAATGTTCTGTATCTTAACTTCGTGTGGTGGTGACATGCGTGTTCACCACATCCACCCTTCTGTAGTTATATTTTAAAATGCATTAACATAAAAGAAAAATATCATAGTAAATTGTAAAAACTTGGATAAAGGGAATAACAAAGAGTATCTCATAGCGGCTTATTTAGCAGATAATTTTTCAAGGTGTAATAACCTAAATTTACAAATGCAAAGAAAATCTGTGAATGTTTTAGCGCGTGTGAAAAGATTGCTCCTGTAAAAATAAATGAAGAATTGAGCTTCCTCTAAGGTCATTTAAAACTGTTAGTTCTGGAGAAATGAGAATCCTCCTACACTGTTGGTGGGAATGTCAATTGGTATAACCAGTATGGAAAACAGTATGGAGGTTCCTCAGAAAATGGAATATGGAACTACCATATGATCCAGCAATCCCACTTCTGGGCGTATATCTGGACAAAACCACAAACTACAAAACCACAATTCACCCATAGGTTCTTAGCAGCACTATTCACAATAGCCAAAGCATGGAAACAACCTAAATGTGTGAATCGATCGATGAACGGATTAAGAAGATTTGGTACATATGCACAATGGAAGAGTACTCAGTCATAAAAAGAATGAAGTAATGTCATTCACAGCAACATGGATGCAACTAGAGATTATCATACTAAATGAAGTAAGTCAGAAAGACAAATCTCATATCATTTATATGTGGAATCTAAAATATGGCACAAATGAATCTATCTACAAAACAGTAAGACACTTAAAGACACAGAGAACAGACACAGAGAACAGGTTGCCAAGGGAGTGTGGGGGAGGGAGTGGAAACTAGGAGTTTGAGGTTAGTAGATGCAAACTATTACTACTGTATAGCACAGGCAACTATATCCAGTCTCCTGGAAGAGACTGTGATGGAAGATAATCTAAGAAAGAAAATGTGTGTGTGTGTGTGTATGTGTGTGTGTGTGTGTGTGTGTGTGTGTGTATGTATGTGTATATATATATAGATGTACATATATATACATATATAATGACTGGGTCATTTTGCTGTACAGCAGAAACTGGCACAACATTGTAAATCAACTATACTTTTCTTTTTTTATGGTCAGTTAAGGATCTGGCATTGCCACAGCTACAGTGTAGGTCACAACTGTGGTTGGGATCTGATCCCCGGCCCAGGAACTCCATATGCTGATGGATGGCAAAAAAAGAAAAAGGGAAAAAAAGAAAATCATAAAAATTACAGCATGTGAATGTATATTAAAGGAATATCATCACCAGTCATCTTTTTTTTTTCAGAAAGTTCTTTCAGAATTTCCCAGATGGAAAAAAAAAAAGAAAAAGAATTTCCTAGATGAGAGTAAAAGAGACCAAGGGGTCAAAAACTCTATCATTTTTTTTTTTTTTGGCTGCCCCTTGGCACATGGAGCTACCGGGCCAGGGATCAGATTCGAGTCACAGACAAGAACTAAGCCACAGCTGTGGCAACGCCAGATCCTTAACCCACTGTGCAGAGTTTGCACCACAGCAGGAGCTCCCAAAAACTCTTTCAATATTTAATGCTTGACTTCTCACCAACAGGATACACATATTGAAATATCAATCAACAGTTGCATGAAAGCCACATGCTATAATATATTTTTAGCTTTTTTTTTAAAGCTCTTTCTCTTCATTTATAATATTTGTTGGTAAGACAGAAATTACCATGGAGTAAATTGTTATTCTGTGAACCTATCACATACATTTTTGTCCCCAAATTGATAAATTTTAACTTTGATAAACTAAAAAAAAAAGAAATTTTGTTCTTTGGGCCACATTTCATTTGAGGGTTTTTTTTCACTTTTCTACAGATAAGAGGTATTTTGGAGAATAAGTTCAAGCAGCACTGGTTATACAATGCAGGTTAAGATCTTACACTTCTGCTCCAGTGTATTCTTTTCCTTCTTGTTAATAAATAAAACCTAACAGTAACAGAAAAAGGGGTTAACTAGAAGAATAATTTTTAAATTTGAGGAATAACGTTGTGTTTTGTGTTTTTTGGCCATGCCTGTGGCATATGGAAATTCCCAGGCCAGGGACTGAACCTGAGCCACAAGCAGTGACCCAAACCGATGGCAGCAATAAAGTCAGATCCTTAATCTGCTGGGTTGCAAGAGAACCCCCAATGAACGAGTTTTAAAATATGAATTTTATTTTATTTATTCCTAATCTAAAACCTAACTTTAAAACATCTAATAGCTTAATAAGAAAATAATTCCAGGGAGTTCCTGTTGTGGCTCAGTGGTTAACGAATCCAACTAGGAACCATGAGGTTGCGGGTTTGATCCCTGGCCTTGCTCAGTGGGATAAGGATCCGGCGTTGCCGTGAGCTGTGGTGTAGGTTGCAGACGCAGCTCGGATCCCGTGTTGCTGTGGCTGTGGCAGTAGCTGTAGCTCTGATTAGACCCCTAGCCTGGAAACCTCCACATGCCTCAAGTGTGGCCTTAGAAAAGGCAAAAAGACCAAAAAAAAAAAAAAAAGGAAAATAATTCCAGGGAGTTCCCGTCATGGTGCAGAAGAAATGAATCCGACTGGGAACCATGAGGTCATGGGTTTGATCCCTGCCCTTGCTCAAGTGGGTTAAGGATCCAGCGTCGCCTCGAGCTGAGGTGTAGGTTGCAGATGCGACTCAGATCTGGTGTTCCTATGGCCGTGGCGCAGGCTGGCAGCTACAGATCTGATTCAACCTCTAGCCTGGGAACTTCCATATGCCACGGGTGCATGCTGTCCTAAAAAGACAGAAAAAAAGGAAAAGAAAAGAAAGAAAAGAATTCCATGGTCAAATAAATTTAAAACATCTAATAGCTTAATGAGAAAATAATTCCATAGTCAAATTCAGAACACAAAATATGATTTGCCACAGAAATTCTCAGGGTCTTTAATAAGCTAATACATATTATAAATCTCTAAGGAAGGGACATACAGTAATTTCCAAAACTTATTTGACCATATCTTTTATATTTTTTACTAAGTATACTTGGAAAATCATGTAGTATAAACCCCGTAGGCTGACATTTTGGGTCTCCCATACTCTAACCTCACACCTCTCCAAACCAAAACCAACCAAATATGTTCTATTCATTGCCCCTGGAAATTCTCTGCACTGCTAACCTATGTTTCCCCGACTCCTTCAGGGCAAATTAATATTCGATTTGTAAAAAAATAAATTAAAAAAAAATGTAGTCTTTGCAGTGGTAATTGCTGCTCATATGACTTTGCATACCTTGGCTGGAAACATAAAATGTTACTTTCAGGGTTAGCTCATATCCTTAGAGTTCTGAAGTTTTCCATGTTCTAAAGATATATACAGGTCTTCCTTGGCTTTCAATAAGGTTACATCCTGATAAACCCATTGTGAGTTGAAAATATCATAAGTCAAAAATGTATTTAATACGGAGTGCCTATTGTGGCTCAGCAGTGACAAACCCAGCTAGTATCCATGAGGACATGGTTTAGATCCCTGCCCTTGCTCAGTGGGTTAAGGATCCAGCATTGCCGTGAGCTGAGGTGTAGGTCGAAGACAGGGCTCAGATCCTGCACTGCTATGGCTAGGCCAGTAGCTGCAGCTCTGGTTCGACCTCTGGCCCGGGGAACTTCCATTTGCCAAGTGTGTGGCCCTAAAAAAGGAAAAGTAAAAAAAAAAGAAAAGAAAAGCATTTAATGCATCTAACCCACCAAACATCATAGATTAGGCTAGCTTACCTTACGTGTGCTTAAAACATTTACATTAGCCTACGGTTGGCTAAACTCATCTAACACAAAGCCCATTTTATTTATTTATATTTATTTTAGCTGCGCCAAAAGCATGTGGAAGTTTCTGGCAACGGACTGAACCTGAGCAACAACAGCGACCTGAGTGGTTACAGAGACAACACTGGACCCTTAACCCTCTGTGCCATCAGGGAACTCCATAAAGCCCATTTTATAATAAAGTGTTTAATATCTCATATAATTTATTAAATACTGAAACTGAAAAAAAGAATGGTTGTATGGGTACAGATTGGTTGTAGGTTTATTGGGTTGTTTATCCTCACGATCTCAAGGCAGACTGGGAGCTACTGCCCAGCATCACAACTGAGTACCCTACCACATATTGTTAGCCAGGGAAATGATCAAAATTCAAAATTTGAAGTACAGTTTCTACTGAACATACACTGCTTTTGCACCATCATAAAGTAAAAAAAAAAAATCATTAAGTGGAACCATCCTAAGTCAAGGATCATAAACACTTTTTTTTTCTTTTGCTGGTACCACCTATCTTCCTCTTTACAAAAGGAAAAAACCTTAGACTTTTCCCAAAATTTCCCAGCATACAGTATTTCTAAGTACTTATTTCTTCATTAAATAAACACTGTTATTACCTCAAAGGAAACTGATTCCAAGATAGAACCATTATAATTGTAGTTCTGGTAAGTTATTCTTGTGGGAAAATTCGAAAAATCTGTAGAAGCTAAAACCAGAATGCATTGAAAATATTTGTATCGATCATTTTCTAAGAAGCAGCAAGGTCTATGTGACTACACTCCACTTCCAGCTATTTATGCACCTGGCATATGGTAGGTACTCAACAAATGTGAAAGACTATTATCAGCCCTTAAGAGAGTAAAAGAAATCAGCTTAAAGTTTTTCTCTTAGTAATAGAAGGCAAGGACTACCATTCAAACTCTAATGCCACAAGTGTCTTCCTTTCAGTTAGTAAATATACTTTCAATAAATGTTTTCTAAAGTGAAGAGCTCGACAAACAAACTGAGATTGCTGATGGATATGCTGGGAAACTAACTTGCTTGGGTTGATTTAGAAGTAGTAATAAGCTACAAGCAGGGTTGAGATGGTCTTAAATATAATAAAGGTACAGAAAAGTACAGGTCATAAGTATACAGTTCAGTGGATTCCCACAAAGTATAACCATTACCCAGGTGAAGAAAGACTTTTACCAGCAACCTAGAAGTTTTATGCACCTCATTAAAAAAAAAAAAGTTTTTATTCTAGTTGATTTACAATGTTGTGTCAATTTCTCCTGTACGGCAAAATGATCCAGCCCATGTTACCTTCCATCATGTTCTATCACAAGAGATAGGATATAGTTCCCTGTGCTAAACAGTAGGATTCATGCCTTTTTAATTATTAACCTCTCCATCTCCCCAAAGATACTGCTGTCTTGATTTCTAACACTGTAATTTCCAAAACCATAGGTTAGTTTTTGAAATTTGTGTCAGTGGGATCACATGACATGTGTTATTGCCAGGATTCTTCTGCTCAATATTGTGGTTGTAGGAGCTATCCATATCGATCCATGAGCTGTGGTTCATTTATTTTAACTGCTGAGCAGCATTGGATGGTATGAATATGCCACAATCTATTCATTCCACCGTGGAGGGACATTTGGGGCTTTACAAATTGAGGCATCAATAAATAATGCTGCTGCTAGAGACATTATGTACACCTCATGGCGAAGAGTGTATACTTTTCTAGTGGATTTACACATAGTGATATATATTGATTGATTGATTGATTGATTGCTTTTTAGGACCAAGCCTTTGGCATATGGAAGTTCCCAGGCTAGGGGTCGAATTGGAGCAGCAGCTGCAGGCTACACTATAGCCACGGCAACACGGGATCAGAGCTGAGTCTGTGATCTACACCACAGCTCATGGCAACCTTGGATCCTTAGCCCACTAAGCGAGGCCAGGGATCAAACCTGCATCCTCATGGATACTAGTTGGACTCATTTCCACTGTGCCATAATGGGAGCCATAGTGATAAAATTGCTTGGATATAGTAGGATATGCAGAGAAATGTACTTCAGCAGGTATGCCAGTTTTCTAAAATGGCTATGTAAATTTACTTTCTCACCCGCTATGGAGCTTTGCTCCATTGCCTTACCAACACACAGTACTGTCACTCTTTTTAGCTATTGTGGTGAGCATCTATTTTGGAAATTTATTTCATTGGTCTGTTTGACTATATTTGCATTAATATCAGTGTCTTAGTTTATTTAAAAAATCTTGGAGTTCCCTTCGTGGCTCAGTGGTTAACGAATCCGACTAAGAACCATGAGGTTGCGGGTTCGATCCCTGGCCTTGCTCAGTGGGTTAAGGATCCGGCATTGCCGTGAGCTGTGGTGTAGGTTGCAGACGCGGCTCGGATCCCACGTTGCTGTGGCTGTGGCGAAGGCCGGCAGCTACAGCTCCTGTTAGACCCCTAGCCTGGGGACCTCCATATGCCGTGGGTGCGGCTCCACATAAAGGCAAAAAGACAAAAAAAAAAAAAAAATCTTGACATCTAGTGATATCTTCACTTTGTTCTTCTACAAGGATTTCTTTCTTTACCTTTTCTATTTGCGTATACATTTTAGAGATGTTTGTCAATTATTCCACACCACACCTCTCCTTCCCACACTGAAGGAATCTATACTGGAATTTATTGAATCTATAGATCAACTTCGGGGAAATTGGTATTTTCATAAGACTTTGATTGAATCTGACATATTCTTCTAAAATTTCTCTCAATCTTTTACAGTTTTCTGTGCAGTTTTCATTTTTGCTATTCTTCTGTTTTTTTCCTTGTCTTATTGCACTAGAGTTGTCTATTCAGTAAAACACTGAATAAAGGCAGAGATAGAAAATATCTTGTTTCATTCATAATCTCAAGGGGAAAGTGTTGAATATTTTATCATTGTATAGCCTTTTTATACATTGCTGAATTTATTCTTCCTATAGCTTAAGGTTTTACATCTCTTTGTGAGATTGTAATTTTCTGTTTAATATCCTTGGTCATATTACTATCAAGATTATACAGGCCTTATTCAATGAGCTAAGGAAGTGTTTCCTTTTCTACTTTCTGTGTGAAATTGATTAAATTCACTGATGACATGATGTGGACGTGGAATTTTGTCCTCAGCTCCCTGTTTTCCCCTTCCCTCGGGGCAAAGATTTGAATTTTTGCTTTGATGAAGCAAAAATAAGACCATCATTTGACTTCTAAACAATGAATACTGAAGACAATAAAGCAATTTCTTTAAAGTACAGAAAAAAATACTCACCAACCTAAATTTTTTTTTTTTTTTTTTGTCTTATCTAGGGACGCACACATGGCATATGGAGGTTCCCAGGCTAGGGGTCAAATTGGAGCCGTAGCCACTGACCTACACCACAGCCACAGCAATGCGGGATCCAAGATGCATCTGCGACCTATACCACAGCTCACAGCAATGCCGGATCCTTAATCCACTGAGCAAGGCCAGGAATCGAATCCGCAACCTCATGGTTCCCAGGCGAACTCGTTAACCACTGAGCCATGACGGGAACTCCACCAACCTAAATTTTTACATTGAGCAGGTGAAATCAAGGAATTTTAGAATAAACAAAAACAGAATTCATCATCAGAAAAAAATTTTCTTCACAGAGAAGGAAAATGATCTCTGATAAAAGCTTGAAGATGTAGTAAGGTATAAAAAGTAACAAAGTGTAAATGAATACTGAAAGGATAAATTCATAATGATGCTGTCAAACTTAAAAAAATATATAGAGGAGTTCCCCTTGTGGCGAAGCGGTAACCAATCTGACCAGGAACCATGAGGTTGCAGTTTTGATCCCTGGCCTCGCTCAGTGGGTTAAGGATACGGCGTTGCCGTGAGCTGTGGTGTAGCTCACAGACATGGCTTGGATCTGGTGTTGCTGTGGATGTGGTGTAGCCCGGCGGCTACGGTTTCAATTAGACCCTTAACCTGGGAACCTCCATACGCTGCAGGTGCAGCCCTAAAAAGACTATATATATAGTTCCTGATGTGGTTCAGTGGGTTACGAACCCGACAAGTATCCATGAGGATGTGGATTCAATCCCTGGCCTCACACCTTGGGTTAAGGATCTGGTGTTGCCACAAGCTGCGATCTAGGTCACAGACACAGCTCGCATCTGGCATTGCTGTTGCTGTGGCTGTAGCTGACAGCTGTAGCTCCTAGTCAACCTCTAGCCTGGGAACTTCCATATGCCACATGTGCAGCCCTAAGAAGCAAAACAAAACAAAAAGAAAAACAAAAAAATAAAAAACACCTCCACCCCGCCCCCAAAAAAAAACAAAAAACATATATACACAAACTATGAAAAAGTCAGCATGTAAGTGAAGCAAAATGTTCTGGGGTTTTGCATCAGGCATGGATGCATGTTGTAAATTCCAGGAAAACCACTTAAGTAACAGTAAAAGAATATATCAAGTTAATAGAGGGGGATAATAAAACACTAATAATTATTCAGATCAAAAGAAGAAAGGGAAGAAAAAGAAACAATAGGCAAGAAAAATAAAAGGCAATTAGTAAAATGGGGATTTAAACTTAAATATGTCAATTATTAAACTTAGGCAAACTACTTCAAATAAAAGACAAAAGCTATCATATTGGTTTTAAAAACATATCTTATTCATAAGACAACTTTAAAAAAGGATTACGGAAAGCTCAAAAATAAAAATAAGGGAAAAGAAACTATTCCTACACTATCCCAAAGAAAGCTGGAGTAGCGAGTTCCTGTCATGGTACAGCAGAAACCAAACCAACTAGGAACCATGAGGTTGCAGGCTCCATCCCTGGCCTTGCTCAGGGGGTTAAAGATCCAGCATTGCTATGGGCTGTGGTGTAGGTTGCAGCTGTGGCTCAGATCTGGCATTGCTGTGGCTGTGGCATAGGCTGGCAGCTACAGCTCCGATTAGACCCTTAGCCTGTGAACCTCCACATGCCAACAGGTGAGGCCCTAAAATGACAAAAGACAAAAAAAGAGAAAGAAAGAAAGCTGGTGTAGCTATACTAATATCAAGCAAAGCAGACTCTTAGACAAAAGTATTGTTAAAAATAGAGATGCCATGAGCTGTGGGTAGTTTGCAGATGTAGCTTGGATCCCACACTGCTGTGGCTGTGGGGTAGGCCCTTAGCCTGGGAACCCTTAGCCCGGGAACTTTCATATGCCGCAGGTGCAGCCCTAAGAAGCAAAAACAAGTAATTTTTTTAAAAATGGAGTTCCCGTCATGGCTCAGTAGTTAACAAATCCAACTAGGAACCATGAGGTTGCTGGTTCGATCCCTGGCCCTGTTCAGTGGGTTAAGGATCTGGCGTTGCCGTGAGCGGTGGTGTAGGTTGCAGATGCAGCTTGCATCCTGCATTGCTGTGGCTATGGCGAAGGCCGGCCCCTACAGCTCCTGTTAGACCCCTAGCCTGGGAACCTCCATATGCCATGGGTGCAGCCCTAGATAAGGCAAAAAGACAAAAAAATCAATAAAATAAATAAATGAATAAAAATGGAGTTCCTGTGGTGGTGCAGCAGTAATGAACCTGACTAGTGTTCATGAGAATGAGGGTTCAATACCTGGCCTCGCTCAATGGGTTAAGGATCCAGTGTTGTGAGCTGCAGCATAGGTCAAAGACCTGGCTTGGATCTGGCATTGCTGTGGCTGTGGCATAGGCTGGGAGCTGCAGCTCCTATTTGACCCCCAGCCTGGGAACTTTCATATACTGCAGGTAAATTTTAATTTTATATGATATAAAAATAAAAGGAGAAAGCCAAACCCATGAACTTTGTGGGAAATTATAACACACCTCTTGTTGATAGTCAACTGTGAAGCAATAAGGACAAGATTTGAACAATACAAGTAATAAAAAGGACTTATTCGGAGTTCCCACTGTGGTGCAGTGGAAATGAATCCAACTAGGAACCATGAGGCTGTGGGTTCGATCCCTAGCCTCGCTCAGTGGGTTAAGGATCTGGCATTGCTATGAGCTGTGGTGTAGGTCGCAGGCACAGCCTGGATCTGGCGTGGCTGTGGCTGTGGTGTAGGTTGCCAGTTGTAGCTCAGATTAGACCCCTAGCCTGGGAACCTCCATAAGCTGTCGGTGCAGCCCTAAAAAGCCCCCCGCCCCCAAAAAAAGACCTACCTGACATAAACTAAACTGAAAATAACTATAGAATCAATATTTTTCCAAAGCCAAGTGTAATATTTACCAAAGTTAATCATATGCAAGGCTTAACAGCAATTCTCCACAAAATTTAAATAACTGAAATTATACAGAGTATGCTCTCTTGAATAACAGTGGAATTAAACTACAAATCAATAGTAATAAAAAAAGGTAACTAGAAAATCCCCATACATTTGGAATTTGCATTTGGTTTTCAAAAGTTTTACCCGATGCTTAAGTGTGATTTCATCTACCCTACTTGAGGTTCAAGGCTATGGACTTATTGTGTTTCTCCAGTTGTGCAAGATTCTCAGCCATTACTCATTGGCCATCTGAGCTGTTGTAAAATTCAGCCACTGAATTCTTGATTTCATAGTCTTTTTCAGTTGTAGAATTTCTATTTGGTTCTTTTTTAAAACTATTTTTCCACTCTGTTGAAATTCTCAATCTTATTTTTTAATTCCTTGAATATACTAAATAGTTATTTCAAAAGTCCAGGATTGATAACATAATTATCAGGATCTTCTTTGGCTGTCATCTGTTTAATCTGTTGTCTTTTGAAGACACATCTTTTATTCCTAGTTATGTTTGATTGATTACACATGGAAAATTGCATATAAACTTGAAACACTGGCATTGTCATCTTCATAAAGATTTAACTTTGCTCCTAGGCACACAGGCCAGAAGCACCAGCAATCACAGATCACACTACAGTAAGGTTTGTTCAGTTCCTTCCAAGACTGGTCTATTTATGGTTCATCTTATCCTTAGAGTATAGCCCAAAGCCTAGGGTGTAGGAGACTTAAAAGAGATTCCCTTTTCAGTGACTGCTGAACTCATATTTTGTCTGCCTGACATCCCGATTCTGTAATAGATGTTTTCAGCATCTTGGCAGCCTTTCCATAACAGGCTCTATGGGGAAAATAGCCCCAAATGCCAGGCTTTGGATTTCCTCTTTTCTCAGATTTTGGCCCTTTAATTCTTCAGTACATTAACAATTCTCTGAAAGCTCCAGTTTTATAGCTATACTTCTATCTATCCACACACACATACATATATATGTGTATGTACATATATCACACCTTTTCTAGTTTTCAGTGGGAGGACTGGTTCAATTTAACTACCTTAACTAGAAGTGATACCTTCATCACGCTCTTGCCCCCATCACTCACCTACAACTGCTCTTTTGACGGTCACTAATGATATGTGTTGCCAAATTTACGGGGTTTTTTTTTTTTTTGGTTTCATCAATGGCATGTATAAGTTCTCAGGCCAGGGATAGAACTCACTCCACAGCAGCGATCTGAGCTGCTGCTGTGCCACAAAAGAACTCCCAATTTCAATGCTTCCACTCATTTTTCATTAAACTATCTGCTTCACTTGGCATGTTATCACACAGCTGCCTCCTTGAAATATTTCCTTCTCTTGACCTGCAAAAACACCACACTTTTCTATTCTCCTACTTTTGTTGTTGTTGGTTCTTCATCTCCCCTTACTCTTAAAAGCTTGAGGTACCTAGGACTGTCATTACAACTCCTTACACTTACTCCTTGATCTTACTATTGATACTCAGAACACTCAAATTTATATTTCTATTAAAGATGTGCCTCCTGAACCCAAATATGTCTAGCTTCCTTTATTTCACATCTTCATTTGGATATCTAATAATTAAAACTGAGCTCCTGACCCACTCGCCTTCACTACCCTCAATCCTGCTCATTCTGGTCTTTCCCACCTCCGCTAATGGTAATTCATTTCCAGTTGCTCAGGTAATCTTTAGTCATCCCTCCTCACAGAAGATAACAGTACACCAGAAAATTCCATGGGCAGTCTTAAAACTATCTACAATTGTATTACCACTTCTGTTACCACTACATCATGCCTAATTATTAGCTCCATAAGTTTTTCTTTTCCTGCTTCTGGTCCCATTTATTTTCCTCTCAGCACAGCAGAGTAATCGTTAAATTCTGATAAATCCTATCATTTAGCTCCTCTGTTCAAACCCCTCTAACTAAATGCCATTAATAAAAACTAAAAGACTAAAAATTGCCTGTAAGGCCCTGTACAAGCTGGACGCACTACCTCTCTGAACTACTGTACTACTTTTCTGCTACCCTGTTCCAGCCACAAAGGTTCCTTGTGGTATCTCAGTTCATTGTTTCAAATAAGCATTATTTAACTGTGCTGGAATAACAGTAACTTAAGTTGGAAAGATAACCAGAGATCAAATCATACAAACCACATTACTGGCCAACCACTAACTTACTCATGATAATATTGCCTATAGTGCACAAAGCTCTATTCCAAGTATTTGAAATACCAAAAAAAAAAAAAAATCACTCTCATGAAGTTTGATTTCTAATGGGAAATAAACTAAAGTTCTAAGTAGAGAATGCTAAATGTTGTAGAAGGAAATAAAGCAAGGAAAGAACACAGTGAGGGAAAGTAAAGGTTGTTACAATTTTAAATAGGGTACTGAAATAGCAACAGGAAGCAAGAGTTGTAGGCATCCGAGAACCATGCTAGGGAACACAAACTTTCAGATAACTCAGGTTTTATTTTTTACCAGGATGCAGTCTTCCCCACAGATTTCTTTCATAGAGAAGGACGGTACAACTATGTAAATAGGCAACAGGTTTTCTGAGCCAAGCACCTTTATGGCCTTACCTCAAGAACTAGCTAAGATTTTTACTCAATGTTTTCAAAAGATTTAAAAAACTCATAACAAGTTGAACCCCAAAACATTTTAATGACATTATTCTGAGGGCAGTCGTCTATATTACTAGGCCACATAATCATTTATCATAATTATTATTATTATTATTTTTGGTCTTTTTTCCTTATCTAGGGCCACACCCACAGCATATGGAGGTTCCCAGGCTAGAGGTCTAACAGGATCTGTAGCTGCCGGTCTTTGCCACAGCCACAGCAACGCGGGTTCCGAGCCACGTCTGCAAGCTACACCACAGCTCACGGCATCGCTGGATCCTTAACCCACTGAGCAGGGATCGAACCCGCAACTTCACGGGTCCTAGTCAGATTCGTTAACCACTGAGCCACAACAGAAACTCCTCAATCTGTTAATTTATGAAGGCGTTCAATTGTTGCTTTAGTGGGTTTTGCTTGGTCCAAATTACTACAGTATACACGTATATAGCTACTGGCGTGTTTTGTTTTTTTTTCCTTTTTGCCTTATATAAGGCCACACCCGCGGTATACGGAGGTTCCCAGGCCAGGGGTCTAATTGGAGCTGTACCCGGTGGCCTACACTACAGCCACAGCAACGCGGGATCTGAGCCGCGTCTGCAACCTACACCACAGCTCACAGCCAACACCAGATCGTCAACCCACTGAGTGAGGCCAGGGATCGAACCCGCAACCTCATGGTTCCTAGCCGGATTCATTAACCACTGAGCCACGAAGGGAACTCCCAGAGTTCTTGATAGCGCACAGACAAGCCCTAGAAGAGATACAGCTCATTGAAATCAAACTACCTTCTAATTTCTGTGGCCATACCAACCTTAGTGCAAACGAAGGTTTCTCAACAGTACCTTAGATGTCTCTGCTAATTAACACACTTCAAACTAACTTCAGTCCTTATTAGCTGTATCCCACTTCAGCTTCTAAATTTTCCATAAAAGTAATTTCTTAGCACTGGTAGGACTTTTTTTTTCCTCTCTTTAGGGTCACACCCACAGCATATGGAGGTTCCCAGGCTATGGGTTGAATTGGAGCTGTGGCTGCCAGCCTATGCCACAGCCACAGCCACAGCCACACGGGATCTGAGTCGCCTCTGTGACCTACACCACAGCTCATAGCAATGCCAGATCCTTAACCCACTGAGCAAGGCCAGGGATCGAACCTGCATCCTCACGGATACTAGTCAGGTTCGTTATCCACTGAGCCACAACAGGAACTCCTCTCATAGGACCTTTATATGTCTTTTTGCCATAGGAAACTCATTATTTTTACATTCTAACATCCCTTGTATCCATCTTTGCAAGGAACCATTACATGATTCTAAGGGCAAAGCAAAACTCAATTTTAAAAATGAAACCTTACAATCTATAAATGTATACCACTAAAAAGTAAAATTAAACTTACTAGAATTGTCTATCTGCTTCATCAGCAGAACTTAAACTGAAAATTGTTCCGCATATTCCAAACATCATTTCCTCTTTCTTTTCCTCTTTATTCATTATAGCCTTATCACTGCCACAACCAACAACTGCACTTAAATCCCAAAATTATCTTTTCTATTTAGCACTATGACCATTGCTCAAATATTCTGGGTAAAAATAACTGAAAACTTAATTTGTACAAGATCTTAATGCATGCAATTAATTAAATTAATCAAATAAGGACTTAAAAAAAAAAAAAAAGAACCAGGAGTCCCTGTTGTCACTCAGTGGTAACAAACACAGGTTCAATCTCTGGCCTGGCTCAGATGGTTAAGGATCCAGTACTGCCATGAGCTGTGGCCTATGTTGCAGACATGGCTCAGATCCTATGTTGTTGTGGCTGTGGCATAGGGTGGTAGCTATAGCTCTGATTCAACCCCCAGCCCAGGAACTTCCACATAGCGTAGGTGAAGCCCTAAAAAAAAAAAAAAAGCAAAAAACAAAAAACCACCTGGTTAAGTTTTAGTCATCCCTTTTAAGTGTTAACCAATTTTTTCCCCATCATGGTACACAGGAAAATAACATTTGTACTGTATGCTGGAAAAGAATTAAAATTCTTGGGTTAAGTGACTCTTGGTGGGAACAACGGGCCCAGGGATGTAGCTAGCTAGCTCTGCAGTCAGAGAAATCCTACTCCTTCACTATTTAATAAAAAGCTTTTTTTGTTTTTTGTTTTTTTTTTTTTGCTGTGCCCATGCCGTATGGAAGTTCCCGGCCCAGGAATCAAACCAGCACCACAGCAGTGACCTGAGCCACCACAGTAATGACCTGAGCCACCACAGTGACAGGTTGTGTGCCTGATCCTTAATCCACTGTGCCACAGGGGAACTCCAAGGAAGGATTTTAACATATTCACTTAACATTTACTGAAAACGCATGTTGACAGTTTCACTCTTACCATTCATTCACTGTCAGGGGGAAGGCATAATGAATATTCAAAGCCTAAAGTTATTATTATTTTTTTTTTGTCGTTTTGCCTTTATATAGATAGAGCCGCACCCACGGCATATGGAGGTTCCCAGGCTAGGGGTCTAACAGGAACTGTAGGTGCTGGCCTTCACCACGGCCACAGCAACGCGGGATCTGAGCCGCATCTGCAGCCTTCACCACAGCTCACCGCAACGCCGGATCCTTAACCCATTGAGCAAGGCCAGGGATCGAACCCACTACCTCATGGTTCTTAGTCAGATTCGTTAACCACTGAGCCACGAAGGGAACTCCGTCAAAGCCTAAAGTTATAGTCACAATATTAAATTACGAACTCAAAAAAGGCCTTTTGCAATTTAAGTGCTCTCGTATAAAGCATCAAAAAGTTAATACAAGTACTAGTCTTAAGCAGTCACACAAGTCTAAGCCACATTTATTTGCACATGTATAGTAATGGGCAACAGATACTCCAAATTCATACAAATTTATAAAACAACAAAGTTAATCATTTGGTACCACTTGCGTGTTATCTTGCTTACAGATTCAAGTGTAGATGAACTTCCTTCATTTTGTAAACTTTCATACAATACTTAAACAAAAATTCTTGAAAACACATATTGGCATGTTTCAGTTAGGGCCAACACAAAAATTAAAGACAGGACCACAAACTCAAAATCTAAGTTTAGAATATACTTTCCTACCTCCCTCCCCTAAAAAGTGATTATTTTCTTTAACAGATGTATATGTTGTATCACACAAGTAACCATGGAGATAAAATGACGCTCCCATAATCCTATAAAGAAAATTCTGATCAAATTATACCGTTTTTAAGTTATCTACCAAATATACGGTTTCAATATGAGAAATGGGGAAATGCTTAGAATAAAATAACATGGGGGATTAGAAAAAATAAGTGATTTTTAAGAACTATGTTCCCATCAAAGCTGCAAAGATCTGACTTTGACAACTTAAAAATTGCCTAAGGCAAATAAAAGTGAGGAAACCATCAAAAAACATTCTAATCATGTTCAATATCTAGTGATAAAGGCTGAAAATAATATCAAGAGGATATTTATTATACAAGTGTCAACGAGGACATCCCAAAACTAAGGAAAAGAAATGCACATTTATTTCTACGAAAGCAATGTATGATATAGAATTAGAAGGGAACAGACTTAAAGATTTACCTATTAAAATATACAGATTCTTACTGAAGAGTATAGGATATTTAAAAAAGATGACAAGGGATGTTAATCTTTTTTTATTATTATTATTTTACATATTTTGGAACCTCACATAATTTTGATAAATAACTCTTACAAAATTATGCAAAAGTACAAGAATGTCTGGTAAACAAACAGTCTGTATTTTCCAAAAAAATTTTTACAACATGCAATTCTTAAGGCAGCATTCTCCTTACAAGGAAAGGTAATCCTTTTACTCATCAAGAAATCTTCTGCTGCAAGAATAGGCTAAGGAAGCCTGGCTTCTTCCATTAACGCCTTTTGTCTTTCCTGTCTGATTTTCGGTCTCTTTCACTTCTTGAGGATCTTTTGCCTGATCGACTACTCTCTGATATAGACCTCTTTCTGTCAGACCGGGAATTCTTATCCTTTGATCCTTTTGTATCTCTACTACTACCACCTTTTGAAGATTTGTGACTTCTTTCTAGTCCAGAAGCATCCCTCCGCTTTCGATCCACACTCCTCCTGTGTTTTCTATCTCTGTTATGTCCCCGGCCCCTACTCCGACTTCTACTCTCACTACTACTAGTAGTGCTGCTGCTACTGTCTCTACTGCTGCTGCCACTTGTACTGGAGCTGCTACTGGAACTACTTCGACTACTGCTACTGCCACTGCTAGAACTGCTTCCACTGCTGCTACTGGTTGAACTGCTACTAGAACTACTACTGCTACTGCTTCGACTTCTACTTTTGCTTGTTTTATTTCTAGCTCGACCTCTACTTCTGCTCCTAGTTTTGGTTTTGCTCTTGCTCTCTGGATGTACTGTCAAGACTGGCTCTACTGTCACCTCAGTGAGTTTTACAGATTCTACAGGAAACTCCTTTCTCTCAGGTGGTAAATGCCCTTGCTCCTGAATAACCTGAGGTGGTGGCTGTAAAACGGCTAATGGCAAAGTCTCAGGCTGAGAGAGAGGCTGGGGCTGGAGGACTAGTTGGGACTGGGACTGGGCCTGGGCCTGGGCCTGGGCCTGGGTCTGGGCCTGAGGCTGGGACTGGGGCGGGGGCGGGGGCTGGGGCTGGGGCAGGGACTGAGGCTGAGACACAGGCTCAGGCTGTGGCTCGGATTCTTTTTCTTCTTTTTCCTCAGGATCATTTTCCATTTCTAGAGCACTAGAATTCTCTTTTGCAGGAGAGAGAGATTTACATTCTTTATCTGGCTCAACTTCAAATTCCATCTCTGGCTCCAATTCTTTGCTAGTTTCATTTTCTGAAGGTTCTATACTTTCAACTTGATTGGTTTCCATTACTTCCTGCTCAGCAATTACATTTTTGACACTCTCCACCATCTCTAGCACATCCATTACTTCTTCAGGCTGACTATCCTGCTGCTGCTTCTCACTTTCCCTTACCTCAGTTTCCTCCTCCATCTTAACTTCCATTTCCTGTTTCTGTTCCTCTTCTTCCTGTTCTTTCTCTGCATCACTATGAACTATACCTACTTCCTTTTCCTCTTCCTCTCCTGCTTCCTCTATTTCTACATCATTGTGCTGATTACCTGTCTCCTCCAACTCTTCCTCTCGCTGAGCCACCTTACCCTCTTCTTGTTCCGACTTCTGTTCTTCATTACGCACCACCTGATGCTCTTTTTCCTTCATTGATTGTCTTCTAGGCCTAGCCTCCATTTTATTTATTTGTTCTGCAAATTCGATGCGTCTACCTTCAAATAAAGCTAAAGAATAAAAATTTACACGTGTAAAGTTTACTAATTACGGTTTGGAAATTTCCAAGTCATAAACTGATACGTGGTCACAAATCATCACTGAGTTTTATCTAAATGTCATTTTTGTAAAGAGATGATGACAAAAGATTATGGCAAGTCAGCTTATGGTACCATATCATGCATTAATTTTGATTCCAAGGAGAGACAAATCATCTAATCACCATCTTAGCAGTGTCTACCCTTCTATGTGTGCTCCCTCTATGGATTACATCAATGCTGACTTTTTTTCCTTGATTCGTCAGCATTTATATCTGGTTATTTAGAGCATCAAGCAAAAAAGTCATCTCACTCAAATGCTTAAGAACTAAATGTGCATTAAGCACCACCTACAATATGTAAGTTTCAGGCTAAAATCTATCATGAAACAAACGCTACTGCATACCAAACACGTTAACATCTTAGAATATCTGTAAAAAATTAACTACTGAATCACAATTGTTACAGGAAAACAAACATCTGTATGTCTGAATGTGTTATCTTATCCACTAAGGAAATTTCAACGCACTTCATCATACACTTACCATTCATTTTTCTCTGCGACTCTTCTATTAGTTTTTGGGTAGCTGGACACATTCTTCCAGGAATATAGAACAAATGGGGCTTTGTCTTAGTTCTTATATATTTAATTATTTTGGCATTATGCTCATTCCATTCTTCTTGCTAAAGAAAAGGTAAAAGGTCATTGCCTTCGTCATAACGAGGAGTCACCAATCTTAGAATTTCAAAATATACTCACCAGCTGCGCAAGCTCAACCTTCTGTTCCAAAAGCCGCAGTTCTGTCTGTTTAGCACGCCTCTCTTCAAACAGTTCTCTCCTCTCATTTTCAACCTGTTTTCTTTCTTCTTCTGCCTGCACTTCAAGTTTTTGTTCAATTTCCTGACGTCTCTTTTGCTAAAGATAAATGATAATCTTTAAAAGCTTATTACACATCCTGATTATGTGAAGCATTACAATTTTTTTTTTTTTTTGGTCTTTTTAGGGCTGCATCCACCATACAGAAGTATGTATTGTAATAGCTGAAGTATCTTCAGTACCTGCCTGTAAGTTGAATTCACAGTTCTTACAATTTTTTTTTTTTTGGTCTTTTTAGGGCTGCACCTGAAGCATATGGAAGTTCCCAGGCTAGTGGTCGAATAAGAGCTACAGCTTCTGGCCTACACCACAGTCACAGCAACACCAGATCCGAGCTGCATCTGCGACCTACAGTGCAGCTCACAGCAGCAACGTCACATCCTTAACCCACTGAGTGAGGCCAGAGATCAAACCCACGTCCCATAGATACTAGTCGAGTTCTTAACCTGCTGAGCCTCAACAGGAATTCCTGTGAAACATTAAAACTTTACTGTTGTCTGCATACATTTTACATTTGCCAATTTAGGACACCAGCTAATTCAAACACGGCATCTGAGGCAGTCTGCAATTTCTCTTTCAGAAAATGGGGACTGATGCCTTTTCATGTAAAAATATAAATTTTTAAAGCCATTAGCGATAATATCAACAGCTATTCCTTTCCAATACAATTTATGAAAAACCTTACCTAAAAGTTATCCTAAAAAAAAAAAAAGCACTGTTTAGATTATCTTGAGTTATTCTTTCCAAATCAAAGAATTTGTGAAGTGCTGTCTTAGTAGATGAAGCAACAAACTAGTCTACTCTACATTTTAAAAACCCAGACTTATTCTTCAAACATTAAGATATATATATACATTTTTTTGGTCTTTTTGTCCTTTTATGGCCGCACCCACGGCATATGGAGGTTTCCAGGCTAGGGGAGCTGTAGCTACCAGCCTACACCACAGCCACGCCAGATTCGAGCCATGTCTGCGACCTATATCACAGCTCATGGCAACGCCAGATCCTTAACCCACTGAGCAAGACCAGGGATCAAACCCGCAACCTCATGGTTCCTAGTTGGATTCGTTTCCATTGGACCACGACGGGAACTCCAAACAAAAGATGCTTTTAAGCCTTTTATATTCTCTAGTAAAGTTAACATATAAAAGCTGAAATAAAATTTTACCAATCTCCTATAACTGAATTGTTATCTCCCTTTCACTACAGTTCTCCCATGAGAAGCAGTAACTTGTTCCACTCCAAAGACACAATTTTGTTGCTTTAGTAAAATAAAAACTTCCCAAAAGGTGACACGGTTTAACTAATTTATGTTTTTGCTTCTAGAGTCCCTCTGAGTGCAAGTCTTAGTTATAATGGAAAAAATATAAATCATTATTTAAAACAAAACAAAACAAAACTGGGTCACTTTGTTGTACAGTAAAAAAACTGACAGAACACTGTAAACCAACTATAATGGAAAAAAAATCATTAAAAAAAGCCTTAAAAATTAGAATTACTGAATTAGTTACTGATGATTAAGAAGTTCAACTTCCTATTTGAAAGAAAGCACTATAAGGCCTAAAGCTTAAAGAAATGAAGACTTGTCCAAGACCATGGAATGAGACTGATAGAGAGCTGAGAACAGAATCCAAGTTCTCCCAAGTCAGACCAGGTTCTCTGAACCACAATAAGAAGTTCACTAAGTTACTTAACAGCACCTCAAAAAAGACCAGTTAATAACTGCAGAAAGTTTTTAAAGTTTTTCCTTGTTTCACATAGGCCTGCAATTAAACTTTTTTCTTCCCCAAAAAGTAGTATCAGTAATCCACTTTTTGAAGCCAAAATTAAATCTTGTTTTTTTTGGGGGGGGGTATAGCCTATATGGAAAGTCCCAGGCTAGGGGTCAAATTAGAGCTGGCCTACCCTACAGAAACATGGGATCTGAGCCGAGTCTGTGACCCAAGCTTGAGGTAACGCCACATCCCTAACCCAATGAGCAAGGCCAGGGACTGAACCCACATTCTCATTCATGAGTTGGGTTCATTTCTGTTGAGCCACAACAAGAATCCCGTGATTAAATCTTGAGAACTTTTCAGCTCTTTTTAAAAATATGCAATCAACTACTTTGAAAACTTAAAGGAAGCAGAGGAAAAAAGTGCATATATACCCTTTCCGTAGCAACAGTGGATTCTTGTTTAAATTTCTGAAGTGTGCCCATCAACAAGCCAAATATTCGGCGGTTCCTAAAGAACAGAAAAAGAAAATCCAATTTCAAAAGGTTCCATTTCATTAAGACTGCCATTTCCTAAAAGAAACAAAGAATAGACATAGGAACAATTCCTTAAATTTTCTTAAAATTACATTACTTGACAAGAATTGTTTTCCTCCAGAAGGCTACTAATGATACCTTTGCTTTCCCTTTTCGTCCATATTTTGATCCTGGATAAGGTCTCTACGAGTGCGCTCTTTGGAGGTAGCTACAACCGAAGACTGCAGAGCTGGCTGTAGGAGAAAAGAAATTTCTGTGACTTCACTAGCATATGGGTGGCACTCTTTTTTTTTTTTTTTTTTTTTTTGCCATCTTGTCGTTTTAGGGCCACACGCGTGACATGTGGAGGTTCCCAGGCTAGGGGTCTAACAGAAGCTGCAGCCGCCCACCTACGCCACAGCCACGCGGGATCTGAGCCGCGTCTGCAACCTACACCACAGTTCACGGCAACGCCGGATCCTTAACCCACTGAGCAAGGCCAGGGACCGAACCTGCAACCTCATGGTTCCTAGTCAGATTCGTTAACCACTGCGCCACGACGAGAACGCCCTGGGTGGCACTCTTTTAAATGCAGTCAGGTGAAAACGCTATATTCATCCTCTATGAAGCTTTTTTTTTTGTCTTTTTGCTTTATCTAGGGCCGCACCCATGGCATATGGAGGTTCCCACACTAGGGGTCTAATCGGAGCTGTAGCTGCTGGCCTTCGCTACAGCCACAGCAACGCGGGATCCGAGCTGTGTCTGCAACCTACACCACAGCTCACGGCAACGCCGGATCTTTAACCCACTAAGCAAGGCTAGGGATCGAACCCGCAACCTCATGCTTCCTAGTTGGATTCGTTAACCGCTGAGCCACGACGGGAACTCTATACTCTATGAAGTTCTTTTAATCTCAGTTACCCTCTTAACATCATCATCCTCTGGGTCGCTTTCTTGGCGTGATTCTCTCCGAGTCCGACGCTCCCCGCCCAGCCTGATATAGGAAAGAAAATTTAAAAGGAGCAATAAAAACTTTGATCTCTTATACCTCTCAAGCTGGTTAAGTTTTTGTGGTTCAAGACCGAAAAATAGTACATATTGAGTATTTTCCTAATCTTATTCTTCTCATGTACTTTATTTTGGTAAAACTGCTGTTACTGTTGTGAAAAACTGAGTTTTAAGGGATATTGCTTGTCTCAGTCCAGTCAAATACCAAAGGAACAGACTCAGGAAATGCGTATCACTCAATTCTAATACAACCCAATACAACAATATTTATTAAATGTTTATAATTGTATGCTACCTCAGAAAGTGGATCATA
This sequence comes from Catagonus wagneri, assembly GCA_004024745.2. NCBI lineage: Eukaryota > Metazoa > Chordata > Mammalia > Artiodactyla > Tayassuidae > Catagonus > Catagonus wagneri. Next base: position 9,630,886 of record PVHT021183528.1, read on the forward strand.
CAAGTTTGCTTTCATAATATCGTCATTCTACACACCTACTGACTGCCCCTTCAAGGTCTCTCTGTTTGGCTGGGGGTCCTCCTCCACTATCTGAGAATCCACGCCTGCAATAAAAATGTCAAACATTAAGCACTTTAAAATTTGAAACAAGTATTTCCATTTAGGGAACAGAATTTAGTTACAACATAAAAAAAAAGCCCTCCCTAGTTAAAGTAAGCTTAGGGGGCTCTTCTCCCCATTCTCAGCAACCCTAGGAGTTATTTGTTTTCCTTTATTTCTATTTATTTATTTTTGCTTTCGGGGGCAGGAGGTTCCCAGACTAGGGGTTGAATAAGAGCTACAGCTGCTGGCCTAGGCCACAGCCACATCAGATCAGAGCAGAGCCAAGTGTGCAACCTTCACCATAGTTCACAGATCCTTAACCCACCGAGGCCAGGGATCGAACCCGCAACATCATGGTTACTAGTCAGATTTGTTTCCGCTGCGCTACTACAGGAACTCTTACTTGCTTTCCTTTAATAAAGACTTTGCTTGCTAATAAATAAATAAATAAATAAAGTAATCTTAAATGGTCATTTACCCCCAAATGCTTTGATAGCGCTTTTTTTTAAAACTATGGGAATAAATTTAGTTTGCACATAACTGGTAGTCACTTCAATCTCTCGTTTTGAGTGTAAATGAAGTTCCCAGATAACTATACAGAAAACTACAACTCACCACATCTTCAAACTACAGAAACATTTCTAACGCTGACCACAAAATTTGCTTAAACCGATCTGCTAATTTAGTTAGTAGAGTAAGTACCAACGGTCTTAACATGTGAATTAAATCCTAAAGAAATCTTACCTCAGCAATAAACTACCACGTCCTCTACCTCCACCAGGACCAGACAGGGCCAGCAATCTGGCTTGGATGGGCCTATAAGATATTTACAAATCAGTACAAAAATCGTGTCTGATAGCACCAAACATTTTAACGGATGCGGTTCACCATAAAAATAGCCAGTAAAGTTCTAATCTGACGGTTTCAAATCCACGTGTTTCAAACAGGACAGGAAGTACTAATATTAACTTCCTTGTTTTTCCCAGATCAGTATCACAGAAATTGTATTTACCTCGCTGCCACCACACATTAACAAGCTGGGATCAGGCCCGAATTTCGCCACCCCAAAAGAAGCTGCATGAGGCGCCGGGCCGCGTCCCGGGAGGGTCTCCGGGCCAGTCCCGAGTCGGGCGGCCCCGGGAGGAGGAAGGCTTTGTGCTGCAGTTCCGGGCCTGCAGGGCCGAGGGCGGGAATCGGTAGTCCGGGCCTTCCCTCAGGACGGGAAGCCATCCCAACGCACCCAGGCCCGGCTCTCCCTCCTCACACCTGAGCCCCAGGACTTAGGGTGGCGGCCTCGGAAACTCCCACCTCACGGAGGACGAGATGCTACGGCTGCCCCGGGAACAGGCCTGGATGTTGCAGCCTCCTCAGGGCTGGCCGCTCTCCCCGCCCCCAATTCACCCTGGCTTCACGATGCCTTTCGGAGCCGGCATTTCCCATCCGCCCCTTACCTCACGTCATTCGGATCCCTCCCGGTGAGCTTGCGAATATTCTCATCCACATTCTTTAGGCTCTCTTTGGCCTTTTCTAGCTGCTCCTGCAAAGTTCTCACTGCGACCGCCATCTTCTCCCTGCGGCAGGCTTCGAGACTGCTCTACAGGCCTCGCCTGGCTGTGTCGCGCCGCAAGACGCGAGAGGACTGACAACTGGCCTCAGCCAATGACAATAGGAGTTTTATTTCGGCCTCAACCATTCAGAAACCGGAAGGGGGAGAAGGTGCCGGCCCTGGTGACTCTAGGCCAATGAAAAGTCGACCAGGCGGTTGTTTCCCTCCCCAAGTAGCTGCGAGGGCTGGGCTCTGCTTCTAGCGCAGAGTCGGGGCGGGTTTGAGAGTCTCTTGGTCTTCCGAGACGTGGGCTCGCGGGCTTACTCTTCTGGAGAGGAGAGCGGAGCTTTCCAGCTCTTTTAACCTGTATATGACGTGCCTTTTTTCGTTTTACCACCTAAACTCATCAGAGTAGAGTGGAAGCGAGTCTATTTTCCCATCTTTCCCGGTAAATGATTTTCTAAGGACAGGGTGCGGCCATTCTGTTGGTGCGCATGCCCAGAGAGGGGGTGGGCGGGGCGCAGGCTCCCTTGATGAGGTTAAACCGTAAAGAGCGCCGGAAAGCAAAGGATGAAGGAAGAGGAGAGGTTACTATATCGTAATAGATAACAGTTACTTTGTTCTCTACCTTGTGAAACTCTTAGGTGCCTTATCCCCCACAAACCAGAAGCTTGAATAAAATGTCTGTTATCACTGATACAGAAGTTGAGTCTGGAGATCGTGTAATCGTCCCTAGGTCACGCGGGCGGATCATCCTGTGATTAGACCCTGTGCAAGGCTGTACTACAAGAAAAAAGCAATGCCGAGACAGGCATTAGCCACTACACCCGGCCTAGCGCTCGTTGGTTTAAGATGAGGTCTGGAGGAGTAGCCCTATTGTTAGCTGTTTGTGTGTAAGAGAGTGTCGTCCAGCTTCTGGTTCTTCTTTATCCGTACCGCTGACCTGAGAATCGCTCTTGTTCCAGAATCATATTTGAAAACTGCATCTCAGAAACAATGTTATGAATAATCTTTGTGTTCTCATCCTTCATTGGTCAGCCAGGGAATCCTTGCACCAAGCATTAGCGGGCCAAATGTATTTAACCCGAGTTATCGTTTTAATTCATGTAACAGTCTTTAAACGCTCTGTTAAGCTAGGCTCTGAGGAAAAAGCATAGAACAAGATAGCTGTGGTTCTTGGTTCCATGTAGTCTGTAGGCTTCTCATGGAGCAAATATCATTCATGTTTTCATTAATTCATTGAGCATTTATGGAGCGACTGCTATGTGCTAGGTTCGTGGATCTGTCAGTGTACAATAGAGATATATGCCCTCAAGGAGCTTGGTGGCAGGAAGAGCGGAGACAGACGATAAACAAGTAAATTACATAGCATGGTAGAAATGGGTTAAGTGCTATATACAAAAAAAGAAAAAGTAGAACTGGCTAAGAAGGATGAGGGTTGATAATTACGTGATTCTGATTGTAAGCATAGTCTTAGTCTCATTCATTGATCCTTATTACTATCCTGTGTAGTAGGAAGCATGACAATGTGGTAATAGATCCTAACCACGAAATATAACAATGTTTCCATGGGAAGATGCATTTGGAATTAGCCAAAAAAAGTAGGATATATTCCTATTTCCATAGGATCTATTGTTAAGATCCTGTTAAATTTAACATGGTCTGACTTATGGAGGACCATCAGTGGGATGCCAAGTTCAGCACTTAGCACTTAGAAATGTTCAATAAATATTAGTTTCCCCTCTAGGCTTCAAAATAGCCAAAGAAAACTATGTTATTACCGTTTGAGAAATCAACCTTGGAGTTCCTGCTATGCTGCAACAAGATCCGTGGCATCCCAGCAGCTGCAAGACTGAATGGATTCCTGGCCTGGCACAGTGGGCCAGGGAACTCCGTATGTTGCAGGGCAGTCAAAGAAAAGAAAAAAAGGAGAGAGAAATCAACCTTAGTAAGCTGCCTATATATATATATATATATATACACACACACACACACACACACACACACATATATTTATGTATATACACACATATATTTATGTATGTGTGTGTATATATATATATATATATATATATATATTTTTTTTTTTTTTTTTTTGCCATTTAGGGCTACACCCAGGGCACATGGAGGTTCCCAGGCTAGGGGTCTAATCGGAGCTACAGCTGCTGACCTACATCACAGCCATAGCAATGCAGGTTCCAAGACGCCTCTGTGACCTACACCACAGCTCATGGCAACACCAAATCCTTAACCCACTGAGCAAGGTCGGGAATGGAACCTGCAACCTCATGGTTCCTAGTCAGATTCATTTCCGCTGCACCACGACGGGAACTCCAGTAAGCTGCCAGTCTTTTGTTTAACATTTGACCTCAATGGTAGGCTTGGACTTCATTCCTTGATGTTGGTGATGAAGGAAGAATGCAATTGGACGTAAAGGACCTGTTTTACATATAGAAATTTTACTGCTTGAAAAACTAAGATTATGATTGCAAAACACTTACAAATTAGTATTTTCAAAAGATTAGGTGAACTTACATACTTGGTTTATGTGGTGAGGGTCCTTTAACTGTTAGGCCTCTTGGGAACTCCTGCCATAGAGTATTATTTGAACTCTGTCCCACCGCGACATTTCATTTCTTTAGTCTGTAATTTTTTATTTTATTTTATTTTGTCTTTTTAGGGCCGCACCCATGGCATATGGAGGTTCCCAGGCCATTGGTCTAATCGGAGCTGTAGCCACTGGCCTGCACCAGAGCCACAGCAAGGCCAGATTTGTGCCGCATCTGCAACCCACACCACAGCTCACAGCAAAGCTGGATCCTTAACCCTCCGAGTAAGGCCAGGGATCAAACCCGAGCCCTCATGGATACTCATCAGATTCATTTCCCCTGAGCCACGATGGGAACCCCTAATTTGTATTTTTTGATTCAAATCACCTTTTCTTTGCTTTCTTCATTTACCTTTTCCCTGGTACCTACTCCCAGTAAACTTCCTGGTGGCCAAAATGGATCTAAATCTTTTTGTATACCCAGGCTTAATCCAAAATGGACTGGTATAATTTCTTTTCTTTTTTTTTTGTCTTTTTGCCTTATCTGGGGCCGTACCCGTGGCATATGGAGGTTCCCAGGCTAGGGGTCTAACAGGAGCTGTAGCTGCCGGCCTTCACCACAGCCACAGCAACGCGGGATCCGAGCCGCATCTGCAACCTACACCACAGCTCATGGCAACGCCGGATCCTTAACCCACTGAGCAAGGCCAGGGATTGAACCCGCAACCTCATGGTTCCTAGTGGGATTCGTTAACCACTGAGCCACGACGGGAACTCCCTGGACTGGTATAGTTTCTCAATATACCTAATATTTATAGCCTGAAAAATGATGGCTCTTTTTACAACTTTTCACATTAACATGGCAGAAATGAAAGCTTTTGATTAAGCTAGTAGAAATTCTTGTCAGTTCTAACATAACTAATTAACACAGAGATGGCAGCCGGAACTCCTCCGTTCCACTTTACCACCTTCCTCGACGGCCGCCTTCTACGCTGTAACAGGAAGAAGGAGCCTGCAGTTCAACCCGGGGAAGGAACTGTAACCATAGAGCTGGCGGAATGCCGGGGTAGAGGGGACCGGAAGTCGTTTTTTTGCCCCCTCGCCCAGGGGCCGGATCGGGTCTCCGCCGGGTTTGGTTCCCGGTGCTGTCAGACGCTCTAGTACAGCCCGGGGGCTTGGTGGCCCTGGGGTGGGCTCGCCCCGGGACCAGGCTCACTGCAGTAACAGTCTTCCGGAAGCTGATTGAATCCCTTGTCTCCTAGCAACGAGGAGCGGGCGGAGGACTGGAGGAGCGGCCTTGCCTGCCAAACTGCTCAGGTGCTAGCCGGAACCTCAGAGCCCGTCCCAAACGGGAGCCCAAACTCCGTGCTTGGAAGAATAAGCAGGAAATGGCGGACGAGGCGTTGTTTTTGCTTCTGCATAACGAGATGGTGTCTGGCGTGTACAAGTCCGCGGAGCAGGGGGAGGTGGTGAGTGCTGCCACACGCCCTTGGGGTCCTTTTGCGGTGACGCTCCTTGTTTTCATTCAGTGCTTTCTTTCAACCCCTGACCCATCGCCATTCATCACCTCCCAAAGTGTAGGCAAACTGTTCGCCTAAGCCCTAGAACCTGTCAGCTGTCTTCTGTTGTTCATTCGTGTCTCTTTCGTAGCTTCTGCTATTTGGTACTTTCTTGTCCAGTCCCACATCTGTGTCTTGCAGGCCACTGATTTTCTTAGTTTGATCCTCCCAAGTGGTGTCCCTGCCATGATTTGCAGCAGAGTTAATTGCACAGCCGACTTTGGCACCCCTACTTGATTCTGTCAATTCCAGCACTTCCCAGTCGTCCATTGGACAGATCTCTCCAGCCTGAGAATCTTGTCCCTCCCTCCCCAACTCTCAGTAACACTCTAGGCAACTCAAAGAAAGAAGGTTAATGAGATTTGAAGCAGAAGCAAAGGAAACTTAGCAGGTGTTACACTTTAATTAAAAAATATTTATTTAGTGTCCATTATATATGTCAGAGCTAGTCGCTAGGGATATAATAATGAGCTAAACAGTGGCCCCATCCTCCAGGAGGTTACTTCTAATGTGTGGGAATCTTCATGCATTGATTCATTCAGAAAATATGTTAAGGGTGTATTATAGGCCTGACACTCTTAGATGAGTCCTTGCCTCACAATCGTTGGGGAATAGAGATTCAATGAATAATTAACATATTGGGTAGTAATTAGATATGGAACCATGGAGTTGTAGGGTTTTATAAATGAGCTAGTCCAAAGTCATGCTCAAGTCAGAAGCTCTTTCTGTAATGCTACTGATAAAGAGGAATGAATAGAAAGTGAGGGCAGGAAAAGCATCTAGGCAAAGTAAAGGCATAGAGAGGTGAAATGGTGTAGTATATTTAAATATGCTTAAGCATTTCATTGTGACTGGATTGAATAGGTGGAGAGTGAGAAATATGGAAAGCTGAAGCTAGGAAGAGCCCTTGCATGATTAAAAAACATGGACCATTTCAGTGGAGTGTTTTTAAGGAAGAGAATGACATGGTCCATTTGCATCTCAGAAAGATGATCCAGTACTAGAGCTGGAGAGGGAATATCCTTGTACTGCAGAAGATCCATTATTGCAGGAGTCCAGGCAGAAGATGATGCAGATCTGGATAAAGAGAAAAAGAGGAGAGAATGGTTTGAGAGATAAGAGGTAGTATCTCTCAGACTTGGTTAGGTATAGGAGTGAGAGTTGAAAATTATCCCCAGAGTTTTAGCTTGAACAGCTGGGTTGGATGGAAAGGTAATACCGGAGAAAAAAGAGGTGAAGGTAATGAATTATTCTGGACAGGTTGAATTTGTGGCATTTCTAGGACCAGTCTGTAAACTCCAAGAGGGACAGTGTCTCTTCGGAGTGTTGTAACAAAAATACCACAGACTGGGTGACTTATAAATGAGAGGTATTTTTCTCTCACAGTTCTGAAGGCTGGGAAGCCCAAGATCGAGGCATCAACAGATTCAGTGTCTGCTGAAAGCCTCTTCCTGCTTCATAGATGGATGTGTTTTGGCTATGTGCTCACATGATGGAGAGGAGGTAGTTGGCTCTCTGGCACTAATGCTGTTCTTGAGGACTCCATCCTCATGACAGAATCACCTCCCAAAGACCCTGTCTCCTAATACTATTACACTGCGAGTTAGGATTTCAACCTATGCATTTTTTTCTTTTTCTTTTTTTAAGGGCAGCACTTTGGCATATGGAGGTTCTCAGGCTAGGGGTCTAATCAGAGCTACAGCTGCCGGCCTACGCCACAGCAATGCCAGATCTGAGCTGCGTCTGTGACCTACACCACAGCTCATGGCAACACCAGACCCTTAACCCACTGAGCAAGGCCAGGGATCGAACCCACCACCTCACGGTTCCTAGTCAGATTCGTTTCTGCTGCACCATGACGAGAACTCCTGAATTTTTTTTAATTACAAAAATTCTAACATTTGTTCATTTTGAGGAGTAGGTACATGGGACTTTAATAATATAATTTGAACTTTATAATCACTAATACTTCCCTAAACTGATTACTGTTATCAGTGTCTTAGTACTATTTTCATTAGCGTCTTGTTTTGTGCATATTCATCTCCCTTCATTGTGAATCGCAACGGGAATTCCTGTCTATATATGTTTTAAGTCTCACAACACATTCTTATGGATTTATCTTTTCAATATTCATGTATACTTTACATTACTTTTTATACCTTCCTACATCTTCAAGCTTTTATCTCGGATCATTGATCTCCTTGTCTCTGGTTTTTTCTTCTTTTGATTTAATTAAGCCCTAGTAGAAACCTTCTGATGTTGCTACTTGTTCATACACTCTGGCAATGAGTAAAATGTATATTACATTAAATGGTGAAAGACATTCTTTTGAGACAGAGTAAGCTGGGAAATGGGATAAAGCATTGTAATCACCTCTGGTGGGCTTCTTAAAACGCAGATTACTGACCTATGCCTACGGTTTTTGATTCAGTAAACTGGGGGGAGGGGCTTAAAGAATTTTCAGTTTTTATAAGTTCCCGTCTGATGCTGATGCTGCTAGTCTTGGGATGCACTTTGAGAATCACTAGTATAGAGTTTCTGAAGTGGAATGATATTGCAATTTTAAAAGGTTAAAATGGGCCTTATTGAGACGCCCATTTTAACCTTTTAAAATTGCAATATGAAGACTTAAGCGAGGGAGTCGGTCATTTGAATATCTCATCTGGAGGTAGAGCTGCCTATGTAACAGCCCTGAAATTGGAGCCTGCCGGGCATTTTTAAGGACACCAAGGAGATCGCTGGAGCTGATGCAGTGAGTAAAGAAAGAAAGAAGGTGGAGGCCAGAGAGTCACAGGAGCCTAGGCTTTGTAGCTCATCTGGAGGAGTTGAGGAGTCTTCGACATAGGGGTCATATTTAAAGGCTTAGAGTGGATGAGATTGTCAAGGGAAGAGCAAAGCAGTTGCATGATTCCAGGCATAGGATGGTGGGGTCATCAACAAAGACACACTAAGAAATGGAAACCTTGGATGATCTAAAGAGACATTTTGAAATAAGGGATAATAGAACTTAGTGACAGCACAAAGGGAATGACTGACAAAAAGCCAAAGGTGATACCTTGACCTCAATTTAATAACTGAGGAGAGAATAACTGAAAATGGAAAAAGGCAGGGCAAGTGAAAAGAGTAACTGGGAAGAGGCTTTGGCATATCTGAAAAGCGAGAGTTAGTAACAGTTCTATTTATCTTATTGCCTTAGGAAAATGATTAGTACTAAGCAAATTCAAGTATGACTTGTAGGTATTCCTGCTGTGGCACAACTGGATTGACAGTGTCTCTGCAGCAGCAGTAATGTGGGTTTAATCCCTGGCCTGGCACAGTGGGTTAAGTGGCACAGATTGCAGCTTCTGCTCAGATTCAATCCCAGGCCCAGGAACTCCATATGCCACGGAGTGGCCAAAAAAGGAAAAAAAAAAGTATGACTTGTATTTCACTTTTTCTTACAATGTTTCAGTGAAAAAAGGTATATTTACATTAATATTTTTATAGCCAATACCTTGAAACTATTTTTGAATATTAATATTTAAAAATATTTTTGAATATATTTAAGCTATTTTTGAACCTTTTTTGGTATTCTAAAAGTATTCAAAACTAATATTTTTTAAAATAGGAAAATGGACGCTGTATTACTAAGCTGGAAAACATGGGGTTTCGAGTGGGACAAGGATTGATAGAAAGGTGAGCAGTGTGGATTTGAAAATTTTCTTCCAGGAAGGTTATGAACAAAGGTGATCCATTTCAAGACTGCATAAAAATTGAGATACTTTAATTCCCGAATTTTCTTTATTCTTTCTTCTTTAATTCACAGATTGAAATTTCTGTTTAGGTCTGATGCTATTTTAACTCAGTTATCCAACTTTCATGTTTTATGTTTAAAGAAAATAGGTATATATTTTAGTTAGACTTTTTCTTGAAATCTTAGGTATGCTGAAACACATACCTAAATTCTTGCTCTATTTCCTACTTAAGGTCTAGTAGGTTCTTTAACCTAAATGGAGTTTTGTATAAACACATACCTTAGAGTCTCTGTTTATACATGTAATGATCTTCCAGTTTATACAAGTCTTTTTAATATTCCTTTCTGTCTGAATAGTTGAACTATCATTATATTTTATATAACAATACAATGATCATGCTCAGCTTTTTTTTTTGATGTGCTAATTGTACCTAAAATTGCCACTTACTGTTAGACTGATATACTGTTAGACTAATTTTAGTCCCGTAATTATATAACAGAACATGAATCCATTGAGATGGGATCCACTTTGCTTGGTGCTTATCACTTTATAACTGTCAGTAAATGTTCACTGCTATTGTGGCATTTAGAAATTAGTGAATAATTTGCCTCTTCTGCTTTCTTTGGAGGAAAAATATTGTATTACTTCTAGCTGATCTTTTTAGGTTTACAAAAGATACTGCAAGGTTCAAGGATGAGTTAGATATCATGAAGTTCATTTGTAAAGATTTTTGGACTACAGTATTCAAGAAACAAATCGACAACCTAAGGACAAATCACCAGGTATTTAGATACATTAAAGCCTATTTTTTAAGTCTTTTAACTTGATATAAATGTCCTTTTTATTTTTTATATAAAACCTAATTTCTAGTCGACTTTGCAATATTTCTCTTATATGTTATTAATACAGCATTACTTTTTTTCTCTAATATAGTGAATAAAGACAAAGGGACGGTTATCAATAGTGATAAGCGTTCCTTTTCCTCAATTAAATTTTAAGTTTGAAAAAAGAAGCAAGTATCAGAATGATAAAGGTTTAAGGATTTGGGTCTTTCATTATTTCTACTTAGTGGTGATAATATGCAGAACCAAAAATAAAATATTTATGTCTTTCAAGGAATTTCTGAATCTAATTTATAAAACATTTATTTTTAAATGACTCTTGCAGTGTTTAGTTGCTGTCATATCTTCTGTTCTTAAAATATTTTGTTAATATGCAAATAATAGGTTGCATGGAAGATTATGCACTTTAATAGGTTTATTTTATAAAAGTCAAGTCAATATTCAAGGTAGATTTAGCATTTTAATAAAGTATAAAAAATGAAAATATATCTAGTAGCTACCAGAATTCATTTTTTTTATATTATTGTATCAGTGTTAGCTTAGAAGTACTTGAAATGCTGGGAGTTCCTGTTGTGGCGCAGCGGAAACAAATCCAACAGGACCCATGAGGTTGTGGGTTTGATCCCTGGCTTCGCTCAGTAGGTTAAGGATCCGGTGTTGCTGTGAGCTGTGGTGCAGGCCAGCAGCTGTAGATCCAGTGGACCTCTAGCCTGGGAACCTCCATATGCTGTGTGTGCTCCCCCCCAAAAAAAGTATTTGAAATGCTAATGGGAGGAAGTGACTCTGATTTATCGTTTCTTTTTTTTTTGTCTTTTTTTTTTTAAGGGCTGCACCCATGGCATATGGAAGTTCCCAGGCTAGGGGCTGAATCAGAGCTGTAGCTGCCAGCCTGCGCCACAGCAATGCAGGATGTGAGCCGCATCTGCGACCTACACCACAGCTCCAGGCAACGCCAGATCCTTAACCCACTGAGTGAGGCTAGGGATCAAAGCTACATCCTCATGGTTCCTAGTCTGATTCGTTTCCAGTGAGCCACGACAGGAACTCCTGATTTATTATTTCTAGATATGAATTAATCATATGTAACTGCTAATTTCACCTGGACAAGTTTTTCTTTTTTCCCCTTTCTTCTTGTCTTTTGTCGTTTTAAGGCCGTGCCCGCAGCATGGTAGGGGTTCCCAGGCTAGGGGTCTAATTGGAGCTGTAGCCACCTGCCTACGCCACAACCATAGCAACGGATCCGAGCTGCATCTGCAACCTACACCACAGCTCATAGCAATGCTGGATCCTTAACCCACCAAGCAGGGTAAGGGATCGAACCAGCAACCTCATGGTTCCTAGTTGGCTTTGTTTCCGCTGAGCCACGATGGGAATTCCTGGACATGTATTTCTGATTCTTTTGCACTAGACTGAATTTTATTATTTCTACTGTTTTTTGGCCACGCCCATAGCATGCAGAAGTTCCAGGGACAGGGATTGAACCGCCACCACAGCAGTGACCTGAGCCACAGCAGTGACAATGTTGGATCCTTAACCCACTGAGCAACCAGGGAATTCCTAGACTGAGTTCTTTAAGGACAGGAACTATGTCTTTTTTGCATCTTAAATCATTCAGTAAATATTAGTGTTACAAAAAGCTGAACAACTCTTCAAGCTGAACACTGCAAAATTTCATATAAAGAAAATTTGACTTTTAGGAGAGTTTTAACAACTTTAAAAAACAAATTGTTTTGAAGGGAAGAGATATTTTTTACAGACTACAGATTTTATTAACTTTGGTGTTTTTTCTATTTTTGAAACAGGGCATCTATGTACTTCAGGACAACAAATTTCGCCTGCTTACTCAAATGTCTGCGGGAAAACAGTATTTAGAACATGCATCTAAGGTATTTAATGGAAGAAGATTGGGGGTTTTTATTATGAAAAAAGTAGGACCATAAGGAAAAGTACAATGCCAATCTCAACAGACATTTGAATTCAAAATAGGTTTTAAAATTGTTCTTTTTAATGCAAGACATTTTGGAAATGTAGTACTTGAACTAATCACTATCCTCAGTGTTATTGGTGCATCCTGTGTAAATGGAAGCTGAATCTGACACCTGTTGCTTTTTAACTAGGCATAAATTAAAAGTTTTCACTACGAGAATAGCATGCCTATACTTCTAAAAGTATAATGCAGTGACATTTTAGTGAATAGGCTGTTTTGAACACTTGTGCCTTGGGTGTTTACTGAAGCTTTACGAAAACCATTGTTACTTCCTTAGTATCCTTAAAGTTATGTCCACGCTTTAAAGAGTTTCTCTGTAGGAGAGAAATGACACTTATACCATGTTTTACTATTCTGAGACATTTTAGCTACTTTCCAGGCTTTTAAATTATTAAGCCATTCAGCTTGCCGATATGTCATTGGAAATAAAAGTTTGTAATGTCATTTAGAAAGCCCTTTTGGGGAAACTGCACAGTCCCAGTATCATTACCATTGAGCTTCATTAGAATTCTTGAACCACAGCTGAAACAAACCTATTTTTTCAGTTCCCCCAGATACCTTAGAACTTTAAAGTTGGTGGGTAAAAACTTAAGGAGCCTTTTTATTTTTTTGTCTTTTGTCATTTTAGGGCTGTACCCACAGCATGTGGAGATTCCCAGGCTAGGGGTCTAATCAGAGCTACAGCCACTGGCCTACGCCACAGCCACAGCAACGCGGGATCAGAGCCGCATCAGCAGCCTTCACCACAGTGCACGGCAACGCCAAATCGTTAACCCACTGAGCAAGGCAGGGATCGAATCCGCAACCTCATGGTTCCTAGTTGGATCTGTTAACCACTGAGCCGTGATGGGAACTCCCTTAAGGAGCCTTCTACATTATTTTAGGTTGCAGGAAACTTTGTAGATTTTAAGGTTTAACACATTGTGTATCTCTAATTTACATTAATCACTATGCTAATGAGTATGTAAAATATTCTTTTGCACTAATGCATTTTGTACCTCCCTCCATTAAAAGCATAATAGCCAAAAATATATATATATATTGTTCTTTACTTTCCTATGAAATAGGAAACTGATCTCATCACATTATATTATTAACCTGTAGCTAAGTAGGCTTATGATGACCTATTAAAGAAATGCCATAGTTGACATGCCATTAAAATGTAGATTAATGTTAGATTCTTGAATATAGCAGATATTTCAGAAAAGATATCCAGGCTTAAAAAACTGGTATCAACTATGCAGAATTATTCACCTCAAGAGTTTATATTTATAATCTGTGCCAGTAAATAAAAAAATTTATCAATATAGTTATCATTTGTTTCTAAGAGTACATGTTTTTTAAGTGTATCTGTATTTCTGGGTTTTATGTATTTTTTTGTTTTTTAGGATTCAATAAATAGAATAGCTGTATTAAAGAAAAACTGACAAGTCTTTTTGTTTTTTCCTTTTTATGGCTGCACCTGTGGCATTTGGAAGTTCCCAGACCGAGGGTTGAATCAGAGCTGCAGCTGCCAGCCTATGCTACAGCCACACCAGATCTGAGTGCATCTGCGACCTATGCCACAGCTTGCAGCAATGATGGATCATTAACTGACCGAGTGAGGCCAGGGATCGAACCCAAGTTCTCATGGATGCTAGTGAGGTTCTCAACCCACAGAGCCACAACAGGAACTCCAAAAACTGACAAGTTTTAATGTAAGCGTTCTTTTGAAGTGATTAAAAGTATCTTGGGCAGTATGTATAAGCTGCTATGTATCTATAAAATGTGTCCATACCTAAATTTTCTAACACAAAAGCACTACTGGAAAGAGTGTGGACTTGGAACCAAATAAATCTAGATTTACAGGTCTGTGACATTGGCTAAGTTATATAACCCCTCTGGACCTTAGTTTCCTCATTAATAAAATTGGTTATAATAATACCTATATTATAAACAATCTCTAAGTCCTATTCCAGGTTACAGTTTCATGATTCCAGATCTGATTACTTATCAATACCTATTTATGCATATTAATTATAAAATAATATTCATGCCTGTCTGTGCTATAGCTTAGTCCCATTTCCATTCCTTGTTTCCACATAACAGGGTTTCTCAGCATTGGCCTTTGATATTTTGAACTAGATAAGTCTTTGTTTTGGCGGCTATAAGTCTCAAGTAAGTCAAGATTCTAGGTTGTAGAAAGCAAAAATCAACTTTGACTGAATGAAATATTAGTTAGCTTACAGAACTGACTGGAAGGCTCAGAAAACAGGCGAGAACCATGGGAGATTAAAGCGGCCAGAAAGACAGCCCAAATCACTCCACAGCGAGGGTCTAGTTAGAATGCTTCAGCCACAAACAGTAGACAAAAGCCACTTTTGCTGCTCTAGAACAAATTGTAACCTGTTTCCAGCTTGTTTCTGTCACTCACTGGGGATTCAGAGTCCTGAACTAGACCAGAACATGACTAGAGCTTAAGTCATGTGTCCATGTTTTAGTTGCCAAGGATCTGGGAAGTCTTTTTTTTGGGTGCAGGCTGCACCTGCAGCATATGGAGGTTCCCAGGCTAGGGGCTGAATTGGAGCTGTAGCCACCGGTATATGCCACAGCCACAGCAACAACAGATCGAAGCTACGTCTGCAACCGACACCACAGCTCATGGCAATGCCAGATCCTTAAGCCACTGAGTGAGGCCAGGGATTAAACATGCATACTCATGGATACTAGTCAGATTTGTTTCCGCTAAGCCACGACAGGAACTCCTAGGAAATATGACATTCAGAATTTTCAATAATTTGAAAAATTCTTCCACAACCCTTTTTTTAAAACAGCAATGACTTACTGATATCAAGATTTAATTAAATGTCATATTTATTAGTAGCTTTACTGTCTTAGTAAATCCTTAATATTTCTTACACTTTGTTTCTTTTAGTATTTAGCATTTACGTGTGGCTTAATCAGAGGTGGCTTATCAAACTTGGGGATAAAAAGTATTGTAACAGCTGAAGTATCTTCAATGCCTGCCTGTAAGTTGAATTCATAGTTGTTAGAATTTTTTTTTTCTTTGCTTTTTAGAGCTGCACCCATGGCACATGTAAGTTCCTATGCTAGGGGTTTAATCAGATCTGCAGCTGCTGGCCTGCACCACAGCCACAGCAACACCAGATCCGAGCCTTGCCTGTGACCTACACCACAGCTCACAGCAATGCAAGATCCTTTAACCCACTGAGTGAGGCCAGGGACTGAACCCGCATCCTCAGGGATTCTAACTGGGTTCATTACTGCTAGGCCATGACAGGAACTCCTACAAATGTTTTTTTTTTTTTTAAATGACAGTTTATTTTTATTTATTTATTTTTTTGCCTTTTGTCATTTTATGGCCGCGGGTTTATGGCCGCACCCGCGGCATGTGGAGGTTCCCAGGCTAGGGGTCTAATCGGAGCTGTGGCCACTGGCCTGCGCCACAGCCACAGCAACGCGGGATCCGAGCCGCGTCTGCAACCTACACCACAGCTCACGGCAACGCCGGATCGTTAACCCACTGAGCAAGGGCAGGGATGGAACGCGCAACCTCATGGTACCTAGTCGGATTCGTTAACCACTGCGCCACGACGGGAACTCCCTACAAATGTTTTTAATAATTACTTTTCAGGTCTAGTGTTTTTTTGTTTTTGTTAGAGAACAGGTAAACTGCTAAAACAATTTCATTTTACTTTTATTAATTTTAACATTTAATGTAGTAATATATAGCATACTTATATTCATAGTCAATGATTCCTGAATTCATAAGACAATGATTTAAGAAAATATGCTGGAGTTCCCATCATGGCACAGTGGAAACAAATCTGACTAGGAACTATGAGGTTGCAGATTCGACCTCTGGCCTCACTCAGTGGGTTAAGGATCCGGCGTTGCAGTGAGCTGTGGTGTAGGTCACAGATGCGGCTTGGATCTGGCATTGCTGTGGCTCTGGTGTAGGCCAGCAGCTACAGCTCCGATTGGACCCTTAGCCTGGGAACCTCCATATGCCGAGGGTGCGGCCCTAAAAAGACAGAAAGACAAGAAGAAAATATGCTAAGGAAATCCATATTTTTAAGACAACTTAAGGAATGACTCTGCTTTTAAAAGAAAATTTTCTGCAGTATTCCTCTTATTTTGTTGGCTGCACCCACAGCATGTGGAAGTTCCTCGGCCAGGGATCAAACTCACACCACAGCAGTGACCCAAGCCACTCAATAACAATACTAGATCCTTAACACACTGTGCCACAAGGCAACTCCTGCAATATTCTTTTAAGATAACAAATTTCCTTATAGTGTTGAAATTTTTTTTTTAAGTTTTCTAGATTATATGAACCTAGAAAACTTACACGTCTTTTTTTTTTTTTTTTTTTGCTTTTTGCTTTTTAGGGCTGCACCTGTGGCATATGGCATATTGACCCAGGCTAGGGGTCGAATTGGAGCTATACCTGCCGGCCTACACCACAGCCACAGCAGTGCCAGATCTGAGCTGTGTCTGTGACCAATGCCACAGCTCACAGCAACACCAGACCTTTAACCCACTGAGCGAGGCCAGGGATCAAACCAGCATCCTCACGGATATTAGTCAGATTCATTTCCACTGCACCACAACGGGACTCCAAATTATTATTTTTTTCTTTTTTTAAGGGCTGCACCCATGGCATATGGAGTTTCCCAGGCCAAGGGTCGAATTGGAGCTGTAGTTGCTGGCCTATGCCACAGCCACAGCAACACCAGATCCGAGTCATGTCTGCGACCTACACTACAGCTCATGGCAATGCCGGATCCTTAACCCACTGAGCGAGGCCAGGGATCAAACCTGTGTCCTCATGGATACTAGTCAGATTCATTTCCTCTGAGCCACGAAGGGAACTTCCCAGTCTTTTACTGTTAAACTCTTTTCCGAGATCTTTCCAACAGAGCTACCAACCAAGAATAAAACTGACTTCAGCATCACTGTATTTCCTTTCTATCCACAATGATAATTAGCAATGAAATACCCAAAATGTAGGAATCACAAAGAGAAACAAAGGCACTTATTCACAAATGAGCTAATTATCTCATACAAATGGAACTGTCATTTGATTGTGAAGAGTATGAAAAGTTATATCAAACAACAAGTCTTTTGATTGAAACTACTTACTAAAGAGAGCAGAAAATTGATTTTTGGGCCTGTTTTCCTTGTACCTAAAATTAAAGAATGATTTTTCATGTTTTCTTTTTTAGGTAAATTTCAAGTGATGATACAGAAGCTGTAGAACCCATTGAAATGCAAAGCTTCAACAGTGAAAAGAGATAAATTATTCCTATATAAAGTATTGCAAGTACCAATGATTTAGTTACATTGTCAGACATTTGTATTGATATAAGCTATTTGCTAACTTATATAATGAAAGATGCACTCTTAAGCAGGAGTAAGGGTGTATTTTATTAATGTAACACAGACCTTAAAGTAGGTAAAGAGATACTTTACTGTAACATACTTCACTGAAACTGTTCAGAACGGAAACCTGATTGCAAATAACTACACACCAACATTGAACCCTTATTTAAACGCTATTTGCTTAGAGTGATTATGTATTTAATCAGAGACTGAAAGGCAAAACTCAGGGTTTGGTAAATTAGCATAAAGAAAAGTATGCACCAATCAGAACCTTTTGTGTAAAAATGAAAAGACTTTCGTTTTGTTTTAGTTATTTAAAAAAGCAAGTAGTACACTAAATTAATTTTATTGCTTATAATTTATTTGTATTAACTTTTATGCATGTTAAATTTCATTATATACATTACGTGTGTGTCGTTTGTGATATGTATATCATATCTGACTGCCTAAATTGCTTAAAAGTTTTATTTCACTTTAATAGAATTCAATTCCTGAGAGTACCATAAATGTAATAAAGTGAAATCTAGATATAAAGTGAGATACAGATGTGAATTCAGTAACTCCAGGGCCAAAGAATATTAGGTATTTTAGGATGGGATTTTTATACTTACTCCTGTTACAGTCTTCACTTTGTTTCTCTCTCCGCTTGTGGAAGTGGTGATGAAGGTTACTTTATCTTTATTCCCTTCTTTACTCTTCCCCAAGGCGAGAGGGGTGGGTTAGTCACACCAACATTCTTGGGACCATTATCTTCTCAGTGGGTTGGAGTCAGTGCTCATCTAGTGTATCTCTCATCTCCTCTTCTATACGGTGATCATGAAAGGTCAAGCATGAAGATGACACACTGAGGATAGCAGGATGCACAGACTGAAGGCACCTGAACTGTGCTTCTGAATTAACCAATGCTTAAACTGCTTTACCTTTGAACTTTTTGTTATATGAGATAATAAATTCCTTATATTGTTGAAACTACTTTTGGTTGTATATACTGTTCTCTGTAGCCAAAAGGAAGTCTTTCTTATTGGGAGTTCTCATTGTGCCTCTGGTAACGAACCTGACTGGTATCCATGATGCCGATTTGATCCCTGGCCTCACTCAGTGGGTTACGGATCCGGTGTTGCTTTGAGCTGGGGCATAGATTGCAGATGTGGCTCGGATCCGGCATTGCTGTGGCTGTGGTGTAGGCCAGCAGCTGCAGCTCCAGTTAAGCCCCTAGCCTGGGAACTTCCATATGCTGTGAGTGCAGCCCTTAAAAAAAAAAAAAAAGGTCTCTCTTAGAAGAGACAAGGGGACAATTAGGTTATACAAAAAATAGTATGGGAATTTTGAAATTCCTTTTTTCTGTGGGAGGAGGGAAAGACACTTAAAGTTTTACATGTAAAACAATAAAACCATAAAGTGCTAAAGATAATATGAGGTCAGTTTTATGATCTCATAGTAGAGAAGGCCTTTTCAAGGCATGCACAAAATCATAAAGGAAAATAGGAAAAACTAATAACACACCTTCAACAAATGGTACTGGGAAAAACTGAAATGTTTTTCAGTTTACATGCAAAAGATGTGGATATCAACAGAATCAACTGAAAGAACCAAAAGTGGGGTTAAAGACTTAAGATCTGAAACTTAAAAACTAGAAGAAAAAAGGAGAAAAGCTTTGTAATGTTGGTCTAGCAATGATTAGATTTAACACCAAAAGCACAGGTAACAAAAGCAAAAATAGACAGGTAAGACAAAGTCAAACTAAAAAGCTGCACAGCAAAGGAAACAATGGAGTGAAAGGTAGCCTATGGAATGGGGAAAAACATGCAAACCATTTATCTGGTAAGGGGTTAATAACTAAAGTAACTGGAGTTCCCGTTGTGGCTCCAAAACCTGACATAATATCTGTGAGGATGCTGGTTCAGTCTCTGGCCTCGCTCAGTGGGTTAAGGATATAGCACTGTTACAAGCTGTGGTGTAGGTCAGACACAGCTTGGATCCAGTGTTGCCGTGGCTGTGGTATAGACCTGCAGCTGCAGCTCCAATTCAGCTTCTAACGTGGAAACTTCTATATGCTGCATGTGCAGCCGTAAAAAGAACAAAAGTAAAAAAAGGTATACAAGGAACTAAAAATAGCAGAAAAACCCACTTAAAAAATGAATAAAAGACTGAAATAGATCTTTCTGCAAAGAAGATACACATGGCCAACAGGTACATGAAAAGATGCTCAATATCATGAACCGTGAGAAAAATGCAAGTCAAAAACCACCATTAGTTAGCAGCTCACACCTGCTTGGCCATTAAAACAAAAACCCAAAACCAAAAAGCAGAAAATAAGGGTTGGAAAGGACATGTAGAAATTAGAACACTCGTGCACTCTAAAATGGAGATATAAAATAACATAGCCAATATGGGAGAGTATAAAATTCCCACAGAAATTTAAAGTGAGAACTACTGTATGATCAAGCAATCCCACTTGAGAGTATTCAAAAGTATCTTGAAGAGATAACTGCACTCCCATGCTTATTCACAATAGCCAAGAGGTGGAAACAACATGTCCAACCTACATGACAGATTGATGGATTAAGAAAATGTGATATACACAGCCACTGGAATATTATTTAGCCTTGAAAAAAGAAAGAAGTCTTGTCATACGTAACAGCCTTGAGGTCACTATGTTAAGTGAAATAAGGCACTCACAGGACAAATGCAGTATGATTTCATTTTTATGAGGTATAAGTTGTCAAACTCTTAAAAGCAGAAAGTAGAATGTTGCCATGGGCTGGGGGAGGAAGGAAATGGGGAACTATTCAATGAGTATACAGTTTGGTTTTTTTTGTTTTTGGCTTTCAGGGCTGCACCCACGGCATATGGAGGTTCCCAGGCTAGGGGTCGAATTGGAAATGCAGCTGCCAGCCTACACCACAGCCACAGCAACACCAGATCCTAGCCACGTCTTTGACCTATACCACAGCTCATGGCAAAGCCAGATCCTTAAACCACTGAGCAAGGTCAGAGATCGAACCCACAACCTCATGTTTCCTAGTCGGATTCATTTCTGCTGCACTATGATGGAAAATCCCTACAGTTTGTTTTGCAAAAGGAATATGTTCTTGAGATTTGTTGTACAACTATGTGCATACAGTTAATACTGTATGTACACTTAAAATTATTAAGAGGGTAGATTTCATGTTATATGCTTTTTAACCACACACACAAAATGACAACTTTTTTTAAAAGTCTGCTTGGCAGAAAGCACTATAAAATATTAAAATCAGGAAAATAAAGTATATATTGGGGGATAAGTGAATATCTGCACTATAAAAGAGCACTTTTCAATTTAAAACATACATACCTTTGAGCAATTTCATGAGGAAACTAAATGAAGATGAGGGTGATTAAAGGGTAAAAACTTTCATCAAGTTCTAGGAATGTAATATACAGCATGGTGACTACAGTTAACAATACTATGTTGTGTATTTGAAAGCTGCTAAGAGAGTAGATCTTGAAGTTTCTTACCACACACATACACAAAATTGTAACTATGGGAGGTGGTGAGTATGTTCACTAATCTTACTATAGTAATCATTTTGCAATATATACATATATCGAATCATCACATACACCTTACATTTACTAAATAAGTCAATTATCTCAATCTGGGAAGAAAGTAAATGAGTATACAAATTTGTATATATAAGGATTTTCACTATTTGGTTAGGTGTTCACTGATGGCACTTGATTTGTACTGGCATACAACAAAATATTGTGCAGCTAGTTAAAAAGATGAAATAGATTTACATGTATTTGCTTACATGGAATGATGTTAATTGATATTAAGAGAAAAAAGTTTGTTACAGGATACTGTACATGCAATATATAAAATATACATCATGAATATAAATATACATGATTATGTCAAAGACTGGAAAGTTACAAGTAAATTGTATAGTAGATTATTTTAAAATAACCAATCCCATAAAGATACATTACCTTTAAAACTGCACTGCCAAAAATTAAATACCTAGAAATAAACCTAAGGAGGTGAAAGACTTATATGCTGAGATCTATAAAACATTAATCAAGGAAATTAAAGAGGATTCAAAGAAACGGAAAAATATTCCATGCTCCTGGATTAGAAGAATTACTTTTTTTTGGCTTTTTTTAGGGCCGCACCTGCGGCATATGGAGGTTCCCAGGCTACGGGTACAATCGGAGCTGTAGCTGCTGGCCTACGCCACAGCCACAGCAATGCAGAATCCAAGCTGCGTCTGCAACCTACACCACAGCTCACGGCAACACCAGATCCTTAACCCACTGAGCGAGGCCAGAGATTGTACCCACAACCTCATAGTTCCTAGTCGGACTTGTTTCTCCTGTGCCACAACGGGAATTCCCAGAAGAATTAATATTTTTAAAATGGCCATACTACCCAGAGCTATCTACAGATCCAATGCAATCCTTATCAAATTACCCATGACATTTTTCACAGAAGTAGAACAATCCAAAAATTTATAAGAAACCGTAAAAGACCCAGCACTGCCAAAGCAATCCTAAGGAGCAAAAACCAAGCAGGAGGCAGAACTCTTCCAGACTTCAGACAATATTGCAAAGTTACAGTCA
The DNA here is from genome assembly GCA_004024745.2 of Catagonus wagneri. Classification (NCBI taxonomy): domain Eukaryota; kingdom Metazoa; phylum Chordata; class Mammalia; order Artiodactyla; family Tayassuidae; genus Catagonus; species Catagonus wagneri. The sequence continues at coordinate 9,653,191 of PVHT021183528.1, forward strand.
ACAAGACGTTAGAAAGACTGGAAAAGCTTATAATTCCATTTCTCCACTTTTCTTGTAGCTAGAAGGTAATGACTTTATACACTGATGACCAAGCGATGAATGTAAATCTGCTGTGGATTTCTGGAAAAGGTTCTGCTTTTATGAGAAAAGGATCAGTTGTAGAAGGCTCTGCCTCCTTCTGCTCCCCCCCCTTTTGTCTTTTTACCTTTTCTAGGGCCACACCTAGGGGTCTAATTGGAGCTATAGCCACCCGCCTACACCAGAGCCACAGTAACGCAGGATCTGAGCCGCGTCTGTGACCTACACCACAGTTCACGGCAATGCCGGATCCTTAACCCACTGAGCAAGGCCAGGGATAGAACCTGCAACCTCATAGTTCCTAGTTGGATTCGTTAACCACTGAGCCACAACAGGAACTCCTCATTTGTCTTTTTAGGGTCGTACCTGCGGCATACGGAGGTTCCTAGGCTAGGGGTCAAATTGGAACTGTACCTGCCCGCCTACACCACAGCCACAGCAACGTGGGATCCAAGCCATGTCTGTGACCCACACACACCACAGCTCACAGCAACACTGGATCTTTAACCCACTATGAGATGCCAGGGATTGAGCCTGCATCCACATGGATACTAACTGGGTTCGCTAACCACTGAAGAAGTTCACAAAGGGAACTCCTTCTTTTTTTTTCCTTTTCCTGTCTTGAGTATAGACACACTGCTCTGCACTGCAGTGTCCATCCTACTGTGAGGGAAACTAAAAGACTCTCAGAGATCTTGGAACTGTGGAGTCACTGAACCAATGCCAAGTCATCTCCTCTAGACTTTTGTTATGTGAGAAAAATAAATCCCTATTTGAAAACCCATTGATATTTGGATTTTCTCTTACTAAAAGTAGGAAACATTTCTACCTAACATAGAAATAGATGAATTATAAGTAATATGAATAAAAGATGTGACAGAAAAATTAAGACAGTCTGCTTTTTAGGGTATTACTGAAAATAACCTGTAATAAAAATTTTGTTTGTGCCTTAAAACATTTAAAAATGAAAGTGTGAGCTTAAAGGGAAAACATCAGATCAATTTTGTTGCAGACTATGAATACATGTACCACATAATCTAGATTATCTTTTTTTGTTTGTTTTGTTTTTAGGGCCATACATGTGGCATATGGAGGTTCCTAGGTTAGGGATCAAATCAGAGCTGCAGCTGCCAGCCTACACTACAGCCACAGCAAGGTGGGATCCGAGCCACATCTGCGACTTACACCACATTTAACGGCAACACTGGATCCTTAACTCACTGGGCGAGGCCAGGGACTGAACCCACATCCTCATGGATCCTAGTTGAGTAACCACTGAGCCACGACAGGAACTTGATAATCTAGATTTTCTTAATTCTAAAATTGTCTTTATCCTTTATTTACCCTTGTCTTTTGTTTGGTTAAAGAGTCAAACAAAATTTTGTAACCAAAACACATATTCAATTATCATTTTATATGTATATATGTAAATAAACAATGAAACAGCACTCTAAAATATCATCATACAGTTTTTGTGCAGGATGCTTCATCAATAAATGGCATTCAATTTATTTTAGAGGTATGTGATAACAGAAAACTTTAAACTGCTCATCGAAAACTGGGTAAGGTCTTTCTTTTTTTCAGGATTTTAAAAAATAATTCAAAATAAATCTTGTTATATTTATAGTTGTACAACCATCATCCCAGCCTAACTGGGTAAGGTCTTTCAAAGATACCTCAGATATTCAAGTCAATACAATCTATCTTCTGGATATCAACTTGAGTTGCACGGGCTAAGATGAAGGATTCACATAATGCTCATGACATGATGCAACCTGCACTTGAATTGGCACTGCACTTCGTCAGGCTTAGGCTGTCTTCATCATAAGTATCTTCTATCTTCAAGAGCTCAGCTACATCAAGATGGCTCATCAGCTAAGTCACGTTGATCAAAATACCTAGTAAAGACAGAATTTACACAGCAAAGAAAAACCACAAACAAAATGAAACGACAACTTGCAGACTGTGAGAAAATAACTGCAAATGATGAGACCAATGAAGCTTAATTTCCAAAATACACAAACAGCTCATATAATTCAATGACAAAAAAACAAACAACCCAACCAAGAAATGAGCAGAGGAGTTCCCTTGTGGTGCAGTGGGTTAATGCAGTGGGTTAACGATCCAGTGTTGTTACTGCAGTGGCTCAGGTTGCTGCTATGGCATAGGTTCAATCCCTGGCTCAGGAACTTCCACATGCTGTGAGTGTGGCCAAAAAAAAATATCAGAACACTATACAAGCATTTCTCCAAAGAAGATATGGAGATGGCAAAGAGGCACATAAAAAGATGCTCATTATTGCCAATTATTAGAGAAATGCAAATCAAAACTACAATGAAATGTCCAATCACTGGACAATGGAATGTCCACGCACCAAACAGAATGTCCATCATCAAAAAGTACAAATAACGGAGTTCCCATCGTGGTGCAGAGGAAACAAATCCGACTAGGAACCATGAAGTTGTGGGTTCGATCCCTGGCCTTGCTCAGTGGGTTAAGGATCCGGCACTGCTGTGAGCTGTGGTGTAGGTCGCAGACGTTGCTTGGATCCCATGTTGCTATGGCTGTGGTGTAGGGCAGCAGCTATAGCTCCCATTAGACCCCTAGCCTGGGAACCTCCATATGCCGCGGGTGTGGCTCTAAAAGGACAAAAGACCAAAAAAAAAGTACAAATAACAAGTGTTGGAGAGGATGCAGAGTAAAAGGAATCCTCCTACACTGTTGGTGGTAATGTAAACTGATGTAGCCACTATGTAAAAACAGTACGGTGGTTTCTTAAAAAACTAGTTACCACATGTTCCACCAATCCCACTATTGGTATACATATCCAGAGAAAGCTCTAATTCAAAAAGATATAAGCAGGAATTCCCGTCGTGGTGCAACAGAAACGGATCTGACTAGGAACCATGAAGTTGTGGGTTCGATGCCTGGCCTTGCTCAGTGGGTTAAGGATCCAGCATTGCCATGAGCTGTGGTATAGGTCACAGACACAGCTTGGATCCGATGTTGCTGTGGCCATGGTGTAGGCCAGCAGTTATAGTTCCAATTGGACCTCTAGCCTGGGAACGTCCACATGCCACGGGTGCAGTCCTAAAAAGAAAAAAAAAAAAGATATAAGCAGCCCAATGTTCATAGCAGCACTATTTACATATAATAGCTAAGACATAGAAGCAACCTAAATGTCCACCAGCAGATGAATGGATTAAGAAGATGTGGTACATATACAATGGAATATCACTCAGCCATAAAAAAGAATGAAATAATGCCATTTGCAGCAACATAGATGGACCTAGAGATTATCATACTAGGTGAAGTAAGTCAGAGAATACAAGTATCATATGATATCACTTCTTTGTAGAATCTAAAAAAATGATACAAATGATCTTATTACAAAAACAGAAAAAGACTCACAAACACAGAAAACAAATTATGGTTATCAAAGGGTAGGGATAAACTAGGAGTTTGGGATTAGTAGATAAAAACTATTACAGACAACTTAGATAAATAACAAAGTCCTCAGAAACTGTATTCAGTGTCTTGTAATAAGCCATAAAGGAAAAGAATCTGAAAAATATATGTATATATGTATAACTGAATCACTTTGCCGTATACCAGAAGTGAACACGACATTCCGGATCAACATCAATTAAAAAAAATTTATTGTATGATTAAAAATACTGATTGCAGCACTACTTGTAAGAGGAAAAAGCCACAACCAGCCATCCATCAATATCCACAAATATCCATCAATAAAGGGACTAGATGAATAATCTCTGGTACATCTACACAGTGGAAGACTATGAGGTTTTTATAAAAAAAAGAATGAGGAAAATATCTACACTGCTACTATGTGCTTTCCAGGATTTATCAGGTGAAAAACACAAGGTACAGAATGATATGCTTAGTAGGTTACCTTCTGTAAGCATGTGCAGGAATACGGATATATTTACATATATATTTGCTTATATTTTTTTAAAAGAAACAATAACTGGAAGGATAAATTAAAAATTAATAAAATAAATAACTGCAAAAGGGAGAAAGGCTATAGTGGAATAAAGTGGATTCTCAAATGGTTCAAAATGTACCTTGAACTGTAATTTTAACTCTGGAATAATATAAATTTTTGAAATTATAAAACAAGATTAAATAAAAAAGAAAATCACTAACCAAAGTCCACCAAATGAATCTTCTCCTATACTAAGTTGGTGGCATAACCACACAGAGGAGAATAATTTCAAGGGACCTTAAACAGAGACAAAAAAGAACTGGAAAGAATCCTTAGACTGATTTCAATAGTTTTTCCTTTTTTTTTTCTTTTTAGGGCTGCACCCTAAGCATATGGAAGTTCCCAAGTTAGGGGTCAAATCTGAGCTTGTAGCTGCCAGCCTACACCACAGCCACAGCAATGCCAGATCCTAGCTGCGCCTGTGACTTAACACCACATTTTAAGGCAATGCTGGATCCTTAACCCACTGAGCAAGGCCAGGGATCGAACCTGTGTCCTCATGGATACTAGTCAGATTTGTTTCCACTGAGCCACGATGGGAACTCCTGATTTCAATAGTTTTACTCTCAGTGATATTGTTAGCATTGTTATTCTGAAACTATTATGTGAATATTATAGGTTATAGCCAATAATTATGTTAATATTGTTGGAATCTAGAATTATGAGCACACAAGTATAACGTTAAAGACAAATCTTAATATCTTAAATATCTTAATCTTAAATATCAATTTGAACCCTCAATCTTATTTTTCTCTTTCTAAAAAATGCAAAATTCCTAGTCACTGAAAAGGCCTAAATGTATGACCAGCCTCGTAACAATTGGCTTCCCTAATGTTCGAATTGTGGACTCTAGATACCATATTCTACTTTAAAAGAGGAACAAGCACTCCCAGGAGGAAAGACTGATTCTAGATCTGGAGCCACAACTGTCCCAGATACACCTGAATCATCTTGGCATACCAGAAAGGAGAAAAGCTATAAAAGATAAAAGACCATAAGGTTATAAAACAAAAAGCACAGGAATTGATCTGAAGGGCTCCCACTGTCCAAAGACAGAACTATTTGAGCATCAAAAAGAATTGTGAGTTTGGGGTTAGCAGATGCAAACTATTGCATTTGCAATGGATAAGCAATGAGATTTTGCGGTATAGCACCAGGAACTATATCTGATCACTTGTGATGGAACATGATGGAAGATAATGTGAAAAAAAGAATGTACAGGAGTTCCTGTTATGGCTCAGCAGTAATGAACCCAACTAGTATATATGAGGATGCAGGTTCGATCCCTGGTCTTGCTCAGGAGGTTAAGGATCCAGTGTTTCTGTGAGCTGTGGTGTAGGTCACAGATGCAGCTTAGATCTGGTGCTACTGTGGCTGTGTCAAAGGCTGACAGCTGCATCTCCAAATCCACCCCTAGTCAGGGAACTTCCATATGCCACAGGTGTGGCTCTAAAAAGCAAAAAAAAAAAAAAAAAAAAAAAAAAAAAAAAAAAAAAAAAAAAAAAAAAAAAAAAAAAAAAAAAAAAAAAAAAAGAATGTACATAAATGTGTGTATGTATATATATATACATATATATAAAACTAGGTCACGTTGCTGTACAGCAGAAATTGACAGAACATTGTAAATCAACTATAATAAAAATTTTTTAAAAAAGATTGTAACATCCCTTTACCTGAATGGGATGGTCAACTTCACCACCACTAAGAGTGGGACAACTAGGCTTTATGTGCTTCCTGATGTGACACAACAGCACAAATGTAGTCTTGTCAAACAAACACCATTATATATAATCAAGCTTCTAGACCTACCTACCAGTTCACAGAAAATATGGAGGATAGACTAACATTAAATATCACCATGAAGTTAGCTGTCAAAACCAGAATATGGGAACTTTTACAATCAAAGTCCCAGCTCCTTCTTTCCCTCCCTCCATCTCACCCTCCCTCTTTCTTCCTTCCTTCCTTCCTCTCTTCCCTTCCTTTCTATTTTTTTGGGGTCTTTTTAGGGCCACATCTTGCAGCATATGGAAGTTCCCAGGCTGAGGGTCGAATCAGAGATGCAACTGCCAGCCTACGCCACAGCCATAGCAACACCATATCCAAGCTGTGTCTGCAGCCTACACCACAGCTCATGGCAATGCCAGATCCTTAACTCACTGAATGAGGTTTGGGATCAAACCCACACCTCATGGATACCAGTCGGGATCGTTTTCCAGTGAGCCACAACAGGAACTCCGCAAAGACTCAGTTTCTTCAACAAATACATACCAAAGGAAAAAACCCAAGGGCTGGTTGAGGAGACATACTAGCCAAGTACAACGAGTGCATCCAACTTAAATCCTGATTTGAACAAATCAGGACAAATCTGAACAAATCAAATGCAAAAAAGACATCCTTTGGACAACTAAGGAATAAGAAACATGGACTGGACATAGGACGATACTATAGAGTTATTATTAAATTTATTAGGTGTGATACTAATATTACATTATGTTTTTTAAAAAGCCGTTGGAGTTTCCATCGTGGCACAGTGGAAATGAATCCAACTAGGAACTATGAGTTTGTGGGTTTGATCTCTGGTCTCGCTCAGTGGGTTAAGGATCTGGTGTTGGCCGTGAACTATGGTGTGGGTCACAGACACGGCTCAGATCCTGTGTTGCTGTGGCTGTGGCTGTGGCTGTGGCTGTGGCTGTGGCATAGGCCTGTAGCTGTAGCTCCGATCTGACCCCCACCCTAGCCTGGGAACCTCCATATGCTGCAGATGCAGCAGTATAAAAAAAAAAAAAAAAAAAAAAAAAAGGGAAAACAGGCCCTTATCAGTTTGATACACTAAAACAGGAGAAACAACATATCTGAGATTTGTTTAAAATACATTAACAAAAAAGGAAAAATGAAACATCCTGGTAAAGAGCTACTAATTGTTGAACATGGATGATGGATTGGGCTGGGAGGTATATATATATATATATATAATATAGGTTTTTTCAGGGGGGGAGGCTACAAACATCTGTGGCATGTGGAAGTTCCTGGGACAGGGATGGAACCTGTGCCACAGCAGTGACCTGAGTTGTTGCAGTGACAACATCAGATCCTTAACCCTTTGCACCACAAGAGAACTCTGATTCCACTATATTTTTATGTTTGAAAATCTCAGTAAGAAGCGTAAAAATATAATTATCATTGGTAAAATAACTGAGATGGCTAACAATTATTGGATCTTTTTTTTCTGTCCTTTTTTTTTTTTAGGGCTGTACCTGTGGCATAGGGACATTCCCAAGCTAGGGGCTGAACTGGAACTGTAGCCGCCTGCTTAGGGCAGAGCCACAGCAACGCGGGATCTGAGCCTCATCTGTGATTTACACCACAGCTCATGGCAACGCTGGATCCTTGACCCACTGAGCGAGGTCAGGGATTGAACCCGTGTCCTCATGGATGCTGGTTGGGTTCATTAATCGCTGAGCTACGACAGGAACTCCTGGATTCTTTTTGAATAGGATCTCACTCATGTGACTATGTATTTCTGTGAATTAGCGGTTACTGCCTTAAAGCTACCAAAACAAACAAAACCAACAACAAAAAACACAATAGACTTCTAATAATATCAAATACTTACACTGAAGCTGCTACTACAAAGAGTCAAGGCCTATGTTATCTTTTTTTCAGAGTTGCTATAACATTCTATAAGGTCTACCAAGAGAAGTCTCTATCCTCAGAAACTTGTGTCCTAGAACTTTTTCTCTTTCATTTATACCTAACTTTTTGAGGGGGAAAAAACTATAACCAATACACTTGGTCATTTCTTCTCATAACTGTGTAATATTAAAACACATCATGATATGTTTAAGTCCCTAGGTCCATTAATACTAGCTGACGGAACTAGTACTTAATTATTTAATATTTCTGAACCTGTGTCCTCATCTGTAAAAGGAAAAAAAAAAAAACCTGAGTTGTTCTAAGGATCAGAGACACAGTATATTTGTGCTTAGAGCAATGCTGTTATCTTCTCATTTAATCCTAACTAACCATTAATAAAAAAGGCAGGTATTAGTTTAGTTTGTGATAAGCACAGTTACAAGCTTAGTTCTGCAGTAATGCTGAGTTTGGATCTTAGCTCTGCCATTTACTACTTCTATAATGGAAAGAAAATAATTTAACTTCTCTCTGCCATGATTTCCTTACTTGTAAACTGACAATAGTACCTATGTTATTATTATTACTATTTTTTTTCTTTCTTGGCTGCCCCACAGCATATGGAGTGCCCAGGTCAGGGAATGAATCTGAGCCCGAATTCCAACCTATGCCACAGTCAAGTCAACGCTGGATCCTTAACCCACCTGCGCCTTACTGCTGCAGAGATACCATTCATTCTGTTGTGCCACAGCAGTACCTACATTCCAAGGATTAAACGTTCCTATTTTGAAGCACTATGAAAAATGTCTTTTTTTTTTTTTGGTCATTTTGCCTTTTTCCTAGGGCCACATTCGCGGCACATGGAGGTTCCCAGGCTAGGGGTCTAATCGGAGCTGTAGCCGCTGGCCTATATATGCCACAGCCACAGCAACACGGGATCCAAGCCACGTCTGCATCCTACACCACAGCTCATGGCAACACCTGATCCTTAATCCACTGAGTGAGGCCAGGGATCAAACCTGTAACCTCATCATTCCTAGTCAGATTCGTTAACCACTGAACCACGATGGGAACTCCAGTATAATTATTTTAGATCAAGAAACTCTATGTTAAATGTGCGTAATGTGTGTATACTCTGAAAAAGTATCTTGTTTGGGGGAGGGAAAAATGAACACAACACAGGATTATTTACCTTCCCCATATTTAAATATATTATAAAACTTTGAAGTTATTGGCATTAGAATAAAAACAGTGGCCAATGAACAAAAATATCAAATCCAGAAAGAGACCTAAAATATGTGTGTGTGTATACATATATATGCACACATACACATTTACACATAAGAATTTAGAATACAAAAGCATTTTCAAATAAACTTCAGATGGAATTTTAATGTAAGAAATGAAATCAAACATATACTAAATAAATTTATGCCCCAGCTGAAAATGAACAAGGACACAAGCAATTAAAAAAAATCTCAATAAAATGAAACATACCCTTCTGGTAATCAAACCTAAGCAAATAAAAATAATTTATATCTTTTTATAATTAGAATGGAAACATTTATATTAACTGAAAATGGCCAGTGCTGAAAAGGAGATGTGCATTCTCAATGACACTTCAGTGGGAACAGAGTGGTATGATCTTTCTGGAAGGCAAATGAGCAATAAATACCTGTTTCAGAAGTACATGCAAGCCCATTAACTTATTTTAGGAATTTGCCCTTAGGAAATAATAGAGGTCTATGTATAAGGATCTTCAATGTGACATTATTTGTAGAGAAAAACTAGACACAAAGGGAATTGTGATATATATAATATTGGTTCCTTACACTTCAACTTCCTCACTGTAAAATGGAAATGATACTCTCTACTTCCACTAATAATGCTGTTACAAAGCAAGACACCAAGGGTTACTTACCTGCTAACCAAGCAGATTAATAAATTCAAAGCGGGAACCCTCTCATCATCTTTGTTGTCCTTAAAAAAAAAAGAAAAAGAAAAAAAGAAAACTTTAAAATGTAGTCTGTTATCTCAATATTTTTGAAACAAGGTTTCTTTCTCTTTTTCTTTTTGTCTTTTGTCATTTTAGGGCCGCACCTGTGGCTTGTGGAGGTTCCCAGGCTAGGGATCTAATCAGAGCTACAGCCGCCGACCTACGCCACAGCCACAGCAACACGGGATCCGAGCTGCGTCTGCGACCTACACCACAGCTCACAGCAACGCTGGATCGTTAGCCCACTGAGCAAAGCCAGGGATCGAACCCGCAACCTCATGGTTCCTAGTCGGATTCGTTAACCACTGAGCCACGACAGGAACTCCAAGGTTCCTTTCAAGATGCAAAACATGAACATTTCACTAAATGACAGTAATAATTAGATGGAAATAGAAAATATCAAAGAAAAGAGAGAAACTGTAGAGTTGATGATCCCTTGAGAAAATCTAAGATCATTTTTTTTAATGACCACACCCACGACATATGGAAGTTACCAGGAAAGGGACTGAATCCAAGCTGCAGCTGAGGCCATGCCAGGTCCTTTAATCCTGGGGATCAAACTCGAATCTCTGTAGCAACCCGAGTTGCTGTAGTAAGATTCTTAACCCACTGCACCACAGCAGAAACTCTAAGATCACCTTTTATTTTATTTTTTGTTTTTATTTTATTTTTGTCTTTTTAGGGCCGCACCAGCAGCATATGGAGATTCCCAGGCTAGGGGTTGAATTGGAGCTACAGCAGCCAGCCTATGCCACAGCTATAGCAATGCGAGATCCAAGCCTCTTCTGCGACCTACACCACAGCTCACGGCAACGCCAGATCCTTAACACACTGAGCAAGGCCAGTGATCGAACCTGCATCCTCATGTATACTAGTGGGGTTTATTAACTGCTGAGCCACGACGGGAACTCCCATAAGATCATCTTTTAAAGAAAAGTGCTGAGGAGTTCCCATTGTAGCACAGCAGAAATGAATCCGACTAGTAACCATGAGGTTGTGGGTTCGATCTCTGACCTCACTCAGTGAGTTAAGGATCCAGCGCTGCTGTGAGCTGTGGTATATGTCGCAGAAGTGGTTCAGATCTCTTGTTACTATGACCGTGGTGTAGGCCAGCAGCTGTAGCTCCAATTCGACCCCTAGCCTGGGAACCTCCATATACTGTTGGCGCAGTCCTAACAAGCCAAAAAATAAAAATAAAAAATACATAAAAATAAAATAGGCCTGAACAAGTTCTTAAAAGAAATAACATTTGAGGGCTCTCAGGAGAATAACTTGGGAGAGATATTTTTCTTGGTTCCAAGTACAGGAGCTAAAAAAGCCTATGTTCTAACTAACTAATGGAAAAAATTATATAAAAATATTTTAAAGAAAATATTTCAGATCGTGGTTCTCAATTACAATGAGAATTGAACTATATACTTTGTGTATTACTGAACTATATACTTCATATATCACTGAACTGTTCCCTTTAAATATCTGTTAAGGAGTTCCTGTCGTGGCTCAGTGGTTAACGAATCCGACAAAGAACCACGAGGTTGCGGGTTCAATCCCTGGCCTTGCTCAGTGGGTTAAGGATCCGGCGTTGCCGTGAGTTGTGGTGTAGCTTGCAGACGTGGCTTGGATCCCACGCTGCTGTGGCTGTGGCGAAGGCCGGCGGCTACAGCTCCTGTTAGACCCCTAGCCTGGGAACCTCCATATGCTGCAGGTGTGGCTCTAGATAAAATGCAAAAAGACAAATAAATAAATAAATAAATAAATAAAAATCTGTTAAAATGATAGACCTAAGACACATGGAAAGTAGTCTTACAGAGTATGAAATTTATTTTAATTCATTTCAAGGAACAGTCACAATAACTGAGTAATGTTTTAACAGATGTGTCATACATTAATTCAAACTTGGGACACACTTCATTGATGGCAAGGCATCCAATTCTTTTTTTCCCCCATTTTTTTAAAGCCACACATGTGGCATATGAAGTTTTCAGGCTAGAGGTCGAACTGGAGCTGCAACTGCTGGCCTATGCCACAGCAACTCAGATCTGAACTACATTTGCGACCTACACCACAGGTCACAGCAATGCCGGATTCTTAACCCACAAAGCAAGGCCAGGGACCAAACCCTTGTCCTCATGGGTACTAGTTGAGTTTGTTACCGCTGAGCCACAACAGGAACTCCAAGGCATTTGATTATTTTATGTACCAAGTACTATAGGTTACAAATTAAATAAAACATATTTCCTGCTAATAGCACAGAAGATTAAATACCCATATCAGCTTTAATTAAAGGAAAACGTGTTGAGTGTCATAAAAAAGATACACAGCATACGTCTGAGGATCAGGGAAAGTATTATGAAAAGACTGTGAAGAGTAAATGGTATATTTAGATGCAGATTAGAAGAGAGTGAAAAGTCCCTTCTGCTGAGGGAATAAAGGAGAACATAGTGTAAGGAATATTTAGTGAGTTACAAGTACATTTTGCTCAGCATATAGGCCATAGAAGTTAGTTTGTGTCGTATCATGGATGTCTAATGAAGATATTTTGGAGTAGTCAATGGAGAATAAGTACACATTTTGTGGAGGGGAAAGAAGGAATGAGAAAAAAATCAGAAGTGGGCTTAGTTTGACATTGAATTAATTTATATTGTAATGCTGCAGGCATGAGTTAGGGGAAGGGTCTGACTGGAGAAATTCAAAACAATCGTGTTAGAGACTGTTAGTTGACACTCTAGCTTCATGATTCTCTCTACGATTTAGCAGATGAAGCCCATTTTCAGCTGGGCACACTGTTACCCAGTTAAAAGTAAACGTCACCCATAGTCCTCATGACCATTTGACTAAATTCTGGCCAATGAGCTATTTTGGCCAGATGTGCCTGTGGAACCCCCGAGAAGGCTCTTTAGAGAGCACCTTCTTCTCTTCTTTCCAACATCCCTATAATATAATGGCTGAAGTTCCAGCAGTCACCTTGGATTATGCGGTGAATTTGAGGATGGAAGCCACATGTGGCAGAACTCAAAGGCCTGGGTTATTGCTGTCTTAGGTCTAATCTATCTATCTTCAGATTTCATTTGCCTGAGAAAAACAGTTCATTTTATTTAAGCTACTGTTATTTTGGACTCTTGGATTATGTGGCTAAATCTAATTCTAATAAAATATTCCATGTTTTCCTATTTCATTGAAACTGCTCTTTATCATCACATAAACTGATGAGTGCTTTTGATTTGAAATAACAAGTTTGCACTTACCACTAAAAGCCTCACTTCAGAGCACCTTCTTGCAAGCTGCCGAATCAGTGAATGAGCCTCCGGTAATAAAGGCTTTTCAAGACAAGCCAATAAAGCATAAAGCCATCTTCCCTATATGGAATTAAAAAAAATAGTAAGTAGACAAACTGCAACAAATATTACTAAATTGTATCCTATGATATTTCCATCAGCAGTATATATGACTGAGTTTATTCTGAACATGTTACCTTGGGAAATTCTAAAGAATATTAGAACAAAACTTACTTTTTATTTGTCTTGTCTTTTTAGGACCGCACCTGCAGCGTATGGAAGTTCCCAGGCTAGAGGCTGAATGGGAGCTGTACCTGCTAGCCTACAGCACAGCCATAGCAACGATGGATCTGAGCTGCGTCTGAAACCTACTCCACAGCTTACAAAAATACCGGGGCTTTAAATCACTGAGATCAAACCTGCATCCTCACAGAGACTATGTCAAGTTCTTAACTCACTGAGCCACAGTGGGAACTTCAAAAAGTGATTTTAAACATGGATTTTTTTTTTCTCCTTAAAAATTAGATGTTCTACAGTAGAGATTTAAGAGAATGAAAATACAGGAGTTCCCACTGTGGCAAAACAGGACTGGCAGTGTCTCTGCAATGCCAGGATGCAGGTTTGTGCTCTGGGCTGGCACAGAGGATTACAGGATGCTGCATAAGTCACAACTGTGGCTCTGATCTGATTTGTGGCCCAGGAACTCCATATGCCACACGGCAGCCAAAGGAGAAAAAAAATAAAAATGAAAATATAAAAATCAAAGTGAAAATACAGTGATAAAAATATAAACACTATACTTATGGAAGAGACTTGGCTGAATGACAGGCTGAGAAACGTACTGTACTGTAATGTTGCTTTTCCTACCTCTCCCAGAATACTATAACCTTCTAGAGGGCAAAGATCAGATTGCATGTTTTGATAGGGAGCTTTGGAGGCTCAGATATACTCCTGCAAATACCCTCAATTTTGAAAAATATGTTTCTAAAAATTAATTCTAAATTCAAACGATAACAGAATTCTTTATTAAAGGATTAAGTAGGTAATTCATTTATAAAATGTCTACCAAATTTGCCAATTTTTAAGGTGAACGATAAGCTGTGAGTATAAAGCAATAAAATAGAGGGCAGTTGTTACGAGTCTAGCCAGACTGTCACGCCATGGGTTTCAGTTCTGCCAGTTATAATCTGTGTGACTTTAAGCAAGTTCCTGAAGCTGTATGGGCTCATTTCCTTATCTCTAAAATGGAACTAACAGCTCATAGGTTACTGAAGGATTCAAGGAGTTATTATATATAAAATCTGTAGAACAATGCCTGATACATATGTTTACTATTATTGTTAGTATTTCTGATATTCTTTTGTGGACTAGATTTCAAAGTCATGTTAGAAAATGCATCTCATTCTTCTTTAAGCCAGTGCTATTCAAAGTGGGGTCTCAGACTGGTTGCCAGTCTGTTGCTTACCAATCTGCAACAAGATAAGCAGCTTCTCCCAAGATATAAATCAACTATTTAGTTGACTTTTTTTCCCCCCTCAATGTAAGACTTTCTCAATGAAGGAAGCAGTATGCTGATTTGCATTCTAGTATAAGTTCCTTATTTCACTGCAAATAAGCCTAATTTGCACTACTCATAGAGTTGTACATATATGTACAGCATAAATATATACATAAATAATGTAGAGTCATATCATATATAAGATAAGTATATATAATTTTGTCTGTACTATGAAAACAAAAAAATGCAGTACTACCAATTCTGGAGTAAAGTCTCTTTCTCCAAACCAATTACTCAGATATTCCAAGACACTAGTTACTGTTGCCTAAAAGAAGGGGAAAGAGATGGAAGAATAGTATTACTATAAATCACTAAGTTCAACTTGAGTTTCATTAAGTTTAGTTAGAAAGTAACTCATATTTAAAATGACTTCATTCTTTACACTTCCAGAGAAAAGTGCAACTTTATTTAGTAATTTGATTAGATGGTTTAGAAAAAATTCTTATATAATTTCAAGTATCAATATCTTGGTTTAAATCCTAAGATTCGGTTTATAACTACTAATTTGGTTCAGAACTACTTAAAAAAAATCACATAATATGAAAAAAAAAATCTTTGCAAAAATACTTTCAGCTTATTTTCATTAAATCAAATATAAAATTAGACAAAGATCAGCTTTAGAGCTACAGAGGGAATTCATTAAACTACTGAAAATATTCTCTGGCTTATTCAAATATAGATGAACACTTACAAAAATTACTCTCATCAAATTTAGTATAACTACTACAGTATCTTATTTTTTTTTTTTTTTTTGCCTTTTGTCATTTTATGGCCGCACCTGCGGCATGTGGAGGTTCCCAGGCTAGGGGTCTAATTGGAGCTGTAGCCACTGGCCTGCGCCGCAGCAACGCAGGATCCGAGCCGCGTCTGCAACCTACACCACAGCTCACGGCAACGCCGGATCATTAACCCACTGAGCAAGGGCAGGGATCGAACCCGCAACCTCATGGTTCCTAGTTGGAGTTCGACGACAGGAACTCCTACAGTATCTTATTTTTGTTTTGGCTTTTTAGGGCTTCAGGTACAGCACATGGAAGTTCTCAGGTTAGGAGTCGAATCGGAGATACAGCTGCCAGGCACAGCAACGAGGGATCTGAGTGGCTTCTGCAAACTACACCACAGCTCATGGCAATGCCAGATCCCTGACCTACAAAGCAAGGCCAGGAACTGAACCTGCAACTTCATGGATACTAGCTGGATTTGTTACCACTGCACCACAACAGGAACTCCCCTACAGTATCGTGATCTTAATATAAGTGATATGTAAGTAAAACTGTAGCCAGTTTTTGATTTACAACAGAGTATGATGCCTTTTTCTTTTATTTTCTTTTGGTCATGCCTGGGCATATGGAGTTCCAGGCCAGGGATCAGATCTGAGCCATAGTTGAACCTATGCTACAGCTGTGGCAACACGGGATCCTTTAACCCAATGTGTTGGGCCGGGGATCAAAAACGTGACCTGGCACTGCAGAGACGCCCTGGATCCTGTTGCCCCACAATGGGAACTCCAGAAATTTTATCTACCAATGGTACTCTATGCTATGCGAATGCAAAACAATCAAAAGTTTTTATTTGCTCTTTAAATAGGTAACAGTTCTCGGAGTTCCCGTCATGGCTCAGTGGTTAACGAATCTGATTAGGAACGATGAGGTTGCAGGTTCAATCTCTGGTCTCACTCAGTGGATTAAGGATCCAGTGTTGCCGTGAGCTCTGGTGTAGGGTGAAGACGTGGCTCGGATCCCGTGTTGCAGTGGCTGTGGTGTAGGCCAGCTGCTAAGGCTCCGATTAGACCCCTAGCCTGGGAACCTCCATATGCTGAGTGTGCAGCTCTAGAAAAGGCAAAAAGACAAAATAAATAAATAAATAAATAAATAAATAAATAAATAACAGTTCCTGGAAGACTGAAGAACTCAAGTCCATATTTCCTCCCTCTTGATCCCAGAAATTCAAATTTCATTCTTAATGAAATGTGTAGGACATCTGGAACTAGAAACAGCTTTTTGACCTCAGTATTTATTTCAAACCCCAGAATCTAAGACTTATAACTAAAATGTATATATGTGAATAGTTTAGCACCATGATCAAGAGCATGAGTTCTAACATCAGATCACCCTGGGGTTGAATCCCAAGGTCGCCATTAAAATTCCCTGAAAAACCACCAAGTGACGTTATCTCCAATTCTGTTTCCTAAGTTATAAAACAAAAATGGGTATTAATAATAATTTCCCATAAAGGGTTGTAGTGAGGATTAAATAAGAACCGTTACAAAGTTTAGGACTGGGTCTTACATACTGTAAATATTCAGTAAATTATTTAAACACTTTAACACACATTGCAAACAAAAGAACACATACATTCTTATTATTAGACAGATTTTACCTGATTCATTCTGCTAACAATGCTAAGCAAGGGAGGAAAACCAATCTGAAAGAAAAATGAGACTGAAATTTACTAAATGGTATTACAAGGAGGGGGCTTCATTTTTTTTCAAACTGGTGAATTTCTCAACACACTGTAATTTAAGAACAAAGACTAGATAAAGGAAAAATTTCTCCACTGCCCATTACAATATAATATTTTGTGAACTATTATGTTGGTATTAGCCAAGAAAATAATGTCTTGAAATTTGAACACATAAATTTAAAAATAAAGAATGATTTTAGTAATTAAGATGTTAAAACATGAAATTAAAAAAATGATACTACAATATTAATATGTTATATGCCCTTTTTCAAAATATTCAGATAAAGTTAATATTTTCAGGAATTAAAGGCACTTGAATGAATTTTTTCAAACCTAATCTGCTTCGATTTAAGAAAGTGCTTTGGAGTTTAATGCTGAAAGCCTTGATTATGAAAACAGTCCTGACTTGTGAGAAACTTGAGGATGTGCATTAAACTTTTATGTCCTTAAATTGTTCTTTCACATGATATGTTTCACTTGTATGTATTTTGGGGGTTTTTTTTTTTGAGGGGTTTTTTTTTTTTTTTTGCTATTTTAGGGGCGTACCCATGGCATTTGGGACTGTCTAGGCTAGGGGTTGAATAGGGGCTACAGCTGCTGGCCTACACCACAGCCACAGCAACAGGATCCAAACCATGTCTGTGACCCACACCACAGCTCATGGCACTGCTGGACCATGTACCGACCCACTGAGCAAGGCCAGAGACTGAACCTGCATCCTCACTGATACTACTCAGATTTGTTTCCAGTACCCCAAACGGGAACTCCCTCACCTGTATGTAATTTGTAATAACAAACTATACATATTTTAATTCTTTTTTTTGCCTTTTTTTTTGTCATTTTAGGACCATATCTGCGGCATGTGGAAGTTCCCAGGCTAGGGGTCTAATCAGAGCTGTAGCCGCTGGCCTACATGGCAGTCACAGCAATGCAGGATCCGAGCTGCGTCTGCAACCTACACCACAACTCACGGCAACACCGGATCCTTGACCCACTGAGTGAGGTCAGGGATTGAACCCATATCCTCATGGATGCTAGTGGGGTTCGTTAACCGCTGAGCCACAATGGGAACTCCACAAACTATACATATTTTAATTCTTTGTCAGATTAAGATATATTATGGATATTATCCCAAAGAACATAGGTTTTATAAGAAATAGTGTCAAATTAGCTCCCTTAGAGATTTGATACTGTCTACACTCCCACCACCGTGTGTAAGAGTGCCTGTCTTCCTAGCCTGTGTTAACATAGTGTATCAAACTTTCTTTACTAAAATGTCATGTGAAAAATACCAGTTCAGTGCAGTTATAAGTTAAATTTCTATCATAAGTGAGTCTGGGCATCTTACCATGTAAGAATAATCTGTATTTCCTTCCTGTGAGATGTCTATTTATACACTTTGCCTGTTTTTTTTAATTTAGGTTCTTGGTGTTTTCCAGTGATTTTCAGAGATTTTACATTCTGGGGCTAAGCTAATTTTAACAGGAGAAGCACAATGTGGCACCACATAGAAAATAATAAATACCTGTTCAACAGAACAACATAGTTTAAGGAGTTACTGGTAATGCAGGTGTATACAGTGGGTTTCCTCGGAACATCTGCACACTTGACAGCAAGTGAATGCTAAAGGACAAGAAGCAGCTAGGCACATAATTTATGAATAAAATAAAGCCACGTGAAATTAAAATATACCCTCAACATTTAATCTCCGGAATACGAATTTATGACTATGCATTTTTTTTTTTTTTGTCTTTTTGCCTTTATGTAGAGCCACACCCGCGGCATATGGAGGTTCCCAGGCTAGGGGTCTAACAGGAGCTGTAGCCGCCAGCCTTCGCCACAGCCACAGCAGCACAGGATCCAAGCCGCATCTGCAACCTACACCACAGCTCACGGCAACGCCGGATCCTTAACCCACTGAGCAAGGCCAGGGATCGAACCCGCAACCTCATGGTTCTTAGTCGGATTCGTTAACCACTGAGCCACGAAGGGAACTCTGACTATGCATTTTAAAGCACCTAATTGTCATGTTTTCTTTTGTTTCCTTGACTAGTTATAACTCATTGTTTGATTCATACCTAATCATTTTTCAAAAAGAGAATCCTATCTGATAAAATTATTCAACAACTAAAGCATAAGAGATATGAAGTTAATCTAAAAAGAGCCATACTATATTGTTTTAGAAATGATGCCGTCAATTTTCAAGTCAAAGAGCCAATGAACTAAGCCAGGGATTGGCAAGTATGTCCTGTAAAGAGCCAGACAGCAAATACTTTAGGCTTTGTAGACCTTATACCTCCTCAGCCACATTATTAATTTTTTTAACAACCCTTTAAAAATGCAAAAACTGGACTCACCAAGAAGAGGAGAGAAAAAACCCGAATAAATAAAACAAGAAAAAGGAGAAATCACAACGGATACTGCAGAAATACAAAAAACCAAAAATACCATGAACAACTGTATGCCAACAAATCTGAAAACCTAGAAGAAACAGACAACTTTCTAGAGATTTACAGCCTGCCAAAACTGATTCAAGAAGAAACAGATCAACTGAACAGACTGATTACTAGAAATGAAATTGAGTATGTAATAATAAAAATCTCTAGAAATAAAAGTCCAGGACCAGATGGCTTCATAGGTGAATTCTACCAAACATAAAAACAGGAACTTACACCCATCCTCCTTAAACTTTTCCAAAAGGTTGAAGATGAAGGAACACTCCCAAAGACATTCTATGATGCCACCATCACCCTAATACCAAAACAGGCAAAGATACCACCAAAAAAGAAAACTATAGGCCAGTATCTTTGATAAATATACATGCAAAAATTCTCAACAAAATTTTAGCCAACCAAATCCAACAACATATAAAAAAGATCATACACCACAACCAAGTGGGATGCATCCAAGGTTCACAAGGATGGTTCAACATATGCAAATAAATTAATGTCATACACCACATTAACAAAAGAAAAGTTGGACTTCTCATCGTGGCACAGCAGTTAATGAATCCGACTAGGAACCATGAGGTTGCGGATTCAATCCCTGGCCTGCTCAGTGGGTTAACGATCTGGTGTTGCCATGAGCTGTGGTATAGGTCGCAGACATGGCTAGGATCTGGCGTTGCTGTGACTGTGGCATAGGTTGGCAGCTGTAGCTCCAATTGACCCCTAGCCTGAGAACCTCCATATGCCACAGGTGTGGCCCTAAAAAAAAGCCAAAATAAAAAGTCAAAAACCACAAGTTCGTCTCAATAGATGCAGAAAAAGCCTTTGACAAAGTCCAACATCCATTCATGAAAAAAACTCTTACCAAGGTGGGTATAGAGGCAACATACCTTTACACGATAAAAGCCATTTATGACAAACCCACGGCAAATACAATACTCAATGGAGAAAAGCTGAAAGCTTTCCCACTAAAATCTGGACCACGACAAGGATGCCCACTCTCACCATTTCTACTCAACATAGTACTGGAAGTCCTAGCCACAGCAATCAGACAAACAAAAGAAATAAAAGGTATCCAAATTGGAAGAGAAGAGGTAAAACTGTCACTGTACACAGATGACATGATACTATATACAGAAAACCCTAAGGACTCAACCCCAAAACTACTTGAACTGATCAACAAATTCAGCAAAGTAGCAGGATATAAGATTAACATTCAGAAATCAGTCGCATTTCTGTATACTAACAATGAAATATTAGAAAATGAATGCAAAAATACAATACCTTTTAAAAACCATACCCAAAAAAATCAAATATCTGGGAATAAACCTGACCAAGGAGGTGAAAGACTTATATGCTGAGAACTATAAAACATTAATCAAGCAAATTAAAGAGGATTCAAAGAAGTGGAAAGATATTCAATGTTCCTGGGTTGGAAAAATTAATACTGTAAAAATGGCCACACTACCCGAAGCAATCTACAGATTCAATGCAATCCTTATCAAATTACCCATGACATTTTTCACAGAACTAGAACAAACAATCCAAAAATTTATATGAAACCATAAAAGACCCAGAATTGCCAAAGTAATCCTGAGGAACAAAAACCAAACAGGAGGCATAATTCTTCCAGACTTCAGACAATACTGCAAAGCTACAATTATCAAGACAGTGCAGTACTGGTACCAAAACAGACATACAGATCAATGGAACAAAACAGAGAACCCAGAAATAAACCCAGACACCTATGGTCAATTAAACTTGAACAAAGGAGGCAAGAATATAAAATGGGAAAAAAGACAGTCTCTTCAGCAAGTGGTGCTGGGAAAACTGGACAGCCACATGTAAGTCAATGAAACTAGAACACACCGTCACACCATGCACAAAAATAAACTCAAAATGGCTTAAAGACTTCAATGTAAGAGAAGACACCAAGAGAACAGAGACAAAACATTCTCTGACATCAGTCTTACAAATGTTTTCCCAGGTCAGACTTCCAAAGCAACATAAATAAAAACAAAAATAAACCAGTGGGAACTAATCAAACTGACAAGCTTTTGCACAGCAAAGGAAACTATAAAAAAAAACAAAAAGACAACTTACAGAATGGGAGAAAATAGTGTCAAAGGATGCAACTGACCAAAGGCTTAATCTCTAAAATATACAACTTATACAACTCAACAGCAAAAAAGCCAACAACCCCTTGAAAAATGGGCAAAGGACCTGAATAGACATTTCTCCAAAGAAAATAGGCAGATAGCCAACAAGCACATGAAAAAAATGCTCAGCATCACTGTTTATTAGAGAAATGCAAATCAAAACTACTATGAGGTACCACCTCACACCAGTCAGAATGGCCATCATTAATAAGTCCATAAATAACAAATGCTGGAGAGGGTGTTGAGAAAAGGGAACCCTCCTGCACTGTTGGTGGGACTGTAAGCTGGTATAACCACTATGGAAAACAGTACGGAGGTATCTTAGAAAACTATACATAGAACTACCATATGACCCAGCAATCCCACTCTTGGGCATATATCCAGACAAAATTTCCTTGAAAAAGATACATGTACCCGCATGTTCATTACAGCACTATTTACAATAGCCAAGGCATGGAAACAATCTAAATGTCTATTGACAGATGACTGGATTAAAAAGATGTGGTATATATACACAATGGCATACTATGCAGCCATAAAAAAGAACAAAGTAGGAGTTCTCGTCATGGCTCAGGGGAAATGAATCCAACTAGGAACCATGAGGTTGAAGGTTTGATCCCTGGCCTCGCTCAGTGGGTTCAGGATCTGGCATTGCTGTGAACTGTCGTGTAGGTTGCAGACTCGGCTCAGATCCCACGTTGCTGTGGCTGTGGCCGTAGCTGTAGCTCTGATTAGACCCCTAGCCTGGTAACCTCCACATGCCACGGGTGCGGACCTAAAACGACAAAAGGCAAAAAAAAAAAGAAACAAAATAATGCCATTTTCAGCAACATGGATGGAACTAGAGACCCTCATACTAAGTGAAGTTAAGTCAGAAAGAGAAAGACAAATACCATATATCACTTATAACTGGAATCTAATATATGGCACAAATGAACCTTTCCACAGAAAAGAAAATCATGGACATAGAGAAGAGACTTGTGGTTGCCAAGCGGGAGAGAGAGGGAGTGGGATGGACTGGGAATTTAGGGTTAATAGATGCAAACTATTTGCCTTTGGAATGGATAAGCAATGAGATCCTGCTGTATAGCACTGGGAACTATATCTAGTCACTTAATGATGGAGCATGATAATGTGAGAAAAAAGAATGTATACATGTATGTGTGACTGGGTCACCCTGCTGTACAGTAGAATTGACAGAACACTATAAACCAGCCATAATGGAAGAAATAAAAATCATTATTAAAAAAATAAAAATAAAAATCTAAAAACTGTGAAGTTTTTATGTCTAGTTCATGGGTTGGCCAAAAACAGGCTGCAGAATGGATTTGGCCTAGACTGCAGTATGCTGAGCCTCTATATGAAATCATGCACCAAAATTATAACCTTTTCTTGTTTGTGCAGCCACATTATCACTTACTTGTACATAGTCGATTCCAGGACTTTGACTTGCAGCTGGTCCAACTGTTCCTTCAGCACATAACCTTTCACCCAGACAAAATTTTTTCCAGCCTTCCTCATCTTCAGATTTTGGCTAAAACAAAGAAAAAATAAGAAGAATTTACTTATTCCTATGTAATTTTTAAAGAAAATACTCAACAGTGAAAAAAATATGAGAATTCCTCCATATCCCCACCACCTCAACACAAAGATATAGTGCCCGTTACAGAGTGAATTGTGTACCCCTAAAATTCACATGCTGCAGTCCTAACTCCCAGTACCTCAGGATGTGATTATTTGGAGTCCGGGCCCTTATAGCAGCATTTAAGTTAAAATGAGGTGGTTAGGGTAGGTCCCCATGCAAACCGACCTGCATCCTTATAAGAAGAGGAAATTTGGACAAAGAGATATTTATACATGTGTGCACACAGGAGACTATGTGAGGACAAAGCAAGAAGGTGATCATCTGCAACCAAAGAGAGGCCTGAAGAGAAATGTACTGACACCTTGATCTCAGACTTCTAGCCCCATAAAGCTGTAAAAAAATAAATTATTGTTTGTTAGGTTACCCAGTCTGTGGTGCGTTGTTCTGGCAGCCCTAGCAAACTAATACAGTACTCAAGTGGTCACACCAGCATTTAGTTTGGATCATACTTAGCTATTTATTTATTTAATTAATTTATTTATTTATTTTAGGGTTGCACCTGCAGCATATGGAAGTTCCCAGGCTAGGGATCAAATCAAAGCCGAAGCTACAGGCCTATAGTGCAGCCACAGCAATGCAGGATCCGAGCCGCAACTGTGACAATGGCAGCTTGCAGCAACACCAGATCCTTAACCCACTGAGGGAGGCCAGATATTGAACCTGAATCCTCACAGACACTATGTTGGGTTCTTAACCCAATAAGCCACAATGGGAACTCCATAGTTTGAATCATGTTTTAATGGACAACAACAAACAAGAGTGCATTCAAAAGGGTGATAAAGATAGGAGCTGGTATGTGAAAAAATATACTAAGAATGTGTACAAGAATAAAGGATGATGAATCCCAGGGAAGGAGACATAATTACATATTCCACATACTTAAAGCGCTGTCCAGTCAAATAAGGAATATTTATTCTACACTGTCAGATAAAAAAACGCAGGACCATTTAGGAGTCCTCTTGTGGCAGAGTGGGTTAAAGACCCAGTGTTGTCTCTGTAGCAGCCCTGGTCACTGCTGTGGCATGAGTTTCTGGCTTAGGAACTTTTACATTCAGTAGATGCAGCCCAAAGAGAGAGAGAGAGATCTGGCTTGGGTTGCTGCTGTGGCCAGGGTTCGATCCCTGGCCCAGGAACTTGCCATAAGTGTGGCCAAAAGAGGAGGGGTGAAAAAAACAGCAGGACCATTTAGCTCAAGAATGCTCCCTTGGAGTTCCCGTGGCTCAGGGGTTAATGAATCCGACTAGGAACCATGAGGTTGCGGGTTCAATCCCTGGCATCGCTAAGTGGGTTAAGGATCTGGTGTTGCCGTGAGCTGTGGTGTAGGTTGCAGACGCGGCTCGGATCCCACGTTGCTGTGGCTGTGGCACAGGCCGGTGGCTAGAGCCCGGGAACCCTAGACCCCTAGCCTGGGAACCTCCATATGCCGTGAGTGCAGCCCTAGAAAAGGCAAAAAGACAAAAAAAAAAAAAAAAAAAAAAAAAAAAAAAAAAGAATGTTCCCTTAACAGAACAATTTTTATTTCTTTCTTAATTTTTTTTAGATCCAGACATACTATTAAATGGCCTTTACAAACAGAACAATTTTTAAAACTTCTTTAAAAAAGTATTTATTTTAGTTGTTTTATAATATTGTTAATTTCAAGTGCAGAGCAAAGTGATTCAGTGAACAGAACAGTTTTGGCTGGGACATATCGCTTTGCAAATTACTTTACATATATGTGCAGTTTTTCCCCGAGGATAAATAGCTTTCATTAGAGTCTCAGAATGAACATGAGACACCTAAAAGGCTAAAACCTGTTGTCCTGGAACAACATATCTATCTTTTCCCATTACTCCATTGAGTCAGAGACTGTTTCTGCTTCAGGTAGCACTGAAAATCCTATATATTAAATGTAGTGGGTATCACGGAGTTCCCGTTGTGGCTTGACTGTAACAAGCCCTACTAGTATCCAGGAGGATGCAGGTTCGATCCCTGGCTTCGCTCAGTGGGTTAAGGATCCAGTATTTCCGTGAGCTGTGGTGTAGGTCGCAGACGCAGCTCGGGTCTCACGTGACTGTGGCTGTGGTGTACGCTGGCGGCTACAGCTCCGATTAGACCTCTAGCCTGGGAACCTCCATATGCCACAGGTGCGGCCCTAAAAAAAAGAAAAAAGGAATCTAACTGTGGAACAAGATTGAGTGTTGTGACACAGGTTCAATCCCCAACCCAACACAGTGGGTTAAGGATCCTGGGTTGCTGCAGCTGCGGCTTAGGTAGTGACTGCAGCTTAGATCTGATCCCTGGCCCAGGACCTCCATATGCTACCAGGCAGCCAAAAATGAGAAGAAAAAAAAAAAAGGGATTGTTTTAGAACAATGTATCCACCTCTTCCCCAACACTTTTTTTTTCTTTTTTTTGCTTTTGAGGGCCTCACTCGCAGTTTATGGAAGTTCCCAGGCTAGGGGTCAATCTGCAGTTACAAGTTACAACAGCTGGCTTAGGCCACAGTCACAGCAACTCAGGATTCGAGCCATGTCTGTAACCTACATCACAGCCCACAGCAATGCCAGATCCCCAAGCCACTGATCGAGGCGAGGGATCAAACCCACAATCCACAGCCTCATGGATACTAGTTGGATACGTTTCTGATGCGCCACAGCGGGAACTCCCCCAACACCCTCTTTTATATACTAGTCCATAAATAACATACCTACTAAAGAGCTTAAATTATATCTAAGCTAATAAAGGAAGGAAATACTGCTTTCTATTAGGCATGACAAGCTTTACTAAAATGTCACTCACTGGTATTGGCAACAAACCTTATCAGGAAAATCCAATAAGTCTTTATTCAATCTTTTTATAAATACTGAAAATGTATTTAAGTTCGTAAAAAGCAAATGTTTATAAGAACCCTTCAAAACTTGTGGAGACTGATCCAAAGTCTCTCAAGATGTTGTGGATTAAAACTGTCATAAATATAATTTGCATTACTGATTCTATCCTTTTCAGGCTACTAAGATAATGAAATTGTTACAATTAACAATAGATGGGAGAGGATGAAAATAATATGGATTAAGTGAGTGAATCCCGTTTTTTTTGTTTGTTTGTCTTTTTGCTTTATCTAGGGCTGCACCCGCGGCATATGGAGGTTCCCAGGCTAGGGGTCTAACAGGAGCTGTAGCTGCCGGCCTTCGCCACAGCCACAGCAACACGGGATCCAAGCTGCATCTGCAACCTATACCACAACTCACGGCAACGCCGGATCCTTAACCCACTGAGCAAGGCCAGGGATCGAACCTGCAACCTCTTGGTTCCTAGTCAGATTCGTTAACCACTGAACCACGACGGGAACTCCAAGTGAGTGAATCTTTAAGAATGGGAAGGAAATATGGACTATTTCTTTTTTTGGGTAGGGAGGCATGCCCACAGCATGTGGAAGTTCCTGGGCCCAACGATCAAACCCATGTCACAGCAGTGATAATGCCTGATCCTGAACCCGTTGAGCCACGAAGGAACTCCAATATGGACTATTTCAAATAGTTATGCACCGTCCAATCTAAAGAGAGAAACTTACCATGGTCACGTTACTATCCAACTGTTGTGATTTCCAATGACTTCTATGTCTGTTCACACTCTGAAGGAAAATAAGGTAGACAAATGATCTTCTGAGACGGGATAACTGAAAAGAAATCACTGGTGCACAAAAATCTAACAATCCTAAAATTTGGAAAATATGTTTCTAACTGTATTATGTCTAATAATTGTAACAATAATTTGGTGACTGATTCATATTTTTAATCTATATACATTAGAATAACTAAATTGTATTTTTCCAACTACAGTCTTAGAAATAAATGGAAGAGAGAGAGGGGTTTAAACTGATTA
Source organism: Catagonus wagneri (assembly GCA_004024745.2). Taxonomy (NCBI): domain Eukaryota; kingdom Metazoa; phylum Chordata; class Mammalia; order Artiodactyla; family Tayassuidae; genus Catagonus; species Catagonus wagneri. The sequence goes on from PVHT021183528.1 coordinate 9,680,312, forward strand.
AATGATGAAAGTATACTTACCTGCCGAACAGTTGAAAACTGTGCCACTTGTTGCTGTTGCCACTGAAGTGTAGGGGAATATCCTTCAGGAGCAGGTTGGCATCCTGAAAGCTAGAGATCAGTTCATAAACGTTAGAATCGATGTTAATGTTATAACTAGAATCTCATGTCTCTTCAAAGTAAAAGGAGAATCAAGATAAAAAGTGAATAATAAAGCAAATAAGACTATACAAGAAAGACAGTCTATAATTTTTTTTTTTCAGATGCAAAAAAGTAGGGAATTCTCTTTACTATTTACATCCGAGTTTAAGACATTAGGAAAACACCTCTTATATGGGCACTTTAGTAAGAGCAATCTGGAACGGTGTATAGTGTGTGCGTGTGTGTGTGTATATATAATACATATACAGAGAAATCCAAATGATATGAGCCCTGAAGATATAATCTAGTCCTACCTTTCTCTAAGAGCAAAACAGTTTGAAATAAAAAGAGAGATATATCCCAAAGAATTTTGGTATGAGAAGAATGTACTCGAATAATTTAAGACACTTGACTTTACAGGGTCTACTTCTATTTCCCAAAATAGTACATAGGTGATCACATAGTGCCTTGAAATAAAACTTAATAGGGTCTTTTTTTTTTTTGTCTTTTAGGGCTGCACCCATGACATATGGAAGGTCCCAGGCTAGGGGTCAAATTGGAGCTGTAGCTGCCGGCCTACTCCACAGCCACAGCAATGCAAGATCCAAGCCGCATATGTGACCTACACCACAGCTCATGGCAATGCCAGATCCTTAACCCACTGAGCAAGGCCAGGGATTGAACCCATGACTTCATGGCTCCTACTCAGATTTGTTACCGCTGAGCCATGACAGGAATTTCTAGTATGGTTATCTTTTTTTTTTTTGTCTTTTTGCCTTTTATCTAGAGCCGCACACGCGGCATGTGGAGGTTCCCAGGCTAGGGGTCTAACAGGAGCTGTAGCCGCCGGCCTTCGCCACAGCCACAGCAACGCGGGATCCGAGTTGCGTCTGTGACCTACACCGCAGCTCACGGCAACGCCGGATCTTTAACCCACTGAGCAAGGCCAGGGATCGAACCCGCAAGCTCGTGGTTCTTAGTCGGATTCGTTAACCACTGAGCCACGAAGGGAACTCCTAGTATGGTTATCTTTTAAAAGCCAGGTACATAAGGTATCATCTTCCAGCAACTAAAAACTTCTGAAAAGGAATTACATGAAAATTACAGTGTTTGAATTAAAATCTGATTATAAACATCAGATTAAGGAATTACTTAGAACATAAAAGGAAAAGGAATTATTACAATTTAAAAACGAATCAAATCCTCTCCTTCCATGGTGGGTTAAACAGCACCTCCTTAAAGAGAACTTCTGTGGCTAATCCCTGTTATTTATTGGTCATTATGTCAACCTTCTTCACAGCAAGAGTCACAACATGTAATTAAATTGTTTGCTTTTCTTCCCTCTCTTTTTCTCAGGAGAAAATAAACTCTACAAGGGTAACAACATTTTTTTTTTTGTTTCATCCTCTGTTGTATTTCCAGTGTCTAGCACAATATAGCTGTTTCATAAAAAGTGTGCTGGATAAACAAATAAATGAAAAGGTTCACAGTGGCCAAGTACCTAGAAAAGTATAAGATATTCGTATTTCAATTTTTAAAAAACAAAAGCCAGTCAAATTCAGAACATGCAAACTACATTAAGGTTAAATATCAGCCCAATAATAATTATAAAGAAGTGCAAAAAGGCACCTTAAAAATAAAGGATAGCATAAGTAACCTATTTAAAGCCTCCTTTAGGATTTGACCATGTTCTTAAAGTATCATGAACAAATCTCCAGGAATGCCAGGGTTACCAAAAGCCTCTCTGGAGGCGGTAAACAGAATTTGTTCTTTTAGGGAAAAAGTACAAGCAAATGTCTAATTTACTATGAAGCAGTCAAATCTTAACTACATCATAACCCAATACTGCCTGATACTATCTGATACTATAGGGAGAGCCTTGGTGGTGAGGGGTGGAATCCCCTGACGGGTAATAAAACTCACAGAAACATTCACACTTTGCTTCCTTTTCAACTTCTTCGGGTCAATTTGAGCTACCACAACATCTGGACATTGAGCTGCTTCGATCCTACAAACAAGTAATAAATTCAAGAAACGTGATTACTGTTGTTCATGTGTAGTAAAACAAGCGATCCACTTCTACAGTTGATTACAAAATCAGAAAAAAGTTCAGAATTGCAACTGAGATACTAAATGATATATTTTTGAAATTATCTGAACTGAAAGCAAAGAAACTTAAGAGTACATATCTTCTCACGAGTAATCAGGTTTAGCAAAATTAAGTTCATAGAAACTCGTTTACACAAAGATTTAACGAAAGGATCTTGATCCGCTCCTAAACTGGAGATGGGACTAGAGGCGGGGCTTTATCAAATTTAGCTATTGAGCGAGGCAAGGGACGCTGTGCCCAGGGACAGGGAGCACCACCAGCCCACCGCACAGGGTCTAATCACTCACTGGACCCGCCTCAGGTATTCCTGAGGAGTCCTCGGAGGTACGCTAGGATCGAAACCTTCTGTCAAGTCGCAGGGCTCCACTGGCAACAGCTGGGGCATCAACTCTTCCACCGCAGACTCTGCAGGCACCCACGCCATAGTTTTCAATCCGGCCCGGCCCGCCCGGCGCATGCGCCAAGTCTGGGTCACAGCGCAGGCGCACAAGTGGGCGGGCGCTTTTGGCGCGGAGATGGGCAAGAGGTGGGGCTTAGGGAGCGAATCTGAGTATGAGCTCACCCACACATTGTCCCAAGGTTAAGGCTCCGGTGGAAGAATGAAGACTAGAAATTTAGTTCCTGGTTCTGAAGTGTTATTGGGTGTTTCTTCTTTACTCGGCTAAGTAAATACTGAAGATTATCTTATGCATCCATGGTAGTGAGAGAACTTTAAATGTGTCTATATTAATGAGCAGATTACTGTAATTATCATTTGTTGAGCTGTAAATTATCTTAAGCCTCTGGTAGACACATCACATGCATTTCTTTTTCTTTTCTTTTTTCTTTTACTTTTCCTTCTCCTATTTTTCTTTTTTTTTTGGCCAGGCCTGTGGCATGTGGAACTTCACCTGCCAGGGATCGAACAGGCACCTCAGCTGTGACCCAAGCCACTGCAGTGACAACGTAGGGGCCTTAACCAGCCGCCCCAAAAGGGAACTGCTCCATGGAATAAAAGCAATCGCTGTTTGAACAAGAGCTAGCAATTTTAGTGCCAAATCTTGCCAGCGTTTAAAGAGGAAAAGACAGGCGTGAAATCAACCATGTTGTAAGTTTTAAATGGACATCAGCATCTTGACCTTGTATATGCTACTTAAATTCCTTTTTTTTTTTTTTTTTTTTTTTTGGTCTTTTGACTCTTCTAGGGCCGCACTTGCGACATATGGAGGTTCCCAGACTAGGGGTCTAATCGGAGCTGTAGCTGCCGGCCTACGCCACAGTCACAGCAACGTGGGATCCAAGCCGTGTCTGCAACCTACGCCACAACTCACGGCAACGCCGGATCCTTAACCCACTGAGAGGCCAGGGATCGAACCCTCAACCTCATGGTTCCTAGTAGGATTCGTTAACCATTGAGCCACAACGGGAACTCCGCTATTTCATTTGTTATGTACAGGGATTGGACCAAATGATCACTAAGGTCTATTTCAGTTTAGAATTCTATAATGTGTAATTTATTAATTAGCCTTATTAACTATTACCATACCTGATATCATTATAGTCAGTGCATGCAGACTAGAACATATATGATGCTGAGTATTACTTTTTCTAGTGAGTAGTCCAAAAATGGTTGGCCAGTGCTTTATAATGTCACCATCTGCACAAATGGAAGAGAATCCATGTTAGAAAAAATGGCAAGTGCCTCATTTATAGGTTAAAGAAAAAAAAAAAAGGATTGAAAAAGGTAGAGGTGAAAGCGCCATCTGGTGGTGACCATATAAAATTTCAAGAAATTTGCGTTACCCTATTTCACTTGACTGTGCACTGCTGCAATCACCAATTTGGAAATATCTGTGGGTTCAAAAGTAGGAAGAAGGAGTTCCTGTCGTGGCTCAGTGGTTAACGAATCCGACTAGGAACGATGAGGTTGCGGGTTCGACCCCTGGCCTTACTCAGTGGGTTAAGGATCCGGCGTTGCCGTGAGCTGTGGTGTAGGTTGCAGACGCGGCTCGGATCCCGCGTTGCTGTGGCTGTGGCGAAGGCCGGCAGCTACAGCTCCTGTTAGACCGCTAGCCTGGGAACCTCCATATGCTGTGGGTGCGGCCCTAGATAAAGCAAAAAGACAAAAAAACAAACAAACAAAAAAGTAGGAAGAAAAATCCTGGATGTTATACATTAACTAGTGATTAAGGTAATTAGTGACTGAATGATGTTCAGAATACTTGCCCCTAGATGGTCCCTGGAAAAAAGTTCCAAGGTCAAATATCTTTGGGAAATGAATGCACATGCCACTCTTAAATACTCATAATGAATATTAGCATATTGAAACTCTTGAAAAGTCGAGACCTATTTTACGTAACTTAACTGGTGTTTTCTGACTTTATTTGACCATAGGACCTCCCTCCCTCCCTCTCTAATATTCTGTGGCATTTTCAAAAAATGCCAGGTCGAAGAAGTAATGATCATAGGAGTAATGTGCTTAAAAAAAAGACTTTTTTGGTGATTGTGGGGACTTATGTCAGATTTTACATTTTTACCCTCAATCTAAATATATAAAAATGATGATAATATTTTATAATTGTTTAGGTTTTCATGCCCAATTCATGAATATTTAGGAAACATTCATTTTGTGCCAGTACCTGCACAAGGTATATAATTAAAAGCAAACAGATACAATTGGTTGCATGTTGGTAAATGTTTAACAAACTTCCTTAGATTCACAGATTGATATCAAATCCAGGGATGTCTATAGATTAAGTTAGAAAGCCAATAAAGATTATTTTTGAAGATAAACAGAAAACCTTATTTGCTTTACATCCTGTGGGAATAATGAGCAGGATTTCATGGCCCTATAATTTATGCTCACATCTGTAGCATGAAGCTGTTGCTAAAAACTGTTTCTCTCCCAAAGGAGGTTGTTTCTCCTCTTACTGGTGTCTGTGTTAAAACCGAGATTGACATCTTTTAACTCCCCACTGGTTATCCCAAACCTTTGTCATTGTCTTTCAACAGCTGCTTTTTCTTGAAAGCTCATACTATCTTTCTCAAAGCTGTCTCCTATATTCACCTTTAAAAGCCTTTTTTAGGAGTTCTCGTCGTGGCTCAGTGGTTAACGAATCCGACTAGGAACCATGAGGTTGCCGGTTCGATCCCTGGCACAGCTCAGTGGGTTAGGGATCCGGCGTTGCCTTGAGTGGTAGGTTGCAGATGTGGCTCGGATCCCGCGTGGCCGTGGCTGTGGCTATGGCGTGGACCAGCAGCTGTAGCTCCGATTAGACCCCTAGCCTGGGAACCCCCATATGCCATAGGTGAGGCCCTAGAAAAGGAAAAAAGACAAAAAAAAGTCGTTTCTAAATAAATATAGTTCATATTTCTCTATCTTTTATCAATCTTTGAAAAGTCCATGCTTACTTTCTCTATTATTAGCATAATTCTTTAGCTGTCTCAAATTATGATAGGAGGAAACAGTATTTAATTTTTTATTTTATTTTAAAAATTGAGATATAATTGACATGTAAAATTTTTGTTTCTTTAAAAGAAGAGAAAGGTCTTAGCTGCTTAAGATATTTAGGTTTGTTAAGCTTCACTTTCTGTAACTTGTATTATCAAAATATATTTAAACATTTTTCCTTTTTTTTTTTTCACCCGAGGCATATGGAGGTTCAAGTGCTAGGGGTCTAACTGGAGCTGTAGGTGCCGGGCGACGCCCACAGCCACAGCAACGCGGGTTCCGAGCCGCTTCTGCAACCTACACCACAGCTCAGGGCAACACTGGATCCTTAACCCACTGAGCGAGGCCAGGGATCGAACCCTCAACCTCATGGTTCCTAGTCGGATTTGTTAACCGCTGAGCCACGACGGGAACTCCCGGAATATATTCTTATGTCATGCTTTGCTATCTTTAATCTTTATTATCACTATCTAAAAGCATCTTCTGTTTAGGCATTTACATGTGTATTGAGCGCCACTGCTGCACTTCCAACAGCCCTGGAATCTGTGCAGGCGTTTGCTCCCTGCCTAGGGACCCATGGGTCCCTCCAAGCGGTGGCAGGGCGCGGCGGCCTCTTTAGGGCGGGGGGGGGGGTAAGTGTGGTGCTGGAATTCTGGGTGTGGCTGCCTTCTCCGAGTGGCTCTGGGCTCTTCCAAAGGCAGGCACAGAAAATAAACTTTTGGTTCGCGAGCAGAGGCTGAGATGCGCCAGAGGCGTAGGAGGAGCGTCAGGTGAGGACGGCTGGCTCAGGCCGAGCTGCTGTGAGCCAGGGCAGCACCACCTCCCTCCCGACTGCAGACAACCCCCTCAGGGAGCCAGGAGAGGGAGGTACTGTCCCTTCTTCCCATCCCCCAGAATCGCCTTGGTCTTTCACTGGGAGGAAGGCAGGATCTGAGGTTGTCAAGGCGCTGAGCTGCTGTGCACAAGCGGCATCCTCTCCTGTGCTCAGAGGCCTGCCCTCACTGTCTGTCCCTGGGATGCAGTCACCAGCGTGAGAGTGAGGAAGGAGGAGCAGGCTTAGAGTCGGACCAGCCCCCACCTCCTGCTACTGAAACAAATAGGTCCTGGCTAAATTTGCTGATCATCTCCTTGTTGCTAAAGTCAGTGTCTGCTTTCATCTTCCTCCTACTTGGCCTCTCATCAGCACTTCACTGCTTTCCCATTCTTTCTTTTTGAAGTACTCTTTTGTCTTCCATGACAACCTGTACACCCAGTTTTCTTCCTATCTCTTGCACCACTTTCTCCTAATCTCCTTGGGGGATTCCTCTTCCTCCTGCACAGCGTCTTTAAGAGTTATGGTTCTTGAGACCGCAGACTACTCGCCTTCCCTTTCCCCTTTCCCATTCTTCTCATCCAGATACCATTCAGCACCATAACATTCATCCTTTTAAAATGTGCCATTCACAACGTCTTTTAGGTATTCACAACGTTGTGTAACCATCATCACTATCTAATTCCAGGACAGTTTCATCACCCTAGAAAGAAATCCTATGCACCTTAGTCATTTCCCATTCCTCCCTCCCTCCAACCTGTGGCAACTATTTTCCGTCTCTGTGGATTTGCCAGTTCTGGACATTTCCTGCATGTGGAATCATATGATATGTGGTCTTCTGTGACTGGCTTCTCATTTAGAATAATGTTTTTATGGTTCATTCATGTTGTAACGTGTCAGTACTAAATTCTTTTTATGGTTGAATTATATTCCACTGGATAGATATACCATGTTTTGTTTGTCCATTCATTGGTTAATGGGTATTTGGGTTGTGTATATTTGGGGGCTATTACAATAATAATCATAATGCTATGAGCATTTTTTTTTTTTAAGGAAATATGGAGGTTCCCAGGCTAGGGGTCAAATCGGAGCTGTAGTGCTGGCCTACACCACAGCCACAGCAACGCCAGATCCGAGCCGCATCTGCAAGCTTCACCACAGCTCATAGCAACGCCGGATCCTTAACCCACTGAGCAAGGCCAGGGATCGAACCTGTGTCCTCATGGATGCTAGTCAGATTCGTTTCCACTGAGCCCCTATGGGAACTCTCTGTGAGCATTCTTGTATGAGATTTTGTATGGACACATGTTTCCAGTCCTCTTGGGTATGTACCTAGGAGTAGAATTGCTGGGTGTTTAAGCATTTGGGGAACCACTAACTGCTTTCCAAAGTAGTTGTGCCGTTTTACAATCCCACCAGCAATGAGTGAGGGTTCCAGTTTCTCCCCATCCTCGCTAACACCTGATTACATTCTCCTGGGCGTGTGAAGTGGTATTACATTGTGGCTTTTATGAGTATTACTGATGACTAATGATGTTGAACATCTTTTTGTGCACTTGTTGGTCATTTGATATCGTCTTTGGAAAAATATTTATGTAAACATTGGCCCATTTTTAGTTGGATTCTTTGTCTTTTTGTTGTTCAGGGTTTTTTTTGTTTGTTTGTTTGTTTTTTAGAGCCGCACCCGTGGCATATGAAAGATCTCAGGCTAGGGGACGAATCAGAGCTGCATTGCCAGCCTACACCATAGCTGTAGCAACACCAGATTCCAGCAGCATCTGCTACCTACACCACAGCTCATGGCAACACCAAATCCTTAACCCACTGAGTGAGCACAGGGATAGAACGTGTATCCTCATGGATACTAGTTGGGTTCACTACTGCTGAGCCATGACGGGAACTCCTGTTGTTCAGTTTTAAGAGTTCTTTCTAAACATTTTAATTATGGTTAATAAAAACATAAAATTTGCCATCGTAACCATTTTTAAGTTCATTTGTACAATTCAGTAGTGTTAAATATACATATTCAATTGTGTAACCAATCTCCAGAACCAGTTCAACTTGCAGAACTGAAACTCTATACCCCTTAAATAACTCTCTATTAACCTCTGGCAACCACCATTTCGGTTTCCATGAATTTGACTACTCTAAGTACTTCATATATGTGGAATCATACAACCTTTGTCTTTTTGTGACTGGTTTATTTCACTTAGTATTATATCAAGGTTGTAAGAGTCCTTTATATATTCTGGATACTAGTCTCTTATCAGATATGTGATTTACAAATATTTTCTCTCATTTTATGTGTTATCTTTTCACTTCCATGATATCATTAGCAGCACAAAATTTATAATTTTGTTTTATTTTTATTTATTTTTAAATTTTAAATTTATTTTTTGGCTACCTCTGCAGCTTGTGGAAATTCCTAGGTCAGGGATTGAATCCACATCACGGCAGTAACCAAAGGCATAGCAGTGACAATGCTGGATTCTTAACCTGCTGAGCTACCAGGAAACCCCCAAAATTTCTAAGTTTGATAAAAGTCAGTTTATCTGTTTTTTCTTCTATTTCTTATGCTTTTGGTGTCACATCTTAAGAGAGACCGTTGCCTAGAGTTCCCACTGTGGTGCAACGGGATCAACCATGTCTCTGGAGTGCTGGGCCACAGGTTCGATCCCTGGCCTGGCATAGTAGATTAAGGATCTGGTGTTGCTGCACCTGTGGCATAGGTCACTACTGCAGCTCACACTGGATATGATCCCTGGCCCAGGAATTCCATATGCCATGGGGTGGCCAAAAAAGAAAAAAAAAGAGAGACCATTGCCTGATCAAACAAAGATTTACACCTATGCTTCTCTTAAGAATTTTCTAGTTTTATCTCGGATATTTATTTTATCTATCTATCCATCTACTTATTTATTTATTTATTTATTTATTTTTGCATTTTAGAGCTGCAGCCGTGGCATATGGAGGTTGCCAGGCTAGGGGTCGAATTGGAGCTGTAGCTGCCAGCCTACACCACAGCCACAGCAACACAGATCTGATCTGCATCTGCAGCCTACATCACAGCTCATGACAACGCCGGATCCTTAACCCACTGAGCAAGGCCAGGGATGGAAACTGCAACCTCATGGCTCCTAGTCAGATTCATTTCCATTGCTCCTTGACGAGAACTCCTCTAGTTTTAGCCCTGACATTTTTGAATTAACTTTTGTATACGATATGAGGCAGTTGTCCAACTTAATTCCTTTGCATGTTGTCCCTGCACCATTTGGTGATAAGACTGTTCTTTCTCCCATCGACTTGGTCTTGACACCCTTGCTAATAGCTTCTTTTTTTTATATACCCACTTTCCCTGGGCTGGTTCTTCCTAGCTACTGTACCCATCCATGGGCTAGTAACTCAGATACATTTCCCTCCAGCCTGGATCTTTCTTCTGAGCTCCTTATTCATATATAACTTGACATGTCCATTTAAAGGTTTCTCGTACACGTTCAAGACTTAACTCATGATTGCTTCCTCCAAATATGTTCTTTTTTCCGTGCATTGCTTCCCCCCGCCCCATCTTGTCTCAGCAAAACAGAGCAGTATCCTGCTTGTTTAAGCCAGAAATCTGGAGTCATATTTGACACTTTTTCCCTTAGGCCACACCTCTACTTGATCACCAAGTATAGATTGCTTCTATTTGGAAATATGGATCCTGAATCCATTGCTCATCCTTTATCACTACCACTGCCACCAAATCTGAGACATCATCTCTCTGCTGGAATATAGTCTCCTAACTGGTCTATCTCCATAGAAATTTTTAAACATATACAAAAGAGGAGGAGGGTTGTAGGACAGATCCCCATGTATCTGTCACCAAACAACTGCAATAACCATCAACATAAGGTTGTTTCTATTCCATCAATACACATCCTCCTGCCCTACCCCTTTGGATTACTTTGAAACAAATCTCTATTAGAGTGATCTATGAGCAGGCCCAGGGGTGCCAGCTCAAACAGATGCTATTCCATACTCTTTAACATTCAAAGTTGATCGTGTATTTCCCCCTTTAAATCCCTTCATTGGTTCCCATTGCTTTTAAGAAAATGATAAAAACTCTTCCTAGGGCCCACAGGGCCCTGCCATCCAGCCCTGCCAAACCTCTCCAGCCTCACAGCTCAGCACTTCACTGCTCCTCTACCCTCCAGACGCAAAGACTCTGTTTGTTTCTTATACAGGCCACGTACCTCAGGGCTTTTGCACATAATAAGCTCTCTACAGTGACCCGTCTCCATTTCCCTTCAACCCCTCATCCCTGATCTGCTTAGCATCCCTTAGCTATCAGCTCAAATGCTAATGCTGCTGCTGTTGCTGCTTTAAGGGTCTTCCCGGACTCCGTGGTGGATTCAGGGCTCCTTGGTAGAGGTCCTCCTAGGACGCTGTGCTGTCCCTTCATGGCATACAGTTATAATTACAACTATAAATATTTGTGTCACGTCTGCCTCTCCCACCAGGCATCTTGGAGATAGTAGCTTACCTTATCCTTCTTCATATACATAACACTTACACAGAGCTGAGGAATACAGGCATTTAGCTGGCGTTTGTAGGAAGGAGGCGCAGGGGCCGGCAGCCTTCTGAGGGCTGCGCTCCTGCCAGCCTCCCCTGGGATCGGGGCTCTTTGGACCACAAAGAGCCAGTGGCCACCTGCTGCACACCCAGCTCCTGGTTTGGCTTTGTTATTCTCTCAGACAACATTTGCTTTCCCTCCTGGCCTGAGACTTTCTTGCCCCTGAGGCCCAGAAGGAGAGTGGTTTCCCCAAGGCCCCTCTGTGGAGAGAGGTACTTCTGGGCCTGCCTCCGTCTACCTGTCTCCACATCCAGGCTCTTTCAGGACCCTGAGACTACTTGAGACTGCCAGTGCCCTGAGAAGAGCCAAGCGGGTCCCCAAAGTAAAAGTGATTCTAAGGGGGGGCGGGGCCCAGGATGGTTGGAGTGGTTTTGCTGGACGGCATCCATGGACAGACAGAGTAGACTTGTCCCGGGAGTAGCCACACCTCCTGGCATCCTTGAGTGGGGGCGAGCATCTGAGGGTGTCTGTGGGCCCTCCCCTCAGCAGGCCCGGCAGAGGGTGGCCCCCAGCAGCACAGGGGAGCTCTGTTTCTTAATGAATGCAAGTCTGTGTTTAGACCTGAATGACCAGCTTTTTGTCTGGAAACAGCCAGGCCCTGAGTGGCCTGCCAAGAAAAAAGTGGTCTGTGACCAGGTCCAGGGGTGCCAGCTCAAACAGATGCTGCCCTAGCAGTGGGCACCAAGGGATGAGACTAGCAATAGGCAGGCACGCTCCACAGAACCAATTCCCTGCTCCATGGCAGCCTGCGCTTTGTAGGAAGACCTGGAGATGCCCAGGAGCCAAGCTTCCAGGATTTGGCTGTTTGTCTGTCTTCCTCCCTGGTGACTGTTCTTACTGCAGGCCTTTGAGCTCTGGCCAGTAAGGAGGCAGCAACTGCTGGTCTCAAACCTCTGATGGAGTGAGAGGAGAGGGTGGGATTTTGAGTATGGTTGGGCCTGAGCTGCAGGAGCCCTTCTGGGGCTCTGGGCCCAAGGGGGTGCGAGGCAGTCCGTGGGTGCCATCTACGTAGAAAAGGAGCCCTGCTTCCAGCTGCACTTTCTGGCTGTAGTCTCAGGGGAAAGATTTAAGCATGCAGGACACATATGGAGCTTTGTGGGTACAGTGGGGGACCTGGCAGTGCTTCCATCTCTGCTTCCCAGGGGGAGCTCACCTCTAGGCATCCTTCAAGGGACATGATGGGACGGGGTTGGGGCAATTCAGCTCTCAGTGGTGTGGGCAGGGGCATGAAGCTCAGTGGGCAAGGCAGTGAGAACTGACCCCTTCCCCAGGGCTGGGCCGTGCCTCTCTCATATCTTCACAGCAGCTCTGATGGTCCGCAGGCCAGAGAGGAGATTCTCCCCATTTTATAGAGAAGGGAGGTGCCTGGGGGCCAGGCAGAGCCAGAGGCAAACCTGAGCAAGTTGATCTCACTCCACGTCTTGGGTTTGGGTCCCGAGGCCCCACTGCTGCTGAACAAACTACACAGAGGGAATTTCAGCAGGGGAGCGTTTGTCCATTTGGTAAACTGTTATTGAGCACTTACTGTATGTCTGAGGCTGTGCGAGACCCTGGGGTAGGGGATGAATAAGACTGTCTGGTGGGGAGACAACCACGTCAGCAGGCAATGCAGCCAGGAAGTCCTCTGAGCGGCTGCGTGGGCACAGTGAGGGAGGGGTCTGCTCTCCCTGGAGGTACCAGCAACCAGGCTCCAGGGAGACGAGGTGCTGAGGGATGAGTAGGAGGAGGACTCCGTCTGGGGCAGGCGCAGCTTAGAGCTCAGGCAGAGCCGGTGGGGGCAGCCCACTGGCAGGAGAGGAGTCAGCGTAGGCACTCCAGTCTCGAAATCTGTCCCCATGAGGGGTGGGGCCTTTCTGGTGTGCTGAGAGAGCCCAGGCCTGGGTGGGGAGGTCAGAGAGCAGGGAAAAGGGGTTGGGGCCCTTTAACCAGTGCTGGTCCAACCAACCAAACAAGCAGCTTGGCTATCGAGTGAGCGAGTGTGGGCGATGGGTCCAGCCTTGCTCTCGGCCCTCCCAGCTCCCCCTGAGATGCCTGTAGGTAGGAGTATTTGTTAGCATCAGAGCTCAAAGGGGTCCTTGTTCAGGCTGGATCCAGTCACCCCCACAGGGCTGGGCCGGCCCACATCTCCTGAGTAACTAGCTCTCCCAGTTCGTTTGATTCTTGGAGTAGGGGAGATAAAGGCTGGGGTGGGGTGTCTGGTCTAGGGAAGTCCACTTCCTAGAGGAACTCCCACATGGTCATCTTAGCCTGACAGACCCCACCTCCTTCCCCACCTTGTCTTTCTACTTGAGGCTCGTGGGGAGAGCAGGGACTGGGCCCTGCAGCTGGGAAACTCTAGGAGAAGGCAGAATTTGGGGCTCTTGAGCCCTCCAGGTAGTGTGCCAGGTAAAAAAAGAGGGCTTAGCCAGAATGGAGTTTGAATTCAAATTCCAGTTTTGTGATCAGGAGCAAGGTGCTTTCCCTCTCTGGGCCTCAGTTTCCTCATCCGTGTAATGGGGACAATGCATCTCGCTTGCATGATTAGAGCTGGACTGAGATTAGAGGAGATCACAAGCCAGATCCGGTTACCTTCTTCTCCTCCAGGTCTCCCTTGTTATCAGGGCCAGACTTGGTCTGAACTTCCTTCAGGTTCCTGTCCCCTTCCCGGCCCTGAAGGCTCAGTGGGGGCATGGTACCCAGGTGTGGGTATCAGACGTCTGTGGAGTCCCGGCCCTGCCAGTGAAGCCAGCTAAGCCTCGCTCTTCACCGGTGAAATGTAAGTTGCACCACCTGCCCCACATAATGTCCTAAAGGACATCACATGCTTGCCCTAGTTTGTGGTCTTTAGGCAAACCAGGTGTGGGGGGTTTGGGTCTTGGCTGCAAGTCTGGGCACTGGAAGCAGAATGGAAAGTTGAAAGGCAGCCGAGGCGGGTGGACCCCCTTTGCTGTCCCCCAGATGGAGGCTTGGCCCTTGGCCCACCTGCTTCTCCGCTCGCTTCCTTATTCTAGACCTAGTCTCCTGTGCATCCGGTGACTGCCCCAGCGCACCTGCGGCTCTCTCCTGCCTGTTCTCTGCCTCACTCACTTCCACATCCCATATTTCCCATTTAGGATTCATCAGAAAGGGAATCTGATGGGCCAGCTCATCTTTTCATTCTAAAGAGGCTATGGGGAGTTCCCGTCGTGGCTTAGTGGCTAATGAATCTGACTAGGAACCATGAGGTTGCGGGTTTGATCCCTGGCCTTGCTCAGTGGGGTAAGGATCCGGCGTTGCTGTGAGCTGTGGTGTAGGTTGCAGACGTGGCTCGGATCCCGCGTCGCTGTGGCTGTGGTGTAGGCCGGCGGCTACAGCTCCTGTTAGACCCCTAGTCTGGGAACCTCCATATATTGCAGGTACAGCCCTAGATAAGGCAAAAAGACAAAAAAAATAAAAATAAATAAAGAGGCCATGGGTCAGCTTGTGGGTGGCTTTGCTTAGGTCTGGAGCATACCTGTGGCTCTGTTGGCTGTGGCCAGTGTCATCTGGGATAAACCGGGATAAACTGGGCTGTCTTGGGAATCTGGGCTTCTGGCTGCCGCATCCCCCATTATTTCAAAGCTGCCACAGGTAATCAAAGGAAACAAAGCCTGTCCTGGCCCAGGGGTTCTCAGACCAGCTCCTGGGAAGTAGGGTAGTGACTAGGTTGAGTTCCTGCCTCATCCTGAGTCCTTTTCCAGGGCTGCTGAGCAGGACAGCAGGATTGGGACCCAGCACATGGCCCCCAACTCACCGAACTCCACCCCTCTCACACTCTGGAATTCAGTTATGATTCTCGCTCCCTTTTTCAAGTGGATATAAAGGGCGAAGCTATTGTCCAGGATATAGAATATCAGCTTAGAAAATAAAAAGTGAGGTTCAGCTTCAATATAAGACAAAATAAAGTTATTTTTTGCAAAAGAAGGAGGTTGCCCTTTAAGTTTCAGTGTATTGAGGATGAGCTTGACTCTATCCACATTATTCCTGGAATAAGTCTTGTTAACCAGTTTCTGGGCTGTCTGTCTGGACAGTGGCCCTGGGAGAAAGGTAGGAAGCTCTTGGGAAGGACACAGTATAGCTCAGAGCCAGCTGCTGCCACATGGGAAGGCTGGTCTTACTTCTTTGGCACAGCTTAGGAGGTGTACTCTGTGACCTTTAACAATGTGAATTGCTGTCTTGGTGAGGCTGTTCCTGGAACGCCAAAGGACTGGGTGAAGAAACAGGAAGGCCAGGGCCCCAAGTCCAGAGTTCAAACAGCAGGATTAGTCTTGGACACCAGAACTATTCTTCTCCCTTTGAGCCACAAAGAAAGGAGGGGCTTAAAATCACCTGAGAGCTTTTAAAAGCCTGAAGCTGAACCTCATGACCCAACAATTCCAATGCTAAGTGTTTACGCACAGAAATGAGTACATATGTCCACAAGACAGGTGCTGGAATGTTTGTAGCAGCAATTTTGTAATTCGCAAAAACTGGAATCTCAATAGTAGAATGCCTCTCAACAATAAAATTAATAAACCAGAGGCTCCCTGACTCCCGCCGCACTCTCTCCGGTCGGTTCTCCCTGTCTCCGCCCGAGGTGTATAGTCCGTGTGCCACGCAGAGCAGGTGCAGTGCAATGGCCGGAGCTCCCATCGCTGCTGCTCCTTTCGTATGGTCTGCAGGAAAAACTTAGTACAACAGTGGCAATTTAGGACGAAAAGATCTGCTCTAGGTCCTGCTATGGAAAGAAGTATGGGCCAAAAGGCTACGGTATGGCCGGGGAGCTGGCACGCTCACCTTGGACAGCGGTGAGAGGCTGGGCATCAGGCCTGGAACGTTCAACCTAACAGGCCTACAACAAATCCAAACACTTCCAAATTTGCTCGGAAAAATGGAGATGCTGAGAAATGTTCCAGATGTGGGGATTGCATATACGCTACCGAGAAGATTTTTGGTGCGGGAAAGAACTGGCACAAAAACCGTTTCCGATATGCCAAGTGTGGCAAGTCTTGAATCAACAACTCTGAGAAAGAAGGTGAAATCTCTTGTAAAGGATGCTATGCGAAGAGCTTCGGGCCCAAGGGATTTGACTCTGGCCAAGGAACAGGAGCCCTTGTTCATGCTCAGTAGAGGTGCAAATCCAGAACTAAGATCACACACTGAGAATCCCTACATAATCTCGGCACAGATAATCTAACACTAAACTACTGTGAAATCCTACCAGTACTTAAGTACTGTATGTTGCCCTGTGCTTGGATAGTCCAGCTGACTGGTAGGAAGAGAGCACTGTGCCTTTTTGCTTTATTCATCAGCATTTCAAGGACCATTTCTTTTACATTTTAAAATACAACTTCAGGAGTTCCCGTCGTGGCTCAGTTGTTAACGAATCCGACTAAGAACCATGAGGTTGCGGGTTCGATCCCTGGCCTTGCTCAGTGTGTTAAGGATCCGGCGTTGCCATGAGCTGTGGTGTAGGTTGCAGAGGCGGCTCGGATCCCACGTTGCTGTGGCTGTGGCGAAGGCCGGCAGCTACAGCTCCTGTTAGACCCCTAGCCTGGGAACCTCCATATGCCGCGGGTATGGCTCTACATAAAGGCAAAAAGACAAAAAAAAATAAAATAAAATACAAATTCAGCTTGAAAAAAAATTAATAAACAAATTAAAAAATATGTCCTTATACTGGAGTCCCACACATTAGTGAAAATTGCACCATTTACAACCACATGTAGCACTGTGGATGAATTTCATAAGCACGTTGTCCAGCAAAGAACACGTACTGTGTGATTCCATCCATAGAAGTCCCTGAAGAGGCAAGGACCATCGGTGTTGTTGAAGTCAGAATGATGGTTGTCTTTGATGGAGCAGGTTGTGAGGCTGGGAGGAACAGGTGGGGTTCCTAGGGGCTGGGTTTTCAGGTGCACTCCATTTGTGCTGCACTGCACACATACTTTATGTGTACTTCTCCAATATGTAAATTATTGCTAGTACCAATTTAAAAATACGTAGTTACCCAACTTCCTGTCGTGGTTCAGGAGTTAGCAAACCTGACTGGCACCCATGATGACACGGGTTTGATCCCTGTCTTTGCTCAGTGGGTTAAGGATCCGGCGTTGCCATGAGCTGTCGTGTAGGTCACAGACGTGGCTCAGATCTGGCATTGCTGTGGCTCTGGCATAGGCCGGGAGCTGCAGCTCCGACTTGACCTCTAACCTGGGAAACTTCATATGCTGCAGGTGTGGCCCTAAAAAGACAATTGACAAAAGACCAAAAAAAAAAAATTGTAGTTACCTAAATGCTACCCCAGAGCTCCTGATTTAATTGGTCTGAGACTGGGCTCAAGGATCATTTTTGTTTGTTTTTTTAAAAAGCTCTACAGGTAGAGTTCCCATTGTGGCTCAGTGGAAATGAATCTGATTAGCATCCATGGGGACGCAGGTTTGATCCCTGGCCTTTCTCAGTGGGTTAAGGATCCGGCATTGCCCTGAGCTGTGGTATGGGTCGCAGGTGCGGCTCACATCTGGCGTTCCTGTGGCTGTGGTGTAGGCCGGCAGCTGCATCTCCGATTTGACCCCTAGTCTGGGAACACCCTCCCAAGTTGTCTTCCAGTGGACAGAGCATCCTGTGGGTCCTGTCAGCTCCTCTCAAGGCAAGGGGCCTTGGGGGGTTGCCTGGCTGTGGGGGTGGGGAGAAGCATGAGCTGAGGCTTCTGGCCTGGGAAACTGTGAGGCTTTTTAGGGGTAAGCAGATTCTGGGGGATGATGCTGAGCTCTCTTGATGTATTTGTCTAGATGGCAGGGTCTGCCACTCAGGAGGGATGAGGTGTCAAGGTTAGGGATTTATTTCTATTTATTTATCTTGGCTGCAACTACGGCATGTAGAACTTCTTAGGCCAGGGATCGCACCTACACCATCGTTGGGGCAATGCCGGATCCTTAACCCACTGTCACACGGGAACTTCCAGGTTTAGGGGTTTAGACTGGGGAGTATCTGCCTGGTGCAGATATTTGGAGTCGGGGGGAGGCATCCTGAGCAGGCTGCATATGTCAGGTGTCTTGTGAGGCTTCATCCATGAGGTCTGTGGGGAACAGCTAGACTCTTGCATCTCTGGGTCCCCATGCACTGCCTCTCTCTCCCTCTCCTAGCCTCTCCGTGTCTCCTCTTCCTTGACGGGCCTGGCTTCTCTTCTGACATCTGTCAGTGTTGGCTGCCCACCCTCTCCCTCCCAGCCCCAGGCTGGGCAGGCCTATACAGGGTTCAAGGGGTGATAAGCTCTGTAAGTATGTGTGGAAGGAATGAAGGAATGGGCAGGTAGCCTGAGTTCCCACTCCGGCCTCTGAGGCCCGAGGGCAGGGCAAGCACCAGCCGTGTCCTCTGGATAGGCATATTGCCTTTGGACAGGTCTCAGTAGGGTGAAAGGACCTCATCTAGGAATTTTCAAACCTTTTCCACCCCCTTTATTTTATTCAGTTTTTTTTTGGCTGCGCCTATGGGATGAATAACCTTCTGAGCCAGGAATCAGACCCATGCCTCAGCAATGACAATGCCGGCTCCTTAGCCACTAGGCCACCAGGGAACTCCTCCTCCCCCTTTATATCCAAAATACTAGGCCTTCCCTGCTCTGTCACTTCATGACAATAATGGCATTTTTTGTGGCTTGACTGAAAAATACGAATGGATTTGAAGACCCCTGATATTAACTCCATGTGAAGGTGGGATGGGGATGGGTGGACAGGGAGTGCAGTTCACAACCCACAGAGCAAAAGCAACTTGCTCTAGGAGGTTTGTGTGGGAGCGGACAGAGGCTGCCAGCAGGGTGGGGGACCCAGGCTGGCTGTCCACTCTCCAGCTTCCTGCTCTTGCCACCTCCCTCCTCTGGGTCAGGGCCCTGTTGGTCCTTGGACGGACCCCACCTGACTGGTTCTGTTGGTGAATTTCTCGATGACCATCGCCCCAGATCTAGCTTTTCAACTGACTTTGCTCCCTTCTCTTTTTTTGTACGCATCTAAACAAGTACTGTAGGAGAGAAGAGTTAGTAGAAAGTCTGACTTGAAGGTGATTTTGAAAGTGCCTTCACACCGTAGCCAGGGTCTCTGTATCGACAGCATTATCAGAATGGCCAGGAGGTGCTGGTTTTAGTCACTGGACATGAAGGAATGGCTTGTGATTATATTCTGTTTATCACACACAAAGGGGTTACTTTTAGTTTGAATATATTTGAGTCGTTTTCCCCAGGCAACTCCTGTTTCATTGCCGTTATTTTCTTCATGGAGAAGCTGTGGAAAACATGACAGCCTTCTTTTGTTATTCTCATGGCCCCTCTCTGCTCCAGCCTCTGTTCTGATCTTGAGTATAAGGTTGTTCACAGGAGTTTCCGTCGTGGCTCAGTGGTTAACGAATCTGACTAGGAACCATGAGGTTGCAGATTCGATCCCTGGCCTCTCTCAGTGGGTTAAGGATCCGGTGTTGTCGTGAGCTCTGGTGTAGGTTGCAGACACGGCTCGGATCCTGTGTTGCTGTGGCTGTGGTGTAGGCCAGCAGCTGTAGCTCTGATTAGACCCCTAGCCTGGGAACCTCCATATGCAGCGGGTATGGCCCTAGAAAAGACAAAAAAAAAAAAAAAAAAAAAACCAAGGTTGTTCACAGTCCTTCCTCAATCATGTCTTGAGTGCCTGCTGCATGCTGATGTTGCACCAGGCTCAGGGGGTGATGGAGGAGGCAGAGTCCCTGATGTCCTGGAGCCCCTGGAGATGGGCCATTGGAGCTCAGGGGGTGATAAGTACCCAAGAGGGAGCCTGGGATTCGGGGCTGTGATTGCCCACAGCAGGGCTCACTAGGCTGGGAAAGGGCCAAGGAAAGGGGCCTTCGCTGTGAGGGTCCCCTTGGAACCTAAGGATGTGTTAGGTTTAGAATCCATTCAAGGGGTGATTATCCATGCAGGGTTAGATGATGGAAGCCAGGAAGGATTACTGTCCCACCTAGTTAGTAAGCCTCAGCTTGCTTTTCTCTGGGAACCTTCTGTAACTCTGACACTGTGTGTCCTCTGAGCTCCTACAGCCCTAACTACTCAAATCACATTTTCCAGTGCCTGAGTGACAGATTCCTTGCCTCTCTAACCATGGCCAAGCTCCTTCTTCCACCTCTTGGGGTCTTGGTTTTTCCTTGGTCCTCCAGGCTGAGTGTGTTCCTTAGAGCAGAGCCCACACCCTTCCTCTGGTGGCCCAGTGGGCTTTGGGGCTGCAGGGTTCAAGCTCTCTAAGGTCTTGGTGGTTTGCTTTGTACACACTGCCTCAGGGGCCTTCTCCTATCACAGCACACAGACCAAGAAAGGAACAGAGATGAAAGAGAGGCATGGACAAAAAAGTTAAACACAAGTTCAGCAATAATATCACAGAAAAAACTAAGAGGCAAATGAGAAACTGGGAGAAATATTAGCAAAAATGATAAAGATATGAAAATCCTTATCGGCAATTCACAGATGAAATCCCAACAGGTAATGTGTATTTGGCAAAAATGTTCAACTTCAGAAATAGAAATGAAAACAATATATTTTCACCTATCAGATTTGCAAAGGTAAGGAAAAGGTAATACCCAGTGTTGAACCTGAATGTAGAGCAACAGGCACCCTAGTATAGTGCGGCTGGCCGTGCTCATTGGTACCGTATCTGAGAATCTATTCAAGGAATGAACAGTGACATGGGGAATTTCTCATGAAATTATCTTAGGCATACAAATTATATGATATACAATCCCACTTACATAAATTATGTATTTATGCATAAATATTTTCTTTGTATGATTTCAGTGGGAATTTTTTCTTATGGGTGATTTTCTTAAAGATCATCATATATATTTCTCTTATTTCCTCTAAGAAGTATTTTAAAAAATTAAGGGGGAAAGTCTCTTTGAAATGTGTAACAACGGAACCAAATAAACCCAGAACTTAACTTTAGGAGTCAAGGGATCTGCAGCCCTCAGGTTCCAGCTCCTTATCTGCTCAGAGACCAGTGCACAGACCCTGTTAACTATTCACGACCACCACACACTGCCTCGCCTTGGCCCTGTTTCTTGGCCACCCTCTCTTCCCATCAGCCCCTGGACCCACTCAGTGGCAGCTAGTTTGACTTCTCAGGCTTTATTGATTCCTGGTCTTTCTGCTCTGGAGGAGCATGAAGAGGAAATGGAACTCCGTCTAGGCTTTGGAGCTGTTTAGTGAAGGCATGAACTCAAAAGCCATTGGGGAGCCCCCCCCCCGGCTCCCCCACTGCCCCCCCCCACATCTCCTCCCTCTCAGGCCCTCTATCTGGAACATTTTTGAGATGGTTTGGCTCTCAGGGTTGAGCTCCCTTGACTGTGGTGTTGAGGCCACTTCCTGGTGTGTGGCAGCCCCGCCCCCTCAGCCCACACTCACCTGTGGACTGACTGGCGTTCACGTCCACACCTGCGCTGCAACAGCCGCTCAGCCTTGATAAGGTCACTTATGCTCAGATTCGTTTCCCAGAAGGTGAAGGTTTATGGTAACACTGGCTGTGCACCTCTGAAACTTTTACTTTCAGCGTGAGCAAGTCTCAGGGTCCTCCCTCAGCTGCCTTCTCCAGGGTGGAGCTGGAGGCCTAGCAGCTGCCTAGCAGATTGATTTTCCTTTGTACCCAGGCATAAGCTGAACTTCAGGCTTCCAGGAAAGACGATGAGCGAGACTCCCTCCGTCAGCTGCCCCCCAGCCCTGCCTGAGCTGCTGCCTCTGGACTGTGACACCTTCAACCTCACCCTCAATAGTGGGGCTGGTCTTGAGTTGGGGGGCAGAGGCAGCCACCCTGGGCATGGCGGAGCTGGCCGGGAAAGTTGTCCTCAAAGAGCTGCCCTTCCTGATGTGGGCCTATTTCTCCACAGTCAACAGATGCATGGAAAGACGGCTTCTCTGAAGAGCACAGAGAAACCCGGCAGGGTCCAGAGACCCTCAGACTCCAGGTGAGGCCCTTCTCCCAGGCAGCTTGGGGGTGGGAAGCCCTCAGGAGGTGGCCTGTTAGAAAGGGCGCCTTAAGGCTGCATCGGGGGTTGGTCGGGCATAGGCTGCCGGGGGGCCTATCCTCCCACTCCCAGGCCTGTTCCCAAGCACTGCGACCTAGCAGAGTCCAGGCTTCTCGGGTTACCAGCCTCCTCCCTGCCCACCTGTCCTCAGGCCAACCTGGTTAGGGCCACGGTTTGCGTTTCAGTGCCACACTCTCCGCCAGCCTTGGTAGCCTCTGTCGGGTCAGGTGGATCTGCCCAGCTTCTCACTGCAGATCTCCAGGCCCAGGGGAGGCAGCTGTAGGGGGGGCAGTCCTGCCGGGATCATGGCCCATGGCCAGGCCCCGGAGCCGTGAGTCTGACACCTCCACTTCACCCACTCTCCAAACTGGTCTCCATCCCTGTGCTTTCCTTCTCACTCCTTCTGGGGTCTGCTCGTCTCTGTACCTCTTGGCTAGAGAAATGGGAGAGGGCTTTGACACCCAGTGGTGGGTGTCTCCTAAGCGTCTCTGGGAGATGGAGGCTCATGTTAAGCCACTCCTGGGAGGCTGCTGCTCACAGCTGTCTGGGAGGAGGGCTCTCCGCGACCCCGCCCTGCATCAGGAGTGCCCCTTCCCGGGAGTGAGCTACACGCTGATGTGCTGACCACTTAGCTGTGACCCCTAGAGAAGGGCCTCCATCTTCAGTCTCTGCCCCAAGCTTGTGGCTGGAGGCCAGGGCAGAATTGGCTCTAAGGAGGCATGAATAGGACTCAAGAGTTCCTTGTCCCCGGAATGGCTTATCTCCTTTGCAGTCTGCACTGGCCAGAAGACTTGAAGGGTGAAGACATAAAGAAGTGCGGCCAAGAAGGGGTAAGTGTGTGAAAGCTGACTTCTCACCACCCACCGAGGGAGGTATTGTTGGCTCCTTGGCCACAGGTCTGTCACCAGGAAACCCGAGTGGATGTCCCTTCTTGGTGGGGGGGGGAGTTGTGTCCCCTTCTAGTCATAGGCTGCCTGTCAGGACCTTGTATCCCCAGGAGACAAGCTAGATTGAAACTCAGCCTCTCCACACCCACTGGTTGCTTATTGGCTGCTTCATGCTAAGTTCTTATAAGACCCCCAGCCCCCACCCTCTGTGGTCTTATTTCCTGGTGGCTAGAGCAGGGCTGTCTAGTGGTCTGATCTCCTGGGACTTCTCAGATTCAGCTTGTGTGTTTGCAGACACTACTGAGTAAATACAACCAGCAATACCATAAGCTGTTTAAGGACATCCCCTTGGAGGAGGCAGTTCTCAAAGGTAAGCCATCTCTTAGTGTGACTGGACAGCTGCCTGCAGTGCTGGAGACCCAGGTTTCCCCACCTCCTGGCCCCGAGCCTCCAGGCACAAATCAGATATGGGCGCTGGTGGCTGCCTTTTGAATGTGGTTTTGGTCCATTTTTCCTTCAGAAGTGTGAGAAGACTGGGCTGATTGGAGATATGAAGTTGAATTTATGAAAGTTTTCTTGAGGAAATGTCAGAGCTTCCAAATCTTATTTCTGTTGGGCTCTCGTCCATGACTGTTCCTTCCTATTCAAGCCTCTCACTGAGTGTGTGTGGGAGTATTTGCATAATCAAGGCCCTCTCTGAAGGACAGGGCAAGGAGTTCTGCCTGCAAGAATGAACACCCTCTTGGAAGACCAGGGAAGAAACCTTTTAGGGGATGGGAAGAGAACACATCTAACAGCAGTCAGGATTCTCAGGAAAGGATGCTAGGGTGACCAGGGGAATGGGTTGTTGGGACCTGGGATTGGGGGGACTGAGGAGGACAGTCCCTGAGGCTGGACTCCTGAGTGGGAGGACCCAGACCCTGGGGCTCCCAGGCTGGCCTTGCTCATGACAGTCTCTTTCTCCTGACTTCCCAGTGTGCTCCTGCGCCCTCCAGAGGGACCTCCTTCTCCAGGGCCGGCTCTACATCTCCCCCAACTGGCTCTGCTTTCATGCTAGCCTCTTTGGCAAGGACATCAAGGTAGTGACAAGTGGTGAGGGCTGCCACAGCCCAGGGAAGAGAAGCCCCTGCCCTGAGGGCCTGTCTGAAGTCAGGCCTGTCCCTCTGCACGATGCCTCTGACTGTGAGGCATCCCAGCCGGTGTCCAGGGAAGCAGCCACACCACTTCCAGACAGGGACCCCTATCTAGACTCCACATCTTGCATGAACAATTCACTGTCAAATTATTCTGCCATGGGTATCCCTAAAATACTTTCAGAATCAGAGTGGGAAGTCACATTTATGACGACCACAATGTGGTCGGTGGTGGCTAAGGGAACTCTGTTTACTGGAGAATTGGCTTCCATCCTTGCCTCCTGGAAGATGGGGGTGAGAGCCCAGAGCAGCGAGTGCGTCCAAGGGCTGGTTGGGTAACTGGAAGGGAGATTGCACGAGAAGGTGGAGGGCTCAGATACTCTCCCGTGTGGGATAAGGCTTCCCCATGGTGGCAGTGCTGGGCTTACTGCCAGCTGTGGCCCTAAGCAGGAAACGAAGGGACCATGTCCTTGGGGGTGAGTCCTGAGAGAAGTATTCTTCTCCCCTTTTCAGGTGGTCATTCCCGTGGTGTCTGTGCAAATGATCAAAAAACACAAGATGGCACGGCTCCTTCCCAATGGCCTGGCCATCACCACCACCACTAGCCAGAAGGTCAGTGAGTTTCTGGACTGGCAGTTCCTGGTCCATCTCCATGTCCCAGCCCAGGAGTCCACAGCCTGACTCTGGCACTCTCCCAAATCTTTACTCATTTCACCCTTTTCTATGTTTCAGTATGTTTTTGTGTCTCTGCTCTCCCGGGACAGTGTATATGACATGCTAAGGAGGGTCTGCACCCACCTACAGGTATGGAGCTTGGGGGCAGCAGTGGGCCTGGGGAGCCTGCTCAGGCTTGGACTGAAGTCTTGGGACACAGCTGTTGGGGGAGGTCAGTCTATCTCTTCAGCACAGGGAGCAGGGAAAGGGGCGTAAGGGCTCAGGCTTAGTGAATCAGAGGCAGTCCGTCGATGCTTGTGAGCCTGTCTCTTTAAGGCCAGTGGGCCCTTGTGTGTCCCCACGTACAGCCCTCACTTGTGCTTCCTCAGTGCAGAGATAGGAGCATGTGGCCACTTCTCAATATGCCTACAGCTCTCTCTGGCCTATGCTGAGGAAGTGGGGAGGGCAGCAGCTTGGGGGGAGTACATTGCCTTGGATTTGCCCTCTGTTCCAGCATTAACAAGGGGTTCCCCTGCAAACTCTGGGAGCTATAGGTTCCATCTGACCCTCCCCATGCCTGACTTTGGCTGTTCCCTTCCTTCCTCAGCCTTCCAGCAAGAAGAGTCTGAGTGTAAGAGAATTTCCAGAGGAACCCGAGTGCAAGTCTCTGGTGAGAGCTGAGCCTGGGAGCACAAGTGGCTGGCCTGAGACTGCCCAGAGCTCTGAGGCTTCAGGGCCTCCCAGTCAGGGGCCCACAATGCAGAAATGGGGCAACAGGCTCAAGAGCCAGTAGCCATGCTGTGTCAGGGGGGTCCCCTAGACCTGCCATGCTCCATACTGTGCAGAGCCACTAGGTCCCGAGCAGATTTGCTGACTTTCTCAGCGGATGTCCAGCTCCCAGAACACTGCCCTGGTTGGACCTCACACCTTCACAGGCATAGAGCCAACAACCCTTGCTCTTTCCTTTAGCAGAGTCAGGAGGGACTTCAAGGGGATGGAGGTGTCCCTGGGGATGAGCTCTGAAGTCTATCATTGTAGAACCCAGGCAGGCTCATTTTAGATTTGCTGAGGTCCCAGTTATTTCTTTGGCTCCTGGAATCCTGGGTAAGCAGCAATTCTAGAGCAGGGGTGGGGGTGGGGGTGGAAATGACCCCAGGGTGTTTGAAGTCTCCTTCAGTAACTATTACGCAATTAGCCAAGCATGCAATATGCACAGTGGCATGCAAGGGATGGAAGGTGATGTTCTCATGTTTATTGATGGGGACCCTAAGTACCCGTCAAGGTCCGTGACATACTAAGGGTTAGAGCCCAGAACAGCAGGAGTCGTGACTTAGTCCATCTTAGTCCATCTCTCTTGGACTCAGCTGGGCACCTGGGTTGGCTCATGTCTCAGACTCCACTGTGTTTCTATACTAGTAGTCTTCAAAGACACTGTACCCTGGAAGAGTGGCTGGTCACAGCAAGGGAGTAGATTAGAGAGACCTATGATTGCTATGGCAGTGGTTTCTCCTGCTTCTAGGTACCTGCTTTCATGCTTGCTAGGCATCCATGTTGATAATATCTGGAAAGGCTTTGATAAACCTGTAGGGGACCTCTCAGGGCAAGTGAGAGCCCAAGGGCTATAGTGAGACATCTTCCCCTGCCTTCTCTGCAGGAAGTCCTCATCCCTGAGGTGAAGTGGAGAAAAGTGTGCCCTGCCTCCAGGTCCCTGTCCCTCCCAGACAACATCCCTTGTATCCCTCAGACATCCATGGACTCCACAGATGGCTTCTTCCCCTCCAGGGAGCCTCCAGGGTCTGGTGAGTTCACTGTGCTTATTCACGGCAACTGCTTGCAAAGACCAGGCTTTCCCTCCTCCCACTTCTGCGAAAAGGCGTCATAACAGTCATCAGGGCTTCAAAGAGCTATTTCTCTTGCCAAATCTGTGCGGAAAAGCTAATGGCCCAAGTAGCTTCAGAGAATCAGGGTGGGCAGGGGTCCTGTCTTCTGCCCCAGGAAGATGCCCAACGCTGTCCTGTTGCAGAGAATGCTGTCTGTGAGGAGAAGCTGGAGGAGTCCAGGAGCAACGGAGAGCTGAGGCTCTGGGACTATTGGCTCCTGAAGATCTTCTTTGTGCTGTAGGTGACTATATGGGGAGTGTGTGTGTGTGCGTGTGGCGGGGGGCAGACCAGCCTGAGTGTCAGGCCCATCAGGTGGACTAGGAGAGAGCCATAGCCTTCCCACTGCCCACTAGGGTGTTTTCTGGAATCCCAGGCTTGCCTGTAATTCCGCTTAAGAACTAGTAGAGCAGTGAGCATGGTGGGATGTTTTATGAACAGGCAGCACCTGGATTCTCTCACCTTACCTCCTCCTCTGGCTCTGCTGGCTGGGTTCTGTCACACTCAGCAGTTTCTGGGGGAAGGGCTAGTGCCTCAGGGGTAATTTTGGCGGTCTTGGAGAGGGGGCTTTGAGGACACCTCTGTGAGGACAAGCCTCAGGACCCACATGTGGCCTCTGGGAAGAAAAATGCCCAGGTCTGAACATAGCTGCAGGCAAAGAGTTCTTTAATTCTTCCAATTGCAGGAATTAGTTTAGTCCTATTCCCCCCTCCTTTTTTTGTGGTCTTTTTAGGGCTGTACCCGCAGCATATGGAGGTTCCAAGGCTAGGGGTCCATAGGTGCTGTAGCCACTGGCCTGTCCCAGAGCCACAGCAATGCAGGATCCGAGCCACATCTGTTACCTACACCACAGCTCACAGCAATGCCAGATCCTTAACCCACCGAGTGAGACCAGGGATTGAACCCGCATCCTCATGGATGCTAGTCAGGTTCGCTAACTGCTGAGCCACGATGGGAACTCCGTCCTATTCCTATTTTTAGTGAGAGATTCAACTGCTCCTTTCCCCTCTTTCTCCAGGATCTGCTTCTTGGTCATGTCCTCATCCTATTTGGCATTCCGCATCTCTCAACTGGAACAGCAGTTATGCTCCCTGAATTGGGATGGCTCATTCCCCAGGCACAGGTGATGATGCCTTTTCTCTTTCTCATGCCTCTGGGGTTGAGGGTTAAGGTCAGGAGCCAAAACCTATGGCCAGGCTGCTTATTACTTTGGCTGATCTTGGCCTTGCCCTCGAGCTGGCTTGACGGCCCTCAGCAAGATCTGCAGGGTATGCAGGGTATACAGATCCTACTTTGACTTGCTTTCATGGGGCAGAAAGTCTTCACTGACCTGTCTGTCTGCCTTTGAGACTCTTTGTCTGACCTGGCTACCTCTCCTATGTGCAGGTAACAGCTACTTGGCCTTTGTCCCCACTCCTCCAAGAAGAATGCTCTGGGTGCTAAAGTGCCACCAACGATCCCCTTGGTTTATGCTGCTGCTGTGCTGAGACTGAGTCTGAAAGAAAATATTCCAGATCTCTCCTCCTACCCCCAACTCTTGTCCCCCCTTTAATGAGTGATCTAAAGTACCTGTTTACAAAGCTCCTACAATTTTGGGACTCAGACAAGAAATCAGATTTTTGGAACTAGCTGAGAAATTCCGTACACTAAGCTTCAGCAACCACTTAGGTAGGAAAAAAAAAAAAAAAACCCTAACTTGTTCCTTGGAAATAGTTCTAGCACAAGGCAGCACTTAGGGTCACCGCAAGGGACAAACGCCATGCTTTGATACCTGTCACATGGCTCACTCCAGTGGTAGGACAGAAGCCAGAACCCAAACCACCAGTGTGGGCCCTGCTCTCTCCCAACATACTGTACTCTCATCTGGGCCCCTGAGAATCGCTATTCTGGGGCCCAAAGGGCTTCCCTGCAGGCAGTCAGGGACCCATTCAGGGAAGATTGGAGGGAGGTGAGGCAAGCTATGAATGAGAGGAGGGCATGTGGCTGGGATTCCAGCGAGAGAGGAATGTTCATGCTCCGTGCTGAGACTGTTCTGGCCCCTCATGAGGAAGCTGGCTACCTCTGGGGGACGGTGCAGGGGCTGTGAAGAAGAGAGGTTCAGCATTCTGTGTTCTCAGTTGCCACTTCCTGGCAAGAAAGGTGGAGCAGGGCCTTTGATCACTGTAATAAGATGGAGGTGTCCATGATGGGCCTGGACATAGTGGTAGCTTTGCCTTAAATATTCCTCCTTCTCTGTCAAGGTCTTCTCAATTCTAAAAAGCTTTTCTGTGCCTTAAACTCTGGCTTTCCCTGGGACTCTGATCTGCTAAGACAGTGCCTTTGGAGTTTCTGGAAAGGCCTTAGTGAGGGGGCCTGAGGTATCAGGGAAAGTCACCGGTGATGGAATGGGTGGCGTTTTCCTCTTCAGACACCTGAGAGATTAACTGGGGAGAAATTCAGGTGGAAATTATTTATTGTGGAGCTTTGATTATCTGTCCTGCTTATTATTATTATTATTTTTTTTACTTTTTATTTTTTGACTTTTTAGGGCCACACTTGCGGCATATGGAGGTTCCCAGGCTAGGGGTCAAATCAGAGCTGTTGCTTCTGGCCTACGTCATAGCCATAGCAACACGCCACAGCCACAGCAACACGGGATCTGAGCCATGTCTACAACCTACACCACAGCTCACGGTAACGCCAGATCCTTAACCCGCTAGGTGAGGTCAGAGATTGAATCTGCAACCTCATGGTTCTCAATCAGATTCGTTTCTGCTGTGCCACGATGGGAACTCCTATCTGTCCTGCTTATGACAAACCCAACTGAAGACTGGAGGGACTAACAGGAGGTGACAACTCCCTAAACTCTGACTGGAGGTCTCTTCACTCTCTCCCCATCCCAGGTTCTAGGATTTGG
The DNA here is from genome assembly GCA_004024745.2 of Catagonus wagneri. Lineage (NCBI taxonomy): Eukaryota > Metazoa > Chordata > Mammalia > Artiodactyla > Tayassuidae > Catagonus > Catagonus wagneri. The sequence continues at coordinate 9,709,863 of PVHT021183528.1, forward strand.
CTTAGAGCCTGGCCTTATGGGTTGCTTACACCAAATCTGTATGTCTCAGGTGAAACTCACTGTTCCATTCTCCCCACAGGTCTTACACTGGATGAAGGCCTGCTCTTTTTTTGGGAACCAGCCCCCTTCATCACTCTTCTCCATTATATCTTCAGGGAAATAATCCTACTTGCCCCAGTGCCTGACCTCCCTGGTCTTTGCTGAAGGGCAGGGAGAACAGGTCCATTCTCTGAGCCTTGCTGGGTTGAGCCAGAGGCCACAAGAGGTGCCAAGTCATGAGTGGCTGTGCCAACATGCTGCTGAGTCCAGCCATGCCCCAAGCTCAGAGACGGCAAGAGGAGTGTGGTAGAGGAGGTGGCTTTGGAGGCCCTCTTGGGGTCCAGAGCTTTGAGTGATATGGGTGTGCCTGTCCCTCTGGAGGGCCCTCTGTTTCTCCCGTTTGTCCTCTAGCCAGGTCCTCTGGGCAGTGTACCTTCTGTTGTGCTCATTTATAAACTATGTGTATTTATAAAGACCAGCTTGCATTGGTGGATGCTCCTTTAACTCTCGGAGAGTTAGGTTAACTATTCTTCAGTTGTTCCACTAGGAGATAAACCTTTGAAAATAGTTTTAAATTAAAAAAATCTGATTTTTCTAGTGTCCTGCCTGTGACATGGGAAGTTCATTTTTATCTTTTGGCTACTCACTAAAGGTACTGACATATTTGGCACCAAGGAGACTAATGGAACGCAAGTCATCTGCAGAATCCCAAGTACTTTGCAAGTCTCATAGAACTTTAGCTTAGCTGACGCACACTCAGGCAAATGTGGAATGGTAAGGATGGCCACAGCAAACCATCACAGCCTCCTGCCTCTGTTGGGTGGACACTAAGCATGCTGCTTCCCCATTTCTCTTGAGTAAGGCCAAAGCAACGTCTCTGGTTCAAATAGTACCGTGCTTCTGACTCAGGAATTAAAGTCTGGAACTCAGAGGTAGAAAACGCCTGTGTCCTTTTCTAGGATATTAAGCCTAGATTAGGTTATATTCCAATTTGGGCCACATCGCCTTTCTCCCTGGGAGGCCCCCTCTAGTCCAATCAGTAAATACCGAGCCCAGACTATGAACAAGGGACTATGCTTGGCACAAAGGATAGAGCAGTGAACATGTCAGGCAACATCTCTGCATTGTCCCATGGCACTTACATTCCACGTAAACATAAGTTCCAAGTAAAAAGTTAACAAACAAGGTAATTACAGATTGTGATTAAGTTCCAAGAAGGAAGGAAACAGTGATATGAGGTAGTGATATGAGGGAGATGGCTTTAGATAGCTGGTCAAAAAAGTTTTCGTGAAGTGACATTTAAGCTGGTTTTTAAAGTATGAGGAGCCAGTCATGGGAGGAGGTGGGAAAAGTGCATTCCTAGCCAAGAGTTAGCAACTGCAAAAAATAGGAAAGAAAGCATATGTCTCTAGCAAACAGAGAGACTGTCTGCATGAGTCTAGAATGCCAGTCAGGTTGGAGAGGTCAACTCAACAAGACTAAACAACCTACTTACAAGTCAGTAAAGGACCTGAACAGATATTTCTCCAAAGAAGGTAACGAATGGTCAACAAACATGTGAAAAGATGCTCAGTGTCACTGGTAATTACGGAAATGCAAATCAAAGCCACAACCAGATACTACTTCATCTCCATTAGGATGACTACTATCAAAGAAGTGTCAGAAAGTGTGGGGATGTAAAGAAATTGGAACCCTTATTTACTAGTGGCAGGAGTGTTAAATGGTGCAACCACTGTGGAAAACAATATGGCAGTTCTTCAAAAAATTAAAAACAGAGTTACCATATTCCACTTCTCGGTATATACTAAAATAACTGAAAGAGCTATCTATACACCCATGTTCATAGCAGTGTTATTCACAATAAGCCAACAGGTGGAAACAATCCACGTGTCTACTGACAGATGAATGGATAAACAAAATGGGGTGTACACATGTAATGGAACAATAGTCAACCTTCAAAAGGAAGAGTCCTGACACAAGCCACAACATAGATAAAACTTGAGGACATTATGCTAAATCAAATAAGCCAGTTTCAAAAAGACAAATACTGTATGATTCTACTTATGTGAGGAACCTAGGGTAGTGAAGTTCATGGAAACAGAAAGCAGAAATGGTGGTTGTCATGAGTTAGGGGGAAGAGAAATAAGAGTTATTGTTTAACGTGTATAGAGTTTCAGTTTTATAAGATAAACAGAGTTCTGGAGATGGTGATGGTTACACAACCATGTGAATGTACTTCATACTGTGGAACGATACACTTAAAAGTGATTAAGATGATAAATTTTATTTTATATGTATTTTAGCACAATAAAAGAAAAAGAGGTTGGAGAGATAGGCAGGAAAAGGGAGTTTGTATTTCATATATTCCCTGAATACTGAAGCTCAGATCTGAAAATTTGGAGCTGGTAGGATCAGCGGTTGCTGAAACCAAGTGTTTCTTTTGCCAGAGGGAATAAACATGCGGATGTACCATGCAGAAGAATGTGGCCATATACCCCATTTCACTATTTCCAGGGAGTGGTTCATAACAGCTGCATCACAGAGAGGGCGTATCATCATATTAAGTTGAGCTAACTTTATAAAGGAGAAATAAATACCTTTCATTTGGAAAAATGGAGGGATATATATCCATTTCATGGAGGAACCTCAGTTCTGCAACATGGGCTTTAGCCAGAAGAGGAAGTGTTGTGGGAGAGGGCAGGAGTTTTCCTAAAAAGGGCATTTATGAGTGAGGTGAGCTCCGAGAGAACTGCTGCTCACCAGACATCCTGGGAGTAAGGAACTTCCCCTATCTCCATTCCCAGGCCCCCAACTAGCCAGCCAGCCAGCCAGCCAGCCAGCCAGCCCTGGCCCTCCCACCTGGTGGCCATGGCATTAGAACACCTATTGAGCTGGGTTAGGTCGTGACCCTGTGAGTTCTCTCTCCTAGAAGCTTGGCTGCAGAATTGGGGCATCCTAGGGCAGAGAAGCTTCTCAGAGAAGGCTCTCCTATCAGCCTCAGGCTGAGACAGGCCAAATCCCTAGGCTCATCTTGCTTTGCGGGGCTGAGATGCCACTGGGCCACTAGATGGCAGCAAAGTTCGCCAGGAACTGGGGTCACGGCAGCGTGGGATAGACTACTCTTTCCCAAAGAAAGGCCCTCACCATCTCCAGGCCCAGGCAGTGGCAAAAGGGAAGCTGGGCAGGCTCCTAGGCTCTGGTGGCCATTTCTCACCATTCCACTTTGGTCCTCTCTCTCCTTTTCTTTCATATCCCAGGGGAAAGGCCTGAGGTGATTCTGAGAGGCAAGCATTCATTCCCCAAGGATTCTGCAGATGCTCTGAGGACAGGTCATTCAGAAGGCAGAAGTGGCAGGTGTGAAGAACAAGTGCGTGCGCATGTGTGGTGTAGGGGGGGCCTAGGGAAGAGTGGGGAGCTCAGCTTCCAACAAGAGCACAGAAACTCCAGGCTTTCTCGTGTTCTGCCTTCACTGTCAGTAGCATCTTTTCTTTTTCTTGTCTTTTTAGGGCCGCACCAGTGGCATATGGAGGTTCCCAGGCTAGGGGTCTAACAGGGGCTGTAGCTGCCGGCTTTTGCCACAGCCACAGCAAAGCCAGATCCGAGCCATGTCTGCGACATACACCACAGCTCACGGCAACGTCGGATCCTTAACCCACTGAGTGAGGCCAGGGATTGAACCTGCAACCTCATGGTTACTAGTTGGGTTTGTTAACCACACGACGGGAGCTCCAGTATCATCTTTTCTTGTTTAGGGCACAGGATTATAATAAGGTGTGATTTCACTCTTTCTCTTCCTACCTTCATTTAGAGATAAGGGGCTGGACCCCAGAGCAGAGAAGATTCAAATTTAATAGTTACATATCCTTTGCCCACTGAAAGTGAGGGGAGAGAGGCGTTCAAGCCTCTGAAATGATAATCCAGAGAAACCCGAGTTCCATCCTCCACATGCCTGACCTCCGCAGAGCCGAGGAGCACCTGGCGCCCAGCAGGCCCTGCTGGCCAGGCCGCCTTGGCGTTGGCAGGGCTCCTTGCCTTCCTGGAATGTGTTCCTTCTTGTTTGCCACTCAGTACCTGGCCAAGAGCCAAACCTGGGCTGCTCGGAATACCATGCCCCACTCACTTCTCACAGGATCTGAGACAAGGCTCTCTTCCGTTTGGGGAAAGGCCAGGCCCTCTCTGCAGCCTCACACCACTGGTGCTGAATTCTCTAAGGACTTCAGCCTCTCTAGTGGCTGAGGGCAAAAGCACTTCGGCAGGACGCAGTTATGCAGAGAGTGGCATATTGACATCTTATCCTTTTGGCAGCCTTCTAAATTGGGACAGAGTGGGCAAAGTGTTACTCACAAGCTGTTCATTAACTTGTTAAATGCAGAAAGATTGGCTTAGGCTCCACTTTGGGAAAATGTGACACCCACTGCTCCTGGATTCACTCTAGCATGAAGGCGTGTTAATGGGTGTAGGATTTCTGATGGAAGTTTTTCTTTGCTGTTGGTTCCAAATACATGCTGGCCTGAATGTGTGCTCTCTGCAGTTGGTAATTACATTTAAAAGATTTATTAAGCACTTTCTATGGACTCCTGAATGTATGCTTCTATAGATACTATGATTCTATAATTTTCCGGACACCCCACTGGGTACCAGGCCTACACAGATGCTTTTTATGCTCCTTTGACTCTCACTACAAGAAAGTGTCAGCACAACAGTACAGTGTTCAAATCTTATGCTGTTGGAAGAGAGACTGATAGGACAGAAATACAATATGGATCCCTTCAAAGAGTTTTTTTGAGGAGACAGGATGGGGGAATAGCTATGTAACAGTGTAAGACATGTGACCCTGGTAAGTACAAAAGGGAGCGGGTACAGACTGACTCAGTGGCAGAGGGGTGTGCCACATATGTGGGCTTCAAAAGATGAGTAAGATTTGGATCAGAGGAGAGATGGGGGAGGATCCTCACAGGATATGTTTGGCGGGGGGTAACATCAGTAAAGGGATGGTAGTGTAAAGGGAGGATGGTGCTGATGAAAGCTTATAAGAAGCAAAGTTCTTGCTGGGGAATGGATACAGAAGTGTGCAAAAATCCCTCAGAATCTAAATGCCAGGGTGGGAAGGAGACTCCATCTTTCAGGCAATGAAGAGTTACAGGGGCTTCTGGAGCTTAGGAGTGATGGAAAAAGGTGATGGTTTAGCAGTGGAGCATGAGGTACGGTAAAAGCCCTCCAGAATAGTCTAGATCATGCTTTCTCAACCTCAGCACCACTGACATTTAGACTGCACAACCCTTTGTTACAGGGAGCTATCCTGGGCATTGCAAGGTGCTTAGCCACATCCTTGGCCTCTGCCCGCCCGATGCCAGTAGCACCTCCCTACTCCTACTTGGGACAACGAAAAACATCTCCAGATATTGCCAAATGTCCCCTGGGGAGCAAAGTTGCCTGTCTAGAAGGCAGGAGGTAAGGGCTTAGGCCTTAGAATGTTGGCAGGCATTTTCATAACCAACTGCAGCAATCTATTGATGTTTAGAATAGCTGACAAAAGTCAAAATGCTTTCCTTGCCACAGGAAATTCATCATCAATGCCAAAGAACTTAACGGCCTAGAGAAAAGAGGCTTCAGAAGTAGATCATTCTGCATTTTAGAAACCTCTAGAGGATACTCCAAAGTTACAGATAATGTTCTCTTGACTCATCAGCAAGAAAGTGGCTGATATCAGGATTTCTCTCTACCCTTCACCCTCTAAGTCACATCTTACTCAACGGCCACTTTGAATAAGGAATGCTCTATCTGTCTGAAGGCAGAGAAGCACATGATATGTAATTTTGCTAGGTTTGCATTCACCCTTCATGCACTGTGTTTTTGGCCATTGGTAGAGTGGATAGATAAAGCCTGGCCTTGCAATGAAGAGCTATGATTTACCAAGATGTCTCTTTGTCTAAAGCAGCAATCAGTGAAAATCAGATAAGACTATTGTAAGAACTTTGGCTTTTTACTATCAACAAAATGAGAAGCAAAAGAGTGACTAATAAACTTTTACTATATAAGCTTTAAAAGGATCACTGTTAGCTGTGAGGGAGGGAAAGGTGGAAGCAGGGAGGTCAGGAGACTTTTGCGGCGGTCTTGTTGAGAGATGACAGTGGTTCTGATTTAGGTGTTAGAAGCAGAAATGGTGGAAATGGGCAGATTCTGGATATATTGTGATGGTAAAAACAACAGAATTTCCTGTCAAATTAAGAGATGGAGGATAACAGATATGAGGATGACTCATGTTTTTTTTGGCTTGACAGGATGGACACAGTGGCCATCAACTGAGATGGAGAAAACCATGAGTGGTATAGGTTTTGGAAGGAAGATCAGAAATATACTATAAAAGTTTGGATGAGTTTTAGATATCCAAGTGGGTATGTCGAGTGGGCAATAGGTATGTGGCTCCGGAATTCAGGAGAGAAGGCTGGGAGATATAAATTTGGGAACTGTCAACACAGGGATGGTATTTAAAATTATGAAACTGGGGGAGGTCAACAAGTGACTGAGTGTCTGTTGACAGAGGAAAGTATGGAGGACGGAGCTCTGTAGCACACTGTTATTAAGAGATCAGGAAGAAAAGGAGGAACTAACAAAGGAAACTGATGAGTGCCTGATAAAGCAGGAGGAAACCTGGAAGAGTTTGGTGTTCTGGAAGCCAATTACCATATGGCAAGGAGGAAACTGACAAATGCTGCTAATAAACCAAATTTCTTTTACTGTGGCTCAACAAAAGTTCTTTCTCACTTGAATATAAGAGAAGTTTCCAGCCTTTTCAACTCCAAACAATTTCATGTTTAGGGGTTATTCTTCCAGTATAAAAATGGCTTGAACCCTGTTTCCAACCACTGTAGTCAGTCCTGAGACCTCAATTTCTTTCTCTTTTTTTTTTTTTTGTCTTTTTAGGGCTGTACTTGCAGCATATGGAGGTTCCCAGGCTAGGGGTCAAATCAGAGCTGCAGCTACTGGCCTGTGCCACAGTCAGAGCAACACTAGATCCAAGCAGCGTCTGCAACCTACACCATTGCACATGGCAGTGCCAATTCCTTTAACCCTCTGAGAGGCGCCAGAGATTGAACCTACGTCCTCATGGATGCTAGTCAGTTTCTTAACCCCCTGAGCCACCATGGGAACACCCTGAGACCTCAATTTCTGTAAGAGTTACTGACACTGCTTCTTTATCTCCTGGGTCAGACCCTGATGCAGTCTGATTGTCTACTGTCTCCTGTTACTTTAGCTATTGCCCTTGTGCCCATGATGTACCAGTCCTCATCCTCATTCTTCCAAATGGTTCGCCACCAACATAATTGGATGTATCCAAACTGCATAAAAGATTTAGTTTATGGAAAGCTACGGCACAAAGCAGAAAACTTCCAATTCATTGCTCACATGACTGCTTACAGAATTGTGACAGCCATTCTCTCACCAGCCATGTCCTCCAGTAGGTCTCTGCCTCCTGCCATGTTTCTGGCATGTATCCCATCTCAGTTTCTTTCACCAACCTCCCTCCATTTCTTGCTTTCCTAGGCCTCATTCTCTTTTTCTAGGGCATCCAATGAAAATTCAGAGTTTTTTCATCTTATTATTCAGAGTAACTGATCTCTCTTTGTATCCTCCTGGCCCACTTAGGCTAAACCCAGGGAGCTGACCTTTCTCAATCAAAAAGGTTCATCTAGATATTTACCTCAAATGAGAAGCTACATTCAGTTTTAATAGTTTTTCCTTTTGGGTAAATAAAACTCAAAAACACACCACCAACAAACAACCATACAGCGGTATATCAATGGTTAAGAGTACAGGTTCTGAATCAGCGTATCGACATTTAAGCCTCATTAATTTACTTGTGAAACTCTAAGCCTTAGTCTTCTCATCTCTAAAAGGGGGAAAACAATAGTATCTACATGAGCTCTATGGTTAATATTAAATGTGAAAATTTACATAAAATCCTTAGAAGTCCCTGGTATGTACAGAAAGAGTTCAGGAGTTCCTGTTGTGGCTCAGTGGTAACGAACCCGACTAGTATCCATGAGGATGCAGGTTCCATACCTGGCCTCGCTCAGTGGGCTAAGTATCTGGTGTTGCTGTGAGCTGTGCTGTAGGTCAGACATGGCTTGGATCCCAAGTTGCTGCTGCTGTGGTGTAGGCTGACAGCTGCAGCTCTAATTGACCATCCCTAGCCTGGGAATTTCCATATGCCTCACCCACACCATCACCCCCTCCCCAAAAAAGAAAGAGTTCAACAAATGTTAGTTATTATTTATTAAACTTCAAGAAATAAATTTAAACAAGCATAAAACCCAAGGTTGGTAGGGTTACATGGAATTAGATATAGGTTTATATTATACATTTTTAATGGTACTGTACATTGACTCTCTTTTGAGGACTCTCTGGGTATCTATATGAAGGGACATAAAATGTTCATATGCTTTGATGTTTCAGTTCCACTTTTATGTTCCTCTAGGAGATAGTTTGAAATGAAAAAGGTATTTATGAAGAGTGTTTGGAGCACTGCTATTCATAACAACATCAAAACTAACCAAAAAGCGTAACTGGGGAAATGGCTAAGAAAATTACGGTCTATTAACTTGATGTAACCTCAGGTTACCTTTAAACATAACAAGCAATGATTAAGGGAGGAAATTTGTAAAAAGCAGAATTAAAATAGTGCTTACACATCTATTACAACTATGTAAAATGTGGAAATCTCTAAGAAATCAGCAGATAAGTTGAAGAGATGTCCATGGTTAGAGTTACACGTTTAGTGAGTTCCTTGTTTTCTGTCAAGTTGCTAAAGTTTGACAAACCCTCCCCCTCAGAAATAGCTTGGTCTTATGCAAGTGTGAAAAGTTATACTGATTAATAGGGCATTTTGATTTTCGCTGCAATACCATGGAAGGATGAGAGACTGTTTTTGGTAAACTGTCTCTATATTTGCATTTATTCATTCAACAAATAATAACCAGTCTATATTCCAGGCACTATACTAAGCAACTGGGATTCAAGAGTGATCAGATATGGTCCCTGGTCTCCAGCGCTTCTACAATTTAGTGGCAAGATAGACACAGCACCAAAATTATATGTGATTTGGGCACACTGAAAGGGTTCATGACTCTAGGGAACTGTTTATCAAGGAAAGCCAACTAGTCTGGTGTATCAGGGAAAATTTCACTAAGGGAGAGATTATATAGGAGTTTCCCTGATGAAGTGTGGAAGAGTAAGAGAGGGGCAGAACAGTGAGTAGGAAGGCTTCAAGGGGAGAAAACAGTATGTTGTGCTGGAAGTGGAAGAACTAAAAGAAGACCTGCAGAGTTGGGGCACAGCGAACTAGGACAAGAGGTCTAGCTCATAAAGACAGAGGAAAAGCAGGGAGGGACCAGGCTGTGCGGAGCTTTATTAAAGATACTGGCAGGATATGAAATAGACTGGGGCATGGAGGGTATGTGTGAATACTGAAAGACTACTTTACAAGCAATCCAGATGAGAGATGACAGTTTTCTGGACGAGAGTGGTGGCACTGGTGATACAAATACATGTAAGATGCAGAATCAATACGACTAGGAGACTGAGAGTGAAGTGTGAGAGAGACACAAGTCAAGGATGACTCCTAGATTTCTGGCAAGAACTGGGTGGGGCAGTGGTGCCATCTCCTGAGGTAGGAAATACTAATAGAGCAGGTTTGGTTGGGGAAGATGAGTTGAGCTTTGAAATTTGTTGCGTTTGAGTTGCCTGTGAAATATCTACGGGAAGATGACTCGTCAGCCAATAAATGGATATTCAGGTAGAAGTCTGAGAGATTTCAGGAGAGAAGTACAGGTCTGCTGTGCCCAAATCTATTGCTGGCCTGGGGAAACAATGGCAGAGATGAGGATATGTGTACAGAATGAGAAAAGGGTTTTGGGGACAAAAACCTGAGAATCTACAACAAATTGAGAAGAAACTGGCAAGTAAGGGTGATCAAAGAAGTGTTAGAAAAACTAGGTATCACATCAATTAAAGAAAGATTTATTTGAAAAGGAAGGTTTAATGCTGCTAGGAGAACTAGTAAAATGAAAACCATCCGCGATCTTATTGAGAAATTTTGTAACTGGTGGGAATGGAATCTAGATTAAAGTGAGTTGAGAAGTGAGTGGGAGGTAAGAAAGTAATACTTTAGAACTGGCTGTGAAGAGGAAGAAGGCTAATGGTCAGTATCTAGAGGGAGACGTTAGGTCATGCTTTTATTTATTTTTAAAGATGAGATTTAATACATCTATACACCCAAATGCTGAGGGAAAGGAGCCAGAGGCTCCTGCTGCTGCTGCTCTGGGTTTGTGTGTAAGAAGTGTTTGCACAAGAGTCCCTGCGCACAGGTGATGGGATAAGCCATACCTATGAGGGTCATTGCAATAGGAATGAGGAAGGCTAGAAGATGGATACTGTTAGGTTTGTAGATTTGGTGTCAGGAAAAGCTAGAATGTGAGCTGGCAGGGGAAGGATGACCTAGTACTAGCCTTGTCCTAGCTTGCGTTGTGGGGAAAGTTTTATTTATTTATTTTTTGTCTTTTTGTCCTTTTATGGCTGAACCCGCAGCATATGGAGGTTCCCAGGCTAGGGGTCTAACAGGAGCTGTAACCGGCCTACGCCACAGCCACAGCAACGCGGGATCCGAGCTGCGTCTGCAACCTACACCACAGTTCACGGCAACGCCAGATCCTTAACCCACTGAGTGAGCTCGGCCAGGGATTGAACCCTCAACCTCATGGTTCCTAGTCGGATTTGTCTCCTCTGTGCCACGACAGGAACTCCAGAAAGGTTTACTTTTAAATGCAGGCTGCTTTGTTTTGGTACATGGAGGGAAAAGAGCTCAGAAGTAATTCTTCTTTTGTCTTTAAACCCAAACTGCAGGATCCAAGATTAATTTTTTTTCCTGAGTAATGATAACTCTTCCATACTGCTGACATTTTGGTTGGCTACCACTTCCTTTGACACTCTGACGTGTTGGTTTTCCTTACATAAGAAAATTTCACTTAAATGTATTTGGCACTTGATTTTTCCTTGGTGGAGTTTCATTTGTCTTATTTTAACTAAGTGACCAATCCTCCTAGTTTTGTAGAGTGTGCCATCTTTGCTTAGTATCATTTATTTGACCAAATTCTTATAAGCCCCCCCCCTTTTTTTTAAATGAGATTCCCCAGGCTGCTGCTCTTGTTCTACTTCACATTTTTCATATACATGGAATCTGAAAGAAAGTAAAATGTAGGGCTTTCAAAATGCTGTAGGCCAGTACATCAAAGTCAGGAGCTGATGCAAAATATGACCTAATATCTAAAACAAAGCCAGTTATTATACAGGTTCTTCTACCTAGCAGTTGAGTTTCTCACTACTGGTTTTTGTGATATACCAACTGAACTTAGGAAATTTATAAAGTGAAGCAAGATTACATTTAAAATATTCAAGTAAGGGGTTCTTGCTATCATTTTCTGGAGAGGCAGAAAGGTACAGGTGGAGAGTGTGAGAAGAGGAGATGGAGGCCCTGCATTTGAGTCTTGGCCAGTCACTTGCAATCATGTAACTGAGCTCCTATAAGCTGGTTGCTGCTGCTTCTTGTTGTTTTTCATCTGCACCCCTGGCATGTGGAAATTCCAGGCCAGGGATCAAATCCCAGCCACAGCTGTAATCAGAGTCACAGCAGTTACAATGCTAGATCCTTAACCCACTGAGCCATGAGGGAACTTCTCTAAGTTTGCTTCTTATCTATAAAATCAGAATAATGAGAGTGGCCAAAATGGCCAAGCAGAAAGACCCTGAGCTTATCTCCTCTCATGAGCACATCAAAATCACAACTATCTGCAGAGCAATCATTGATGAAAAAAACCTGGAACCTATGAGAAAGATTTACAACTAAAGACATAAAGAAGGACCACAAATGAGATGGGCAGGAGGGGCAGATTTGTGATATAATTAAGTCCCATACCCTCCAAGTGGGCAACCCACAAACTGGAGAATAATTATATTGCAGAGATTGTCCCACAGGAGTGAGAGTTCTGAGAACCACATCAGGCTTTCCTGCCTGGGGGTCTGGTGCTGGGAAGACAAGCCCCCAAGATACTTGGTTTTGAAGGCTAGTGGGGCTTAATTACAGGAGCTCCATAGAACTAGGGAAAAAATACAGACTTCATTCTGTTTTCCTCTTTTTTTTTTTTTTAGGGATGCACGTGCAGCATATGGAATTTCCTGGGCTAGGGTCCAATTGGAGCTGCAACTGTCAGCTTAAGCCACAACAATGTGGCTGCGTTTGCAACCTACACTGCAGCTCAAGACAATGCTGGAGCCTTAACCCACTGAGTGATGCCAGGGATCGAACCCACATCCTCATGGATATAGTTGGGTTCTTAACCCACTGAGCCACAATGGGAACTCCAAGAGACTTCATTCTTAAAGGGCACACACAAAATCTCATGTACACTGGGACCCAAGGCAAAAATAGTAATTTGATAGCAGCCTGGGCCAGACCTACCTGCTGGTCTTGGAGAGTCTCCTGGAGAAGTAGAGGATGGCTACAGCTCATCCTGGGGACATAGACACTGGTGTCAGAGGTATTTGTGAACATTCAACCACGTAAACACTCCTGGGATATCATATTGGCTCATTAGTGCCAAGACCTGGCCCCACTCAACAGCCTGTAGACTCCAGTGCTGGGATGCCTCAGGCAAAACAACTGGTGGCAAAGAGACCTCAGCCACCTCTATACATGCCCCTAAACATGGCCTAGGTCACCAGAGGGCCAAGACTCAGCTTCACCTACCAGTGGACAGGCACCAGCCCCTCCCACCAGGAAGCCTGCAAAAACCTCAAAATCAGCCTCACCTTCTGGGGGCAGACTTCAGAAATAAGAAACTTACAGTCTCATAAAGCAGACCAGACCCTACCCTGCAACTAGCAGGGCCCTGGCCCTGCCCACTGGTAGGCCAATGCAATCTTCAGGACACTCCAGACCCCCTACTCAACTGTATAAGGAACTGGGTCTCTTCCATCAACAATCTGAAAAGAGCTCTGGGATCCCTGAGCCCTGCAGCTAGACTTCAGGAACCACCTCTGCCTGCCAGTAGTCTGGCACTAACGCATGATCTGGCTTTAGCTGTCACTAGGTAGGCAATAGCCTGAGTCTTTGGGACCTCTATTTCACCTACTAGTTAGCCAGAACTAGTCCTGAGGACCTCTAGGATTCCACAATCAGCCACTTTAGGACCAGGCCCTGCTTAAGAGCAGTAAGCAGCATCTGCACATGGCAGGGCCTGGCAACCAACCAGACTAGGGGCCAAAGAAGCCTACCAGACCACCCACATAGTCAGCCCACCACAAGAGAAGGACCCACACAGCCCTCTTAGGGGGACCCCCTAGAGTGTATAGCTTGGGTGACAAGAGAAGAGTGCCTTTCTGGGATGAACAGGACAACTCCTACAGAGGGCTACTTCTTCAAGACTGAGAAATGTAACTAACTTATCACATACATAAAAATACAAACAGCAACTCAGACAAAATTAAGTGGCAGAAGAGTATGTTCCAAACGAAGGAACAAGGGAAAAAAAAATCTCTGAAGAACTAAATGAAGTGGATATAAGCAACCTACCTGAGAAAGAGTTTAGAGTAATGATAGTAGAGATGTTCAAAGAACACAGGGAGGAGAATTGATGCACAGAGTGAGAAGTTACAAATTCTTAGCAAAGTTAGAAAATACAAAGAACAACCAGAGATGAAGAATATAATAACTGAAATGAAAAATACGCTAGAAGGAGTCAACAGTAGATTAACTGATTCAGAAGAACAGATCAGTGAGCTGGAACACAGAGTAGTGGAAATCACTGCTGCTAAACAAACAAACAAGAATGAAAAGAAATGACAGCTTAAGAAACCTCTGGGACAACATTAAGCACACTAATAGTCACATTACAGATGTCTCAGAAGGAGAAGAGAGAGAGAGAGAGAACAGGTCTGAGAAAACATCTGGAGAGACAGTAGCTGAAAACCTCCCTAACATGGGAAAGGAAACAGTCACTCAAGTCCAGGAAGCACAGAATCCCACACAGGATTAAACCAAAGAAGAATATACCAAGACACACTGTAATCAAAATGATAAAAATTAAAGACAGAATACTAAAAGCAGCAAGGAAAGAGCAACAAATAACATGCAAGAGAACACCATAAGGTTATCAGCTGATTTTTCAGCAGAAACTCAGCAGGCCAGAAGGGAGTGCCATGCTATATTTAAAGTGATGAATGGGAAAAACCTACAACTAAGAATACTCTATACCCAGGAAGGCTCTCATTCAGATTTGATGGAGAAATCAAAGCTTTACAGACAAGCAGAAGCTAAAAGAACTCAGTACCACCAAACCAGCTTTATATCACATGTTAAAGGAACTTCCCTAGGTAAAAAAGAAAAGGCTACAACCAGAAAGAGGAAAATTATGGGATGAAAAGGCTCAGTGGTAAAGGCAAACATACAGCAAAAGGTAGGAAATCATCCACACACTAATCTAATAGTGAGGTTAGAAACAAAAGTAGTAAAATCATCTGTATCCAGAATAATCAGTAAAGGGATAGGCAAAACAATTAGATGTAAAATATGATATCAACAACAGCAATTTTGAGGATATTTAAAAATGCATATGAAAATTAAGCTTTGAGCAATTTGAAACCATCATGTATATAATAACTACACAAAAACCTTATGGTAACCACAAACCAAAAGTCTGATATACACACAAAAAAGGAAAAGGAATCCAAACCTAAGCCTAAAGATAATCATCAAATCATGAGAACAAAAGAAGAGGAAAAAAAGACCTATAAAAATAAATTGAGGAGTTCCCATTGTGGCTCAGTGGTTAACGAATCCGACTAGGAACCATGAGGTTGCGGGTTTGATCCCTGGCCTTGCTCAGTGGGTTAAGGATCCGGTGTTGCCGTGGGCTGTGGTGTAGGTTGCAGACGTGGCTTGGATCCCGCGTTGCTGTGGCTGTGGTGGTGGTGTAGGCCGGCAGCTACAGTTCTCATTAGACCCATAGCCTGGGAACCTCCATATGACGTGGGTGCAACCCTAGAAAATGCAAATAGACAAAAAATAAATAAAAAAATAAATTGAAAACAATTAACAAAATGGAAATAAGAATATATACACATTGATAATTACTTTAAATGTAAATGGACTAAATGGTCCAACCAAAAGACACAGACTGGCTGGATATAAAAACAGGACCCACATATGCGCTACTACAAGAGACTCTCTTCACATCTAGAGACACACACAGACTGAAAGTGAGGGAGTAGAAAAAGTTATTCTACAAAAAAAGAAAACTGAAGGACACTACATAATCAAGAAGATAACAACTGTAAATATATATGCACTAAACATAGGAGCATGTCAATGTATAAGACAAATACTAATAGACATATGGAGAAACTGACAGTAACACATGAGTAGAGAACTTTTTTTTTTGTCTTTTTGCCTTATCTAGGTGCAACCATGGCATGTGGAGGTTCCCAGGCTAGGGGTTTAACAGGAGCTGTAGCTGCTGGCCTTCGCCACAGCCACAGCAACACCGGACCCAAGCCACGTCTGCAACCTATACCACAGCTCACGGCAACTCTGGATCCTTAATCCACTGAGTAAGGTTGAACCCGCAACCTAATGGTTCCTAGTCAGGATTCGTTAAGCACTGAGCCACAGCAGGAACTCCACATGAGTAGAGGACTTTAACACCCCACTTAAATCATCCAAAAAGAAAATCAATAAAGAAATACAGACCTTAAATAACACAGGACACCAAATGGCTTACCAAATGATTTTTATAGAACATTCCGTCTGAAAGCAGTAGAATACACATTCTTTTCAAATGCACACAGAAAATTCTCCAGGACAGATCACATGTTAGGCCACAAAATAAGCCTTGGTAAATTTAAGAAAACAAATTACATATCAAGTATCTTTTCTAACTTCAACACTATGAGACTAGAAATCAACTACAAAGAAAAAACTGCAAAAAACACACATGGAAGCTAAACAACATGCTACTGAACAACCAATGGACCACTGAAGAAATCAAAAGAGGAAATAAAAAAAATACCTGGAGACAAATGAAAATGAAAACTTCATGATCCAAAACCTATGGGACGCAGCAGAAGCAGTTCTAAGAGGTAAGGTTGTAGCAATACAAGCTTACCTTAGGAAACAAGAAAAATCTCAACCTAACCTTACACCTAAAGGAACTAGAAAAAGAACAAGCAAAACTGAAAGTAAAAGGGAAAAAACCCATAAAGATCAGAATAGAACTACATGAAACAGTGATTAAAAAGTAAAAAAGGCCAATGAAAATAAAAACAAGATTATAGTTGTTATCTTGGTGAATTCTACCGAACATTTTCTTTTCTTTTCCCTTTTGGCCATCCCATGGCATATGGAGTTCCTGGGCCAGGGATCAGATCTGAGGCTTAGTTATGACTTAAGGCACAGCTGTGGTGATGCTGGATATTTAACCCATTGTTCCAGGCTGGGGATCAAACTTACATCCCAGCACTCCTAAGATGCTGTTGATCCTGTTAAGCCACAGCAGGAACTCTATGCCAAATGTTTAAAGAAGAGTTAACAAGTATCTTTCTGAAACAATTCCAAAAAACTGCAGATGAAAGAATACTTTTTTTTTTTTGTCTTTTTGCCTTATCTAGGGCCGCACCCGCGGCATATAGAGGTTCCCAGGCTAGGGGTCTAACAGGAGCTGTAGCCACCAGCCTTCGCCACAGACACAGCAACGCGGGATCCAAGCCGTGTCTGCAACCTACACCACAGCTCACGGCAACGCCGGATCCTTAACCCACTGAGCAAGGCCAGGGATCTAACCCACACCTCATGGTTCTTAGTCGGGTTCGTTAACCACTGAGCCACAACGGGAACTTCCTGAAGGAATACTTCTGAACTCAAGTCTATGAGGGCACCATCACCAGAGGGCAAAACTAGATAAAAATATCGCAAAAAAGAAAATTATAGGACATTATCACTGATGAACCTAGACACAAAAACCCTCAAGACATTATCATTGATGAACATAGACGCAAAAACCCTCAACAAAATACTAGCAACCACATCCAACAATTTAGTAAAAGCAATGTACACCACAATCAAGTAGGATTTATCCCCAGGGTTGCAAGAATTTTTCAATTATTTGTAAATCAGGAGTTCCCACTGTGGTGCAGTGTAAATGAATCTGACTAGGAACCATGAGGTTGCGGGTTTGATCCCTAGCCTTGCTCAGTGAGTTAAGGATCTGGCATTGCTGTGGTGTAGGCCGGCAGCTGTGGCTCCAAACAGACCCCTACCCTGGGAATCTTCATATGCCACGGGTGCATCCCTAAGAAGCAAAATATATATACATATATGTAAATCAATTAGTGTGATACACAGCATTAACAAACTGAATAATAAAAACCACATGATCATCTCAATAGATGCAGAAAAAGCATCTGACAAAATTCAACAACCATTTATGATAAAAACTCTCCAGAGAGTGGGTAGAGGGAACCTACCTCAACATAATAAAGGGCATATATAACAAGTCAAAAGCTAACATCATTCTCAATGGTGAAAAGCCAGAAGATTTATTTCTAAAATTAGGAATAAGAGAAGGATGTCCACTCTCACCATTTTCATTCAACATAGTTTTGGAAGTCCTAGACAAGGCAATGAGAAGAAAAACAAATAAAAGGAGTCCAAATTGGAAAAGAAATAAAACTTATTGTTTGCAGGTGACATGATACTATACAAAGAAAATCCTAAAAATGCTACCAGAAAACTAGAGCTCATCAACAAATTCAATAACATCGCAGGATATGAAATTAATACACAGAAATCTCTCATTTCTATACACTAACAGTGAAAGATCAGAAAGAGAAATTAAGAAAACAATCCCATTTACCACTGTGACACAAAGAATAAAATGCTTAGGAATAAAACCACCTCAGGAGAAAAAGACCTGCAGTCTGAAAACTGTAAGACACTGATGAAAGAACTCAAAGATGACTCAAACAGATGGAAAGATATACCATGTTCTTGGGTTGGAAGAATCAATACTGTCAAACCAACCATGCTGCCCAAAGGAATCAACAGATTCAATGCAATCCTTATCAAATTACCAAAGGTATTTTTCACAGAACTACAACAAAAAATTTTAAAATTTGTATGGAAACACAAAAGACCCTTAATAGCCAAAGCAATCCCGAGAAAGAAAAATGGAGCCAGAAGAATCAGGCTCCCTGACTTCGCACTATACTATGAAGCTACAATCATCGAAACAGTATGGTGCTTGTACAAACACAGACACATAGATGAATGGAATAGGATGAAAATCCAGAATTTAACTCATGCACTTATAGTCAATTAGTATACAATAAAGGAGGCAAGAATATACAATGGAGAAAAGACAGTCTCTTCAATAAGTGGTGCTGGGAAAACTGGAAAGCTACATGGAACAGAATAAAATGAAAACATTCTCTAACACTATATACAAATATAAACTCAAAATGGGAATTTGCTTGTGGTGCAGTGGATTAAGGAAATGGCATTATTACTGCAGTGACCCAGGTTGCTGCTGTGGTGTGGGTTTGATGCCTGGCCCAGGAACTTCCACGTTGCAGGCACAGCCAAAACACACACACACACACACACACACACACACACACACACACACACACACACACACACTGGATTAAAGACCTAAATGTATAACTGGATACAATAAAAAAAAAAGGCCTAAATCACAATATTTTTCTTGGATCTGATTCCTAGAGTAATGGCAATAAAAGCAAAAATAAACAAATGGGACCTAACTAAAAATAAATAGCTTTGGAGTTCCCTTTGTGGCGCAGCAGAAACAAAACTGACTAGGCGCCATGAGGTTGTAGGTTCGATCCCCAGCCTTGCTCAGTGGGTTAAGGCTCCAGCGTTGCTGTGAGCTGTGGTGTAGGTTGCAGCCGCGGCTCAGATCTCGCGTGGCTGTGGCGTAGGCTGGAGGCTACAGCTCCGATTAGACCCCTAGCCTGGGATCCTCCATATACCACAAATGTGGCCCTAAAAAGCAAAAAAAAAAAAAAAAAAAAGTAAATAGCTTTTACAGAGCAAAGGAGGACACCATAAACAAAACGAAAAGACAAACTACATACTGGAATAAAATATTTCCAAATGATGAAACTGACAAGGGATTAATTTCCAAAATAAATAAACAGCTCATACAATATCAACAAAACAACCCAATCAAAAAACGGACAGAAGACCTAAATAGACATTTCTCCAAAGATATACAGATGGCCAATAGGCACATGAAAAGATGCTCAATATCACTAATTATTAGAGAAATACAAATCAAAACTACAATGAGGTATCACTTCACACTGGTCAGAATGGTCATCTTAAAAATTCATAAATAATAAATGCTGGTGAGGGTATGGAGAAAAGGGAACCCTTCTACATTGTTGATGGGAATGTAACTTAGTGCAACCACTATGGAGGTTCCCTAAAAAACTAAAAAGTAGTTACCATATAATCCAACAATGCCACTCCTGAGCATGTATCCAGAAAAGACTAAAACTAATTTGAAAAGATACATGCACCCCAATGTTCATAGCAGCACTATTTACAATAGCCAAGACAAAGAAGCAACCTAAAGGCCCACTGACATAGGAATGGATAGAGAAGATGTGATACACACACACTGGAATATCACACACACAGGCATGAAATAGAATAAAATATTGCCATTTGTAGCAAAATGGATGGACTTAGAGATTATCACTCTAAGTGAGGTCAAAGACAAATATCACAGGATATCACTTATATGTGGAATCTAAAGAAATGATACAAATGAACTTATTTACAAAATAGAAACAGATTCACAGACATAGAAAACAAAACAAACTTATCCTTACCAAAGGGGAAAGTGGGGAGAGGGAAAGGATAAAAATAGCAATTTGATATTAACAGATACACACTACTATATATAAAATAAACAAGGACATACGTATAGCACAAGGAACTATTCTATATTTTATAATAACCTATAATGGAAAATAGCCTGAAAAAAATATATGTAAGTATATATGTGTATAACTGAATCATTTTGCTATATACCTGAAACACGGTATAGCACAAGGAACTATTCTATATTTTATAATAACCTATAATGGAAAATATCCTGAAAAAAATATATGTAAGTATATATGTGTATAACTGAATCATTTTGCTATATACCTGAAACACAGCAAATCAAGTATAAACTTCAATAAAAAATACTGGAAACACATGATAATTAAATGAGATCACAATGTTATAATTATATATGATAAGAAAAAGTACTTTGCACATTACAGAGTGATACAAAGATTTATCATTTACCATCCTTGAATAAGTTTTGTACATAACAGTATTTATCCGGCCATTTTTTAACATGGTTGGCGGCAATATAAAACTCAGTTTTCAAACTTGCTGCTCGTCTTAAAATGGACTAGGTAGTAGGACAAAAGCGGAGGTTTATTTTTGTGCCTATTATATGCTTTACATATCATGCTGAACCCCTGTAGTACTTGCTTAAACAGGCAAAAATTTCACTTTGCAGATGAAACCACTGAATCTCAAACTTGCCTGAAGCTATAAGGTTATAATTGATAGGGCTTGGATTTGATTAGAACATTCATGGCTCTTTCCCGTACCATGGCATGTAAATTTCTGTAAATATTTCCTCCTTTTCTATTTTAAGTGATAGAAGAAAAAATTTTCAGTATTAGCAAAATAACTATATGACTGAGAAATTCTACTTTGCCATTATAATGGAATACCTATTATTAAAACATACAGTCATAACCTATACAGAAAAAAATAAGAGATATATCAGAAATATAATCCAATTATGCTTTTTAAATTATTTGGATCCAGCTAGGACTAGTGCTTAGGAACTTCAACAGCTATCTAAGCAAAGGGCAGAAATATTTATGATTTGGACAGTGTTGAATAGAAAACTCACCGTTTTTATTTTTTTGGCCTTTTAGGGCAACTCCCATGGCACATGGAGGTTCCCAGGCTAGAGATCTAATTGGAGCTACAGCTGCCGGCCTATACCACAGCCACAGCAACATTGGATCCGAGCCACATCTGTAATCTACACCATAGCTCACGGCAATGCTGAATCCTTAACACACTGAGCAAGGACAGGGATCGAACATGCAGTATCATGGTTACTAGTTGGATTCATTTTCGCTGCACCACACTGGGAACTCCTGATATTTTTTACCATCATCTGCAGCTGGGTTTACGTATCGTGACCTTTCTAAATTCCATGAGACACAGGTTGGACAAGTTTGAGTATACTTAAGGATCAATACAACAGGATATTTGAAAATAGGGTGGCTCAGTGTGATATCTGCGGCATCCAATTTTGAGTAATCTGCTTACCTACTGAATATTCTGAACCTGAATTTTGCATACTATATCCTTTTGACTTTTAAGAGAGGGGAACACAATACCAGCAAAATATCTTTTTCCTATTTTGCATCATGTAATATCAACAGTACATGGTAAAGCAGGTGTATAATTTAAGGCTGTTATAGTACGAAGTGAAATATTACAAGTTGACTCTTAAATTCTCCTGTCGTTTATAGTGCTAACACTTACAAAAGGCATAATCAAAAGTTTTACAGAAGTAGACTAACCTGTGGTTCAATTCATTTATGCCATGAATTTGGGAATAGAGACCTTAATTTTTTAAAAAAGATGTTACTAGTTTAATTCAAAAGTAATTTATTTCTGGGATGAACCTTAGGGAGTTAGGAAAGATTGATCCCATATGTACTGTCTTAAGAGGGAGACAATCCGACATTTAATCAGATATTCATTATCAGAAAGACAATAACTTTTCCCAGAGAGAATTTGACTCTTTCATAGTCTAGACTAGAATGCCAAGTCATCAGTAATTGAAACAATATTGCTTTCTTATCATTATCAAGCCTCAGCAACTTCTCTTGTGGTCCCTCCCTCCCTATTTCACCTCCTCTGCTGATTGCCAGTTGATAATTTTTTTCCCTGCTCCGTTTTATCCCAAACATACTGACTTGAAATGCAAACTTTTTGGTAGCTTTCTCTTTGACTTTTAGTTTCAACTTGTGTTCACTGAGGCCTGCTATGCAACCTGTACTTCTTTACACTTACTGTGTTTTCCCTTCCCGACCAAAAGAAACTGGGTTACTGCCTCTGTGGTCACTGAGCGGTGAGGTTATTTTGGGCCATGAGGACTGGGGGCAGGGTTACACTGGGGAGGTAGCTGAAATAAATTTCATGGCTGAAGCTAATCTCTGGCTTTCAAGTTTCACATACATTGTAATCGAATTTTCATTAAGAACAGAATTAATGTGTGTATCTAAAGTATCATCTAATTGTGAACTGAAATAAATGAAAAACACATCCGTGATTTCAGAAGGATAGCATTTCTTTTTACTTTTAGTTCCACATTTATAAAATTGTATTGTCTGCATTTTGAAATGAAAGGACTGAGAAAGGTCACTTCTCCTTTATATCTCAAAAACAAAGCAACTTTTAGTCTGTAAATTTCAGATACAATAATAAGTCCTCAAATCACCATGACTTAACTGAAAACAATTCTGTCAGATTAAGGATGGAGAGGAGAGGAAAACCATCAGAAAGTAAAAATATTTATCTAAAATAACGGGCAATCTTGGGAAGTTGTCAGCTATCAGTTTCAAAGCAACAGGGCTTTGAATATGAAGAACAAGTGTGTGCATGGGCTAACAGACAAGGTGAAGGAAAACTTATTATCAATCCAGAGGAGCAAGGCAGCCAACTCATTGTGCAAACTAAGAGGTCTACCACAGCCATTTATTTAATGAAGTTATTTGAGATTTACCCATTCTCTTTTTTTCTTTTTCTTTTTTGGCCTGCCTCATGGCATTTGGAGTTTCTGGGTCAGGGGTCAGATGCGAGCCACAGTTGTGACCCATGCTGCAGCTGTGGCAGCACTGGATCCCTAACCCACCCTGCCAGGCCAGGGATGGATCTTGTGTCCCAGCGCTCCAGCGATGCCGCCGATTCCACTGCACCACAGCAGAAACTCCGAGATTTATCTGTTTTTAAAGCACTCCAGGAATCAGATGGGGGAAGATGGGCTAACATCATCTTATCAAATATTTGCAAAGGTCACGTGGGTGGCTGGAAAGCCTTTGCATGGAGAATGGAAGAGATATCACAGAACTGAATACTTGAGTCTCATAATACTTAGATCTTGAATTAGATTAGGCCTTGATCTGCTTCTAGCCAGCTGATTTTTTGAAATAGGTGGGCTGTGCAATAAGTTTTTGGTTCTTCTATAGTTTTCTTCTTTCAATCCTCTAGACTTCAAATATTCTTAATTTTTTAAAACGGATTACTGCTTTTCCTTTGGAATAAATCAATGTGGATAAAGGAGACCAAAAGGGAATTACTAAATGTTCAGATAGCTTGCTTTTAAGGTTCTGGTGCATAATTTGAAGACATTTTCAAAGAACACATTGCTCTCAAGTTAGGGTTAAAGTGAAACTTTCCATTAGGATAATGCAAAGGATAACATTCTCTTAGGAAAAAGTAAGACTCCTAAGTTTCCTTCTACCAGGCATTTTCCCTCAGGCACTGAGATTGCAACCATCCAATAAACGGGGACAGGCAGAAAGAGACTTCAAAAGTCACAAAAATACTTAAAACAGCTAATTTTTAGCAAGTCTGGTAATGAGATCTTTCCATTCACCCCTCTTCTTTGTGATGTATGTAGGAGTGAGTAGCTGCAATAGTGATTCTGGCTCTTGCCTAAACAGGCTCTGACACAAGGCCTCAGTGTTGCATATCACATACATTCCACAGTCATAGCTGTTTTGTTGAGCAGGGGCTTTCTCTTCCACAAAGGCCAGTTTGTCTCCTTTTCTGCCTAAGAAAGCCTCCAGTTTCTCTGCTACCTGCTTTGCGTGGACTGAGTTGCTCCTACTATGGGAATCATAATGAAAAAAGCTATTTTTATCTTGAAGATAAACCAGCAAACTCCAATGGGTTCCCCCAGCTGCCTGGCTGGAATTATCATTGATAGCTAAAAATACCACTCTCTTATGGGGGAGGTCCAAGGGTTCAAGGAACATGGCCATCTCTGCTGGGTTGCCAGTGCACTTGATGAACTGGGTGACTTCTGGGCTGATGAAGCAGACGTGGTCAGAGCAGTCATGAAACTGACTGTTGGCAAAGTACTCAAAGGCAAACCCAATAATATGGTCATTGAGCCAGCTTGGAGGATCCAACAGTGAGACATCTGATTGTCGCAGCAGACTGTCCATGTAACTCAAGACTACTGGGTCCATCTTGTACTGACCAGGGCTGCTCAGAAATTCCAGAAGCTGAAGAAGAGGCAGAAGACAATATTTACTGTTGAATGTGATGCTTGGCTGTAAAACTGGGATCATAAATAGCAACTACTCTTACGAGGTTTTGGGAAAAAATCAAATATAATTGTACACAGTGTTCGGCAACAATGTCTAAGAGTAAACATTCAAAAAACACTAGCTTGTGTGCTTTATGTTAACAATTAGAATGCAAACTTTGGAAATTTTTCATATCAAACAGTAACCCTGGATTTGAAATTTCCTCTTTTTTTTTCCTTTGGTTGCACCCAGGGCCTGTGAAAGTTCCCTGGCCAAGGACTGAACCTGCACGACAGCAGCAACCCAAGCCACTGCGTGACGACACCAGATCCTTAACCCACTGCACCACAAAAGAACACCTTAAATTTCCTAAGTGCAGAGACTGGTAAAATTATAACTGTTTTACCAAACTCCATAGCATTAAACATATTTGGCCCTTTAAGAAATACACATAATAACAATGGCAAATTATTTTTATATTAAAGATGAATTTTCAGAGTCCAAAAAAAATGTTACTAATTACTAAGGGAAATAGTTTCCATTTCAACATTAATTTTCAAGAGATAAGATGAAATATTGCTTCCTCATTCCATAATGGAAAGTGACAGTGATTAGAGCTATAGTAAAAGGAACTATAATTTCAAGAAGAAAAAATGAGAAAATTACCAGAGTTGATACAAATGAAATTCATTTCTGATTCTGCGCAGCTACGAACATGAGTGATATGTCTTTCCTGTCTTTAACCTCAAGGGCAAGATAAAGACTATATAGGGTTTATATTGTAAATTAGAAATTCTTTTGGCATTCCTGTGGCACAGGTATCAGCAGACCTGGGTCTAGCCCTAGTTCTACCACTGATTTGCTAGTATCATCCTGAGCAAGTCATTTAAATGATCTTGTCCTGGAGTTCCCGTCATGGCACAGCGGTTAACGAATCCGACTAGGAACCATGAGGTTGCGGGTTTGATCCCTGGCCTTGCTCAGTGGGTTAACGATCCAGAGCTGCCATGAGCTGTGGTGTAGGTTGCAGACGCGGCTTGGATCCTACATTGCTGTGGCTGCAGTGTAGGCTGGCAGCTGCAGCTCTGACTGGAGCCCTAACCTGGGAACCTCCACATGCCGCAGGTGCGGCCCTAAAATGACAAAAGGTAAAAAATAAATAAATAAATAATCTTGTCCTTGTTTTTATCATCTGTAAAAAGTGTATACATCTGCTTTATATGCCTCAGAGAGTTGTAGAAAAGGCCAAATAATCTTGCTCAAGATATTAAAAGAGTATAAAATGTACAAATAATACTTACATTATTAATTGGATATTAGTAAGGTGATCAGACAATTTGCATAGAGTTCTAAACCAACCAAAGCAAATGAAGTTTGAAAACAAATATCCATTCATATTATCCTATCCAAACAAAGGCATGACTTAGAGGAGGAATAAGACAAGTCACATAAGATTAATATGCTCACAATCACCAGAGACAAGAAGTTTGATAAATGCAGTAAGGTAATACAATATCTGCAACTAACAGAGTTCCCTGCTATACACTGACTTGGCAGCATAACAGTATTTCTAAAAATTATAAAGCAATAAACTATCACATGCAGACTCAGAGTACAAAGCAAAGCATATTTTAAGAAAATAACACTGCTGTGAAAGACTGGGCTAAAACAGTGATATCAACTTAAACAATTCTGGCCATTAGACCAGTTATTTTACCACTTGGTTATGCTATTAAAACAATATGATTTTGTGGCACAATTGCTTTCATGTAATCAAAACCCTGTAAAAATCCATACAGAGAAATGTATCCCTCAAGAAAAAAAAGCTAAAGTAATGAGCTTTAAAGTCAGCTTTTTTTGCACTTACAGTATATCATAATGTGAACTATTTCAGAAGTAATAGAAGGCTGTTTATGAGTATGGTATCTACCTATATAAAGTAAAAAAGCGGAGTTCCCGTCATGGCACAGTGGAAACGAATCTGACTAGGAACCATGAGGCTGGAGGCTCCATCCCTGGCCTCACTCAGTAGGTTAAGGATCTGTCATTGCCGTGAGCTGCAGTGCAGGTCACAGACTCGGCTTGGATCTGGTGTTGCTGTGGTGTAGGCCGGCAGCTACAGCTCCGATTCAACCCCTAGTTTGGGAACCTCCATATGCCACAGGTATGGCCCTAAAAAAAAACAAAAGACAAAAAAATAAATAAAATGAAATAAAAAAGCATGAATTCAGATTTTCTTAAGAAGAAAGAATAACTTAAACAGAGACATAACCTGGAGCCAGGAATGAAGTTAACGAGGCATACAGCACATTTGTTATGGGTGGGCCACAAATTTGGCTCTTAGTTTTTTGGCAGCTAACCAGAGAGTGTTAAGTTAAACATTCACAATGCCCATAAGGTAAAAACAAAGCAATTGCTCAGTAGAGGTAAAGCAGTCTTTGTACTAAGGTCAGACAGATTTCTCACAAGAAATTTTCATAAAAGACACTGTGTATCATAATCAATGTCCCATAATATCCTTATTAAAGATGAAATAGTTTCAAAAGATTGTTTCTTTGGTCTTTGTTTTGCTTTTTCTTTTTTGGTCACTTCTTGGCATATGGAGTTCCTGAGTCAGGGATTCAGGGATCAGATTCAAGTCGCAGTTGGGACCTATGCTGAAGGTACAGCAATGCTGGATCCTTAAGCCACTGTGCTAGGTGGGGTACTGAACCTGTGTCCTGGTGCTGCAGAGATGCTGTCACCACACTGGGAAATCCTGGATTATTTCTTATAATGATCCTTAATATCTAGCCCGATGGCAAATGAGCAAACAGCAATCCAATAAAGTAGCTGTGGGGATACTAGGTGCTCAGCTGGCTGCTGATGTTACTGGATTTAAGAATATATGAATATGAAAGTGAATGACTGCATGTACATTGAGTAACTCTCCGCTTCAGGCTTTCAATGATTACGAGGTACAGTGAGGGCCCGATTGTATTGCCTGGCAGATACCTGGAGACCTGCTTTCTATGTTGCCAGCTGAAACCAGACCCACACCTTAACAGCAAACCGGACTAGGGATAGGAGCCTATAAGGAGAAAGACGCTTGAATAGACAGGCATCTCACCTTGGAGGGAGTGTCCACAGGCAGGGCCAAAATTTTCCTCACGGACTAGTTTTTGTGTTTGGCTTGTTTGATTTTGAAAACAGACAATGGGTTAATCAAAGACTTAATTCTATTCCATAGCATGACTGCAATAGTTTAACCTCAACAACTCTAAAGCAAATGGAACCAAGCTGGCCTTTGGCCAATAAAACAGATTTTAAACTTTACATCTGAAGATCTGAATTTTAGACTCTGTTCTGTTATTCACTGGCTTTATGATCATAAATAAACTACTTGACTTCTTTATGCCTCAGTTTCCTTTTTGGTAAAGTGAGAATATTGATACATGATCTTTAACACAGGTTGTCATATAGTAAATGAAGAAACACAGGTAGCTAAGATTTAAAAAAAATATAACATATTTCCAGATATCTACTGTATCATCAGGAAATTTATATCCCAATTGATAATTGTAGTATATTACACTGAACAAATGTTTATTGAGTTTCCTATGTGCTAGGGGCTGGAAAATCAGAATGTAAATAAAGTAGTCCTAGTTCCTACCTTACTGAACTTAATTATAATGAATATATAATAAAGATATATACCTCTTTTAGTCAATAAACACTAATATTAGGTACACCACAACCTACTATTAGGTGCTACAAGAGATACAAAGATGTGAAAGGTGGCTTATACTCAATGAAACCCATAAGCCACAAGTAAAATGAATGGGAATTCAAAAGAGGGAAACGGAAGGACATCTCAGATCTGTAAAGACTTTGAGAAAGAGGCATAAAGTAGGCCTCTTGAAAGACAGGTAGAGTTGGATGCACGAAGGGCATTAAGATAGAGAAGCAAAGAAAGTGTCTTTAAGTGTGTAGTCCAGTCTAGCTGGAATGCAGTGCAAACAGGAGTGCAGCTGAGGGTTAAAGGAAGATTATTAGAAGCTAATTGTTGGCTGATTTCCAGATGAAGAGTCTGGAACTTGTACTAGAGGAAATGGGGAGCCATGAATGCCTATCAGTGCTTTAGGAAATTAATGATTCAGCCATAGTATACATGATTGTAATATTAATCCTATAATTATAGTATATAGGGTAGGTATAGTATATAGGTACAGAGATAAATTATAAACTTATAATTGGGAGATAAATTACATAGTTATAGTATATAGGATTTATTAGTAAGGAGATAAATTGGAGGTAGAAGTCAATTAGATTTTAACTTAAAGTAAAGGCAGGAGGACAAGACCTAACCCTGGGAAACGGTAGTAGGAATAGAGAAGCAAGGAGGAAAAGTTATTATAGACAGAGTATCAATAAGGAATCAGAGGAGGGTGGATGAGACAAGACAGAATAGTCTGGGGGTTTTAGTTGAGAGTGACTGGAAGGATGATCCCATCATTAATGGGGTAAAAGAAAAGGAGGTGGAAGAGGACCTAGCAAAAGGACCAGGAGCCATCTAGAACCATCCTAGGAATATTACCTTTCTACACAGTAAGCACTGTGCTTAGCATATCTGAGGTATAAAATGTGTCTAGCAGATGAATGAAACATTTTAAAAAGGGAGTCAAAAAAATATAGATTAGGGTGAAAAGGGGAAATAAGCCATTTTGTGATTACTGTATTGTCTGTAACATCCCCATTTTTCCTTGGTTTTGTGTTTTGTTTTCCTCTGTTGCATAGTAAACTGGAGAGACAATGACCTTCTCATAGTTTTATTTGTAAAATCCTATAAAATATAGTATAGCTTTATGTTTTGGAGCCAGAGAACTTTGAGTCCAGGCTCTGACTTTGCCATCTGCTATCTGTGGGGCCCAGGACAAGTCATTCATTCTTTTTAGGGGCTTCATTTTCCTCATCCATAAAATGTGGTAATAATAAAACTTGTCTCCAAGAGTTGCTTTGTGAATTAAAAACATGAGTGAAAAGACTCAGCACGTTGTCTGGTAGATAGCAAGCTCTGAAAAAAGTTTTTTTTCCTTCCCTGTTCCTTTCATTTGCACTGGTAATAATGGACCTTAAAGATTTCTTGAAAATAAAGCATCTGATTGCTTCTATATAGAAAGCCACAAAATCACCAAGGATAGATATAGCCAGGGCCTGACTCTGGACTCTCATGCTTTACCTTGGCATAAGCAGAGTGAATCCTAACTAACTCCAAAGAAAACTCTTTTCTGAACCTCAGTGAAGCGATGCTGTTCATGTGCTGGCAGCGGACATGAATGAAACTTGTGGTTACAGGGTTTAGTTTACTCTACCTTTCAACTTCTGTAGATAAATGAAAAACTGACTTCATATACACACTTCCCAAATATTTAAACAAAAGGAACAGACTGTTTTCTCACATTAATTTCAAAATCATTAAAATGCATACTACTTGAATATTTGTTATAAAAACAGGGCAATTAAATAAAAATAAACTTAAAAGGAAAATTCATGATTCAACAGGAACCATTCTGGTTGCCTGCTGATATAAGTAAGGGAAGAAGCTGCAGTTCAGTAGAAAAAAACATTTAAGTTGGGAGTCAGCAGGTCTGGGATTCAGTTCAGATTTGCAATTACCTGTTGTTTTACTCTGAAGAAGTCATTCTAACCTCTGGGTCTTAGCCTCATCATCTGTAAAGTGAGGTTTGGACCAGATAAATACTGATTCTAGCCAGGGATGCACATCAGAACCATCTCTAGAGTTGTTTTGTTTTTTTCTTTTTTGGCTGTCCCATGGCATATGGCGTTCCTGGGCCAGGGATCAGATCTGAGACACAGTTGTGATCCACGCAACAGCTGTTGCAATGCCAGATCTTTTCACCCACAGTGCTGGGCCAGGGATGGAACCTGTATCTCTGTGCTGCAGAGACACCGCCAATCCCATTGCCCCACAGTGGAACTCCTCTACGGAGATTTTTAAAGAACATACATGATCTATCTCTGGGAGCAGGGTCTGGGCACCTCCTTTTTCAAAAATGTTTCCAGTGATTTTATGATTTCTAAGTCTCTTCTAGCTCTAGGGTTTTATAATTCGAACCCCTCATCTTTGCAAAATCAAAATTCTTGCCATCCTCTTTAAAAATCCTAAACATTTTCTAATTTTCTAGACCAAGGGTCAATAAACTACAGCCCACACACCAGATCTGGTCCACTGCCTATTTTTTTCGGGGGGGGGGGTTGGCCATGTCTGCAGCATGTGGAAGTTCTGGGGCCAGTGACTGAACTACCACAGCAGTGACAATGCCAGGTCCTTAACCCATCAAGCCACCAGGGAACTCCACTGCCTGTTTTTGCAAATAAAGTTTCATTGGAACAAAGTCATGCTCATTTGTTTACATACTATCTGTGTCTACTTTTAAGTTCTAAGAGCTAAGCAGTCTGCAAAGCCCAATATAATTACTTTTGGACTTCTTAAGAGAAAAACTTTGCAAATCTCTATTCCAGACTACTACCATTAGGTAGC
Organism: Catagonus wagneri; assembly: GCA_004024745.2. NCBI lineage: Eukaryota > Metazoa > Chordata > Mammalia > Artiodactyla > Tayassuidae > Catagonus > Catagonus wagneri. The sequence goes on from PVHT021183528.1 coordinate 9,740,926, forward strand.
CTACAGTAAATGTTTAGGTTGAAATAATTCTAAGAGCTTTTAAAGGTCTAAAAAAGCATAGGGGCTATTTGTTAAAATATCTTAAAAGCAGTTTCCAAGTAGATTAACCTTCAACTAGAGATGTTTTTGCTGGTTCAATCAGAACTTTTAATGGAGAAATGCTTAAAAATACTAATTAAAGTGGATATAAATAAGAAATATTTGCTTTATAGATGTTTAAGTAAATACTCATTTTATAAGATCAAAAATATACATGATGAAGTTTTCTTGTGGTGCAGCAGGTTAAGGATCCAGCAACGTCACCACAGCAGCTTGGGAGGTTGCTGTGGTGTAGGTTTGATCCCTGGCCCAGGAATTTCCACGTGCTGCAGTTAGGTTATAGCCACACACACACACACTACACACACACACATATGTATATATGTGTGTGCATGTATATATATATATATATATATACACACACACACACACACACACACACAAGGATTTTAATTAACATTTCATTAGGTATGCATCAAGTCTCATAACTTCTGGGAAACTATGCTTACTGTTGTTGAATGAAGTGTGATCCAGATAAGTTTACTATAAAGCCCCCCAAGAAAACATACTACCCCAGAATTGTGACCTTTACTCATTTTTTCCCCTAATTATTCAGTAAAGGTTCCTTAAAAAAAAAAAAAGAACAGTCTCGTTCAGTTATGTTTTTAAAAACATTACAAAGTGCAAACTGCAGCTGTTCTACTCATTTTAAGTGACGATTATAACAGCAGTTTCTAAATGCGGTTGCCTTTCTTCTCTTCACTCCCTTGGCTTTTATTTTTAATTGTATCAAACTGCAAACGCTCACAAATGTGGTCTGTGCCCCTCTAACTAGACACATGGTCGGTCATGTGCCAACAGGTATCAACAGACAAATACAAAAAAAAAAAATCAAACACAGGCTAATCCTAGTGTATTTTCCTAGAGCTTCAATTTCACTATCTTTGGGGGAAAAGAGCTAAACAATTTAATCTTAAATATTTTTAACTATTTATTTATTTATTTCGTCTTTTTGCCTTTATGTAGAGCCGCACCCGTGGCATATGGAGGTTTCCAGGCTAGGGGTCTAACAGGAGCTGTAGCTGCCGGTCTTCGCCACAGCCACAGCAACACGGGATCCGAGCCGAGTCTGCAACCTACACCACAGCTCACGGCAACGATGGTTCCTTAACCCACTGAGCAAGGCCAGGGATCGAACCTGCAACCTCATGGTTCTTAGTCGGATTCGTTAACCACTGAGCCACGAAGGGAACTTCTTAAATATTTTTATCATTTTAAATACTTAAAATATTTTCATCAGTAACTTACGACACCTTAATAATTAACATAAACATGGGCATAATGTAGCATAAAATGTAAAATTAGCATGGGTTTTTAAAACAAGAGATTCCCAAAGAACTTCTGCACTTGAGGCAGGTAATTTTCCTTTCTTCATTTACTCTGCTACATTGGCTGGATACTTCAGTGGAATAGTTTAGTTCCTCTCCATACTTGATAGACCTATAACATAAACCTCTAATTCTTAGGAATCAGATTTCCTAATAATTAATAAAGACGTGCACAAGCTTATGCTTCAGTAGCTTAAACATGCAGAAGAGCAAGACATTTACTGAAGCAAATTTATTCATACAGTCAAAATTACTTACTGGTGTTTTCTGTGTGCCAATTTTGCCTACAATAATTAGACCAGAAATTAAATCTAGTACTAATAATGAAATATAAATATCATCCTAGAGCTTCCTATTTTCTTCACACCTTATATCCAATCAATAAGTCCTGTTGATTCTATAACCAAAATGTTCTGTATCTGTCCAATGCTTTCCATCTTGACTACCATCATCTTAGTCAAGTCCACCATCATTTCTCATCTTGACTTGTCCTAAAAGGTCTCCTTAATTCCACTACTGACCCCTCCAGTAAATTCTCCATACAGCTATTAGAGTATAATTGTTTAAAATTTTAAGTCAGGTCACATCTTTCCTGTTTAAAATCCTCTAGTAGTGCACTATCACACCCAAAATAAAATGTGAATTCTTGCCCTTGCTGCTTACAAATACCCTGCATGATCACACGGCCCCAGCCACCTCTTTGATCTCATTCCCATTACTCTCCCCCTTGCCCACTAAGCTCTAGCCACACCAGCCTTCTTTTTATTCCTCAAACACATGAGGTACTAGCTGTGCCTGGATCATTTAGGGGCTGGCTCCATTTGTTGGTTAGATTTCAGTTTAAATGCCATTTATTCACAGAGATTGCCCAAGATTTGTCAAAACAAGAGGCCACCAGTCACTCTCTTATCCTCTAATTTCAGTTCCTTGCACAGCACTCATGGCTATCTGATGGTGTGACTAATACTCCCCCTTCCCAGGCCAAAAATGTAAGGGACCTTGCTTGCCTAAACTGGTTTAACATTCTGGCTCCAAAAAAGAACTTGTCAGGCAGATACTAAATAAACAGTAATTGTAGAATAAATGAATGAATAATGGAGTGTGGATCCCAACATGATATAAATCATGTTTTGCAGAGAAAATTTTACATTTATAGAGCCTTAGAAATTAAAAGACCTTTATTATCCCTTCTAGTCCAACTTCCTACTCCATGCAGGAATTTTTTATTTCTGTTCTCAGGGAAAAATGTACAGGAGCCCGACTTACAACTAGATGTAATATTGGAGCAAAAACAGAAATATCAATGGAACAGTACAAAAACAAACCTAGGCATTTTAAAAATTTTAAATATGATGAAGACACTATCCATAGAAGAATTTACAGATTATCCCATGTTTTCAATGAATACTATGTTCTATAGCACTGCTGTCCAGTAGGAATTTCAGTGATGAAAATGGTCTTTATTTACAGTGTCCAACAGAGAAGTCACTGGCCACATGTGGCTACTGAGCACCTGAAAGTGGCTAATGTGACTGAGGAACTGATTTTAATTTTAATTAATTTAAACTTAAATAGCCACATGTGGGTTGTGGCTACAATTTTGGACAGCACAGTCCCATAGAATTTCACAGGAAAGAAAAATGATTACATGGTTAAATAAGTTAGGGAAATGTATCTTAAAAACTCCTTATTGGAGATTCATGATGCACACAAGTATATTAGAGGCTTAGAAGAGGTTCTGCAATAAAGAAACTGAAATTTCCTTGGTCTGATTTTCTTCCCAAACTTATTTGACCATGAAACACTTTTTGTTTTTTGTTTTAATATGGTCTGTGCCATGAAGTTTGGGATATGCTCACTGGCTACTTTAATAAATGGCATTGGAGGGGAGTCCCTGGTGGTCTAGTAGTACGGATTCAGCGCTTTTGCTGCAGTGGCCTGGATTCAGTCCCTGGTCTGGGTCCCATATCAAGCTGCTTGCCTCCTCCAGCCCCCTCCAAAAAGAAGAGGCATTAGAACAACCTATTAATCATCACATAAAAAAAATAAGTTAGATAACCTACTAAATACCCATATCAAATTATATTTCAGATGGAGTGGCATTTTAATGTTAAACAGTCAAACAAAAATATTAAACGAAAAGAGAGCTTAAAACCACTTATACAGGAGCCTGCACTATGGAGTAATGGGATTGGTGGTCCCGGGCCCAGCACAGTGGGTTAAGGATCTGGTGTTGCCACAGCTATGGCATAGGTTGCAACCGCAGCCTGGATCTGATCCTTGGCCTAGGAATTCCATATGCCTCGGGGTTGCCAAAAAGAAGAAAAAACAAACAAAAAAAAACCATTTATACAAATGGCCAAGAAACACATGAAAAGATACTCAACATCCACCTACTAATCAGAGTAATTAAGTTGTAGTAAGATTTCATTTTTCACCTGTCAAATTAGCAAAGATTTGGAAAACTGGTAATAGCCAGCACTGGTGAGAAACTATGGGAAAATGGGCATTTTCATTGTTTACAGTGGCGTAAACAAATGCCAGCTTTCTGAAGGGAAATTCGCCATTATATTTTTTTTTTTTTTGCCTTTTGTCATTTTATGGCCGCGGGTTTATGGCCGCACCCGCGGCATGTGGAGGTTCCCAGGCTAGGGGTCTAAT
>PVHT021183528.1:9756119-9772611 GCA_004024745.2 Catagonus wagneri
CTTGAGGTTATTTTCAGTCTTCGTTTTTATTAACAGTGCTGCAAGCTTTTCTCTTAAATGTATCAGCTGCTATGTGTATGTTTTAAAGTATTTTATTTATTTATTATTTTCTTTGGCCTGCTCATGGAAGGTGGAAGTTCCCAGGCCAGAGATTGATCCTATGCAGCAGCAGTGACCCGAGCCACAGTAGTGACAACGCTGGATTCTTAACCCGCTGAGCCACCAGGGTACTTATATATAAGTTTTAAGTAACTCTCAGGATTTGAAAAAATTTCCTGATGATTCTTTTGTGAACCTGCAAAAAAGGATAAAGTGAATTTCTGTCGAACCTTTGAGCTTCCACGGAGTGACTGTTTTTAATGGAGAGTATGATGTTTATCAAGGAAGTTATTGAAGGATTTAAAGTAAGGGGCTGAAATGATCAGATTTGTATTTTTGAAAGATCACTGTTTGAGAAGGGTGGATTGAAGGTAGACTAAAGATGTCAGGAGGTAAATGATAATGGTGGATCTTTATTTGGCTTTTGAGAATAGACAGGATTTGGTAATTTCATTAGATTTGGGATTGGGGAGAGGGTTCTTAGAGGATCAGATTTAGATTTCTAGCATGTGCGTTTCACTGAGGTGAGGATTGATAGGAGAGAGGAATGAAATTTTTATTTTTGTCAAAATGGAATTCAGTTTGACATTTTGAGTTTGGGTGATTATACTTCTATCAGATGTAAATAGCCAGTAGGCACCGATTTGTATCTTAAGCTCATTATTGAGTTCTGGGTTGGTAGTAATAGATTTGTGAGCAAAAAGTATAGATGGGGAGAAAAAATTATAGGATAGAAACCCAACACTTATAGTACAGGTAGAGTTTAATGTCTAAGCTAGCAAATTATGTGATTAAGTCCAAAAAATCTTGTTATAGTTTAAACATCAGTAGGTTCACTGTCTTAACACAAGGCTTTTTAACAGTTTTTCCCTTAGTGGTGCATAGTGCATGAGAGAAATAGGGTAGTTTATTAGATTTTTAAAAAGGTAAAACCTTTGTAGAAATTAGTAATATAAACACTATATTTATTAATCATTTAGATTATATTATTGAAAAATTTGTTCAGTCTTCAATGTTTACAGAGAAGTGTAGGAGCTTGGAAAATGTGGTTTGCCAAGAATATTAATTTTTTTAGGGTGTTCCCATCATGGCTCAGTGGTTAATGAACCTGGCTAGCATCCATGAGGATGCGGGTTCGATCTCTGGCCTCACTCAGTGGGTTAAGGATCCGGCATTGCTGTGAGCTGTGGTGTAGGTCACAGATGTGGCTTAGATCCCGCATTGCTGTGGCTGTGGTGTAGGCTGACAGCTACAGCTCCGATTCGACTCCTAGCCTGGGAACCTCCATATGCCGTTGGTGCGGCCCTAAAAGTCAAAAAGCCAAAAAAAAAGAAAAGTATTTTTTTAGTTTGAATTTTAGTTATATTATTAATAAGATTAGCCAAGATTTTTCAATTATTTTTATTTCTTTATTTTAAATTTATTTATTTAATTTTATTTTTTTGTCATTTTGGGGCTGCACTCATGGCATGTGGAGGTTCCCAGGCTAGGGGTCAAATGGGAACTGCAGCTGCCAGCCTATTCCACAGCCACAGCAATGTGGGATCTGAGCCACATCTGTACCCTATACCACAGCTCACAGCAGTGCCAGATCCTTGACCCACTGAGTGAGGCTAAAGATCGAACCCATGTCCTCATGGGTACTAGTCAGGGTCATTAACTGCTAAGCTATGATGGGAACTCCCCCAGTCATATTTTTAAACCGTAACATCGACTTTATTTATTCCTAAGGCTAGAGCCAGTGTGTAGAGCTCTTGCCTCTACTCCGAACCCTTGTTAAGTCACTGCTGCTGGATATCTCCACTTGGATTCACGTTTCATTAGCACTTCACACATGTACAAAATAAAACTTTTATCTACCTTTCTTCCGTCCAAAAAGGTGGGGGTAGAAGGAGACAAACTACAACACAATTTTTTCCTTTGATTTCCTGTCTTGATAAATGGTATACCAACATCACTAATCCTGCACATTCTCCATCATATGAATGATCCCTCAGATCATTTCTGATTGCTATTTTTGTTGTCTCTTATTTAAACCCCAAATGTTTTTTTGGGCCTCTGTAATGCTTTCTGAGTGGTCTTCTTAACTTCTGTCTCTTGTTTTGCCATACCCTCCAGTTCATTCTTTGCACAGTTGCCGGGGTAAATGTTCTAAAATGCTCTTTTAGTTAGGCTCTTTCAGTTGTAAGGAAGAGACTTAAGTTATCTTAAGTAATGGAATGCTTATTGAAAGAAAACATGCAGGAAAAGTTAAACAGCTTGATTTCTGGAAGAACAGGAGCTTAAAAATAAATGAGAGGCAGCAAAAGACAGATTTCACTTGAGGGCTTTACCGTTAACTTTTGTTAGCTACTATTTCTATTTCTTTTTCTGTTACGTTTTTCCTTCCTACTCTAATCCCCCCCCATCTCATAGATTCCTTTTATTCCTAATTTCTGCCTTCTTATAACTACTGTGTCACTCCTATGCCAATATCTTGCCCCTTGGCTACTATCTTTTTAACTTGAGCTCCTGTCTAACTTCTTCCTTCTTCCAAGGATTTTCTAGTGTGAATTCCCAAGAAACAATCTCTTTGGCTTAGCTCTTTTACTCATGGGCTGCTAGCAAGCTTGAGTACTTGGGTCATGTGACTTCTCCTGGCCATTTAGTGTTGGCTGTGTGTTTATTTGTACATGTGGGTGTGGGACAAGATCATAATGGTGGAAAACATGGAGCAGTGTGCAGGCTAATTTCTCACAAAATGAGGTTTCAAACATGGTAGGCACCATAACCGGCATAGGAAAAATACAGATCTAATCACAGCCTTTCTTGCCATTGCTTTCAGGAAAAAGCTTATACTGTAGCATGGCATGTATGTGAGAGCCTTCATAATCTAACTCATCCTCTAGGCTTTCCTTCCTTTCTCTCTTCCTTAAATTCTTTGATTCACTCTTTGAATGTAGGCCTTTGCACTCTCTGTTCCCTTTCCTGTCTTTCCTTTACCCTTTTCTTTGCCTGACAATCTTTCATCTGATCCTTAGGACTCATTTCAGGTATTTCTTCAGGAAGCTTTCATTTACTTCCTCCAACTTAAGTTAGGTGCCACTCTGGTAGTACTGGTCCTTGCTTCTTTCATAACTCTAATGAAATTCTGAATAGCTTGTCTATTTTCTTCCCTAGGCTGTAGCTTCTTTGGTATCAGTACAGTATATTAAGGCAGGTTTTTAGATTGAGGGTTTTTTAAAAACAATATGCTTATTATAAATTTTAAAGTATACAAAAAAGTATACACGATAAATGTGCAGCTCAGTAAATTTTCACCAAATGAACATATCAATGTAACCAACACCCACATCAAGATATAGGATATTACTACAGTTTCATAAGCCACTTTGTGCCCTCTTCTGGTCGCTAATCCAGTTCAAGGAGAATTTAATTTTAAATGGGAAAACTCTTTAACATAAATTTCTCTACATATTTTGTGTGTATCTTTAGACACACGAGACTAATGTGCCAGAATTTTAATCCTATAGAAAGAACATACATAATTTATATTATACTTGAGAAGTGTAGTTTTGGCTATTATTTTTGTGCAGTAGACAAATGCAGAATCATGTAATTTAATATTCAGTTATGGGATATTTGTATTTAGGTAGATTTCCTTGTTTATAACTTTGTTATTAGAGTAGCAGAATAGAATATGTTAGATCAAAGACTGTTTTCTGAAAATAGTCTGTTTTGAGTGGGTAAAATGCTGGAGATGGGTTTAGTAAACATGTAAAGAACTTTCCAAATGGTGTTTGGTCTCTGGGTTTTAATGTGAATTATGTTGCTAGCATATTTTGGCAGTGGGGTCATCCAACGGGCAACTGGAGTGTAATTTTACATGTACAGTGAGAAAAGGACTAGCTGTCCTGTGTCATAGACAGCTGGCTTGCTAAGAATTGGTTTTTTTGCAACTAGCAGTAATTTTAGAGTGTACTTTTCTTTTACTCAGTTTTGATTTTTCTTAAACTTTAAAATTATGTAGCTCTTTGAATATGAAGGTGTTCTTTAAACACACTTTTCCCTGAGATGGGCTTTCCTGTCTGTAAATTAAGTTTGTTAAGGTCAATTAAGTGGAAAGAATATAAATTTTCAAGCCTGGATTTCTGACAGACCTTGATTCATTTTCCAGCCTGATCACTTATGAGCTGTCATTTGCCCATGACTTGGGCAAGTCATTTAACATTTCTGAACTTAAAGTTCATCGCAGAAGATGATCGTTGGAGTTAAACACTTTATGTAAAGCACTAAACACATACTTGATATTCAACAAGTCTTCCTTTTCCTCCTTGAATCTGTCTCTTTTTTGTTTCATTTAAATATGAGATCAAGAATTTAAAGAATTACATTGTGTGGCATAAATAAATGGCCACCAAAATTTGTTGCTGTAGAAGTAAATCTTAGGATAGTCTGGTAGCTGTCTTTTATTTTTCGGTTCAAAAAGATCTTTAAAGAAATGCTTTTCTTGATGTCTTAGTATATCAGATTAATGGATGTTAGAAAGTGTTTTGATTCGTTGTGAGGTATCATAACAAAATGTTCTGTTTGCCAATGACAAACATTCTTTAAATCATTGACAGATTGTAGTACTATTGCTGTTTGTAGTGTGTAAGTATTTGTTTGAAATTTGTTTACTTATATCGATCAGATGATAGTGGGCTGAGTAGTCTCTGGATTTGTTTTTTTAGAGTGAGAAAGGTCTTCAGGTAACTGTGTGGATATGTGTTTATAAATGATCCCTATGTTTTTCCTTACCTTCTTTTACAGCTCTACCTGATTTAAGTTCTCTTCCTGGCTTCCCCCTAATTTTTTTATAATAAAACACTGAGAAAACATTGAAAAGTTCAAAAAATAGAACAAAGAACATTGATAAGTTGGCCACCTTGATTCAGAAGTTAATAGTATGCCATCCATATTTGCTTTATTGTTTCCTATATGTGTGTTGTGTATTTGCTTTAAATGAACCTTTTGAAAGTTATGAATATTTTGACTTTTACTTCAAAATACTTGAGCATATATATTCTAAGAAAATAGATATTCTCCACATCACCACAGTGCCATTACAGCACCTGGGAAAAATAACAGTAATTTCCTAATAACATTTAATGTTCAGGCTACATTTAAATTTTCCCAGTTTTCCTGTAAATTTATTATTATTATTATTATTATTTGTCTTTTTACCTTATCAAGGGCCGCATCCACGGCATATGGAGGTTCCCAGGCTAGGGGTCTAATAGGAGTTGTAGCTGCCGGCCTTCACCACAGCCATAGCAACGTGGGATCCAAGCCGCGTCTGCGACCTACACCACAGCTCACGGCAACGCCGGATCGTTAACCCACTGAGCAAGGCCTGGGATTGAACCTGCAACCTCATGGTTCCTAGTTGGATTCGTAACCCCTAAGTCATGACGGGAACTCCCTATTTTTTCAAACTAGAATGCAGTCAAGATTTTTGCATTGCATTTGATCATCTTTTTAGTCTCTTTTAATCTAAAAAGTTTCTTACTCCACTCCTTTTTCTTATGATACTGAAATATTTTTTGACAAGACCAGATCATTATCTTTTAGAATGGTCTGCTTTCTAGTTATCTGATTATTTCTTTGTATTTTTAACTTGTTCCTCTGTACCCTGTAATATTTTGTACATTGAAGTTATATTTTAAATGCTTGCTTATGCACATTAAAAAGTATTGGCAAGAATACTTCATAAATGAGGTTATATTTCATGTTGCATACCATGGGAGGTATATAATGTCAGTATTAGTGATTTAAGGTTTATGAAGTTTAAAGTGGTGTTTCCCATTGTAAAAGTATTTTTTTTCTCTGATGATCAGGTATAATAATCTGTAGGAGTGATATTTTGGTGTCATACAAATATTCTATTCTACAAAATATTCTTTACCTAGTGATTTTAGCATCTTTTGTTGAGTCTTGGGCAAATCAGTTATTTCATGAAACCTTGAAAAATGGTATTTCTAATTCTATAATTTCTTTTATACTTACTAGCTGACATTCTTCTGTTGAGAAAAGGTTTATAACCTTCATCACCTGGGAGTGAACTGCAGTTCTTCCTAAAAGGGCAGAGTAAATAAAATGCCTAATTCTTTCTTGTCTAATTTTCAGAGTGAGGAGTTGGTCTAACAGTCATCTACAGTGGTGACAAATGAGTTTGTTAATGGTCTCTTGGATTTTTATTTGTTGTATTACAATAGTTAGAGATATTGTTCTTTTTTGATGCCCTGATAGTCTCAAATAAAGATATGGGGAGTCCCTTCAAGCAGACACCTGAGTTCTTTTTGCATTAAACCCAATATTAGTCGGAATGATTTCTTACTTTTGGGTATAAGATATCTTGGCTCACCAAGGACTGCTTTGGATTGAAATCAGCAGTTTCTCCAAGGAGATCCATTTTCTTGTAGTGGAGAATGATGTTTAGGAACCAACATCTGGATGCTAAGTTTGCTCCTTTTTATGGGTCTGTCATCGCTTCTAGGCCTTGTTGGGAGGGAGAAAAAGCCTGAAATCATATTGGTAATTCTAATTCAAATTTCACATTGCATGTTTCTTCATCTTTTTGAAGAAAGTACTTTAGCTTTAATCTCTTTTACACTGAAAAATCTTAGCTCTTATGAACACTGATGTATTTTTTTCCTAAGTGTATCTCAAGTCGTTTCAAAATAGATAAAACTGCTCAGTGAAGTTTAAGATTTGTTCACATTTCATTTTGTCCTTAGAACATGTCCCACCAAGGTTATAATTATTGTTAGTACTATATTTAAAAGTCACTTGAAATCTTTTTTTCAATGTGATTGTTACCAATTTGATATGTATTTAGGTCCATTTGTTTTTCATTTTAGGATTTGCTTTCCCTGCTTTTTAATTTAATGTTGCCCTTTGAACATGTAAGATACTGATATAGTTCAAAAAGAGAAACCAGATATAAAAGTATGTGTAGAAATCTTATTTTCATCCTCATCCCTTCTACTCTTTCCTACTTTTGCTTATCTATAAGTAGCCATTTTTGTAAGTTTAATCTTCTGAACCTTGAATAATTAATACATGTTGAGTAGATTAATTAAAAAATAAAGTTTCTTCTTCAAGTAATCGAGAAGGAGTTGGTTTGTTCCAGAGTGATCCTTAAAGTCTGAGGAGGCTTTGTTACTTTGATTTTGTTGTTGTTGTTGCTGTTAAGAGGATTTCAGGAAAAGTAGATATATTTTGGGACATAAGTACACTTACACTTTCTTGCGTCTAAATATTAAGTGATTGATATCAATGAATGTTAATCTGCTTTAATTGTTTTATGGCACCTGGGTCAGAAGGGACAATGGATGGTTTACTGCTTTCTCTCCCTGTGCTTCCTGGCTTCTTGAAGCATTGGAACTAAAAACCTGGTAGATATCCTGGTGATTTTGTGTAAGGATAAGTCCAGTTCTTTTCTTACTGTTTTTTCTCCCACAACTACCCTCTCCTTAATTCTACCCTTTCTTCTTTATCTTTTTGCATTAAATTTTTCAGATTTGTCTAGCATTCAATGGAGAGCTACTTACAGTCTAGTAAGGTGGTTAAAATGTACCTGCTAGGATACAAAAAATTCAAGCTCTGGGGCTTACATACATTGCTTTATTTATTATTAGCAATCCTATGCAGTTGTTACTTTTCCTCTTTATTAATGTGTACAGGGGAGTGAATGAAACATATCCTATTTGAAGAAAACTATGAAGTGAATATTTGTGTTGTCATTGCCCAGGCCAACAAACAGTAATTGCCTCCCCCCTTACCTCACCCTCCTTTTGCCCTTGTCAACATATCCTCTGTGGAAGTGGCTATTATGCTGACCTTTTGTGACTGTCATTTTCTTGCTTTGCCTCATAATTTAAAATCCTAGGTCATATATCCTTAAACAGTGTAGTTTAGTTCTCCTATTTTTTTATTTAGAAAAGTCTTTTTTTGGCTTTCATTTTTAAAATTAAAGTATAGTTGATTTACAATGTTGTGTTTTCCTTGTTTTTAAACTTTATATGAGTATTTTATGTGATTTTAAAAATTTAGTTCAGCATTTGTGAAATTAATTCCAAGTTGTCGTTAGCTATATAGTTCATTAGATTTCATTGTGGTAAAGTATACCATTGTTTACTTCGGTTTAATCATTCTAATTTTGATGGACATTTGAGATGATTTCAGTTTCTTGCTGTTATATAAACAATTCATGGTGAGTGCTGTTGTACCTGTTTCATGTTTGTAAGTGCGTAAATATTTCTCTAGAATTCCTGGGAATAGAATTGCTAGGTTGAGAGTTATGCACAAATTCAGCTTTGATAATGACAAAATATTTTTCAGAATTATGCGTAAATATTTCTCTAGAATTCCTAGGAATGGAATTGCTGGGTTGAGAGTTATGCACAAATTCAGCTTTGATAATGACAAAATATTTTTCAGAATTATTTCAATTTATAATTACAGCACTGTGTAAGAGTTCGCTCTACTTTTAATATCTCAACACTTGGTATTTATGTACTTCTGTTTCTTTTTTTTTTTTTTTTTGCCTTTTTGTCATTTTAGGGCCGTACCCGTGGCATGTGGAGGTTCCCAGGCTAGGAGTCTAATCGGAGCTGTAGCCACTGGCCTACGCCGCAGCCACAGCAACGTGGGATCCGAGCTGCGTCTGCAACCTACACCACAGCTCATGGCAATGCAGGATCCTTAACCCACTGAGCAAGGCCAGGGATCGAACCTGCAACCTCATGGCCCCTAGTCGGATTCGTTAACCACTGCGCCACGACGGGAACTCCTGTACTTCTATTTCTGGACTTGCCTCTCTGTTCTGTTGTTCTGTTTGTCTATTCCTGTATTAGTAACACACTGTTTTAACTACCTATAGTTTTAGAAGTTTTGATGTCTGGTAAGGCAAGTCTTCTCACTTTGCCATTGTTCTTCAGGAGAGTCTTGGCTGTTTTTGGCTCATTACACTTTGGCCCATATATATTTTAGAATCACTATGTCAGATTCACAAAAACTCCAACAAATAATCCAACAGAAAAACAACATTTGGGATTTTTATTGAGATTGAACTGACTCTATGGATTAATTTGGAAAGAACTGACATTTTTCCAACATTGAGTCTTCTAAACTATGAACATGGATGTCCTTCCATTTCTGTAGTGATTCGTAATGAAGTCTCATTTTTTTCAGTAGGTGTTTTGGACATTATTTGTTAGATTTATTCCTGAGCACTTCACATTTTCTGATGCAGTTGTAAGTAGTTATATCTTTTTAATTGTTGGTTTATAGAGCTATAAAGTTAATACCAACGTGTATCTGTTAAATTATAGAATTAATAAAAGATTATAGTTTCAAGTTTTCTATATACACAGTTATGTCATATGCAGATAATAACTCTTTCTTGTTTCTAATCCTCATACCTTTTGTTATTTTTTCTTGCTTTCCTGTGCTACCTAGGATCTATGTTGATAGGGTACTGTGTTGATAGAAGTAGGTGGGGGCCATCGTTATGTTTGCAGCATTAGTAGTTTTTGCCCTTTTTTCCGTTCCTGACTACTTTCTCTTTCTTTTCCTTATTACTCTTGTTCAGAGGTTTGCCAATTTACAATTTTTTCAGACCCATTTCTGGGTCTGTTGACCCTTTTTATTTTATGTTTTCCTTTTATTTCTCATTTTTGCTCTTTCCTTTTACTTTTTCCAGCTTTACTTTGCTATTTTTTCTCTCTCTTCTCTATTAGATCCCTAATTTTTATTTTTTTGCTATTATACATATTTAGGGTTATAAATTTCCTGTAAAGTATTGCCTTAGCTGCATCTCCCATGTTTTGGAGTGTAATATTTTTGTTATGGTTTATTTGAAATATTTTCTGTTTACTTATTGTCACATGGGTTATTTAGGACTATATTATTTAGTTTGCATCTATGTGAGTATTTCCCAGTATGTTAGTTATCTATTGCAGCATACCAAGTTAAGCCCAAATTTAGTAGATTATTATTGTTTATGGTTCTTGTGGGTCAGGAATTCAGGAATGGTTCAGCTTGGCAGTTGTGCCTGAGTTTCTTTCCTTGTGGACTGTCCATGGAGCTTTTTAACGTTGTTAAGGTATGACCATTAGAATTTCTGAGGGAGAAAGTACCAAGTAGAAGCTGTGTTGCCGTTTATGACTTAGCCTCAGAAGTCACTCAGCTTCACTTCACTGCATTCTGCTGGTCAAGAATGCAAAGGTCTAAGTTCAAAGGACAGAGAACAGAGGGGAAAGTGTCAACATCACATTGTAAAAGGGTATGAAGAATGGGATATATATTGGTATAAAATACCTCTTCGAACTCCTAATCATTTTTTTTGTTACTAATTTCTGTTTGTTTTAAAGAACATAATGTTAAGATTTCAGTGCTGTTTCTTTTCTTTTTTTAGATCTCCAATTTGGATGTATTAGATTTTTTCTCTTTCTCACGTTTCTTTTTTTCCTATGTTTTTCTTCTTTTACTGTGGGTAATTTCTTCAGATATGTTTTTTCGTTCACTCATTTCAACTATTTCATTTTATTTTTAATTTAAGTTTTTTTTTTATAATTTTAGATGTTCTTTTTAGTTCTCTTTCAAATCTTCGTGGTCATTTTTTATGGTTCTTTTCAAGTCATAAGACATTTTCAGTCTTATCACTTGAAACATGGAATAATCAGTTATATTTTCTGTGTGACCATTTACAATATCTTAAATTTTTACAAATACATTTCTATTCTTTGTTTACTTCTTCTAATTCATGATGCTTTGCTTCTTTCTTCCTTGATCTCAGTAATGCCCCTTTTCTTGGGACATTATTTGTGATATTTGCACATGCATCTTCTGCCTGTAACCTAGGTTTTTGTGTGTATCATTTAGGTAATAGGAATTAAGGCAACAAAAATGTGTTTGTGTATGTGTGTTGTGTGTATGTGTGTGTAAGGTAGTAGTAGCTGAGGTGGTGGTGTGTTTTGCGGTTATAATTCAAGGCAAACTGTGGCTTATGCCAGCTGTTTTTGTAGGGTTGCAAGCTAAGAGAAGCTTTTACATTTTTAAATGATGTGAAAAAAATAAGTAATATTTTGCAATATGTGAAAATTATATGAAACAAATCTTGGCATTCATAAGTAAAATTTTATTGGAACACATTTGTTTTCTGTATTATCTGTGGCTGTTTTCATGCTACAACCACAGAACTGAGTGGATGCAGCAGAGGTCAGTATGGCCTCCAGTGCCTAAAGTATTGATATCTGGCCCTGTACAGAAAAAAAAATTATAACTTGTCCGGAACTCTCCTTTACAGCTCAGTACCAGAGCAACTTTCCTCACAGTTCTTGGGGGATAGGATAGAATGGGATAGGTTTACTTTGGTTTAATATATGAGTTCAAGTCCTATAGTATAGGGTCTCCTATCAGATTGCTACCTAGGGTGGGCCCTGATTTGGCTTCTGTCTTTATTATAAGATTGCAAAAACCAAAGCCAAGCTTGGTTTCAGTCAAGGCTAACTTGGCTTCACTCTTCTGCTGAATTCCTGCCCTTTCTTATATTTTGACTTTATAATTGCTTACCATCTTTTCAGCTTTTTGATACTTTTGAGAGTATATATTTTCTGTTTTATTAAAAATTTTCAGTGGGTGTTTTTTTTTTTTTTTTGCCTTTTGTCATTTTAGGGCCGTACCTGCGGCATGTGGAGGTTCCAGGCTAGGGGTCTAATCGGAGCTGTAGCCACTGGCCTACGCCGCAGCCACAGCAACGCAGGATCCGAGCCACGTCTGTGACCTACACCACAGCTCACAGCAACGCCGGATCCTTAACCCACTGAGCAAGGGCAGGGATCGAACCCGCAACCTTATGGTTCCTAGTCAGATTCATTAACCACTGCACCACAACGGGAACTCCTTCAGTGGGTGTTTTGTTCTAAATCATTGGACATGTTATTGGAGATGGATACTCTTTTTGAATATGAAGAAACAAAGGCTCAGAGAAATAGAGTAGTTAGCCCAAAAGTTATGTTACTGATAGGTAACAGGCAGAGACTGACTTTAGGAAGCTTATTTATCATCTAGGAGTGTGAGCAGTTAGGAATGCACATTCTTTACCATGTTCCCAGTACACTTCTAAGGATTTCAACCCATTGAGCCACGTAGGAGAATATCTCAGTTACAGAGGACAAGAAAGGCATAAAATACTCATAAGCTCTTTGGCAGGGAAAATAAAACCATATATAGAAATTCAAGAAATAAAACATGTTGAAAAAGAAATGGAAAATTTCATTTACTGGGTAAGAGACAGCAAAATTTAGTAAATTTGCCATGTTAACTGTATGAATCAAAGAGGAAAGAGACCTTTTAATTTTGCACCTACCTTGTAGCAATCAGTTTTTTTTTTATATAAGTAGCACATTTAATTTCATAGTAACTGTGAGTTCGGTGATAATGGTGATTTAACAAGTATGCAAACATTTAGGGAAGATGGTTTATTATGTATTTACCCGGGATTACGCAGCTAGTAAGTGCTAAAGGTAGGATCTGAGCCCCTCTGTGATTATAAAGCCCATGTTCTTTCTATAAAGTTATATTGTAAAAGAAGTCTCTAAATGGTTAATGGAGATTTTATGAAAATATGTGGCTAACATTTCTATACTTATATAAGAATCCCTCAGGCTTTCATTTAGAGGTTAGTCTTATTTTAGGCAATTCAAATAAGTAGTATTTGGTTTTTAAGGTCACATGGATAGAAGTAGCAATGAGAACAGAGGGGCATTTGTAGGTTTTTATGCTGACAGGATGTAATTTTTTCTATAAGCTTAAAGTAAGCCAATCTGGTGATAACTGATGATAGGGACAGACAACCTTCCTCGTATATTCCAGTAGTTTTTCTGAATATCACTATATAAAATTGACATTTATTATAGGAGTCCCAAATTATATTCAGTATACATTTGTCCCTTGATATCCACAGGGGATTATTTCCAGGACACCCAACCATGGACCCCAAAATGTTGTGTTTAAAAAGTCGTTATCAAACTCAAGGTTATTTATGTTTTCCCCTGCTGTCATTTAGGAGTTTTATCGTTTTTGTTTTACAGTTATGTCTGTGATCCATTTTGGTTTGATTTTTATGGAAAGTATAAGATTTCTGTCTATACCCCCCTTTTTTTTTTTTGCCTGTAGCTGTCTATTTGTTCCAGCATAATTTGCTGAAAAGACTACCCTTTCTCCGTTGTTTCTTCCTTTGTCAAGGATCTGTTGAGTATATTTGTCTATTTCTGGACTCTCTTTTCTGTTTCGTTGATGTATTTGTCTATTCTTTTAGCAGTTCCAACTGTCCTGATTACTGTATCTTTATAATAAGGCTTGAAGTTCTATAGTTTGGTTCTCCAGCCTTGTTTTTCTTCTTTAATTGTATGTCAATTATTCTGGGTCTCTTGCTTTCTATTTAAACTTTATAATCAGGAGTTCCTGTTGTGGCGCGGCAGAAACGAATCTGACTAGGAACCATGAGGTTGTGGGTTCGATCCCTGGCCTTGCTCAGTGGGTTAACGATCCGGTGTTGCCATGAGCTGAGGTGTAGGTAGCAGATGCGGCTTGGATCCCGCGTTGCTGTGGCTGTGGCCTAGGCCGGTGGCTACAGCTCTGATTAGACCCCTAACCTGGGAACCTCCATATGCCACGGGTGTAGCCCTAAAAAAAGAAAAAAACTTTATAATCAGTATGTTGATACCCACAAAATAACTTGCTGGGATTTTGATTGGAATTGTGTTGAATCTAGATCAATTTGGGGAAAGTTTGCTTCTTAATAATATTGACTCTTCCTGTTCTTGAACGTTGTATAGCTATGTGTTTATTGCGATTGTCTTTAATTCTATTAGTAAGGTTTTGTAGTTTTCATTTTAAAGGTCTTTCACACCTTTTTGCTAACGTCATTGCTAAGCGTTTGTTGTTTTTTAATTCTGTTATAAGCAGTATTGTTTTTGAATTTTATCTTTCCAGTTATGTTGCTGGTAGTTAGAACTTGACTTGTTTATATTAACTTTGTGTCATTCGAACTTGGTAAATTAAATTGGATGCTCTGTGTATAGTCATGTTAACTGAAAATAAACTTAGTTTTAATTCCTTCCCAAGCTTTATGCCTTCAGTTCTTTTTCTTGCTTCATGGCACTGTCTGGTACCTCCCCTAAAGTATTTAATAGAAGTGGTGAGAGTGGACAAGTATTTTTTGGTACTTGTCATTCTTTCCTGCAGATCCAGACTTCCATCTGAGATTATTTTCTTTCAGCCTGAAGAAATTCCTGTAGCATTTCTTATAGTGTATGTGTGCTGGTGATGAGTTCTTTCAGGTTTTGTTTGTCTGAAAATATCTTTACCTTAACCTTTGTGTTTAAAGGGTATTTCTTGCAGGGTTTAGAATTCTGGGTTGACGCTTATTTTCTTTCAACAATTGAAATGCATTCTCGGAGTTCCCGTCGTGGCGCAGTGGTTAACGAATTTAACTAGGAACCATGAGGTTGCGAGGTTCGATCCCTGGCCTTGCTCAGTGGGTTAACGATCCGGCATTGCTGTGAGCTGTGGCGTAGGTCACAGATGTAGCTCGGATCCTGGCCTTGCTGTGGCTGTGGCGAATGCCGGCGGCTACAGCTCCTATTAGACCCCTAGCCTGGGAACCTCCGCATGCTAGGGGCGGCCCTAAGATGACAAAAGGCAGGGAAAAAAAAAAAAAGAGATGCATTCTCTGTTATTGCTTAGCTTTTATTGTTTTTGGTGAAAGGTCAGGTGTCATTCTTGTTAACCTGAATGTAAACTGTCCTTTTTCTTTGGGTAATTTTAAGGTTTTCTTTTCTTTTTTTTTATTTTAAGAAATTCACTTTTCTGTTTCATTTTATTTTCAGTTTGCTAAGTTTTTTTGAAGAGCCTGTGGATTTATTTTTACATCATAAAGTGTGGAAAATTTTATGTTTTGGAAAAATTCTGCCATTTTTCTCTTCAAATATTTCTTCTACTCCATTCTCTTTTTCATTTCTTTCCAGACTATTTAATACTACTTCATGGATTCTGACTCTCTAACCATGAACTTTTCTATTTGTTTAATTCTTTTTTCTCTGCTTTAGTTTGGATAATTTCTGTTGATTTCTTGCATTCAGCAATATTTTCTCTATCTTGTTTATTGTTGAGCGTATTTAGTGAGCTTTTCATTTCAGATATTGTATTTTTTTTTATTTTGAGAATTTCCATTTGGTTTTCTCTCTTTTTTTTTAAATTATTTTGTTTCTCTGCCAAAGTATATTAAATCTGGAGTTCCTGTTGAGGCTCAGCAGGTTATGAACCCGACTAATACCCATGAGGATGCGGGTTTGATCCCTGGCCTCGCTCAGTGGGTTAAGGATACGGTGTTGCTAAGAGCTGTGCTGTAGGTTGCAGACGTGACTCAGATCTGGTTTTGCTGTGGCTGTAGCAACTGCAGCTCTGATTCGATCCCTAGCCTAGGAACTATCATACGCCGAGGGCACAGCCCTAAAAAGCAAACAAAACAAAACAAAACAAAAAACCAAAAAAATCCAAAAAACCATATTAAATCCATATTTTTCTCAAATGTATGTTTATAAGATTTATTTTAAAGTCTTCGCTATTTCCCATATCTAGGTCATGTGTGGATTAGTTTTGAATTTTTTTCTTTTGCCTGTGGGTCACATTTTAATGATTTTTTTGACTGTCCTGTAATTTTTATTGCATTAATATTATATATAAAAAGAACAGTTGGAATCAAGTTTAAAACTGCTTCCTCATCAAAAAAGGCATGGTAACTCCTCAGACAGAGCAGATGGGCTAATCTCTTCATTCTGACATAAAATTGAATTATATCTGGGTTGGGTTATAGCTATAGTTAATTTTGGTTTCCAGTGTTTTGAGAATGTATTTAGTCTCCACCCTACAGCAGAGCTTGGGATTTAAGTACAGTGAGGTTCTGGAGGTCTCTTTATAGCCCTGCCCTTGGCTTTCTACTCCCCACAAGATCCTACTCTGACTTCTAGTCTGCCCCTAAATTTGTGCATGCTACTTTGTACTCTCTGAAAGCTACCTGTGGGAGAATTTTTAGTTTGTGTTGATTAGCTTTTCTTGTAGGATGCCACTGAATTTCAGTCCATCATGGGGGTTGATAGGGTTGTTTGCCCCTTTGCTCACCATGGCCTTAGAATTAAAACTGGTCACTTGTCTTTTTACCTAGAATTGGCTTGTCCACCTATGGGTTTGAGTTTCTTTAGACTCCTTTGTATTCTCAGCTCTCTGATAGGTTTAAAATTTTTTTCAATGAAGAACACTCAGCATGACATTATTTTATTTGTTGAGTTAAACATTAGTTAGATAT
>PVHT021183528.1:9772711-9907284 GCA_004024745.2 Catagonus wagneri
CTTCCTTCCTTCCTTCCTTCCTTCCTTCCTTCCTTCCTTTCTTTCTTTTCTAGGGCCACACCTGTGGCATATGAAGGTTACCAGGCTAGGGGTCTAGTCAGAGCTGTAGCTGCTGGCCTACACCAGAGCCACAGCAACTCGGGGTCCGAGCTGCGTCTGCAACCTACACCACAGTTCACACGGCAGTGCCAGATCCTGAACCCACTGAGCGAGGCTAGGGTTTGAACCTGCGTCCTCATGGATGCTTGTCGGATTTTTTTCCACTGAGCCACAATGGGAACTCCTGGTTGCTTTCTATTAGAAGATATCCTAATTCCACCTGTAAAAGTTATCCAAAAAGACAATTTCTATATAGCAGTGCTTTTTAGAAAAAAAGGCAAAAACTTTCCAAGGGTCTTTTCCTGTAAAATCACTGCCATTGTGAACCATTGCTAAACAAATAATTCCAGCTATAGTTTATATATTTGTTTGTTTCAAAGTGTGGCTCTTCCTAATCTAAATTTCTTCTTTCATTTCTTATAAGACTGTCATTGATATTTTAATTTAGATTCCCTTGAGATGTATTTCTCAAAACAATATGTTGGCTATATGGAACAAATTTACTAGAGCAGAGGGTATGCCTAGATCTAATGGCTGTTGCCAAATGTATTACTTGATTATGATTTTTTGATGTTTCAAAGACCTTGATTATTGTAGTGGTAATTGGTTAAAATAAGTACACTTTCTGGTCCATCCTAATTACAGGAGCCACTTAAATGACTTTAAAGTATCTGAGGCATGAGTTCCATGGTGGGTCAGTGGTTTAAGGATCTGGTATTATCACTGCTGTGGCTTTGATTACTGCTGGGCACAGGTTTGATCCCTGGCCCAGGAACTTTTGCAGGCATGGCCATAAAAAAGTATCTGAGGCAAATGTTGCAAGTTATTTATCTGTTACAGGTCTTATGATCTTTAGAGGTAAATCTTAATTTAAAGAAAGGTCACACTTGACAAGGTGGTTAGCAGTGGTTTAGCTTTAACTTGTGGGAAAAAGTGGTTTCCTGTATCTCAACAGTGTCTTAAATATTCATATTATTAGAGGATAATTCTATAAAAATAGATTACTAACTGCGAATGGTTTATAATAGCAAAGATAAGATGCCTGCTTTAGGTAATAGGTAGGTAATGGAGTACTCAAGAATAAAAATAATAATACTTGCTAACATTTATGTGCTGTTGTTATGTGCCAGATATTGTTTCAAATTCTTTTCATATGTTAACTTACTTATCTCTCACATTAACCCTGTAAGGAAACTGAGGTACATTCCCAGACTCTACCAGCTCCAATCATATATCAGACATAGAAATGGTCACAAATGATTTCCATGGATTTAGATTCATGGGTCATTTCTCTATCTTTATCTGACTTCATTTGCTACTTCTTAAAATAATTCTCTTTTCTTGAGCCTTCATTTGTCTGGTGGTTTTCCTCTATTTAGATGTGTCATGTAGAGCAGGCTATTTATCCTCTGTTCTTTGGTTTCCTCATTTGAAAATGGTGATGATAGTGCTTAGCTCCACAAAGTTGTTCTAAGATTTAATAACTCAAATGAATACTTTGGCACATAGTAAGTATTGTAAGTGTTAACCGTTATTACTGTTATTACTACTGCTGTTACTACTGTGTTTTTAGGTCATTAGCTGCTCTATTTTTGACTCTTCTTTTCCTCTGCTGGACTGCTAACATTGGTGACCCACAGGGCTTGGTCATAGTTCTTTTTCTCTGTCTGCAGTATTTGTGTGTGAGTTTATTTAATCTGATTGCTTAACATGCTATCCATATGCTGATTAGTACCAGATCGCTAGTCCTTTTCTCATTTCTTTTACAAACTTGCATATCCAGTTGTTTACATGCTAATTTCTACTTGCCTGCTCTGTAGGTCTTTCTTTTTTCAATTATTTTTTGGCCACATCTGCAGCATGTGGAAGTTCCTGGGCCAGGAATAGAACTCATGCTGCAGCACTGACCCAAGCTGCTGCCGTGACAACACAGGATCCTTAACACACTGTGCCACAGGAGAACTCCGTCTGTAGGTATTTTGATTTAATATGGCCAAAGACAACTAAGCCATATCCCCCCCCTTCCAAACAACAACAGCAAACATCAATAAATGAATGTGAACAAACCTGTTCTATTCCCTTTTCCCCTTTTTAGTAGGTAGAACCACTGTTTACCCAATTGCATTCAGTCAGATAAACCAGAGTGTTGTCTCCCTTCCCACATTTAATCCATCACTGAGCCTAGAAGGCATACCCAATCTGTCTGCTTTCTACTTCCATTGCTACTGCTTTGTCCATCAACCATTATCTTTTGCCTGGACTACTACCACCTCCTAACTAATCTTAATAACTCCCTGCTTCTACCCCCGTACTCTCTCCCTCCTCTAATCCACTTTCTTTCAAGCAAGTAGAATAATCTTTTAAAAATATAAATCATGTTTTGTCATTTCCTGTATATAAAAATAAAACAGTACAATACTCAGAGGCTTTCTATTACATTTAGAATAAAATCCCAGACTACAGAGTACTA
The DNA here is from genome assembly GCA_004024745.2 of Catagonus wagneri. Lineage (NCBI taxonomy): Eukaryota > Metazoa > Chordata > Mammalia > Artiodactyla > Tayassuidae > Catagonus > Catagonus wagneri. Next base: position 9,775,281 of record PVHT021183528.1, read on the forward strand.
CCAGTCCAGTCCCTTCCTACCTCTGCCCTCATTTCTCACCATTTGCCTCTTTGAGTATTTTGCTTCAGCCATACTAAACTGCTTTCTGTTCCTCTTAGCCATGCCAAGTTTGTCTCTGACTTTGTACTACTTATTCCTCTCAGCTTGGAGTATTTCTCCCATATGTTAGCATAGTTAGCTCCTTTATTGTCCTGTAGGCTTCTCACCACTTCCCAGAAGCTTCCTGAGTGCTCCCGATAACTAAAATAGCATACCCAAACCCTCTAGTATAATGATAGACAAACTACTACCCACAGGCCAAATCCGGCAGGTGGCTTGTTTTTGTATTGTCTGAAGGCTAAAAATGGTTTTTACATTTTTGAACCTTTAAAAGAGTAAAAGAAGACCCCCACACACACCCAAAAAAACCCCTGAGTTTGTGACCAAAGCTATATGTGATTCACAAAGCCTAAAATTTTTACTATTTGGCCCTTTACGGAAAAAAAGCTATGTCTAATAAAAAATTACTTCGTTCATTTGTTTCCTTGGTAATTTTTTGCTCTCAGACTGCTTAATTATTGAAGAGTTTTGGAGCTTTGGTTAAGTTGTCTGAAATGAAGCAGTTGAGCAAAAATAGTTTATAAAAGGAACATTAGAATCATTGTTAAAAGAGCTGGAGTTCCCTGGTGGCTCAGTGGTTTAAGGATCCGGTGTTGTCATGTAGTTTAGTTTTGATACCTGGCCTGGGAACTTCTGCATGCCGTGGGTACAGCCAAAAAAAGGGGGCAGGGTGTAAAAAGCAGGACAGATTAAAAAAAAAGTAGAGACAGACTAAAGAATCTTTAGGACTTCACCCAAAGTGGGCAAAAAGAAATGATCTGTTCAAAGGATCTACTGTTTCTGAAAACCTCTCATAATTATTCATAGAGAGTACTCAAATCTGAGTTTAAAGTATCCCTGTGAAACTGTTTAAATGCTTGAGAGTACGCACATATGAAAGGCCACTAAGTACCTGAAGATAGATTGTGGAAGCATGTGTTCCATAGACAAAAGTAGTAGCATTGAAAGATTCTAAGGCCAAAATAAGTGAATTCTCATTGCACAAGCTTAAGCATCTGGGAAGTGGTGCTGAGTCTCAGTATTTTGATGTTCATTTTATAGTCTTTGGGTATATCTTGTCAATAGGACCTCCAAAATATGTAGGCATTTGTGGAGCTCCTAAGTGGATAAACTTATAGAATCCAGTAGTTTCTGATTCTTGTTGAAAGCCAAAGGAAGAGGTGCTCAATTGAAGAATATCTTGGAAGAAATTGAAGGAATAAAATTTTATGAGTATGTAAATTAAGAAAAAGAAGTCTTTGTTTTTCTTATTCCCATATTTACTTCTGGATGTTAAGTAATATATGTTTCTACTCTTTATCACAGTCTTTTCCTGTTCTTCTATGTACTTCAACAGACAGATAGTGTCTATATATTCTTAATAAAGAGGAGGTATTGTTTTTGCTATGGATGAGATAAAGGAAATGTTAGGAATTTCACCTCAGAGAAGTAAAATACTATTGAGATGTATAACCCATTCTTAAACTCATAGGAGTCACTAAATGCATGGTCATTTAATACGTTTATTTGGAGAATGGGACCCCATGGAGAAAGCTATTTGAAATACAGTTTTTCTTTACAGGAGGACCATGGAATGGTGATTTGGTAGTCCTGTGGACAAATATCATCGACCTAGTAAAAGGGAACCTCAGCAAAAATGATCTAGAAAAAAATCACTTAGTTTTCTATTTTTCATTCTTTAAAGTTTTATTGAAGTATGGTTGATTTACAGTGTTTGATAATTTCCACTATACAACAAAGTGACTTAGTTATACTAATTTTCTTTCCTAGTTGCAAATAGGATTTTTGTATTTTCATCAAGAATTCTAAAGAATTGTAGTTTTCTGTTATTCTGTCAAATTCTGCATTTCATTGTAATTACTAGTAAATTTGAGGGATTTTCTACAGAGTAGAAAATTTGCTGAGAAAACAATGTAAAAATTTTTATAACCTTAAAACATTTGTATGGCTGGAGTTCTCATTATGGCACAGCAGGTTAAGGACCCAGTGTTGTCTCTGTGGTGGCACAGGTTTGATTCCTGGCCTGGCACAGCAGGTTAAAGATCTGGTGTTGCTGCAGCTGTGGCTCAGATTTGATCTCTGACCTGGGAACTTCATGTGCTGAGGGTGTGGCCAAAAAAAAAAAAAATCATTGGAATGAATAAACATTTAGAAGCTTCTGGAATTTTATTAAATAGATGAAAGCACAGAAGCTTCATAAGTATTCTGTCCATATTATGTTGGTGTATTAAGAATGTAATTTTACAAAGAATGGAAATTTATCTTGTAGAGGGAAAGATTTTAAGTTAAGATTCATGTTTTGGTTATAGTCTAGTCACCACATGGTGTTCCTGTAGAATGACATATGGTCACTTTATTTTGAAACTCTTAAAATACAGTTGACCCTTGAACAACATGGGGCTTAGGGGTGGGGTGCTAACCCTCTGTGCAGTTGAAAGTCCTGTGTCCTAAGGTATAGTCTGCCTTCCATTACTGTGGTTCTTTCATATCTGTGGTTCCATTTCTATGGATTCAGCCAGCAGTGGGTCAGATAGTCCTGTAGTATTTGAAAGAAATCTGCATATAAAAGGATTCACACAGTTCAAACCCATGTTGTTCAGCATCAACTGTAATGTAACATTTAACAAATAAAACCTTGGGACCACAATTGCCAATCGTTGAAGCAATCTTGAGAAAAAAAAAAAGAGTAAATCTGGAGGTTATCAAATGCCCGGACCTCAGATTATATTACAAAGCTATAGTTATCAAAACAGCATGGGTACTGGCACAAAAGCAGACATATGGATCAGTGGAACATAATAGAGAGTCCAGAAGTAAACCACACACTGTGGTCAGTTAATCTATGACAAAGGAGCCAAGAATATACAATGGAGGAAGGACAATCTCTTCAGCTTACTGGGAAAACTGGACAACTACATGTAAGAGAATGAAATTAGAACATTCCCTCACACCATGTATAAAAATGAACTAAAAGTAAATTAAGGATCTAAATGTGAGACCTGAAACCATGAAACTCCCGAAATAGAACCTAGGCGAACACTCTTTGACATAAATTGTAGCAATATTTTTTTTCGGATCTGTCTCCTAAGGCAAAAGAAAAAAAGCAAAAGTAAATAAATGGGACATAATTAAACTTAAAAGCTTTTTTGCACAGCAAAGGAAACTATCGACAAAAGGAAAAGACAACTTACTGAATGGGGCAAAGTCTTTGTAAATGATATGACTGATTAGGGGTTATTTTTCAAAATATATAAACAGCTCATACAACTTAGTATCAAAAAAAACAACCTGATTAAAAAACCGAGAGAAGACCTGAATAGACATTTTTCTAAAGAAAATATACAGATGGCCAACAGGCGCATGAACGAATTGTTCAGCATTACTAATCAGAGAATTGCAAATCATAACTTTAGTGAGATATCACCACTGCTTGTCAAAATGACTGTCATCAGAAAATCTAAAAATAACAAATGTTGACAAGGATGTGAAGAAAAGGGAACCCTGGTACACTGTGGTGGGATTGTAAATTGGTGCAGCTACTATGAAAAAAGTGTGGAGGATCCTTAAAAAACTAAACATAGAACTACTGTATGATCCAGCAGTTTCATTCCTGGATATATATTCAAAGAAAATGAAAACACCAATTTGAAAACACCCCAGTGTTCATAGCAGTACTATTTATGATGGCCAGGATGTGGAAGCAACCTAAGTATTTATCCATCAATAGGTGAATGGTTAAAGAAGATATGGCATATCTATCTGTCTACTATCTATCTATCTATCTATCTATCTATCTATCTATCTATCTATCTATCTATCTATCTAATCTATGTATCTGTGTATCTATGTATCTATCTGTGTATCCATCTGTGTATCTATCTAATTTGGAATTATTACTCTGCCGTAAAAAAGAATGCAATCCTGTCATTAGCAATGATGAGGATGGACTTAGAGGGTATTATGTTTACTGAAATAAGTCAGAGAAAGATAAATACTCTGTTTTATCACTTGTCTTTGGAATCTAAAAATTAAAATATGTATGTAACAAAACAGAAACAAACTCATTGATAAAGAGAACAGACTAGTGGTTACCAGTTTGGGAGGAGGGGAACCATAGGGGTATGAGATTAAGAGATACAAACCACTGTGTACAAAATAAGCCACTAGGATATATTGTACAGCACAGGGAAATGTAGTCATTGTTATATAATAGCTTTGAATGGAGTATAATCTATAAAAATGTTGAATCAGTATGTTATATGCTTAAAACAAATATAGTATTGTAAATCAGCTCTACTGTAATTTAAAAAAAATGTTTGGAATCATGTTTAATTTAGATGCTAATTTTTATACTGCCTCAAGTTATTTAGAGATTATAGTAAGTGTAATTTTGAGACATTCTTATCAGTAATAATTGCAATATCAGGCTGATAATTTATTACATGGATACCATTGTTAACTTCAAACAACCAATCTCATTAGCTATGCTAAAGTGTTTTTTTTTTTAACTGAGATGTAACATATAGTTATAGTAAGTGCATAAGTAATCAGTGTTCACAGTTTAAAAATTATATGTATAGGATATCCCATTGTGGCTCAGCGGGTTAAGAACCCAACATAGTGTCCACTAGGGTGTGGATTTGATCCCTGGCCTCACTCAGTGGGATAAAAAGAGAAGAATTAAATAAATAAATTATATGTATATAACTGCTTATCTGCCATCTAGATCAGGATATAGAATGTCGGAGTTCCCGTCATGGCTCAGTGGTTATCAAACCCAACTAGTATCCATGAAGACGCGGGTTTGCTCCCTGGCCTCATTCAGTGGGTTAAGGATTTGGCATTGCCGTGAGCTGTGGTGTAGGTTGCAGACGTGGCTTGAATTCCATGTTGCTGTGGCTGTGGCATAGGCTGGCAGCTGTAGCTCTGATTTGATCCCTAGCGGAGAACCTCCATATGCTTCATGTTTGGCCCTAAAAAGACACACACACAAAAAAGATATAAAATGTTTATAAACTCCATAAGGATTCCTTTTGCACCTGCCTCCACAACTACTCCTCCCTTAAAGGGAATCATGTTTCTGAAGTTTATAACCATAGATTTATTTGTTCTATTTGTGAAATTCATGTAAATGGGATAATTTTGTATATATCTTTTTGTATCTGCTTTTTCACTTAACATTGTATCTGTGAGATTCAGTTTATTCTCTTTTAATGGTGTATTTTATTTATTTATTTATTTATTTATTTATTTATTTATTTATTGTCTTTTTGCTTTTATGTAGAGCCGTACCCGCGGCATATGGAGGTTCCCAGGCTAGCGGTCTAACAGGAGCTGTAGCCGCCGGCCTTCGCCACAGCCACAGCAACGCGGGATCTGAGCTGCAACCTACACCACAGCTCACGGCAACGCCGGATCCTTAACCCACTGAGCAAGGCCAGGGTTCGAACCCGCAACCTCATGGTTCTTAGTCGGATTCGTTAACCACTGAGCCACGAAGGGAACTCCCCATTTATTGTTGATGGTCATTTTGATTGTTTTCATTTTGGGGCTATTTTATGAGTAAAGTGGCAGTGAACATTCTTGTTCAAATCTTTTAGTAGACTTAATCCATTTTGATGGATTTTTGGTAGTATCCCATTGTGATTTTGATTTGCATTTCTCTGATGACAAATGATATTTTATTAGTCAACTGTTATTTTTTTTTCTTTTTATGGCTATACCTGCAGCATATGGAAGTTCCCAGGCCAGGGGTTGAATCGGAGCTGTAGCTGAGACCTATGGAACAACTCTGGCAACCCTGCATCTGAGCTGCATCTTCGACCTATGCCACAATTTGTGGCAACAGAATTCTTAACCCACTGAGTGAGGCCAGGAATCGAACCTACATCCTCACATAGATAACACCAGGTCCTTAACCTGGTAAGCCACAACAGGAACTCTAAACTATTACTGTTTTATAAACAAGTCGAAAATTGTAGTGGTGTACAACAATGAAGTACTGATTCGTTGGTCACAGTTTTGTGGGTCAGCTGGGACGGCTCCGCTCTGCGTATCTCATCTTCCTACTGGGACTGGTAGGCTAGTTGACGAGATCGGGCGCGTTCAGGGTGGTATGGCCGTAGACCTGGTAGGCTAGTTGAAGCATGTTCTTATGGTGGTCACACAAAGTACAGGAAGGCTTATCTAGCTTACTGCACATATTTCAAGATCTTGTTTTTATAATGTCTGCTGACCCCCACTCTCTAAGTTAAGTCATGTGTCTTAGTTTAAATTCAAGGGATATGGGGAGGTATACTTCCTCAATGGACATGAAGGTAAGTAGTGAATATTTCTGAACAGTAATCTAATCCACCAGAAATGTTTAGTTCTTTTTCATATCCTTACTGGCCATTTGGATATCCTGTTTCTTTAAGAGCCAGTCTTCTATGTATATTGTTGCTGGGCATGCTTACTGTATCAGCAACATTGATTACCTCCTTATGACATAACTTTGATTACTCGTTCATTTTTAAAATCACCCACTGTCAAACTGCTGTTGAAAATAGTTCTCAAAGGAAGTCAAAGTGATATGTATACATGAAAATAGACGAGAAAGCCAGTAGGAAAAAAATGTGAATTTTAATGAAATAACTACCTTAAGCAATAAAAGTGATCGCCACAATACTTGAATTAATGGGAATATGAATTTGTGTCTTCCTTTAACAAATATATTTTGAGCTGTGGATACCTATGATGAAAAAGACAAGTCTTTTATCCTTTAATGGGGAAGTCACACTATAAACAAAAATACAAGTAATATAATTCTAGATAGTGCATCAAATTCTCTGATTAAAAATAAATCAGGATGGGAGGATAGAATGAGGAAAGAGGGTTATTTTAGATAGGGTAGTAAAGAAAAGGCTCTGAGGAGTTGGCATTTGAGCAGAGTCCTCAGTGATACGGAAGAAGGTTCAGGCAGAGCAGGAAGGAAGCGTAAAAATCCTGAAGCAGGAATAAGCTTAAATACAGAAAAATGACCAGTGAGACTGGACTGGAGCAGAGTAAGGGAAAGATGAAGTTAGGCCACAGTAAGAGGTTTCAATCTAATTAATTGTGTTAAGGAGAACTGTTCAGGTTTTTGAATAGGAGAGTGGCAGGATCTGATATATCTTTAAAAAGCGTGACTCTGCCTGTTGGGTATAATATAGACTGTGTTGGAGCAGTGATAGAGGCAAGGATATCACACTTTATCTGGCTCAAATGAGAGGGTAATAGTGGGCTTGACCTAGGTGTTAGAGATGGAAATGGTAAAGTTAATTAGATTCAAAATACATTTTAAAGGCAGACCAGTCGTAATCATTGATGGATTGATTATAAGAAGAATTTTCTTACAGCATTCCTTACAGGGGAGGGGTTGGGAAAACTTAATGGTAATGCAGTCGTCAGGGTAGACAGCCATTGTAACTAAACAACCTCCCCAGATCAGTGGCTCTCCACAATAAAATTTTATTTCTTATTTATTTAATAAAATATAGGTGGATGGGGTGGGGTGATGGTGGGTGCTCTTCTCTGTGTGGTAATGGGGGACCCACGGTCCTTCCATCTGTTGGCTCTTTGTCCTTTAGGATGTCAGAGCTTTTCCCTGGATCCTCTTCCTTCTTTCAGTAGGAAAGGCAGACTCTTTAAGGGACTTAATTGGCTCAGCCTGACAAGGATGTACATTACCCCTGCCCACGTATCACTGGCTTGGGACTTGGTCACATGGTTACATATAAGTAACTACAAGAAAGGTTGGGAAATAAAGTCGTGTGCCCAGGAAGAGGAGGACATAGGTTTGTAAGAAGAGTATTTGGGGCACCTTTAAAAAAAAATTAAAAAATATATAGTATGCAGAGTTTAAACATACAAATATTTACATATCTAAATAAATTACATGTAGTTTATATACAGATATACTTCATTTTATGACACTTTGCTTTATTGTGCTTCACAGATAATGCATTTTTTTTACAAATCGAGATGACAGCCCTGCATCAAGCACGTTTATTAGCATTATTTGTCCAATAGCATGTGTGTACTTCGTGTCTCTGTGCCACATTTTGGTAATTCTCTCAGTATTTCAAACTTTTTCATTGTTACATTTGTTTTGATGATCTGTGATCAGTGATCTTTGATATTAGTATTGGAATTGTTTTAGCATGCCACAAACCATGCCCATAAGATTCTGAACTTAATTGATGATTGTTGTGTGTGTTCTGGCCACTCTACTGATTGGACATTTCCCCCATCTTTCTCCATTTCCTTGGACCTCCCTATTTCCTGAGCTACAACAATACTGAAATCGTGTCAATAACCCTGTGATGACCTCTGAAATGTTCATATGAAAGGAAGAGTCACATGTCTCTCACTTTAAATCAAAAACTAGAAATGATTAAGCTTGGTGAGGAAGTCATGTCAAAAGCTGAGATTGGAGTTATCTTGTGGCTCCTCAGGTTAAGGATCTGGTGTTGTCACTGTTGCAGATCCTGTCGCTGCTGTAGCTTGGGTTCTATCCCTGGCCTGGGAACTTCTAGCTGCTATGAGTACAATTAAAAAAAAAAAAAAAAAGAGTTCCTATAGTGGCGCAGCAGGAATGAATCCGACTAGGAAACATGAGGTTGCGGGTTCGATCCCTGGCCTCACTCAGTGGGTTAAGGATCCGATGTTGCCGTGAGCTGTGGTGTAGGTTGCAGATGCTGCTCGGATCTGGCATTGCTGTGGCTCTAGCATAGGCTGGCGGCTACAGCTCCAATTAAACACCTAGCCTGGGAACCTCCACATGCTGCGGGTACGACCCTAAAAGGACAAAAGACAAAAAAAAAAAAAAAGGCTGAAGGCTGTGCTAAGCCTCTTGCTTCAGTTAGCCAAGATGCAATTGCAAAGAAGTTCTTGAAGGAAATTAAAAGTGCTACTCCAATAAAGAACATGAATAAGAAAGCAAAATAGCCTTGTTGCTGATATGGAGAAAGTTTTAGTGGTATGGATAGAAGATCAAACCAGTTGCAACATTTTTTTAAGCCTAAGCCTGATCTAGAGCAAGCAAAGCCCTGTCTTCAGTTCTGTGAAGACAGCAAAGGTGAGGAAGCAGCAGAAGAAGAGTTTGAACCTAGCAAAAGTTGTTCCATGGGATTTAAGGAAAGAAGCCATCTCCATAACCTGAAAGTACAAGGCAAAGCAGCAAGTGCTGATATAGAATTTGCACCAAGTTTTCCAGAAAATCTGGTTAAGGTAATTAATGAAGGTCCCTATGCTAAACAATAGATTTTCAATGTAGATGAAACATCCTTCTATTGGAAAAAGATGCCATTTAGGATGTTCGTAGCTAGAGAAAAGGCAATGCCTGTATTCAGAGGACAGGCTGACTCTTAATAGCAGTTGATGCAGCTGGTAACTTGAAGCCCAATGCTTATTGACCATCCAGAAATCCTAGGACCCTTGAGAATTATGCTAAATCTACTCTGCCTGTGCTCTAAAATGGAACAAACAAAGCCTGTAGCTGGCACATGGTTTACTGAATATGGATTCCTTTTGAAATATTACTGCTTATTGACAATATGCTTGGTCATCCAAGAACTCTGATAGGGGTGTATGAGATTAATGTTGTTTTCATGCCTCCTAACGCAGCATCCATTCAGCAGCCCATGGATCAAGGTGTAATTTGGATTTTCGAATCTTATTATTTAAGAAACACATTTCACAAGGCTGTAACTGTCAGAGATAGTTGTTTCTCTGATAGTTCTTGGCAGAGTCAGCTGAAAACCTTCTGGGAAGGATTCACCATTCTAGATATTACTCAGAACATTTGTGATTCATGAGAAGGTGTCAAAATATCAAAATACACAAGAATTTGGAAGAAGCAGATTTCAGCCTTTATGCATAGACTTTGAGGGGTTTAACACTTGAGGAAATAACTGTAGATGTGGAAATAATAAGACAATTAAAAATGGAATCTGAAGATGTAACTGAATTGCTGCAATTTCACGATAAAACTTGGATGAGGAGTTACTTATGGAGGAAAAAAGTGGTTTCCTGAGGTTGAGTCTGCTCCTGGTGAAGATTCTGTAGTGATTATTAAAATGACAACAGGGGATTTAGAATATTACATAAACTTAGTTGATGAAGCAGCGGCAGGATTTGAGAGGACTGACTCTAATTTTGAAAGAAGTTCTGTGGGTCAAATGCTATGAAACAGCACTGCATATTACAGAGAAATCTTTTATTTCTTTCTTTTTTTTTCTGTCTTTTTGGGGCCTCACTTGTGGCATGTGGAGGTTCCCAGGCCAGGGGTCCAATTGGAGCTGTAGCCACCGGCCTACGCCACAACCACAGCAACACTAGATCCAAGCCGCGTCTGTGACCTACACCACAGCTCACGGCAACCCCAGATCCTTATCCCACTGAGTGAGGCCAGGGATTGAACCCGAGTCCTCATGGGTGCTAATCAGGTTCGTTAACTGCTGAGCCACGACGAGAACTCGGAGAAGTCTTTCATGAGAGGACGTCAATCCATGCTGCAGACTTCGTTGTTGTCTCATTTTAAGTTGTCACAGCCACCACCCTGATCTGTCAGCAGCCATCAACATCAAGGGAAGACCCTTACCCTCCGCCAGCAAAAAGATTATGACTTTCTGAAAGCTCCAGTGATGGTTAACATTTTTTAAAGCAATAAAGCTTTAAAATTGGATATGTGCATTTTTTAGATGTAATGCTATTTATTACACACTTAATAGACCATAGTGTAAACATACCTTTTATATGTAATAGGAAACCAAAAAATTGTTGTGCCTTGCTTTATTGTGGTGGCCTGGAACTGAAAATTACAATATCAGAATTCGCATTAGGTCAGTGGATTAAGAACCTGAATAATGACCGTGAGAACGTGGGTTCTATCCCTGGTCTCACTCAGTGGGTTAAGGATCTGGCGTTGCCCCAAACTGTGGCATGGGTTGCAGATGCATCTCAGATCTGGCATTTCTGTGGCTGTGGTATAGGCCAGCAGTTCCAATTTGACCCATAGCCTGGAAGCTTTCATATGCTGCAGATCTGGCCCTAACTAGAGAAGAAAAGAAAAAAAATCCCTGCAATATCTCCAGGGTATATCTGTATGTGATTATACATTAGTATGGTAATAAATATATTTCTGGAACATTTTAATTGTAAGTACTAAATGAAGAAATGTGAATATTAGCTCTTATTTTTGCCATGCCTGTGACATGTGAAAGTTCCCAGAACAGGCATTGAACTGAGCCATAGCCATGATCTGGGCCACTGCAGTGACTGCTAGATCCTTAATACACTGCGCCACAAGGGAACTCTGAATATTAGCACTATTTAAGTCATCTAAGTCCCCAGGTCATTTTGCTGAAATAAGTTGAAAATGTTTAATAGCTTTCTCCCTGTGAAATTTACAGCAGTACTTGGGTCAGTAATGTTTTCTCGTATAGACCCTACCTTGTGAGCAGAATGTTCTTTTAAAATGTACTGGTGAGAGTTTTACTTTGAAGCTGTGGCAAAGCTAGATTTTTATTTTTTAGACATACATTTTTCTGATTCTATCCTTCCAGTCCTCTTGTTACAGAATGATAATGTATAATCTTGCCTGCTAACATTCATCAACAGAACCTATGATAAAGCAAGTATAAAGAGAAAAGATACTTATTTCTTCTTGAAAAAATAGCTTTGAGTACTTGATAAAAAAATAAAAGCAACAATGCATATTTTTTGAAAATTTAATTTTGTTAGCACAGACATAAATTACTGCATTAAAAACTTTTTATTCTTTTCATTTTTTTTTTACTGAACTTCTAACTTAAAGGAAACTGTATTCCCTAACTTTGTTTTCTTCACCATAGTTTTCCTCTATAATTAGTCTCTTCTAACTCTGTCCAGTGAATACATCATAAGCTTGCCTATTCCGAGCCACACCCTACTGACCACAGCAACTGTCTCACCACATTGTTTTTCTCTGTTAGCATATACTTTTGAAATAACTGCTTTGGGATATGGCATAAAAAGAATATTAAATAAATTTTCTTTATGAAAAATACAGCAATATTTGATTGCTATGTAAGTGCCAGTAATATACTTAATACTTTTTTTTTTTTTTTTGTCTTTTTGCCTTTTCTGGGGCCGCACTTGCGGCATATGGAGGTTCCCAGGCTAGGGGTCGAATTGGAGCTGTAACCTCTGGCCTACACCACAGCCACAGCAACCCCAGATCTAAGCCACGTCTGTGACATATATCACAGTTCATGGCAACGCCGGATCCTCAACCCACTGAATGAGGCCAGGGATTGAACCCGCAACCTCATGGTTCCTGGTTGAAATCATTAGCCACTGAGCAATGACGGGAACTCCATACTTAATTCTTTATATGCACAGTTTTACTTTATTTTCACAATTAGTCATATGTTATCTCCACATCATTATGGATAATCCTTTTTTCTCTGCTGACTTGAAATCTTTATCATGTATTTTGTAGATTTTTTTTTTTGCTCTTTAAGCCTTAATTTTCTGTTTTGAAAGGTAATAGTTTTTTTTTTTTTTCCGTCTCAGAGAATTACTGTTCAAGTCAAATGAAGTAATGTATACAGAATTTACTTTTGGTGAAAATTATAAAGTGAAAATTTGAAGATTTTGTAAACACCTAATATTTTGGTCCATTTTTATGTATGTTTGTCTTTACATACAATTTTATATTTTATATTTTTTTACTTGACCTCATATTATCCCTTGCCATATTTCTGCATGGTTGGCATTACAGTTATCTTTCATTATCCAAATCTGTTTAATTTTTCAGTCTTGACTGTTAATTTGGATGTCTGAGGCTACTTCCTTATTTGAATTTTATTTAGTTTCCCAAGTGGATAGCACATAGCATGACAGAGAAGGAAGTATCAAAAAGTATATTCAGGGAATTCCCATTGTGGTTCAGGGCTAAGAACCTAACGTACTGTCCATGAGAATTCAGGTTTGTTTCCTTGACCTTGCTCGGTGGGTCAAAGATCTGGTGTTGCTGCAGGCTGCTGCATAGACTGCAGATTTGGCTCAGATCCTGCATTGCTGTGGCTGTAGTGTAGGCTGGCAGCTGCAGCTCTGATTCGCTAAGGAACTTCCATACGCAGACATTAAAAAAAAAAGTATATGTAAATATATACACACACACAAAAATATATTTGGTTCCTGAGTTTAGATGGTGAGATTTTTGGATATAAGGAATTTGTTCAACAATATATAACTATATATATTAATTATAACTATATGATCAAAGAATGTTTGAGCTAAATGAACTGAACCCTTGTAGTGGTTTCTTTTGATCACAGAGAACAGAAACCCAACTCAAAGTGGCTTAGGGAGTAAAAGGGAATTGATTGGCACACTTAAGGAAGTTCAGTGATTGAGTTTATGTGAGGCTGAGCTGGATTCAGTGGCTCAAACAATGTTGATAAGGCTTTACTGTGTGAATCATTTCTTTTACTTTAGAAAGCCTTCCTCTCTGCATTCAGGGAAGATGGCTGCCAGTAGCTCTAGGTTTGCATCATTCTAGATTAGCAGCCCTTGTAGGAAAAAAAATACTTCTTTCCTAATAGATACAGCAAATTTCTAGTAAGAATCCCAGTAAGCTGCCACTGTTGCTAAGAGGGGGATGGAATAAACTGGTAGACTGGGCCTGGGGCATGACATCTGTCCATGCAGATTGTGTCAAATGATAAGGGAAGAGTAATTCTTCAAAGTGAAACAGTACTTTGACCAGAAGAAGGTATAGATTACTTACTAAGCAGACTAAATCAATAGGTGTCCATGTATCTTTATGTTTCAGTGTGTCATACAGTAACTCATTTGTTTTGTTACCCTTTCTTTGGTTGAAATACTACAAGGTGTTTTTCAGCACCAAGTTTGACTTTTAATTGGCATTGATCTACTTTAGGTTAAAATTGGGCTCCTAGGTGTTCTTGCTGTGGTGCAGCAGGTTAAAGATCAAGCGTTGCAGCAGCTGTGGCATAGATGGCAGCTGTGGCTTGAATTCTATGCCACAGATGCAGCCAAGCAAAAATTGATTGGGTTCTGTATACTATCTAGTAATGAAGGTCAGCTAACACGTACTCTTGTCATGTACATCTTACTTGAAAAGTTGAGAGGCTTTTTTTTTTTTTTTTTGGTGCTGCTCCACAGCATATGGACTTCCTGGGCCAGGGATCAGATCCAAGCTGCAGTTGTGGCCCGCACTGCAGCTTATGCCAGCACTGGATCCTTTAATCCACTGTGCGGGGCAAGGGATCGAACCCATGACCCAGCACTGTAGAGCCACTGCCCATCCCATCGCACCACAGTTGGAACTCACTCAACCCTCCTTTTAATTTAATTTTTTTTTTTTTTGTCTTTTGTCTTTTTAGGGCCACACCATGGCATATGGAGGTTCCCAGCTGGGGGTTCAGTCAGAGCTGTAGTCTCCAGCCTACACCACAGCCACAGCAACCCCAGATCCAAGCTGCATCTGCAACTTACACCACAGCTCACAGCAACGCCAGATCCTTAACACACTGAGCGAGGCCAGGGATCAAGCCTGCATCCTCATAGATACTAGTCGGGTTTGTTAACCACTGAGCCACGATGGGAACTCCCTTTTTATTAAAATTAAAAAAAAATTGTTTTTTTTTGCTGTGTTTTGGGGGCCGCACTTGCGGCATATGGGGGTTCTCAGGCTAGGGGTCGAATTGGAGCTGCACTGCTGACCTGTGCCACAGCCAAAGCTATGCCAGATCTGAGCTGTGTCTGTGACCTATACCACAGCTCATGGCAGTGCTGGATCCTGAACCCACTAAGTAAGGCTAGGGGATCAGACCCATGTCCTCATGGATACTAGTTGGGTTCATTACCACTGAACCACAATGGGAACTCCCAAGAGTTAGGATCTTTTGTTTCAAGAGATGTAATCAGTATGATTGTTAGGCCTCTTTTTATTGGGTACCAGAAAGCAGCGATTGTGTAACATGACTTCTAAATATTTCACATCTTATGTTACAGTTCTTTTGCCACGAAAATGATTTGCGCAGTCTTGAACACATACTATCCATGCTGATGGGAGAGGATCCAATATGAATATAAATGATGGAGGAAGACGACGCTTTGAGGATAATGAACATACATTACGTATATATCCTGGGACAATTTCAGAAGGGACAATCTACTGTCCAATTCCTGCCAGAAGAAACTCCACAGCTGCTGAGGTGATTGACTCTCTGATAAACAGACTTCATCTTGATAAAACAAAATGTTATGTTTTAGCAGAGGTAAAGGAATTTGGTGGAGAAGAATGGATACTCAATCCAACAGACTGTCCAGTTCAGCGAATGATGTTGTGGCCCCGAATGGCTCTGGAAAATCGCCTGAGTGGAGAGGACTACCGCTTTCTTCTAAGAGAAAAAAACCTTGACGGATCAATCCATTATGGGAGTCTTCAGTCATGGCTACGGGTCACAGAAGAACGTCGCAGGATGATGGAACGGGGTTTTCTTCCACAGCCTCAACAGAAAGACTTTGATGATTTGTGTAGCTTACCTGATTTAAATGAGAAAACTCTCTTAGAAAACCTACGAAATCGCTTTAAGCATGAAAAAATTTATACTTATGTTGGCAGTATTCTAATAGCTATTAACCCATTCAAGTTTCTTCCTATTTATAACCCCAAATATGTCAAAATGTATGATAACCATCAGTTGGGAAAACTTGAGCCTCACATTTATGCTGTGGCTGATGTAGCTTATCATGCCATGCTTCAGCGCAAAAAGAATCAGTGCATCGTGATTTCAGGAGAGAGTGGTTCTGGGAAGACTCAAAGCACAAACTTTCTTATTCATCACCTTACTGCCCTCAGTCAGAAAGGATTTGCCAGTGGCGTGGAACAAATTATTCTTGGAGCTGGACCAGTACTTGAGGTAAGTGGTAGCAATACTTTGATTACTCTTAAACATCTTTAAAAAGAAAGATTTTTGAATGTGAGAAAATAAAATGAAACTAAAGAGAAGTGTAGGCATTTTTAGTTACCAAGGAAAAGTGGAAGATGGGAAAGCAAAAAAAGCATTGTGGAAGATTGAAAGATGCATCAGTGGCATTAATTTTTCAAAGGGTGTCTTTGGACTATAGTGATGCAAAGGAAAGAGATTATATATATATCCCCCTGTAAAGGGAGATGGCAGGGACAGGACTCCTGTCTGTAATTGGGTTGTGGAAGCAGATAGTTGAGGAAAATATTCTTGTCAATATATTTGTATCTTTGCAACTGTAAAATCTGTGCCTAGCATTGAAATTCTAAGGGTTCATTTTTGAAAATGTAGAGAATATGGGAAAATATTTTTAGTTTTTTAATGTTTTAGAAGTAATACTGTCAAGGGTAGAAAGGAAAGAATACACTATATTTGTTTTAGAGTTGAAATATTAATGTTTTTTGAAAGAGATTTTTGTGAGGTATAATTGAGATACACTAAATTGCACATATTTAAAGTGTGCAATTTGATAAATTGGTATATACCCATTAAACCACCACCAAGCAAGATACTGAACATAACTGTCATCCCTAAAGTTTTCTCATATTCCTTTGTAATGCTGCTCCCTCACTCCATCTAGCCTACTCTTCTATAAGAAACTACTTTATGTACTTTATGTCAATGTAGGTTAGTGTGTATATTCTACAACTGTATATAAATGGAATCATATACTATGTGCTATATTTTTGACTTGTGTCACTTGATGTAATTATTTTGAGATTCATCTATGTTTTGTGTGTGTCAATAATTCATTCTTTATGCTGAGATAGTATTTCATTGTATGGACATACTACACTTGGTTTATTCATTCATCTTTTCATGGACATATAGGTTGTTTCTGGTTTTTGGCTATTACATGTAAAGTTGTATTCGAGTTTTTATGTCAACATACACTGTTCTTTTTCTTGGGTAAATACCTAGGAGTGGAATGAATGGGTACTCTTATAGGTATATGCTTAAGTTTTTTCTTTAAAAAATTTTTTATTATAGTTGATTTACACTGTTCTGTCTATTTCTGCTATACAGCAAAGCGAGCCAGTTATACCTATATATACATTCTTTTTCTCACATTATCCTCCCATCATGTTCCATCATAGTGATTGGATATGGTTCCCTGTACTATATAGCAGGATTATTGCTTATCCATTCTAAATGTAATAGTTTGCATCTACTAACCCCAAACTCCCAGTCTATCCTACTCCCTCTCCCTGCCCCTCCCACTTGGCAACCACAAGTCTCTTCTCCATGTCTATGAGTTTGTTTTTTTTCAATAAATAGGTTCATTTGTGCTGTGTATTAGATTCCAAATATAAGTGATATCAATATGATATTTGCCTTTTTCTTACTTCATTTAGTATGAGAATCTATAGTTCTATCCATGTTGCTGCAAATGATGTTATTTTGTTCTTTTTTTTATGGCTGAGTAGTATTCCATTGTGTATATGGACCACATCTTCTTAATTCATTCATTTGTCGTTGGATATTTAGTTTGTCTCCATGTCTTGGCTATTGTGAATTGTGCTGCAGTGAACTTAGGGGTGCATGTATCTTTTTGAATGTAAGTTTTGTCAGGATATATGCCCAGGAGTGGGTTTGCTGGATCATATGGTAGTTCTGTAAGTTTTGTGAGGTACCTCCATACTATTTTCCATAGTGGTTGTAGGAAGCATATGTATTTTTTGTTCTTTCTAAAATAGTACTGTGGTTTTATTTTAAGTAGGTGTAATAAAGTGTAATACATTATGCAGAGAAACCTTATTTCATTTATACTTTGATACAATTATTCTTTTCCTTAGGTCTTTGTCATTTTCAGTTTAGCAAGATTTAAGAAATAAATGTGTATAAACATATTAAGAAAATTTGCTGGCTCTAGAATGGGAAAGTGAAATCTGAATTTATAGAGCAGTAAGTTTTTAAAATTAAGATTTATTGTACTGAATAGCATATAGAACTATCTACTTGGTTTTATTTCAAATATTTACTTTACCTGAAGTTATAAGTAAATCGCCTTTCTATTATCTCTTTAACATTTTTTCTCTTTGAGCTGACCTAAACAGGATTTCTCATTAAAAAAAAATGAAATTAGTGAGAACTATTTATTTTGACAGGCCTTTGGAAATGCAAAGACAGCTCATAATAACAATTCAAGTCGTTTTGGAAAGTTTATTCAAGTAAATTACCAAGAAACGGGCACTGTACTTGGGTAAGTAGTAGTAGTAGGCTTTGGAGCATGTTTATATTTTTATGATCGCCCCCTCATAAATGATAGGTTATTTTTTATTTTTTTAATTAAAAAATTTTTTTTTGCTTTTTAGGGCTGTACCTGTGACATATGGATGTTCCCAGGCGAGGGATCTAATAGGAGCTATAGCTGCCAGCTTGAGCTGCAGCTGCTGGCCTACGCCACAGCCACAGCAACGTGGGATCCGAGCTGAGTCTATCTACACCATAGCTCACGGCTACGCCAGATCCTTAAGCCACTGAGTGAGGCCAGGGATCGAACCCACAACCTCATGTTTCTAGTCAGATTTGTTTCTCCTGCACCACGATGGGAACTCCTGCTTTTACTTTTTTAATTAAACACTTTAAAAAAAATGTTTTTTTGCTGTACTCGTAGCATCTGGAATTTCCAAGGCTAGGGATCAAACCCACAGCCCAGCTGAAATAAGAGCCACAGCAGTGACAACACTGGTTCCGTGACCTGCTAAGCCACAAGGGAACTCCTATTCATTGCTTTTTAATAATAGTGACATTGGTGTTTGTATTAAATTGTTTTCTTCTTAACTATTTTTTCTTTTGTAAAAGTTCAGACCTGAGTAGGGTTCTAAGAGTAGTGTAATACCGGTACACCCCTGACTTAGATTTATTTATTTATTTATTTATTTTTTGTTTTTTTGCCTTTTCTAGGGCTGAACTTGTGGCATATGGAGGTTCCTAGGCTAGGGGTCTAATCAGCGCTGTAGCCTCCAGCCTACATCACAGCCACAGCAACGCGGAATCTGAGCCGCATCTGTAACCTACACCACAGCTCACGGCAAGGCAACGCTGGATCCTTAACTCACTGAGCAAGGCTAGGGATCAAACCCGCAACCTCATGATTCCTAGTCAGATTCGTTAACCACTGAGCCACGATGGGAACTCCAGACTTAGATTTATTAATTGTTAGCAATTGTATGCATTTGTTTTATCTTTTTGTATTTGTACTTTCTGTACATTCATTTTTTAAAACTGTTTTTGAGTAAGTTGAGCATGTAACTTGACCCTCTAATTGCTATATTTCCTGAAGTAACCACAATGATGTTTTCCTACATAATACTATTTTATACTTAAGATATTTAATTTTGGTATAATAATAATTCTTATTATACAGCCTGTAATCAGAGTCCTCTGATTATGCCAACAATATTCCTTTTAACTTTTTTTGAATTAATAAACTATTTTTAGGACACTTGTGGGTTTATTCCAAAAATGAGTAGCAGTACCTAGTATTCCCATTTACCTCTTTACCCTGTCCCCTGGATTCCCCTATTAATATATTTATTTCATTAGTGTGTTCTATTTGTGGTTTACATTGAGTGGGTCTTGACAAATGTGTAAAGATAAGTATTCACTGTTACAATATTATATAGAATATTTGCAGTGCCTTAAAAATCCTCTGTGCTCTGCCTGTTATCCCTTTCTACCCACTAACCTTTGGTAATCACTGTAGCCACTGAATTCGGTGGTATTGAGCCTGGAAAAATAATGTCTGTGTCATAGGAAGGTCTTGTGTCTCACACAAGTTTTGAACTTCTGACTTTATTTTGCTTTATTGAAAGCAAAAAGAAAAAGTCTTGGGAGTTTATGAATTTAATATGGATGATGCTAACTGTGTCCATAACACAATTGTAATGGTAAATGTACTCTGGATAATATTTTTTATCCTTTTGTACCTTCTCTGTTAAAATATTTGTCTACTTTATATTAAATTTTATTATTTATATCACCAATTTTGTTTTTCTTCTAGTGCCTATGTTGAAAAGTATCTACTGGAGAAGTCCAGACTTGTTTATCAAGAGCATAATGAACGGTACATATTTTATTTGTATCATGCAGATTGACTTTTCAGATCTTTGTATATTATGACCTTTAATTCCGTTTACACTATGCATCACTTTATATGTATTTGCTATTTCTGTCATGGGTAGAATACTATACTTCTTTAAAGAGGCTACTAAGAGATTTTTTAAGTACATAAAACTGTTGTCTTTTCTAAATTCTAGGCAAACTATCAGAATAGGAAAACTACTATCTAAGGTGGCATCTTTTTGTGAGCATTGTGTGTTTGGACCCTTTGCCATGTCTTAGTGTTCTTTTTCTAATTTGAGAAAAGTTTTAAATAAAGCTCTTAATTTCATTATAATATTTGAGGTATATGGCACTTCAGAGATGATATATACATCTTCCTTCAGATGAAGAAGTCAGATATCAGAGAGGTAAATGATTTGCTTCATGTTACAGTGTTACAAATTAAGAGCCAGAGTTTGAAGTTAAACAAACCTACATTCAGATATTGGCTATACCTTGGGCATTTCACCTAACTCCTCTGCTTCTTAGATATTTATTTCTATTTTACAGGTGGAAAACTATCCTATTGTTATTTAGAGGATTAAATGAAGTAACATTTAAAAATGCTTGGTGTAGTTCTTATGTTTAAACAGGTTCAGAAATTAAACATTAATTATAATGAATTACCTGCAAGGTTAGGCCTAGGACTCAGACTTTGGTGTTAATTTTTTTGTGGCTAACTGATGAGGAAATCTGAACTAGAGGTCAGAGAACATAACTTGGTATGATTTTAATCCCTTTAAATTTATTCATACTTGTTTTATAGTCTGACATCGTCTATCCTGGAGAATGTTCCATGAGTACTTGAACTCATGGAAAATATTTATCCTGGATGGAGTATTCTATAGAAGTCTGTTAGATTTAGTTGCTATTTAGAATATTTCAAGTCCTCTTTCTCGTTGTTGATCTTCTATCTGGTTCTGTTTCTTAATGAAAGTGGATGTTGAAATAGCTCAGCATTATTGTTGAATTGTTTATTTTAATTCTAATATTTGTTTCATGTATTATGGGGCTTTGTTTTTAGATGCATTTATGTTTAGAATTGTTACATATTTTTGAGATTGACCTTTTTGTTATTATAAAATAGCCTTTACATCTGGTAAGACAATTTTTAAAAAATTTTATTGGAGTATAGTTGACTTACAATGTTGTATTAGTTTCACATGTACAGTGAAATGAATCAGTTTTACATATATGACAATTTTTGTGTTAGTCTGTTTTGTCTTTTGTTTACTATTTTGTTGAAAATTGGACATTTTAAATAATAATTGAACGTTTAAAATAATCTTGTGGCAGCTCTAGAAATTGTTTTTTTTTGTTTCTTCTGTTTGTTTTGTGAACTTTTTGAGCTAATTTGAAGTCCATTTTCTTTTTCAAATATAGCCATTAAAGTATTGGCTTGGTTAGCTTAATTGTCAGCTAATGATTGAACAGAGTTCCTTAAATAAGCTTGGAAACAGTAAGTCTCCTAGTCTTTGCCTCTAGGCTCTCCATGTGTATTAGGCTATGACTTCTAAGACCCAGGTAGGCATTTTACAGTTCTGCCTTAGCTTTTACTTCCTGCATGTGCAGACATTCAAGGTTCATGATAGGTGAGAGCTTGGTATCTCCTATTGTGTTTGCTGAGTGGACATGCATCCCTGGGCATGGGCACAACCTTATGCATACACAGGGCCTTCTAAATTCCCAGGAATATATTGGAGCTTTTCAAAGCCTATTTGGAGACCTCATTTCCCAGCTTTTTCCTTTAAGTTTCTGATTAGCCTACTGTTTGCCCCAACATATATTCATTGCTTCAGGCTCCTGCTGTGTTCAAAAATTGCCTATAATTGTTTCCTACAAATGGCTATGAGGCAAAGACTTTTATACGGGCTAACTATGAGTCAGGTCAGATAAAGACAGTTTTGAAAATGGCTTCTTCCAGGGAACTACCAGACAGTTCAAATGATAGTATTTCTCAGGGAATGAGGCTATGAACGAACCCCAACTCTCTTCTGTCCTCTTCTGGAGGCTGCCAGGCTTCTGGTGTCTACTTCAGTTGTAAGTGGTTAGTATTGAAGGCTACCATGGGTCTGATAAGCAGGAGATGGAATAGAGCATGTTAAAACATCACCAAGCTTTAGTTTTTACTGAGATTCAGTTGTTTTTCTTGTATAAATACTCTCTGGATTGCTCTAGAATTTGCTTAATTTCTAGAGTTAATTCTGACAAATTTGCCAGTTTTCTAATCTGTGGAGGAGAGACTTTTCAGAAGTGTTTCCTTTACTGTATTGCTGCCTTCAACCTTCTCTTTCATATTCAGCATGCAAAAATTATTTTATTTTGTAGCACTTAAATATTGAATTTATCAGCTTTGAATTTAAAAAATGAAGCAAAGCTGAAAGAGTTTTAGTAATTAATGTTTGCTTTTTTTTGTTCTTCCTGTTGAATGATAACCGTACACCATATATCATTATAAAGCCATACTTCTTTTTACTTGTTTCCGACAGGAACTATCATGTATTCTATTACCTTCTGGCAGGAGCAAGTGAAGAAGAGAGATTAGCATTTCATCTTAAACAACCAGAAGAATATCATTATCTCAATCAGGTGAGAGAAAAGCATTTTGAAATTAGGTCATTATTAAGTTTTAGCTCTTGAGAAGCTTTTTTTCGTAGTACTTTTTATTTTTCTTAGTATTTCCAAAACCTGGTTGGTAGTGGATATTAACTAGCATTTCATATATGCAGTCTAAAATTTTGTGTGATGCAATTCTCAAATTTAAAAATTATTATTCTTATACGAATTGTAAAAAGTTATTTTTATGTGTGCCTTTTGCTTTTTGTGAGACTCTTAAGAGAATAATAAACAGTTTATAGGTACCTGTAATTTAGGAAAATAGTTTACTCTTTCCCAAAGTGATTTACCTTTTACAGATCACAGCGTGTTAAATGTTACTAATGATTAATGCTTGCTCTTAACAAAGAATTTCTGATGCATGTTTTGAAGTCTAATACGTTTACCTCTGCATGATATTATGATAACTGACTTAGAGTATGATTATTTTTATAATTTAGTGATTGATCAACCATTTAATATGAAAATTTGTTAAAGGAAGTGACTTAGAGAATTTGTATTTTACCTTTAACCTCAAAATTCAGCCCTAAACTTCCATAATAAGGAGTAATTCTCAAAACTTTTCATTGCATTGGTTTCTTCAATTTTATTTCTCATAGTAACACAAATCCTAGAACCAATGATAATGAAATTGTTCTGACAGTAGATCATTTAAATAGCAGATTGTCTTCCCTCATTTTTTAAATTGCTTGAAGTAAGATGTAATGTCTATGGAAAGAAATTCCTTTATGGCAATTTAAAAAATCCTTATGAGGGTTTCGTAAGGAAAGTGACACTTTGCCTATGTATTTAGGGTTATGAAAATAGCGTCTCATAGTTTTTAACAAGAAATAGAGCACACTGTATAACTGATATTTTCTGATAATTTTGAAACTATGTATTTATATAAACTGACAAAACTTTGTATTGAGAATACTATATTGAGAATTTCAGAATTATTTAAAATATCACCTCTGATATAATAGTAGGCATTTTTACTGTATTTAATTAAGTATATTAAAAAAATTGTTTTAGCTTCTGAGTTTTTTTCCCTTCCCTATTTAAACTGTTTGTCTTATATTTGGGTGATTAAATAATTTCCTTTTTAAAAAGTAGTGATTTCTCATAAATGAGCTGATAATTGTTGGTATTAGAGAAATTCAGAGTTTATTGAAATTCTTTCAGATTTTTTTTTGTATTCAGTGGCCATACCATACATATTCTTGTCATAAGGTCAGTATTCAGAGACTGTAGCACTCAGCAGTTACTGTAAATTTCAGAGTCATTAAACACTAACAAGTATGGATTCGTTTTAATAATATATGATCTCCCAGAATCTGAGTGTTTACTAGTTGCTTCTTGTTTTGTGCTGCTATACCAATTAACTTTCTTTGGATAACAGCAGTGTTGCCTGAACACTACATCTAAGAGAAGATTAAAGAAGTATAATAATCATTACTTCTACCTAACTAATCTGCCTTACTTTCAGATAACAAAGAAACCCCTCAGACAGAGCTGGGATGATTATTGCTATGACTCTGAGCCGGTCAGTACAAGTACCTAAATATTCTGTGTTCCTGTTAAAGGACCCTCACTTCACTCATTTGCCTCTGTCTGCGAGTTAGAAAGAGAATCAGTTGATATACAAAGAATCTAGGAAAGGAGATAAATTAGTGTTTAATTTATCTGTATGTGTATGGTTTGTTGATTAAAAACCAGTCAGTTTATCTTTTTTTGGATATTTTTGCTAATATTTAGACTCTATTCAGTATTAGACAGTATATTGATTGCATTCCTGATTTCTGCACTGATATGAATCCTTATGAACTATATGGGTTTTTTCCCCTTGAGATTTATTTTTTTTCAATTCTTTTTTAATAGTTTAATTACTAAATAGTATTTATTGTTTATTTTTAAAAGTTACATCCTACCTGTTTTATGTGTCAGTTAACACTCTTTTCATATAATGAATGCATTTTTTTTTTCAATTAAAAGAGAGGCTGTGGCCTTTATGTATTTTTCCAAAAATTAAGAATTGAAATTCTTGTAAGTAAAATTATATTTTAAATTGAGTAATTAAGGGCATATATGATATAATGTAAAATGCGTAGGTAAATTTAGCTTTATTTGTTATATTTTATACGAACAAGTTTAATTATTAAAAAGAACACAAAAATCTTTTTCCTTTAATTTGCAATTATTTCTGATGCGAAGGCTGCAAACGTGCTAATCTATATCTACTCATTAACTAATAACTAATTTATTAACTATTCCTCTTGGAAACGTAACACGTCTTAATCCTTGCTTTAAATAATCATCACTTTAGTTCTCACTATGTGTATTTACAAACTCCGCTAATTGCAAACCAAGCCTGTTTTAGAGTTGAGAAAGATTAGTAATTATGACATTACTTTTTCCCTTTGGTTTAATTCCATTACCGTTTCTTAATGAATCTGATCATTTTTAGTTTCAGATTTAATATTTTGAGAGTTCCCGTCGTGGCTCAGTGGTTAACAAATCCAACTAGGAACCATGAGGTTGCGGGTTGGATCCCTGGCCTTGCTCAGTGGGTTAAGGATCCGGCGTTGCCAAGAGCTGTGGTGTAGGTTGCAGACGCGGCTCGGATCCTGCGTTGCTGTGGCTCTGGTGTAGGCCGGCGGCTACAGCTCCAATTAGACCGCTAGCCTAGGAACCTCCATATGCCACAAGTGCGGCCCTAGAAAAGGCAAAAAGACAAAAAAAAAATAATATTTTGGAAAATAAATTTTAAATATTTAAATTTAGAGATACTGATAAACTTTAGTAGAAACATTTTATGCTGTTTTGCCACTCTTGAGAAGCTTCCATCTTTTGCTTATTACACCAAGTGACTGTGCTTTGGGAAGGAGGTAAGAGACTGAAAAACTCACATGGCAAACATAAGCTTGATTGCCTGTAGAGAGCTTATAGTGAAATTGCGAACTGGTCTGCTATTTAATGCTTAAGAATTTCGGGACTGTGAAGTAGACAAAACCTGACTTTTGCATACATGGCTCATTTAATTCTAGTTTTGAGAACCTGAGCAGGT
Organism: Catagonus wagneri; assembly: GCA_004024745.2. Classification (NCBI taxonomy): domain Eukaryota; kingdom Metazoa; phylum Chordata; class Mammalia; order Artiodactyla; family Tayassuidae; genus Catagonus; species Catagonus wagneri. Next base: position 9,801,213 of record PVHT021183528.1, read on the forward strand.
CACTTATTCCTTTGTTTCTACCACTTGTCTAAGGGGATAATAATGGTCTTTAACTTCCGTGAGTGTTAAATTAGTACATCTAAAGAGCTCGATAGATTGTTTAGTACTTATTAAGTGCACAATAAATGTTGCCACCATTGTTGCCACCATTGAAAGCATCATTACCCATCTTTTCCTTTTAGAGGAACTTTGTAGGCAGACTCTGCTACTCCCTTAACATTACTTTCATCACATTTATTGTGTTTTCAAATCTATTATAATTTGAATTTTGATTAATTTCTGTTGCTTTTTCCTGCAAGTTAATTAATGAAAGCAAGCAGTCTATCTGACTGTTGATGATCTGTTGCTTTATTCTTTACTCTTAGCTCCTCCTCATAGTATATTTGGGGGCAATATACTATTTTGTTTTTCTCCGAATTACTAGAACTTATATGATTAGCACTATAGGAAGAGGATTTGAGGAAGCAATTTGTGCTGTATTACTTATCATACATTATATGGAATTGTATAAATGATCCTAAGGGGAACTCTTTGCTTTTAACAAGGGACTTTGTTGTTGCCCATTATATGGTAATTATCCTTTTTTGTTGGGGGGGTATTTTAGGGCCGCACTTGCGGCATATGGAAGTTCCCAGGCTGGGGATCGAATTGGAGCTACACTTGTCAGCCTATGCCACAGCCATAGCAACACAGATCCGAGACACGTCTGTCACCTACACCACAGCTCATGGCAATGCTGCATCCTTAACCCACCAAGTGAGGCTAGGGATTGAACCTGCATCCTCATGGATCCTAGTTGGGTTTGTTAACTTCTGAGTCATGAAGGGAACTCCCAAAGGTTACCCTTTTATTTTTATTTTTATTTTTTTACATGATTTTTTATTTTTTCTGTCATAGCTGGTTTACAGTGTTCTCTCAATTTTCTACTGTACAGCAAGGTGACACAGTCACACATACATATATACATTCTTTTTCTCACATCATGCTTCATCACAAGTGACTAGGTATAGTTCCCAGTGCTATATAGCAGGATCTCATTGCTCATCCATTCCAAAGGCAATAGTTTGCATCTATTAACCCCAAATTCCCAGTCCATCCCACTCACTCCCCCTCCCTCTTGGCAGCCACAAGTCTGTTCTCCAAGTCCATGATTTTCTTTTCTGTGGAAAGGCTCATTTGTGCCATGTATTAGATTCCCGATATAAGTGATATCATATGGTAATTGTCTTTCTCTTTCTTATTTCCTTCACTTAGTATGAAAGTCTCTAGTTCCATCCATGTTGCTGCAAATGGCATTATTTTTTTTTTATGGCTGAGTAGTATTCCATTGTATATATACCACATCTTCTTAATCCATTCATCTGTTGATGGACATCTGAGTTGTTTCCATGTCTTGGCTATTGTGAGTAGTGCTGCAATGAACATACAGTTATCCTTTTAATACAAGCTCAAGCAACATGGGAGATAGCAGAGGATTTAGAACTGGTTAGATTTTAGTTTGGCCACCCCTGTTATTTGGGTAACTTATTTAACCTCTGAGTCTGTTTTCTCCCCTGTAAGTGTCATACAATTAAGTATACATACACATAACTCCTTGTGTCTTGGGGATTTAGAGATTATATGTAGCAAGTGACTCTCATATTGATGTGTATGTAGGATGTATTTAGTAAATGCTAATATATTCTCTTTTTAAAATGGTAATAATCTGTTCAAATAGTTTTACCTTAAAGCTGGTTCTGAATAACTTCAGTAATATCAAGGGTTAGTTTTGCCTAATATTAATGTTTTTCTGAACCAAGCTTTAAATGATTTTAGGGTCCAGGTGTAAGGCCTAGTTTAGTGAGAATTGCCCTAATAGGTCTCAGAATGCTGTCGTTCCATCATTCTGTGGAGAGATTAGAACTTACTATCTCATTGAGAGCAAGCTCCCGTTGTGGTCATTACTACCTTTATAAGAACCCAACCATTTTTATAGCACCTGTACTCCCGTTTTCTGTGAAGTAGACCTGCTGCAGTGCTTTTAGGGATCCTTATGCAATTTGAGCAAGAGCCTTTGAATCCATGATGTTTGCTTTCTCTTCAAGTGTTTCTACAGCATAAAAATTCCTAACTGCTATTCAGTATACAACAGTTTATAAGTTCATGGTCACTCCCTCAAATAACTGCCTTTTTGGCTTTATGCCAGTCTAATATGAGGTGTCTTGCATGCTGTACAACTTCATTTGCATGTATTTTTTCATTTAAAAGCTACTTAACATCCATATTATGTTTGATCATTGGTTGTGGTTAGTACCTTTCATATAAGAAGCAACGGTGGTTCAGAATTTAAATGACTTTCCCCATCGTGATGAAGCAAGTTAATAGTGTAAATTGGGATTCAAATCAGGCTATATTCTTTATATTCTTTCTTCTTAAATGATCTTGAGCATTTTACTAACTCTTAAGGTCAGTTATTCAGATTCATGTCCTGTATAATCACCTGGTAGCTATTAAAAAGTGATTTTTTTTTAAACACCATTCTAAGAAATATAGACACTGTAGAAAAAAATGTGTAATTTGACTCTACCCTTCACTTTCTTTCCCAGGTAAATGGTTACTACATGCCAGGCTTATTGTAGGTATTTGTAAATGAGAAAGGGTTCATCCTCTCATACAAAGGGAAAAAGGGCTGATAGCATGAAGGAACATTTTGGTAGGTTTGTGGGGAGAGTGCAGTGATGTATTGTCAAGTAAGATTAGAATCTGAGCTGAGTTTAACAAGAGGAACCACCTATCTTCTTCCAGTGGAAAGGGTTGTAACATGTTGTTTAGTTCCCTGCCTTATTCTTTGACCCTTACCATTTCATTGTTTTCTGAATGACCTCTAACAGTGAGTATTTGTATCTTGGTGCTCAAAGGCTTTGCTCAGAACCCTGGAAGGCCTTGTGCTCTTGCATGGCCCTCTAGAAGTGCCTGGGAATTAACAGCTTCCTCTTCCTATCTCCAGAAGCCCTCAACCAATAATTGATAGGAGATGGTATATACGTGTTCCAGCTCCTTGACCTTTCTGTTTTTTAATACTGTTTCCCATAGATTACTTAGGGATTAAATTAAGTCCAGTTACCCACTGTGGTAACTACTTTAATATTGTACCCTGTTTAGGCTACATTGCCTTCCCTATTTTACGTACCTATTCCACTACTACTTGTATTGAATCTTGGTTTGGAAATCTCCTTCCATAGGAACTCAGATTAAGATAAAAATATTTCTGGTCTGGTAGATTAGTTTTTCTAATACCATTGTCATCAGGGAAATAGATGTTAAGTAGAAGTATTTAAAAATTAATTATGATTTTGGTCTTCACTAAGACCACTTTGTATTTCTGATTTGATTATGGAAAACAGAAAGTATAAATATATTTATATTTTAGTACTTTTTTCAGTTTACTTTCTCGATATTTTATTTTATTTTATATTTTATTTATTTATTTGTCTTTTTGCCTTATCTAGGGCTGCACCCCTGGCATATGGAGGTTCCCAGGCTAGGGGCCTAACAGGAGCTGTAGCCGCCGGCCTTTTGCCACAGCAACACGGGATCTGAGCCACGTCTGCAACCTATACCATAGCTCACGGCAACGCCGGATCCTTAACCCACTGAGCAAGGCCGGGGATCGAACCTGCAACCTCATGGTTCTTAGTCAGATTTGTTAACCACTGAACCATGACAGGAACTCCTCAGTATTTTATAAACATTGTTTTATTCATTTTTGGGACAGATAATAACAATGGTCAGTTATGAGCATCATTGCTGTATCTTTGAATTTACACAAGTGAAAAGATAGTTTTTTTTCCCCTCACTTATTTGTTGTAGAGGACTTTTACCAAATCATAAAATGAGTAAGCTGTTTGTAGTTTCGAGCTGAGGAGAAGAAGAGGTTTTAAAAAGCTTTACTGCAGGTAAAATAAAAATGTGTTAACTTAAAATTTTTTAGTGGGAAGGATGTTGGCATGTCTATAGAAATGTATCTTAAAATAACTTACCAAAAATTTTATAGTCAGAAAATTAAATGCATGGGTTCACAGAAAGACCCTTTCTTGAGAGTGAATTTAGTTTTTTTTTTTTTTTTTGTAAGGGCTGCACTTGTGCATGTGGAGGTTCCCTGGCTTGGGGTTGAATTGGAGCTGCAGCTGCCAACCTGTAGCCGGCAAAACCATAGCAATGAAGGATCTGAGCCACGTCTGTGACCCACACCACAGTTCTTGACAACAACAGATCCTTAAAACCCACTGAGCAGGCCAGGGATCAAACACACATCTTCATGGATCCTAGCCGGGTTCATTTCTGCTAAGCCACAGTGAGAACTCTTGAATTAAAATTTTTTTTTAATTTTTTTGTCTTTTTAGGGCTTCACCTGTGGCATATGGAGGTTCCGAGGCTGGGGGTCGAATCGGGGCTGCAGCCGCCAGCCTATGCCACAGCCACAACATCTTTGGATCAGAGTCACGTCTGTGATCCACACTACATGTTACGGCCACAGTAGATCCTCAACCCATTGAGCAAGGCCAGGCATTGAACCCACATCCTCATGGATGCTAGTCTGGTTCGTTACCTCTGAGCCATGATGGGAACTCCCTGAATTTAAAATTTTAAAGTATGCATGTGTACCTTTCCATATAGGGAATAAAAATATTTTTAATAGCATTCTAAGACTTATTTTAAACTTTAATATATTCATTAACTCATTCTTACAGTGCCTAAAATAGGTTGTACATGGTAGATACTTAATACTTTTTAAAAAATAAATGAGGGCTTTTTTTATGTCTTAAGAAGGAATGTCTTATTTAGTTAAATAATTCATTGATTATTTATTTACTTCAAAAATTATCCACTCTCTTTTTGGCACTGACTCGATATTGGAGATCTATAGTGAATGAGACTATAGTTCAATAAGTTATAGTTAACTATCACTATAGAAAAGTAAGTTAACTTTTCTCTTTCACAATCACCGAAGCAAGGATCTCAAAAGTAACTTAAGATAAAGAGCTAGCAGACAGAATAAATTAAATAACTAGACAGTTATTTAATATATTAACTATTCTGTTAGCTAGCTGTGTATTTGTTAAGTTATTAAGTTATAGTTAACTATTCACTTATTCTGTAGTGAATAGTTCATATGTTCATTGAGTATTCAATAGAATATAGGAGGATAGGCATTAAAAATAAATACATGTGAGGAGATTTTTGAAAATGTAAAGGAATGTGAGAACATATAGTAAAGTGATTTAAAGGCATATTATTGTTTTAAAGTTTTAGATTATGTGTATAGTGTTACTGTTTGACTTTTGGGGGAACTGAAATGCAAGAGTTGCTCTAAAAGAGTAATACTTTTTTGTTTGGTAGTCCATAACTATTTTTACTGACTCATATCATGTGTGTCCTCTGCAGGTTTTAATACTTTCACATATGCTTCTTTTTTTCACTTATTTATTACCATATTATTTATGTTATTTGTTAGGGACTATTTATATCTAATATTGATATAATGTAAACATCTTTATATTATAAAAATGTCAGCTCCATTTCTCAACTAAATTACTACCTCTTCTAAAGTTTATTTTTGTATCCCAGGATATAGTTCAGAGCCTTATGTATAGGTGGGCATTTATTAAATTTTTGTTGAATAAAATTTGTGGAATTGAGCTCTCTTAAATGCTTTGGATCTCCAAGACTCTTCAGAACCACTCAGAATCAAACCTGGTGTCAGAATGTTTTACAAGTATTGCTAGCTCTTTATCTTAAGTTACTTTTGAGATCCTTGCTTTGGTGATTGTGAAAGAGAGAGAAAAGTTAACTTACCGGTGTTTTGGTAACTGTGTGTTTAGTTTGCATACTTGTAAGATAAAAGGCCTAATGTATTTGGCAGTATCTAAATATTTCACCAGCTGTAATTTTTATACATAGGTATACTTATCTGAAATTACTATATTTCTTTTTTTTTTTTTTTGTCTTTTTGCCTTTTATGTGGAGCCGCACCCACGGCATATGGAGGTTCCCAGGCTAGGGGTCTAACAGGAGCTGCAGCTGCCAGCCACAACCACAGCAACGTGGGATCCGAGCCACATCTGCAACCTACACCACAGCTCATGGCAACGCCGGATCCTTAACCCACTGAGCAAGGCCAGGGATTGAACCTGCAACCTCATGGTTCTTAGTCGGATTCGTTAACCACTGAGTCACGAAGGGAACTCCTGAAATTACTATATTTCTGAGTGGCTTATGCTACTTTTGATTCAATAGGTAATCTTGATTTTTCTCCCTCTATTTTCTTAAAAAAAGCAGGATTGCTTCACAGTGGAGGGGGAAGATTTGAGGCATGACTTTGAACGTTTACAACTAGCCATGGAAATGGTAGGATTTCTTCCCAAGACGCGAAGACAGTGAGTTTATTTATTATATATTCTTGTATCTTCAGTAGAGAACAAATTATGATGTATTTTCAAAAAATTCCCCTTCCTTGATTGTTTGAAATTATTTTCTGATATTCTTTTTGTTTATTTATATTTTTGGTCTTTTTGACTTATCTAGGGCTGCACCCGTGGCATATGGAGGTTCCCAGGCTACGGATCTAACAGGAGCTGTAGCTGCCGGCCTTTGCCACAGCCACATCCACGCAGGATCCGAGCCACGTCTGCAACCTTTGCCACAGCTCATGGCAATGCCAGATCCTTAACCCACTGAGCGAGGCCAGGGATCGAACCCTCAACCTCATGGTTCCTAGTTGGATTCGTTAACCACTGAGCCACGACGGGAACTCCGATTTTCTGATATTCTTGATCCGTTGCCTCCTCCATCTTAAATTTACTTTAAATTAGAAAATTAATTTTTTAATAAGACTTCTTTTGAATTGCTTTCTTTTGTCATAAATTGTTTGAGAGTCTGTTGAAAACTGGAGCTCTTCTTACTGTAAAATGCAGTCCATAAACATTTGTGTATTATTGCCAAAGTTCATGATGCCCTCCAAACCGCTCCGTTTACCTTACTTAAAAACTGTTTTTTTATAACTCCTTGTTTTCTATATCATTGATCTTTAATCTTATTGACATGCATACCTATCAGTAAAGAAAAATTTTCCATATCTTTCGATTGTAAATTTACATATGTTGCATTGTACTAAATATATTTTTTGTAAATATAAACAAAATAAAAATATAAAAAGGTTGAGATAAAGATGAAATAAATTGTATTTAAAATAAAACAAACTATTTAAAATTAGACACAACCTTGAGAGCAAGGATTCTTGTTTATATTTATAAATCCTTTTTTTTTATTGTCTTTTGTCTTTTTGGGGCTGCACTTGTGGCATGTAGAGGTTCCCAGGCTAGGGGTCTAATCAGAGCTACAGCTGCAGGCCTACGCCACAGCCACAGCAACGCGGGATCCGAGCTGCATCTGCGACCTACACCACAGCTCACAGCAACGCTGGATCCTTAACACACTGAGCAAGGCCAGGGATCAAGCCCACAACTTCATGGTTCCTTGTTGGATTTATTTCCACTGCGCCGTGATGGGAACTCCCTATATTTATAAATCTTTTTATATGAATTATAGTATATTTGATTGTATGACTTTATTATTGTTAGAGAATATGCATTACATATTTGTGTGTGAGAACACATTATTGTGATTATTGAACCCAAATAGTTTAACTTGTAATTATATAAATTATTACTGAAAATCATTTTTAAAAAGTGACTCATATATTTGTGTTTTTATGTTTTGAGTTATATTAGTCTTTATATTTCAGTTGATGCTGAGTTTCCTCTCTAACTCAGAATGTTTTTAAGAATTATTCCTTTATAATTGATGTATATTGTGTTTGAGTCATGGTCAAATTCAAACATTTAAAAATTTTAAATTATTTGAAAAATTACACCAATAAATTAGATGCTGATTCAGAACCTCTCAAAGTATAGCTGTTAGGTTCTTAAAGCAATATCTTTGTTTTATTTAAAATACTTCCTAATTTTAGGAAAATACAGTTAAAATTTCATTAGCATAGACTCATTGTGAGGAAATAACTGGACAAGGCTCAAAGATGAGTGTATATACAGATTTCTGGGAAGGGCTTTTTTAGATGGTGTGTTCAACTGCGTTAAATCCCTTTGAGATGTCATGTAAGTTAAGGATATACTTGTTTTAGTTACATGGAGGTTTTTGGTAACTTGCGAGATGTTTTTTTTTGGGGGAGGGTTGCACCCATGGCATATGGAAGTCCCTGGACCAGGGATTGAATCCAAGCCGCAGCTGCAACCTATGCTGCAACTGTGACAATACCAAATTCTTAACCTACTCTACCGGGCTGGGAAATGAACCTGTGACTCCACAGTAACCTGAGCCACTGCAGTAGGATTCTTAACAGCAGGAACTCGCTATGAGACATTTTAGTGACAGGCAGGTACCAGAGTATGATAGTAAATAAGGAATGACAAAGTGAAAACTAGGAGTGTAAGTTAACATTTCAGTAAGCTTGTTTGTGAAGGGAAGGAGAAGGTGTGGGAACTAGGATGGGTTGTTTAAAATAAGAGGAAAGTGAGATTATTTTGAAAGTTCTTGTCAAGTTCAGGTGAGAGACAGAAATAGGTATAATGTTCCAGAGTAAACTGAGTTCATGAGGTGTGGAGTACAAGTGTAGGGTAGCTGTTGGTTGGAGGAGGGGCAAGTGTTCTGAGAGAGGAGGGAATGACAGTCCAGTTGTAGATGTTTCACACTAAGGGCCTGATATTAGATAATATACCCAAGCGGCCTCATACTGTTTTTTAAAAAGCATTCATAATATGATGGGCAGTATAATATGATATAGCAAACACTTTAAGAACTATAACTAATACTAAAAAATCACCTAGGTTACTTTGTTAAAAAATACAGATGCCCAGGCCAAGGCCTTTCCTTAAAAGATTCTGATTCAGTAGATCTGAAATAGACAGTGTAGAGAAAGGGCAGGATGAAAAGCATTTAGAGTCATAGACTTTTGAAACACTACACAGATTCAGACAATAGTAAGAAGTCCCTTTCAAACAATGATATCTGGCAGGTGATAAAATGCCGAAAGTAGGGTTCTGTAAAGCACTTTGCACCATGCCTGACATAGTAAACATTCAGTAAATTTTAGTTATTATGATTATTGTCTTCGTATTTCTTATTTTTCTGAAGACGACTTTGTATCCGTTAATTTGCTTAATTAGAATTTTGGAATGAAATAAGCTTGAGAATGCACACAAGCAAGTTGTAATTTATGGTTTTATTTTTACAGGATTTTCTCTCTTCTCTCAGCAATACTACATTTGGGTAATATCTGTTATAAAAAGAAGACATACCGGGATGACTCCATAGATATCTGTAATCCTGAAGTTCTACCTGTTGTCTCAGAATTATTAGAAGTGAGTGATTACATTCTCAGTTATCATTTCAAATACTAAGTATCTTCTCAGTTTTTATTTTGTGTAAATATTTTGTAGGTATAAATGGATTAATGCTTTTTATTAATAGTGTTACTCCAGAAGACAGAATTTTTGCTTTGTATGTGACAGAATCTTTAGACGATTTCTGTTTTCTCCCCTGCCTTCCCCTGCCCCGAATATCCAAATTCCTCAATTTGCACTGTTTCACTCTAGACTATATCATGTTCCAGACCTTTGTAATTTTCTCCCCGTATTTGAGATAATTCTTATACTAGGATTTTGGTTAAACTTAGCTTAAAAGGGGTATAATTTTTATAGGTTCTTTCCTCTAACAGAACAAGGAAATTTCATCTGATTATATCCACATATCTACAAATATTTTTACGTAACCATCTGTACCTATAAAAAGTTAATAATCTTTACAGAAAAGGAAATCATAAACAAAACAAAAAGCCTGTGAACTGGGAGAAAATATTTGCAAACTATGTGATCAGCAAAATTTCCAAAGTATACAAACATCTCATATAGCTTGATACCAAAAACCCCACAACCCAATCAAAAAATGGGCAGAAGACCTAAACAGATATATCTCCAAAGAAGACATACAGATAGCCAACAAGCTCAACACTGCTAATTATTAGAGAAATGCAAATCAAAACCACAGTGAGGTATCACCTCATGCAGGTCAGAATGGCCATCATCAAAATGTCTACAAATAACAAATGCTGGAGAGGATGTAGAAAAAAAAAAGGAAACTCTCCTATGCTGTGGGTGGGAATGTAAATTAATGTAGCCACTATAGAGATCAGTATGAAGATTCCCTAAAAAACTAAAAGTGGAGTTACCATATGATCCTGCAATCCCACTCATAGGGATGTATCTGGAGAAAACTCTTAACTCAGAAAGACACACGCACCTTAATGTTTGTAGCAGCACTATTCACAGTAGCCAAGGCGGGGAAGCAGCCTAAATGTCCATGGACAGATGAATGGATAAAGAAAATGTGGTACATATATACAGTGGAATATTACTCAGTCATAAAAGGAATAAACGAATGCCATTTGCAGCAACTTGGTTGGACCTGGAGATTATCATACTAAGTAAAGTAAGTGAGACAGAGAAAGTTATCATATATATCAAATATCATGTAATATCATTTATATGTGGAATCTAAAAGCATGATACAAACGAACTTTTTTACAAGATAGAAACAGACGCACAGACTTCAAAAACAAAATGCCAAAGGGGAATGGTAGGGGAGGGATAAATTAGGAATTTGAGTTTAACAGATAAACACTACTATATATAAAATAGATAAATAGCAACAAGGACCTACTGTGCAGCACAGGAAGCTATATTCAATATCTTATAATAACCTATAATAGAAAAGAATATGAAAAACAATACATATTTACATACGTGTGTGTATAACTGAATCACTTTGGTGTACACCTTAAACATTGTAAATCAACTATACTTCAATAAAAAAAATAAAAATTAGGAAATTCCTTTGTGGTACAGTGGGTTAAAGGATCTGGCATTGCTGTAGCTGTAGTTCAAGTTATAATTTGCAGCTGCAGCACAGGTTTGATCCCTGGCCTGGGAACTTACAAATGCCGTGGGTGCAGCCAAAAACAATTTTTTTTAAAAAGATAAACATGAGATCATACTGTTTCTAACTAATCCATTACCACATATATCATCCTAGCCTTCTTCCCTTTGCTTATCTGTAAACTTCCACTCTAACAATGCGAACACTGTTTCTCACCAATCTGCTGTTCATTTAGTTATTCAGTCAATTTTAGTATACCCGAATAGCGGTATTAGAATTTTTAACTCATACTCCTGTGGGAAATGACATTATCAAGTCATTTTACCTCTAGTTTTACAGACTCATTTATTTCCAAAATACTTCAGCACCTTTCCTTTCCACCCCCTACACTGAGGTTCTGTATATTTGTCATACAGTGCTCGTGTCATGGTCTGTGTTCCTTCCTACGACTCCCCCAGTGTCTTAAATAATTTTCTAAAAATTTGTGTAATTAAGATTCACTCTTTTTGCTGTGTGGTTTGTGACAAATGCATAACATCGTGTATCTTCCACTACAGTATTGTATAAAACAGTTTCACGGCCCTAAAAATTCCCTGTCTTTCACCTCTTCAACCCCTCCCACCAAACTACTGATCATTTTACTAGCTCTGTAGCTCTGATCATTTTACTGGCTCTTTTCTAGAATGTAATATAATTGGAATCATATAGCATGCAGCCTTTTCAGACTGATTGTATCACTTAGAAATATTCATTTCAGATCTGTGTCTTTTACTGTCTTGAAAGCTCATTTCTCTTTATTGCTGGGCAATACTCCATGGTTATGGATGTACTACAGTTTATCCAATCACCTATTGAAGAGCATCTTGTTTCCAGTTTTTTGCGATTGTGTATAATCTGCTTTTTTCTATTAAAAAATTACCTATCTTTCAAATCTTGGTTCCTGTGCTACCTCATGGGATTCAGCCTTATTACGTGGTCTAAACTGACTCCATCAGCATGGAACTTTTGATTCTATTTAGCACAATTTAATATTGGCTTTGTAGCATAAAGTTGATTGTTTACTAGTTTGTGTCTATTATAAGGTGGTGGCAGTGTTCTTTGAGAGCAGTGGATGCTTCTTTCTTATTTATCTAACCTTTAGTGTTTATTATTTTGTACATACCTTGGTGTTGCTTATTAACTTTGGTGGAATGAGCTGGCCTGGTTGAAGGGGCAGGAGTGAGTACCTTGAATTGGAGTTAGACTCACTCATTGGAAAGAAGTTCCGGGATGTGGATTGTGGGATCTGAAAGCATTAGTTTTAAAGGTCATGAGGGTCAGAAAACAGATGATATTTCAGTTGATATTTTAGTCAAACATTTGATATTGTGGTAATATACTATAAAACTCTTAGAGGAAAATATAGGCAGAATACTCTAACATGAACTGCAGCAATATCTTTTTTTTTTGGGGGGGGGATGCACCTGGGGCATGGAAGTTCCCAAGCTAGGGGTCAAATTGAAGTTTCAGCTACTGGCCTACACCATAGCTCACAGCAACACCGGATCCTTAACTCACTGAGTGAGGCCGGAGATTGAACCGGCATCCTCATGGATGCTAGTTGGTTCATTACTGCTGAGCCACAATGGGAACTCCTATTTTCCTTTCTGTTTTCATTACTCTAGGAGGTGGATCCAAAACGATATTGCTGAGAGTTCCCATCATGGCTCAGAGAGTTAAGAACCCAACTAATATCTATGAAGGTAGTGGCTAGTGGTCTCTCTTATAAGTTCAGGCATTTAGCAGGTATCAAGGCTTCAAGTATTGGTTTTAAAAAAAAAGGAGAAATCCAATTCTGAGGATTGGGCTTACCAGAGTCAAAATTAGACCAAAAACTGAATGAGATTTGATAATCAGGCAAATCTCACTTTTTAACTCAAGCTTCTCAAAATATTTCTTGTTATGTATAGTTTGGACTGGTTCTAAGAATGGAGGTTTAGTAATAAGTAGAAAGAAGAATATCTTCAAAGTCAAGGAGCTAGAGATCTGAGAAGACCTACCAGGGTATGCTGCCTATAGTTAGATTTTATTTTTAAATCTGATTTTCTCAAAAAGGTTAAAATTGATAATACTAATTGCCACCTTAAGGCTTTAACTGAAATAAGATTAAAAGATAGGCATAATAGCTGGTTTAATTAAAATGGAAACTCGTTGCTGTGGCTGTGGCGGAGGCCGCCAGCTACAGCTCCTGTTAGATCCCTAGCCTAGGAACCTCCATGTGCCGCAGGTGCAGTTCTAGATAAAGGCAAAAAAGACAAAAAAAAATTGACAGTGGGTGTGCGAGTATATTTCTGGGCTTTCTCTCCTGTTCCGTGAGCGGTATTTCTCTGTTTGTGCCAGTACCACACTGTTTTAATGACTGTAGCTTTGTGGTATAGTCTGAAGTTAGGGAGCCCGATTCCTCCAACTCCCATTTTTCTTTCTCAGGATTGCTTTGGCTATTTTGGGTCTTTTGTGTTTACATAAAAGTTAAAAAATGTTTTGTTATAGTTCTTTGAAAAATGCCATTGGTGATTTGATAGGGATTGCATTGAATCTGTAGATTGCCTTGGGTATTATAGTCATTTTGACAATATAAATTTTTCCAACCCAATAACGTAGTATATCTTTTGATCTGTTTGTGTCATCTTCACTTTCTTTGTGGGTACGTACTTCAGAGAAACTCTTAAACTCACATGCAGGAATATACACTGTAGTTTATTTTCTAATGATGTAAAATTTTATTAAGTAGTGTAAATGCCTACAATAGGAGAATGAATTACACATAGTGGCAATTTATATAGTGAGATGCTATATAGTAATTAAAATGAATAAGCTTGATCTAAATTATCAACATAGATCTCAGAAATGTGTGTGATATGATAACATGATCTGAAATGATACATGTATATGTATGTATATATGCATGTGTGTATGAAAATGTGAACTGAAATGGTACATGTGAATTCATGATAGTATTGGCTTCTCCAGAGAGAGTGAGAACAAAGGAAAAATTAGCTTTATCGTAAAGTTTAACATCCTTAAGTAAAAGTAAATATTTTAAACACGAATAAGTATCCATTATACTGTTCCTGGAATTCAAGAACTGTTGTCACTTCTTAGTCTTTGTTGTGGGATTATGATTGATTGCCTTAAAATGTTTTTTGTGCTATTCTGTATCTTTGATATTCTGCACAACGAATCGTTTCTCTCTTATGATCAGAAAGAAAAACCTTAAAAGACCCACCTGTCTTATGTACCCTTTGTGTCCTTTTTATGGTGATGTGGGGTGAGTGGGACACTTAATTCCACTTTGGCCAGTATTTAAATTGCCCATTGAATTGTCTTTTTGTTTTTCTCTATTGCATATTTGCTAATCTCATTAATTTTTTTCTCTATTTGACTTTTAAATAAATAATTCAACTGTTGTCATAAATCTTATATATTAAATTTGCTTTTCTGCTGTATAGGTTAAAGAAGAGATGCTATTTGAAGCACTAGTCACAAGGAAGACTGTGACAGTGGGAGAAAAGCTTATTTTACCATATAAACTGGCAGAGGTATGAAAGATTTTCTTCAAAGAGTTCTGAACATTTTTAGAAGTTTAGGTTTATATTCTTCTTCTTAACAAAAGGCAAATAACAGCAGTATTGGTTGAAATATTTTCTGGGCTCTTGAAGTTTGATCATGAAGTTTCCATCAACTTAGAAGCTTAAAGTTGGATGTGATTTTAAGTGATAGGTTTACATTTTTCTTCAAAGATCTTAATCTGATCACCATTTTTAAGTTTTGTATTCTTAATATGGGATAAATAGATGGTACGTAGAATTATAAATGAGCTGTATTTGACCCAAATGGTTATTCCTCTTTGAGACAATTTTATCTTTCATTGTTGGCCACTCTTTTCCAGTTGTCTTTGTTTTTTCTTTTCTTCCTGGTCTCTAAAAGATGGGGTGCCCTAAGACACAGTATTTGTTTTTTCTTCTCTATACTATCTTGATTGTCTCACCCAGCCCCATGCCTTTAATTAGTATTAGTATAGAAAGGATTCCAGGTGAGTTTTATGCTATAGTGAGCAATATTAACCGTTATACCACTTTGGTGTATAGGAGTAGGAAAGTTATTGAAAAGCCTACTATTTTATAGTGAAATTTTATGAAAGTGATAAGAAATCTAACTGACAATTATTATAAAGGTAGGGCAGGAATATGAGATTGGAAGACACAGCGGTGGGGAAATAGTGATTTCTCTGTAGGAATACTTTCTAGGCAGACATCAATCCATTTGTCCCATTTTTTGGGGTCCCTTCTAATTGTACCTACCAGTCTGCATTTCTTCATCATGTCAGGTATCTTATGTCATATTTTATAGTCTCCAACTTTGTGAATTCTTTCTAGACAATAGACAAAACCAACCATCTAAGAGTTTTGCTCTTCATTTACAAAATGGTTCAATGCTTTTATATTTTCTTTCTCAGCTTTTTTATTATTAAATATTTATTTTTACCTACATTTTAACTTTAAATTCAGATTTCAGAAATTATTTTTGTAGCCCTTGCTTCTTTATTGTTTATATTTATTTAGTATATTTATTCATTTGTTAGTAAATATTGAAAAACCTTTTTTGTGCCTAGAATTATGCTAGGCATTATGGGTAAAATGAAGGACAGTCCTTAAGGATTTTAGTATTTTATCTGAAGAGCATTGGAAAGCTCTTAAAGTGTTTGAAACAAAAAAGTTGCCTTAGCTTTTTTTTTTTTAAGGATCACCCTTCCAGCAATATGAAGAATCTATTGGAAGAGAGTTTGTTACTTTTCTGTAACTGTGTAAGAAACTTAGTGACTTAATACAGCACAGATTTATTACCTGACATTTTCCATGGATCATCAGTCTGGGCACAGGTTAGCTTGGTCCTCTGCTCAGTGTCTTACCAGGTTGAAGTTGAGCTATTCATGAATCCTGTGATCTTACCTGAGACTCAGCATCTTCCTCCAGGTTACAGGTTGTTGACAGGATTCAGTCCCTTGCAGTTGTAAGACTGAGATCCTTAATTTCTTGTTGGCTGTCAGGGACCATTCTCTGCAACTACAGTCTCCTTGCCATTTCTTTCATGTGATCCTGTGCACATGTTATTTTGCTTCTTCAAGGCCAGCAGGAGAATCTCTGCTGGATGGGCTTAGTCCCTAATAAGAACTTTCTCTGATTAAGTCAGCTATACCCAGGACAGTATCTCTTTCATTAGCTAAAAAATTGAGCTGATTTGGGGCCACAATTTTACCTTTAAAATCCCTTTCACCACTGTCATATAACATGAGACAGTGTGGGGAGTGAAATCCATCATATTTACAGTCCTGCTCACACTCACGTGTACCTGGTGATTAGAATCTTGGAGACCATCTATGGGTTCTAACACAGAAGGTTTGAGTGAATGTGGAAAGATGAATTCGGAGGTTGTAGTAGTTAGTACTCCTGAGGAGGAAGATGCTTTTGCTGCTTTGTCTAGAATGGTGACATGCTGATAGGGAGAGATGGGTATGTTTAAAAAGAAAATTTAGATGGTAAAATCATTAAGATTTGGCAAAGATTTGCTTAATGGGAAGCAGGAAAGAAGAAGGAGATGTCAAGGATTAATCCCGATTTTTCTGGTACACACAACTGTCAGAATATTCAGTGAGACAGGAAACACTGAATGAGATTTTGTTTGAGTGGGAAAATAATTGGTGTTAGGGCTTATTGAGATTAATAGCTGTAATAGGCAGACCTGCATTTCATTAAAAAAGAGGCAAAAAGTATAATATTGGAGCAATAGGATAAAAAGGCATTAAATTCATATGTTTGTTATATTTGGATTCTCTCTGAATTTTTTAATTTAATACAAAGATTTGTCTTTTCACTCAAAACTCGTGTTTCTTGTGATAACATGTTTTTTATTCTATGTGTGTATTTGTGTCTTATGCTCGTTTATTTAGTTTTAAAATATTTTGCTTTTGTTGAATTTAATCAGGTTGTCTTTATTCTTCCCCCAATCCTAGGGAAAATAGAATGGTTATTCTCTTCATGTATTCTATTGATTTTCGTAATATTTTTAAGATACTTTGTTGATAACTTGCATAAAGAATAGAATTTTAGGGCTACATTCTTTTTTCTCTCAGAACTTTTAGTTTTTAATTTTGCCTATTTATCTTTTTGTCTTTTCTAGGGCCACACTCGCAGCATATGGAGGTTCCCAAGCTAGGGGTCTAATTGGAGCTGTAGCTACAGGCCTGCACCGCAGTCACAGCAATGTGGGATCTGAGCCGCGTCTGCAACCTACACCACAGCTCACAGCAACGCCGGATCCTTAACCCACTGAGCAAGGCCAGGGATCAGATCCGCAACCTCATGGTTCCTGGTCGGATTCGTTAACCATGGAGCCACGATGGGAACTCCTTTTCTCTCAGAACTTTTAAATATTTTCCAATTATTTTTTTTTTTAAGTGTCTGGTGTTGAAGTTAGAGAATTTGATACCTATCTTTTTTTTCCTATATAGGTGTTTAGTTATTTTTTTGTTCTAGAAATGTGAGGCTTTTTTTTTTCTCAGAAATTCATTCATCATCTATGTGACAGTCTTGTCTCCATTTTACAAATTTATAAGCTGTAGCATAAGAATTTAAGTAACTTGACCAAGATTGAATAGCTAGAATAAGTAGAAAAACTGGGATTGGGAGATAGTTTAGCTATTAATCATTACTCTCTATTTCCTCTAAACTTAGAACATAGATATAAATATGTACCTGACATATAAGCTTCAGAATAAGTCTCTAGGTAATAAATACATCAATCATTAGGATTTGTATACTTTTAAGTGCTAGGAATCATTTGTCTAAGATATATGCCCCCTCACTCCTCTTTTTGGGTTGTAGTACTTTCTAAATATTGGATTTTTCAAATAATAGACTTTATTATTTATAACAATTTCAGACTTACAGAAAAGTTGAGCAGATAGCACAGAGAGCTTTGATAAACTAGGGAAATCTTGAAGTGAGGATAAAAATAAGTCGCATACCTCATGAAAGAATTGTTACTGTTTGCAGATGGAGAGATTCTAGAGGTTACTGTGGGTGACAAGCTGAAGACAACCAGGAATGTAATTGTGATGGTATTATGATTATATTTTAAGAGTCTGGCTAGGATTCCACCAATAACTGATGCCTTTTTGCTAACAGATTTATTCCTATGCCTGGAAGATTATTCCCCACTTTAGCTGGCCAAAATTCACTTGTTTGTAAACTTTCCATTATACCTTACCTATTAGGTGAAATATATTTTCAGTAAAACCGTTTTGAACTAAGTGACCTACATTTTTTTCCTTTATTTTTTTTTTTCCTTTATTTTTTTCATGGGAGTTTTATCCTAGATTCCCTGAGCTGGATTAAATTACTGATTATGTATAGAAAACTTCAATTATAAGCTATTTAAATTGAGAGAAAAATTAATTTCTAATTCAGTATAATATAGTTTCTTTCTTGAATGAGAGCAAAACCCTTTGTTATAGGACCTTAGTCAGATTGTTGCCAATTTTACTTGGACTCCTAACTTTTTTTTTTTTTTCCAGGCTGTGACAGTGAGGAACTCCATGGCTAAGTCTTTATATAGTGCCCTGTTTGACTGGATAGTTTTTCGAATTAATCATGCACTTATGAATAGTAAAGATCTGGAGCAAAATACCAAGGTAGACATACATTGGTTTACTATTGAATGTTTTTCCTGAAAAAAAAAACTTTTAATAAAATGGTTAATGTGAAAATTTAAAAACAGAATTATGTAGAGTAATAAGTAAGTACCACCTTTTTATCAGTGTTCCTGCTGTTTCTTTCCTTATTTCTGTTTCTGTGACTCTATTCAGGGAATCTGTTCTCTGTCTTTCCAGAGCTTTTTCCTTCTTTGTTTTTTTAAATCACTTTATTTTTTACAGCAATTTTAGTTTTACAGAAAATTTGAGTGGAAAGTACAGAGATTTCCCACATACCTCTTTCCCTCCCCCAACATACAGTTTGCCCTTTTATTAACATCTCACATTAGTGTGGCACATTTGTTATAATTAGTGAGCCAGTATTGATGCATTACTGTTAACTAAACTTCATAGTTTTCTTAGGGTTCAGTCTTTGAGTTGCATATTCTATGTTTTGACAAGTGAATAATGATGTGTATCCACTATTATATTGTCATACAGAATAGTTTCAGTGACCCAAATGTTACTTGTGCTCTCAGAGCTTTTTTCCTTAGGTGCTTATATTCCTATAGATACATGTGTAGAGAGTTGCTTTTAAACTTTAAAATGGGGTCATGCTATCTGTATTGTTTCCAGTTTGTATTTTTTTTTTCTTTTGCTCTTTAGGGCCGCATCTGCGTCATATGGAGGTTCCCAGGCTAGGGGTCTAATCGGAACTGCAGCTCATGGCCTACGCCACAGCCACAGCAATGTGGGATCCGAGCCGCATTTGCAGCCTACACCACAGCCCACAGCAATGCTGTATCCTTAACCCACTGAGCGAGGCCAGGGATCAAACCCGCAACAGCATGGTTCCCAGTTGGATTCATTTCCACTGTGCTATGATGGGAACTCCTCTAGTTTGTATTTTTTTACCAACTAAGGTCTTGGAATATGTCTGGACCTCATAACTTTGTGATATCTAATTGTATGTATATATACCATAAATTCCTTCCATTAATGATGTATGACTTTGTTTTATTGTTATAAATGATGATATAACAAATGATTCTTGGTACACATTTCTCTAGGATAAAATCCTCAAAACAAATATATATATATATTTTTTTTCTTTTTTTTTTAAATTTTGGTTGCTACTGCTAAATGGCTTTTCAAAACGACTATACTTCAGTAGTAATGTATGAAAGTGCCCGTTTCCCTACACCTTTATATATGTTGGATATTATCGGTATTTTTGTCTTTTAGTCTGATAAGGAGGACTATTTTATTACCACTCTTTTCAGTGATGGATGAAGGTTCAGTATCTTCTACTGTTTTTCCTGTTTCAGTTATTATTTATTTATGTATTTTTGCTATTTTTAACTTGTTCATTTTGTTCTTTTGTTATTTCTTTTTATGAGTCATTCTGGATATTGTAGAGACTCAAAGTTTTTTTTTTTTTTTTGTCTTTTTGCCTTTTTTATGTAGAGCCGCACCCACGGCATATGGAGGTTCCCAGGCTAGGAGTCTAACAGGAGCTGTAGCTGCCGGCCTTCGCCACAGCCACAGCAATGCGGGATCCGAGCCGCGTCTGCAACCTTCACCACAGCTCATGGCAACGCCGGATCCTTAACCCACTGAGCAAGGCCAGGGATCGAACCCGCAACCTCATGGTTCCTGGTCGGATTCGTTAACCACTGAGCCACGAAGGGAACTCCGAGACTCAAAGTTTTTGATAATGTATTCCAAATATTTTCTCTTGACTTTTAAGATATTTTTATGTTAAGTTTTTGAGCCCATATATTTTAAAATTTTATGCAGTTAATTCTGTCATTCTTTTCCTTTTGTGTTCTGGGTTTTATTTATTTTATTCTTAAGTAGGAAGGGCTCTTCCAGCCCAAGATTATAAGATATTTATTCTCATGCTGTTAGAATTTAATTTTTATGTTCATGATTATGTTTGTATTTTTCTTATAACTGGAATTTATTTTTTCATATGGTAATTTTAGTAATTTACCTTTAATATTTTCATATCCATTTTTATTTCCAAACAACTTTTATGGAATAGTCTACCTTTTTAGGCTGATTAGCACTGTCATCTTTATTACTTAATCTTACTGTCTTAAATGTAAAATTGCCCTTACTGACCTTTTCAGACTTTGAATAAGCCCACAGGTGGAAAATTGATTTTATTTATTATTTTTTTAAAATGATCTTTATTTTTTCCATCATAGCTGGTTTACAGTGTTCTCTCAATTCCTAATGTACAGCATGGTGACCCAGTCACACATACATATATACATTCTTTTTCTCACATCATGCTCCATCACAAGTGACTATAGTTCCTAGTGCTATACAGCAGGATCTCATTGCTCATCCATTCCAAAGGCAATAGTTGGCATCTATTAACCCCAAATTCCCAGTCCATCCCACTCACTCCCCCTCCCCCTTGGCAGCCACAAGTCTGTTCTCCAAGTCCATGATTTTCTTTTCTGTGGAAAGGTTTATTTGTGCTGTATATTAGATTCCAGATGTAAGCAATGTCATATGGTATTTGTCTTTCTCTGACTTCACTTAGTATGAGAGTTTCTAGTTCCATCCATGTTGCTGCAAATGGCATTATTTTGTTCTTTTTTATGGCTGAATAGTATTCCATTGTGTATATGTATCACATCTTCCTAATGCAGTCATCTATCAATGGACATTTGGGTTGTTTCCATGTCTTGGCTATTGTGAATAGTGCTGTCATGAACATGCCAGGTGCGTGTGTCTTTTTCAAGGAAAGTTTTGTTTGGATATATGCCAAAGAGTGAGATTGCTGGGTCATATGGTAGTTCAATGTATAGTTTCCTAAGGTACCTCCATACTGTTTTCCATAGTGGTTGTATCAAAGAAAATTGATTTTAATTGTAACCTAATTTACCAAGTTGACTTAGTTTTAAGATCATTATTTTTCATAAGGGCTTAGAATTATTCAGCAGAATTAATCGAACAAAATACTCTTAACAGAGACTCTTAATACTCTGTATTAATTTTGCTAAAAAATCTCTTACTATTTATCACTCATTACATCAGTTTGCCCAGTATCTCTCTTAATACTAGTGGAGAAAATTATTTCATTTAATCAAAATTGTCATACAACTGTATTTTAAGAAAGAAGTGGAGTGATGAGAAGAATGTTGGTTTGGTGTAGTAGAACTGAATCTTTATCATCCATCATAAGAAGTTAGAAGATAATTTCTGGAAGTAAGATACCAAGAAATAGAAGAAGAAACATTTTTCCTGTACTATTCTATATCAAACAGCTAAGAAGATTTGAGTGTTGTTTACTTAGCAGAAATTGAGGGTGAAGAAGGGATTGCTGTTTTTTGCTGTAATCCTTTTAGAATTATATAATGTCATAAATCTCATATTTTTTTCTGATAAAAAATTTTACAGTTTTAAGTTCAAGAAACCATATATTCATTTTCATTTGTGGTTTGCATGAGACTGATTAAACGTAATTATTAGCTTGGTTCTTAAAGCAGAATTTTATTGGAATATAGAAGTCAAACTAGGAAAAATGAATGGTCCTCTTGGTATAACCAGGCATAGCTGGGAGTAACCTTGCTTTAATTAAGTAACCTTTTGACTTCCCAATAACCTATTTTTCATTTCCCTTGTCTCTTGGATTTTAGGGATTTCTGAGGTTGAGGTAACAGGCTGTTAACCCTGCTTTGTATATTTCTGTAAAATAATCAGTGAATTACATGTGTTAAAATTTTGGATGTATTTTTATAATAAAGATAACAAGAAAAAGATGAAGATAAAGATTACTAAAATGCTTTTTACTTGTGGTATATTTTGGTTGAACACTGCCCCCCTCCAAATTTTCCTCTCTGCTGATATTGAAGAACTTCAAACATTTTGTTCTTATATTGTGAATATTATTAATGAAATAAATTAGGATATCCTTTTTTAATCATATTTGTTTCCTGTTTCACAGACTTTGTCCATTGGTGTTCTTGATATTTTTGGGTTTGAAGATTATGAAAATAACAGCTTTGAACAGTTCTGTATTAATTTTGCTAATGAACGTTTACAACACTACTTTAATCAGCATATCTTTAAATTGGAGCAAGTGAGTACCTGAATGTCTGTATGTTTGCCCCCTTCCCATTTCCTCATCGCACCCCTACCTTTACATATGTATATGTATTTTTTAGTCATAGTTTGGTGAATATTACAAGTGTATTTCAATACAAACATTATTGTCTTCACATCAGCAAATGACAGATCAGAGCATAGATTTTTGGGCCTTATCATAACAGAGTTTTCTTTTTTGTTTAATAGGCCTTAAGTAGATTCAATAATATGTGCTTATTTGACTGTACTTTTGAAAAAGAGAATGCATGGGTTTCTTGGCTTTAAGCACCTCTATGTTAATTAAAGGGTTATAATGACTAATTAATATTAACGGAAACAACATTAGTCCTGGCCATTTTGATGAATCCTTAAAGCTTTTAACACATAACCTTTTCACTAGTCTCTTAGAGCTGGTAAAAGTTAGTATTATTTATTATAATATCCCCTGATAGATATGTAGTGCTTACTATTATGTGGATAATATATATATATTTGTTTTTTTGTCTTTTTAGGGCCATACCCACAGGATATGGAGGTTCCCAGGCTAGGGGTCTAATCGGAGCTGTATCCGCCGGCCTACGCCAGCCACAGCAATGCCAGATCCGAGCTGCGTCTGTGATCTACACAACAGCTCATGGCAATGCTGGATCCTTAACCCACTGAGCAAGGCCAGGGATCGAACCCGCGTCCTCATGGATGCTAGTCGGGTTTGTTAACCGCTGAGCCACGACAGGAACTCCCTGGATACTATTTTATTCTGGTGTTACAGATGTGACGAAAGCCTATATTCAAAACCTTAACACTCTGGCTCCATAATTCTTATTTTTAACCAAAAGCTGAACTAGGATTTGTCTGTTTACTCAATCCAGTGTTATTTTAACTAGATCATGCTAAATTAGTATTTTTATCTCCTGCAAATGGGTGTGTGTGTTGGAGGGGTAGAGGCATGCATTTTGTTGATTATTTTTCAAAGCAGAGTTATCAGTTGCTCTGTGAACCATTAAATAGAAGACTGGTTGAATTGCTTTTGAAGAAGAAAAGTCTTCACTTTTTCTTCCCCCTTTTTTGTCCACACCTGCAGCATATGGAAGTTCCTGGGCCTGGAATTTAATCTGAGCTGCAGATGCAGCTCTGCCACAGCTGTAGCAACGTTGGATCCTTAACCCACTGTGCTGGGCCAGGGATCAAACCTGTGGTGCTGCCGAGACAATGCCAGATCCTTAACTCACTGCACCACAGTGGGAAATGCAGAAAGGTGTTCTCTTATTGTGAACTGAAGTTGTTCTTACCTTTTCTGGAAGTCTAGATTAGATATGGAGAAGCCACAAGAAATGCCTTACTTAAAAACATATAAAAATAAAACCTTAGAGTTGATGGAAAATGTAGGGGTGGGTGAGCCTCATTTATTTGCTACCCTGTGTATCATAACTGTGGGCATTGTTATGGAATTAATTATCAAAAGGTATAGATTCTAAGGTATATCTTTTTTTGTTGTTGTTTAAGTTTCAGTATTTTCATCTATCATTTGTGATGTAATGGGTATGCTTTTGATGTAATTTATGGAAAGCTTAGATATTTTGTATTCTTTGCACCCCATCTATTTTTTTCTTCCTTTCTCTTCCCCATATTTTTCTACTCAAAATGGATTTTCTGGGAATAAAAGATTTAAGGCAGTTTAAATATTGAATGTTTTATTTACTTGTTTATCACTAGTAGGAGATGGGTACCTAGTAACTATTTGTTAGTTAATTCAATACAGAATTAGTTAAGTAGATAAATTTTTGTGAAAAAGATAGCAATAAAAAAGTACCAAAGATGCTTTGGGAGGAAACAACTTGAAAATCTTGATTACTGAAGTTTACTTCTAAATTTTGCCCCAAATTAGTATATAGGCCCATAGAGTGGGAGAGTGATGTAATAACTGCCATGCAGGATTATAGGTACTATAATCAGATATAAGGTAAAGTAGTTACATAAGGGATGAAGTTGATTAGAACTTTCTGAAAACTGTAAAGATTTCACAGAGGTGATTCTAGAATATAGTTTTGAATAGAAAGTTGAGCTCACCAGACCATCAATACTGAAAAAATATTTTAAGCAAAGGTAACAATGTCTTTAAAACTGTGAGGCATAAAAAAACATGGCAATTTTGGTGAACTGGAAGTAGTTCAATATAACTAGTATATAGGATATAAAGATGGAGACAGGAAGGGAGGTATGTTTGATGAAATAGCCTAGGGTCAGAGAATTGTACAGAGAAGATTAGAATTCTTCTTATGGAGAATGAGGAGCTATTTGAAGTATATTTAGCAGAGGATTTGAATTAGAACTGTGGAAGACAGATTGAAGAGAAGTGAATTGGAGGGAAGATAATAATCCATAAGCCAGTTGAAATGTAGTATGGGTGAATGATTCTGAGTCTTGAATCAAATTATCAGTAGAGAGAATGTGGAATAAGAGACAGACCAAATGAGGTTTCTGTGATTTGAAAATCTCTTTCCTGTTGTCATTTGTAATACTGTTCTTTTCTTATTTCCTTTACTTGCTCAGAATTATTCTTTAGGTCATTGATTCATCAGTAAATTGAATAACAGTTAAATCTCTGATACTTTGCTGGGAATTGAAGATAGCAAATTTAGAGTTCAGGAATCTTTTTTTGTGGAGTTCATAATCTAGTGTGTTGTTTTTTGTTTGTCCCACCTCTAGGGATGTCAGACTAAGGCATTTTCACCAAACTTGTCTTGCAGAATACCTTAAGAAACTGCACAAAATACATTTAAAAGCAATGAAGTACCTTCAAATAAGTGAAGTTTTAACAGGGCTTAGATACTTAAGAAGGAAAGCCCGGGAGATGAGCCTAGCATTCAGGACTGCTTTGTTCCTAGACCTATTTCTGTTCTGTTAGAGGGCTGCCAGATTCTGAAATAGACAGGCTTGAGAATCTGAGAAACCAAAAAAGGTTTTCTCAAGATTAAAGAACAAGGAGGAGCACCCATGCCACTACCATAGGTTTTAGGTCAAAGATCCCAAACGGTTATATCTTAGAGTAAAGGTAGACCAGGAATAGAGTGGATGTCATAGGAGTTGAAGCCCAGTTTAAAATAATCAGTTCCTGATTGGGTTAAAATATGTAGATTTTCCAGTATTCTTTGCCACCTACCAAGAGCAAACTGTTTCCAGCAAAAGAAAAGATCATCCTAGTGCTAAAGTTAACTCTATAATTTTTCATATGAGATCCAGCGCTAGTCTTTTTTAACTGAAAAGTTTTTTTTTTTTATCTTTTTAAGACACAGAAGGAGGGAACCCAAGATAAGTAAAAACCAAGAGGAATGAGACAATAGACTATACCATAGGGTATCCAGATAATAATGTTATCAGACATGAATGTTAAAAGTATCAATGGGTGTTTCAAGAAATGTTCTTTTTTTTTTGTCTTTTTAGGGTCACATCCATGGCAGATGGATATTCCCAGGCTAGTGGTTGAATCAGAATTGTGGCTGCTGACCTATGCACAGCAACACCAGATCTCAGTCATGTCTGAGACCTACAGTGTGCCTCACAGTAACACCAGATGCTTAACCCAATGAGCGGGGCCAGGGATCAAAGCTGAGTCCTCATGGGTACTAGTCAGGTTTGTTAATGCTGACCCACAGTGGGAACTCCAGTTTCAAGAAATTGTTTAAAATAATAATTTTATTAAAGAACCTCAAACTTTAAAAAAATTCTAAATATAGGAAAATCTAGAACTAGAAAGTAGAATGAAATTAAGGACATAATGGTTTTTCACAGTTAGTTAGGTACAGCTTAAGAGAAAATGAGTGATTTGGAAGATGGGCCAGAAGAAATACCAGCCCTGTGAATAAAGATTAAAAAAAGGAAAATTAAAACAGTTTAAGAGAAATATGGGAGATAGTGAAAAGGTCTAATATGTGTATAATAGGAATTCTGGAAACATGTATATGACAGAAGTTTATATAATAGTTTAGAAGGTATATTTAAAAAAATAATGGCTTGAGAATTTTCCAAAATTAAGACAAGATAAATCCAACAAGCATACATTTGCAAAGCCCTAAGAATACAAAGCATGATAAGAACAAATACGGCCAAGTAGTAAACTAAAGACAGTGAAAAAAATACCTGAGAAGCAGCCAGAGATGGAGGAAACAGTACCTTTAGAGAAGCAACAGGAAGACTGGAAGTCAGTCAGTCAGAGGAGACAGTGGATGCCAGAAGACAGTGGGGATATTTTCCTTAAAACTGAACTATGTTATTTGGGCAATAACTAAATTACTTTCGTTGTCACTTAGAGATGTAGGAAGGAATGAAAAGCAATGAACATTGTAAGAAAGCAGGTGACTCTAAATGAATATTAACAAAACTATCAAAGATAAAAATATCTTTTGAAGTTTAATGTTTATTTAGAACTAAAGCACGTGAGTACAATAGCATTTAAGTCAGGAGGGATACATGGCCTTTAAGGTATTCTAAGATCTTTGTATTAAATGCCAAGTGATTGTTTTTCTCTATTAGACATTGGTAAGTTAAAAATATGTGTTATGATTTTGGGATAACTACCAAGTAGTGAAAGAATATAAAACTGTCAAGTTACTATAGGGAGCAGGTGAAGTAAAAACAGCTCCAGTAATACAAAAGAAAAAGGAATAAAAGTAATTCCAAGAAAGCAAGACAAATAACAAATGGTAAGATGGTTAATTTAACTCCCCAATACCAGTAATTATGTTAAATATAAGTAGACTGACTACTCTAACTATAAACCAAAGATAGGCTAGATATAAAGTAAAACTGAATTGCTGCTTCTAAGAGGGACTTTTTAAATATAAGAATACAGAAAAGTTAAAAGTAGAAGGATGGAAAAAACTTTAGCAAACTTTAATAAAAACAGAAGAACTGATGTAACTATTAGTATCACACTTCAAGCATTGCTAGAGATAGAAAGGAATATTTGATAATACTAAAAGGATCAGTTCAAATCAGGAAATATACAATTCCAAATTTATAGGTAACTCATAATATAGCCTCAATAGTATATAAAACAAAAATTGATAACTAAAAACACATTTTGCAATTTTTTATTTTTATTTTTATTTTGCTTTTTAGGGCCACACCCATGGCATATGGAGGTTCCCAGTCTAGGGGTCAAATTGGAGCTGTAGCCGTCAGCCTACGCCACGGCCACAGCAATGCCAGATCCCAGCCGCGTCTGCGACCTACACCATAGCTCACGGCAATGCCAGATCCTTAACCCGCTGAGGGAGGCCAGGGATGGAACCCACAACCTCATGGTTCTTAGTTGGGTTCGTTAACCGCTGAGCCACGACGGGAACTCCTGCATTTTGCAATTTTAGTGGGACATTTTAACATGGCTTGCTGATTAGCTGATAAAGTAAGCAGACAAAAAATCAGTAAGGATTCAGAAGATTTAAAGCCCTCAGAGGATTGGGTGGGTACTTTTGTGGGCACCTGTCCTGCCTGCCCTTGACCTCACAATGCCAGTTTCCCTGAGTCTGAGGCCTATATCAAATAAGGATATAGAATATTTTAAAAGTAAAATACTAATTTGATGTAAATAGATAACTGCAAATTTACAAAATTTGCTCATATACTGTGAAATTTGGCTCTTATTTTATTTCACAGAATTGAAATCATACAGATCTGAATATCATAATGAAGTTATATCAGAAACCAACAATAAAAGACAACTAGAAAATACTGTACAATTAAAAATTGAGATGAATTTCTTTTTTTTCTTTTCTTTTTTTTGCCTTTTTGTTATTTTAGGGCTGCACCCGCGGCATGTGGAGGTTCTCAGGCTAGGGGTCTAATTGGAGCTTTAGCCACTGGCCTACGCGGCAGCCACAGCAATGCAGGATATGAGCCGTGTCTGCGACCTACACCACCACTCACAGCAACGCCGGATCATTATCCCACTGAGCAAGGCCAGGGATCGAACCCACAACCTCATGGTTCCCAGTCGGATTTGTTAACCACAGCTCCACGACGGGAACTCCAAGAGATAAATTTCTAAATAGCCCTGAAGTTGAAAAAATTAGAAGATTTATTGAACTTAATATGTTATGTAATAAAGCTTGTGACTAAAGCTGTATTTTTTTTCCCTTTTTCTTTTGGCTGTGCTTGTGGCATGCAGAAGTTCCCAGACCAGAGACTGAACACTGCCACGGCAGTAACCCATGCCACAGCAGTGGCAACACTGGATCCTTAACCTGCTGAGCCACCAGGGAATGCCACTGAAGGTGTATTTTAGTCACTAAAGAAATGTGGCTAGGGAGTTCCCAGTGTGGCTCAGTGGTTAATGAATCTGACTAGAAACCATGAGGTTGCGGATTCGATCCCCGGCCTTGCTCAGTGGGTTAAGGATCCGGCGTTGCCGTGAGCTATGGTGTAGGTTACAGACGCGGTTTGGATCCTGCTTTGCTGTGGCTGTGGCATAGGCCGGCAGCTACAGCTCCAATTGGACCCCTAGCCTGGGAACCTCCATATGCTGCGGGTGCGGCCCTAGATAGGCAAAAAGACAAAAAAAAAAAAAAAAAAAGGAAATGTGGCTAAAGATTTACTTAGGGGAAAATTTTATAGCTGTTGGAAATTTTAAGATTGAGGAGCAATGATTTAACAAATTGGAGAAAGATCAGCAAACTAAAGCAAAGAAAGGGAAGAAAATAATTTAAAAAAAAGAAAGAAAAAGTGAAAACAAATATATCGTGGGAGAAGATCAACAAAGTCAAAACTAATGCTTTGAAGTGGCTAATAACATAACTCCTCAGAAAATTCATGGGAGAGAGGGACAGATAGATAAAGACAGAGAGGGATATAAATAGCCAGAATTCCAATGACAAAGATGATATCAGTGTGGATCCTACACATCCTAAAAGGTAGTAGAATGTACTAAACAACTTTATGTCTGTAAGTAGACTTATCAAATGAAACGAGACTGGGAGTTCCCATTGTGGTGCAGTGGAAGCAAATCCGACTAGTAACCATGAGGTTGTGAAATCGATTCCTGACCTCTCTCAGTGGATTAAGGATACGGTGTTGCTGTGAGCTGTGGTGTAGGTCGCAGACGTGGCTTGGATCCTGCATTGCTGTAGCTGTGGCATAGGCCAGCAACTGTAGCTCCAGTTCAACCCCTAGGCTGGGTACTTCCCTATGCTGTGGGTATGGCCCTAAAAGGCAAAAAATAAAATAAAATAAAATAAAATAAAATAAAATAAAATAAAAGGAGACAAAACTTGCCACAGCTGACACATAAGAAATACAAAGTGCAGTTCTATAACTGTTATAGAAATTGAATATGTTAATTTAAAGCCTTTCCATAAAGTCAGAATGGCATCATTGTTGAACTCTACCAATGTTGAAAGAAGTATTTGCAGTTTGATGTAAATTCTCACATGGAATAGAAAAAATGGGACAGTTCTCAACACATTTTTGGGGGGCCAGGATTACGTTTAAACCTAAATATTTTAAGGATATTATTAGAAGTGGAAGCTAAGGTTAATTTCATTCATAAATGTGGATTTAAAAATTCTAAACGAATATTAGCAAACTAAATCCAGCAAGATATGTAAAAGGAATACATCAGAACCAAATGGAGTTTTTACTGGTATGTGGTACATCTAACCACCAATCAATCTAGTTCATCTACTAACAAAACAAAGAGGAAAAAGACTCATGGTGATCTAGATAGAAATATAA
Source organism: Catagonus wagneri (assembly GCA_004024745.2). Taxonomy (NCBI): domain Eukaryota; kingdom Metazoa; phylum Chordata; class Mammalia; order Artiodactyla; family Tayassuidae; genus Catagonus; species Catagonus wagneri. The sequence continues at coordinate 9,831,763 of PVHT021183528.1, forward strand.
AAAGTTTTGATAAAATTACATATTCATTTTTAATAAAATAAAACAAAACCCTTAGTAAGCTAGGTATAGATGGGAACTCCCTGATAGAGGGAATTTACAAAAAACCAACAGTTAATATCATACTTAACGGAAACAGACTAAGTGATTTCCCCCAATATTGAAAATAAGGCAAAGATGTTTTCTAAGAATTTTTATCATGAACATGGGCTTGAGAGGACATCCACATGAGAAGTAAACATAGGAAAATATTTTTCACTTATTAGGGAAAGTAAAATTAAAACCATAATGAAATATTCCTAAGCATCCACCTGAATGACTAAAATGAAAAAGACTTTCCACTTTTTCCTTAGAATAATATAAGCCTTTAGAAGATAATAATATAAGAAAGAATGATAAACACTATTTCACAAAACCGCCGTATTTGCAGACAATTATGCAAGTGTAATCAGTGAGTACTAAAACCATCAGGTGAATAAGATATATACTTGGTGGCTGAATATCTCTGTAATATTCTCAGCAGCATTTTCTAACAGTGCAGACGTAAACGCAGGAGTTTCCTTATGGTTCAGTGATTTAAGGATCCAGCGTTGTCACTGTAGGGGCTTTGTTGCATTGTGGCACGGGTTCAGTCCTTGGCATGGGAACTTCCACATGCTGCAGGAATGCCCCCCTGCCCAAAAAAGTAAAAGCATCACATAGATGAATAAAAGAATATTTCCCAGTATAGAGATTGAAGAAGACACGAGGGCTTCATAAGAGAGTTGTGAATAGTTGCTCAATGTGTGAGCTTTGAGTTTATTTAGTCTTGAAGTTTGGGAAACCACCCCCTCCCCCTTTTGGAAAATGTTCTAAGAGTTTTATTTTGCCAAAGTTCGGTGGTATGAATCCTGAATAATTTATATCACTGATCACTGGAGGTGGTAATATTCCATTTTTTCTAGATATTGTTTCACTAAATTCATTGTCGATGATCCAACAAAGTGTTCTTTTTGATGGCTTAGAGTTGTGGAAAATTAGGCTTTTTTATTTTGTATTTTCCTTAGTGCAGTCATCAGATAGTGTGGCTAAAGCAAATCCAGCCCTAAATTTTTATCTGAGTGGAATCACAAATAGAAGTCTAACCAGAAAATGTGATAGCATGTACTTTTAAAAGAAAACATACCTACTCTTTATGAAGGTTTTATATGACTGAAATTGTACATTCTTTCGTTATGTGGATTAATGATTTAAAAGAGAGAAGTTCAGGCTATTTTAATCTTGCTAAAAAACTTCTTAGTCCTTATTCCCAAATACCTGTTATTTTCTACAAGGAAATAAACTGTTAATTTATTTCCCAGGAGGAATATAGAACTGAAGGTATCAGCTGGCACAATATTGATTATATTGATAATACCTGTTGCATAAATCTTATTAGCAAGAAGCCAACAGGACTACTCCATCTTTTGGATGAAGAAAGCAAGTGAGTATGATTCTTTTCAGTATTGTTACTGGCTGTTTTGACTTTTAATGTCTTCTTAAGCCCTAAACTTTTTTCTTAACCTTATTAAGTAAAGTGGTAACGTTTCCCTTACATGCATTTTTTTTAATGTTTGTGTGTTTCTAAGAAAATTGGATGGACCTCACTATTGAACTCATTTTTGCTTTGAGTTTTTCCAGATTTCTTCTATAAAGTCACTTTGATGTTAAGTTTGTTGGCATATATTTATTTTTTGTTTTTATTCCTCCCTTCTTTTCAAATTTATTTTTATTTTTATTTTTTATTTTTATTTTTATTTAAGACCGTACCTACAGCATATGGATGTTCCCGGGCTAGGGGTCAGATTGGAGCTGCAGCTGAGGCCTGTGCCACAACCATGGCAATATTGGATCCGAGCTGCACCTGTGACCTTCGCTGCTGGATGCTTAACCCGCTGAGTGAGGCCAGGGATTGAATCAGGATGCTTATGGAGACTATGTTGGGTCTTTAACCTGCTGAGTCATGATGGGAACTCCATTCCTCTCTTTTTTTTTTTTTTTTTTTTTTGTCTTTTTTTTTTATGGCCACACCTGCGGCATGTGGAGGTTCCCAGGCTAGGGGTCTAATCAGAGCTGTAGCCACCGGCCTGTGCCACAGCCACAGCAACGTGGGATCCAAGCCACGTCTGCAACCTACAGCACAGCTCACAGCAATGCTGTATCCTTAACCCACTGAGTGAGGCCAGGGATCGAACCTGCAACCTCATGATTCCTAGCTGGCTTCGTTTCCGCTGTGCCACGACGGGAACTCCCCCTCCATTCCTATCTTCTTGAATTAAGTTTTATATATGAGATCTGTTTGCAGTTTTCATGTTTAGCAGAAAATGTAATAATGGATTAGAAATATCTGCTATGGCAGTGCGGGTTATAAGTGGCAGCATATGCTAGATATTTGCTATCTCTTGATAACACTGTTCAATAAGTACCAAACTTATATATATGCCTCAGGAATAAAGCTTCATATACTATTCTCCAGTGTTCTCAGTGCTTTATAGAGTATTATTCATAGTTAAAATATCCTAAGAGATGGCAAATCTAGAGTTGGAGAAACTAAAGTGATAATGTGTTTATTTTTTATGATTCTTTAGTAAAATATTTAGAAATTGAATTAGGTCACTTGTTTCCTAGCTTAATGTTATGAGCTAAGATATAAAATATTGAGCATTTACTGTCATAGATAGGATGACCATATGTCAGGTTTGCATGTGACAGTCACTGCAACCTAAGCTAAATATCTAAAGACTGAGTTATAATGTCTCTCGGTTCTGCCACATGCAAAGTGTGAATTCGGGCAAATCAAAACTTTTGATCTCTCATCTACAAAATAGGAATACCAGTCCTTACTTTATTCATTTTCTTAATCTTGTTAAGAGAATCAAATTAGATAATTTAAGTGAAATGATCTGTAATTTGCTACATGTGTTAGATAGCAATGTAATTATAATGTACTTTTTAAAAAGACTATTAACTATTGCATCTTTCTTTAGTGTTTTTATTTTTACTTTTAAATCAGCTTTCCACAGGCTACAAATCAAACACTGCTAGACAAATTTAAGCATCAACATGAAGAGAATTCTTACATTGAATTTCCAGCTGTGATGGAGCCTGCTTTCATCATAAAGCATTATGCCGGGAAAGTAAAATACGGGGTAAAGGTCAGTAATTTTCTTATTGACTATGCCTGTAGATCAGAGGAATGTTCTTAACTATATGACTGCCTCTGTCACACTACCCTCTTTGTAGCTGATCAGTAAAGGTTGGATATATTTTATAAGGATGCTACTAAAATTCATATTCTACTTTGCAGTATTCTACTGTCATTAGGTGGTGTATCTGTTGGTTTCCTCCTAAAACTAAACTTGATTCAGTCTGTTTTATATGTAATAACCTTTTTAGATTTGAAATAATAGACTCTATAGTATGATGTCTTAAACTGACTAGTTCATCTACATGGTTGGTTGAATTTTTCTTTCCTTTATATCCATGAGGCCTCATAGACTTCAAGTCTTCATGTATCATTGAGTATTTGTGAGCTTGTACTCCTAATGAACATGCTGAAACTCTAACTTATGTGAAAAAGAGTCTTCATGATTTTTCCCACTCCTCATTTGTAATTGATGAGCCCATTACCCTTCAACCACTTGATGTTTAAGCCTACCACTTAAGATAATTTTCAAGAATGTATAAATGTGTGTGTGACTGGGTCACCTTGCTGTACAGTAGAAAATTGACAGAACACTGTAAACCAGCTATAATGGAAAAAATAAAAATCATTATAAAAATAAAAAAAGAAAAGATAATTTTCTAAGCAAAGCAGTGATGATATGGAGAATAGCAGAGCAATGTATTTTGTCCTAGATCTTGAAGTGAGGGTCAGAATTAAAGTCACTCATTTATTCATCACTGATTCATTTATTTAGGAAGTATGTATTGAACACAGAACATGTGTCAAGCCCTGTGCTTGGTATTTGGAATGACCTCTAGTAATAAATTGGCAGACATGTTCCTACCTCTGTATATACACTCATGTACATATATGTGTGTGTGTGTTTGATGTAGATAAACGGGGCTATGTGTATAAATGAGTGCGTGCTGTGAGAGAAAATAGTGAAATGCTGGATTTCGAATTTTGGATCCATGAGCACCTCTCTGAGAAACTCAAATTTTGAGAGATGACCTGAAGTAAATATTACTTTGGTGAGGGGTTGGGATGATGAATATTATAGGACATGAGATAGGAAAGAATTTAATATGTTAAAAAAATTAAAAACTAGGCCAGTGTTATTAGATTATAGTGAACAAGGAAGATAGTGACATGAAATGACTTTGGAGAATGGACAGTAAGTTAATTCTTCTGGCCTTTAAGACCAAATTAAAGGAGTATGGTATTGGTGAAATTAGTAAGAGGAGCCATGAAAAGATTTCAAGCAGAGGATATGATGTATTTTTAAAAGACTGATTTCTTCAAGGATAAGGAATAGCAGATGATGAGAGTGAAAACTAGGAGATCAATAGATAGCTTTTTAAATAATTGAGCTAAAATGTTAAGGTAAACTGTATCCTGAAGGTGGCAATAGGGATGGAAGAGATCTAGATGATTACAAGATATTTTTGGCAGTACAGGCACTCAGCGTATTGATGAATTCTCGGTAAGTGACTTCTGACTAGAGCTGATGGATGAATTTGAGGTGCTATTTCCTGAGATGGAAAATACAGGAAGGGACAGATTTTAGAACAAGCATTAAGAAAAACAGAGTAGAATGATGGTTACTAGAGTGTGGGGGACTTGGGGAGATGCTGTCCGAGGATACAACCTGCAGTTAAGTTCTAGAGATCTACTGCTGAGCATTGTAATTTTAGTAAACATTGTGTTTATAGTTAACATTGTGATTATAGCATCTTCAAAGTTTTTAAGAAACCAGATCTTAAATGTTCTTACCACAAAAAACAATGACAATTATATGATATAATAGAGTTGTTAGCTAACTCTAAAGTGGTAATCATATTGCAGTATATAAATGTATAAGATCAACATGTTGTAAACCTTAAACAGCGTTGTGTCAGTTATATCTCAATTTAAAAATAAACTTTAAAACATAAACAAAAAGATTGAGCTATAAGATCATATAGTGAGATGACATAAAGTACATAAATCTAAAGTGTATAGATTGCTTTCATGTTCCATCCCAGCTCATTCCCCCACCCAGAGGTAAACACTACCCTAATTTTTTATCCTTAGGTTTTTTTACTTGTTACTAAGTTTCAAATTATTGGAATCATACAGTATGATGATACAATCATACAGTCATCCTTTTATCTATGATTATTCATTCATTCACATTGTCAAATAGGCTGAAAGTAAAAGGATGGGAAAAAGATACACCAGGGAAACCCTAACTAAAAGAAAGCTGGTATAATTACATTATTATCAGACAAGGTAGATTTTAAGACAGAATTATTAGAGATAAAGAAGCACAATTCATAAAAATAAAAGAGGCCAGTTCAACAGAAGACACTTAAAGTTGTATGTACCTGGTGACCTCAGTTCACTGTATATTAGCCAAAAGGAGAGCCAAAGTAGAGCTGCATACATTTATCATCAGAGTTGTAGATTTTCATACGTATCTCTCAGTAACAGAATAATCAGACAAAATATTAATAAAAACAGAAAAATTGAACAGCTGACCTAATTGGTATATCCTAAAAATAACTAGATAGTCTTTGGGTGTTTAGAAATTAAGTAAAATTCTTCTGTACAATCCCAGAGTTAAAAAAGAAATCACAGTTAAAGTGATAATATTTTAAACTGAATGTTAATGAGAATGCAACCTATCAAAATTTGTAGGATGCATTTAAACATTAAAGGAAGACTAAATTAAGAAAGTTAAGAAAGGAATTTAAGGAAGTTAAGTTAGAAAGGAAGACTGGTTGAAAAATAATTACCTAAGCTTCCATCTCAAAAAACTAGGAAAAGAATAGCAAATTAAACTGCCCAAAATTAGAAGAAGGAAATGATAAAGACCAGAAAGCAGACATACAATGGAGAAATTAGCAAACCAGAAGTTAGTTTCTTGAAAAGATAACAGAAAATAATAGTTGACCCTTGAACAACATGGGTTTGAATTTTGTGGGTCCACTTACATGCAGCTGTTTTTCAGTAAATAGATACTGCAGTACTACTTGATCCACAATTGATTTAATCCATGGATATGGACCTGTGGATAGTGGAGAGCTGACTATGGAGTTATATGGCGATTTTCAACTGCATGGATGGGTTGGCGCCCCTAACCCCCATGTTGTTCAAGGGGAAACCGTATAAGTAAAAGGTAGTAGAAAATAACTAATGAAAGAAAAAAAAATTCACAGATTAGAGCTATCAGAAACGAATAGGGGATTTATCTACATACCTTACAGGTGTTAAAAATGTATGAATGTATTTTGGCAATAAATTCGATAGCATAGATAAAATGGAAAATTACATGAGAAACACATTACCAAAGCTGACACCAGAAAATATATAGTTAAACCTTAAAACCCTGTATCTGTTAAATAATTTGAATCAATAGTTTGACTTTCCACAAAAGAAATTCCAGGCCCACATAGTTTCACTGGTGAATGCTTTCAAATATATAAGCAATATTAGTCTTAGGTATTTTCTTTTACCTTTGAGATACCTTTAAGATGTGTAAATGGATCTCAGACATAACAAAGATTTGAGCTGGAAATACAGATTTGGGCTTCATTATATAGGTAGTGTTTAAAGCCATAATTATGGTTGAGATAAACTGATGTAAGACAATTACGTTAAAATTGTGAATACACAAAATGAAACCCTAAGAATTTTCAATACAGAACCAACAGTGCAGACTGAGAAGGGACAGCACAAGAGGTAAGTAGTGAATCACAAAGTTTGTTGTTACAGAAACTAATGGAAGAGAGTTTCTAGAATGATGTGATTAGTTTATGAAATGTACTTAGAAATCTAGAAATATGAAGACAAACAAGACTATAACATTAGGAAAAAGAGGGTCCCTGTTAACATTTGACAGTCATCATGGAAAAGAAATCTAGAAGTTTAGGTTTTACTGTGTATTCATTAATCGGATGAGATGGTTGTTGGAATAGGGCAGGCTGATATTTTAGTTCCTGTATGGTACTTCTTATGCTGGACCTCTAGCAAACTTTTTTACCTGTCTGTTTACTTTTCAGCAAAGTGTGGTTTATAATTGATTCTACTTTATTGAGTAAATTAACTAAGTTTTATGTAGTGCTTAAGTTAGTACTTGACATTTGTCAGCCCTCAGTAGGTGTTTGCTGCTGATGCTGGTGATGATTTGATTTGAAAATTCTTACTCAGGTTTACCAACTTTTGTAATATATACTTTTGCTCAAAGAACATTTAGGGACAAACTAGGCACCAAGACTTCTGGATTATTTTCCCTTTTCCCCTGTTCTCAGGGAAACCAAGAATTATTAGCAAAGGAAAGCCCTAAAGGTAAAGCTGCCTTCTTGGGCATGAGGGTAGATGACATCATACAAGGCAAGATCCTCGTAGAATTCTGAGTTAGAGCTGTTCTGTTAAGCTGCACCAATGTGGAGTGATTTACTTGATAAATTTTAATCCTTCCATCTGGGTATGTTTATAGTCAAATGTCTAGACTCTTCCTTATTCCAGGAGTGTGAGCTTCTTGCTCTTCTTATCTTCTGTACTGTGTTTCAACCCATTTTCTTATGTTCTTTCCTCTCCGACCCCCATTGGCAGGTGGTTTTTACTATTTATGGTCCTTAAGTAATCTTATCCAACTTCAAAAATCTGTATGTTGATGATATCCAAATATATTTTCTGAAATGTCTGTAAAACTTGAGATACATATATCCATTTGCCTACTTGATGTCTGTATGCAGATGTAGTATAGAATTATGAATGGCTGTGTTTGACCCTCTGTTCTTTTTGCCTTTTTTAGGGCCACACTTACAGCATATGGAAGTTACCAGGCCAGGGGTCCAATCGGAGCTATAGCTGCTGGCCTACGTCACAGCCACAGCAACTTGGGATCCAAGCCGCATCTGTGACCCACACCACAGCTCATGGTGACACTGGATCCTTAACCCAGACCCTCACCCCCATGGATCCTAGTTAGGTTCATTAACCACTGAGCCATGAAGGGAACTCCCTGGACCTCTGTTCTTCTAATTACCGTGGATAAGGGCCAAAATAGTTAACCTTTCTATGACTCAGTTTCCTCATCTATAAAATTGGAATAATAATATCATCTACCTTAAGGAGTTGTTAAGAGGATGAAATGAATGTAAATGAGACAACACATGTAAAATGCTTAGAAGCATACCACACTTTGTAGCCTCTCAATAAATGTTATTACATTATTAACATATAATCATTATCCTCACCATGTCAAGCTTCAGTTGGATGAAATTTTTCTCTTAATCCTCATTTTCTATCCTCATACCTTCTCTTTTCTTTAGTCTTCTCCATATCAGTGTATGGTGTTTCCACCCACCTAGTTTCTCAAACCCAAAGTATGGGTGCTAACCTAATTCCCTCATTCACTTATCATGCCCTAAGCTACCAGCAGGTCCTTTGCCCTTACCTTTTAAACATATCCCAAATATGATAATCACTTTCCCTTTCTATTAGCATCACCAGTGTAGTTCAAGTCACTCTCTGCTCTTATCTGGAATACTGCAGTAACTGATTGCCCCTCTGCAGCAACCAGTGTTGTTTATGAAACCCCAGTTAGCTCAAGTCATTATCCTTCCAGTGGCTTTCCTTTACACTTGATTAAAATCCAAAGTCCTAACTCAGGCTTATATAACCTACATACCCCATTTATTTGTCTAATCTTCTGCCACTCTCACCCTTGCCCAGAATGCTCCGGCCCCTGCTCTTATTGGTTTTCTCCTAACTTGTCCAATTCATCATTACCTATAGGTGTTCCCTTTGCTTGAAATGCTGTTCCTGGTCTTGTAATTCCTGGCTACTTTTTGTTATTCAACTCTCTTGTCATTTTACTACTCCTTTAGAGGGTCTCTAAAGAGGGTCTGCCTTTAACAAGCTGCAGTGAAGTTGTGGACTGTTCATTCTAATTTAAATTAATTTTACAATTAAATAGTTCTACATTTTGATGGAACTTTGTAGAGAGTATCTATCTGGTCCATTTGGCTGCCTAAAACAGAAATCACTTCTATAGCCATATTCAACCGCTTTTCAAATATGTCACCCATTATCATCTTGGTTTATTAATTTTTTAAAGAATAACACTGGTACTTTTTTCATGTAGGATTTCCGGGAAAAAAATACAGATCATATGCGCCCTGACATTGTAGCTCTTCTGAGAAGTAGCAAGAATGCGTTTATCTCTGGGATGATTGGAATTGATCCTGTAGCTGTCTTCAGATGGGCAATTCTCCGAGCTTTTTTCAGAGCCATGGTTGCTTTTAGGGAAGCTGGGAAAAGACACATTCAGAGAAAAACCGGTAAGCAATAGATACTAGTAATCTGTCATGCTTCCGTGGTTTTCTTCCCATGCCCTAATATCATGCTTTAGATCTAATGAGTTCTGGTGAACTTTATATGATTAAGTGGATATATGATATAAGTGTGTGTGTGTGTGTATGTGTATACGTTGGTACATTTTTAATAAATTTTGATAGGAATAATGAGTATATATCAATGTCTGAATGCCTGGTATTTACTAGGCATTCAGACATTGATACGATTTTTTTAAACAAAAAGTGAAATAGTTAATTATATAGAATTTAATATTGATACTTTTTTCTATTTTCTTTTCATGCCATAGTTTTTACTACAAATGAAACAAAATGTGGAAGTATGAATCAGGAGGCAGAAAAATTAGGATGAAGGTAGTATAGTATAGTGAGATAAGCCAGCTTCAGTAATGTCATCATCTCTTCTCTTGACTGAATTTTGGCTATTTCTTGGTGTGTTAATACTGCCTTTAATATTATGAGGGTAAAGTCAGATAATACATGTAAAGTATCTGTTTATGAAGTGTTAGTATTCTTTTCCTCTTACCCTTAATTCAGTTACCTGGATTTTACTTTGAAAATTAGAAATGGATAAAGCAGGATACTACTTCTGTGTGCCTCCCCCTTAAGTAATAAAATATCTCATTTCACATTCTGTGAGGGGGCATCTTCAAAAACACTTGCTACCTACTAGAAACCAAACTGTTGCTTGCTATAGCTCTGGCTTTAGAGAGACCATTGACACATAGCGAAGATTTTCTAATATATGCATAATTATTTCAATTTTTCTGCCAAGAAGCTGCAAGTAGAAGTGAGCTAGGACACATCTTGTGCTTACTAATATGGCTTTTTGGCATGTGTGCTAACAGTAAAACTTAGGTTCAGCTTTCGTTTTATTTTATTTTATTTTATTTATTTATTTTGGCTGCCCTAGCATAGTTGCAACCTAGGCCACTGTTGCAGCAATGCCAAGTGGGGTCTGAAATCTGCGTCCTAGCACTCCAGAGATGCTGCTGATTTAGAGTTGCGCCACAGCAGGAACTCCCAAATAGCATTCTTTCTTTTTTTTTAATGATTTTTGTTTTTTTCCATTATAGCTGGTTTACAGTGTTCTGTCAGTTTTCTGCTGTACCACAAGGTAACCCATTCACACATACATATATACATGCTTTTTTCTCACATTATCGTGTTCCATCATAAGTCAGCTTTTGTATATTTTAAATAAATGAAATACTTGGGAGGATGTATTTCTAAAATGAGAGGCAAAACTAACTGAATTTGGTTTCTGTTCTTCAGATTATAATGTGTGCCAACTTTGTGGATGAACTATAGTTTGTTTTTTTTTTAATAAAAAGAATGTCTTCAAACTGCTTTGCCTTTTCCAAAATTATTTCTAAGAGGCTATCTTTGCAGAAAGTTTGAAAAAAAATTTTAAATTGAGGTATGATGGACATGTATAACATAGTGATTCACAATTTTTATACACTGCAAAATGATACCATTCATCACTATATAAAGTTACAAAACCTTTTTTCTTATGATGAGAACTTTTACAATATAATCTCTTGGCAGCTTTCAAATATGTATTGCAATTATTGACTGTAGTTACCAGCAAAAAGTTTTAAAGAACTTTTTTCTTTTAATTTAAGACGTATTCCAATTTATACAATGGACTTATCAATTTTGATAATTTTGAAAATTGATACATATCCTGCTAAGACTTAACTAAGACAAGAAGATCTTCTTATATTTACTATTAAATAAATATGTTGTTTTCTGTAAAAGTTGTTCACATTGTCTGTATGTTCCTTTGGCATTTAAAATATTATTTGTGGGAGGTTCAGCAGTAACGCACCCAACTAGTATCTATGAGGATGTGGGTTCAATTCCTGGCCTTGCTCAGTGGGTTAAGGATCCAATGTTGCTGTGAGCTGTGGTGTAGGGCACAGCCATGGCTTGGATCTGGCATTTCTGTGGTGTAGGCCGGCCCCTGCAGCTCTGATTTGACCCCTAGCCTGGAAACTTCCATATGCTGTGGGTGCAGCCCTAAAAAGAAAAAAAAAATTTGTGAAAACCAGTTGTGCATATATTAGTATTAATTAGTATGAAGATATGCAGTGTTATTAATGATCAACCAACTGAACCTATATTATCTCTACTTTGTTAATTTCTAGATTCTTCTTGTTTTCTAATCCAGCTTTTTTTTCCAGCCAGTATAGAGCTTCCATATAATAAGCTCGTTTTGAAAACTCTCTAATACTGGGATATAACATGTATACAGAAAAGTACACAGAATAAAACCTATAGCTCAGTGAATTATCACAAAGTGAAAACACCCCTGGAACTATCTCCTAGATTAAGTAAGAGAATATTACCAACATGCTAGAGGTCTCCCTTAGATAAATTTTTAAAATTTCACTTTTTATGGAAAAAAGAGAAAAATGATAGTTCATTTGCATTTTGAAGCAGTGACTGAGCAGAATTGTTACAGAGAATAATTTTTCATATTAGAGCATATTAGTGTCAGTGCCAACATTTAGCATCATTTTTTGTCACTGTGCACTATTTACTACCTGGTATTTTCTGGTGGGTTTAGAATAAAAGGATACTATAAAAGTAAAACACTGTAGTATTGCAAAATGAAGGCTAACAATAATTATGAAAATGGATTAAGTAGTAGATTCAGAACTTTTATGATGTCTGTAAGTAGTATGCAAATGTTTCAAAATGAAATAGGAATTAGAAATCTGGAGTAGAATATATGAAAGGTAGAAGGTAACCAAGTTCAGATCTTGGATGAAAAAAAGGGGTCAAATGTAATATTTCTAATCAAGAAAAAAGACATATACTGTAGAAATACAATATAGTTTCACTTTCTTTGAGAGTATCTTTTAAAAAAATTTCACTGGACTCTTAGCTAATTGTCAGTAAATACCCTGATGATGAACCCAGAAAACCATGGATTTTCTTAAGGAATTCCCAAACATACTTTTTCTTCTTCAAGCCAACTGAGCACAAATGAGAATATCAAATTTAAATCTACTTTTGACTGTTACTTTTTCTTTGTTATAGACTTCCAAATTAGAGGATACAATGCCATTTTATTGTCTTTAAATAAAAATTAGTTCGTTATATATTCTTTTTATGACTAAATTTGTTATAATTATGGTATATATTTTATGGTGATCAGGAAACCATAAAATGTTCTTAGTAGAGTCATATAAGTAGTCAATCCTTGTGAAGCTTGCTGTGAGGAAGTGGTAATGATTTTTCTGGTCAGTGGTGAACAGATATTCCAGTGGTATCATCCACTTTGCCTCTGCTCCTGAGTAAGAGCCTGGAGTAGAGAGTACAGGGGAGCTCATAACCTGACACGAATTGTGCAGTACCAGATATGAGTGCAGTGATGCTTTATTTGGTTCTTCTGGAGTTACATAAAAGTATAGCCAAAGAGGAATTTTAATCCATCCAAAAAGACTAGGCAGAGACAGCTGTGACATTGGCATAGGAGGCAAGAACAATTGAGTTCAAAGTATTATTCAATTTCTTCATCTACCAGGAGAAAAGCTGAAGCCATTTCTATAGTGGCTGCAGATAGAAAGCTTTAATGGTTCCCACATGATCTGTTCCTCTTTCTTATCCCACACAATTGGCTGCATAACTAATGTGCTCTCATTTGTTTCTGCAAGGGGGAAAAGGATTCCAGTGATTGTGTTTACAGAAATGACCAGGTGCTAAAACTAATTTAGATATCACCTAGGATCTTGAATCTCTCTGTAGTATTCTGTCCACAATTCTACTCATTACTTTTTTTTTTGTCCTTTTAGGGCTGCACCCACGGTATATGGAGGCCCCCATGGCATATGGAGGTTCCCAGGCTAGGGGTCAAAATCAGAGCTGCAGCCACCAGCCTACCCCATAGCCACAGCAATGCGAGATGCAAACTGTGTCTGCGATGCCAAATCCTTTAACCTGCTCAGTGAGGCCAGGAATCAAACCTGTGTCCTCATGGATACTTAGTTGGGTTCATTACCCCTGAGCCTCCCTACCCAATACTTAATACAATTGAATGGATTTTTGTTGATAAACAAAACCCTGATCCTTATTTATAGATCACTTCTATATCAAGCACTGTGGTGGATGACTAAGAGTAAGAGTTTTAGATTGAATGTCAGTGAAATGGTGGTGTAAGGACTTATGCAAATTCTCTCTTCTATAAAGGCAACAAGAACACTTGCAAAAATTGTCAGAGTAACTTTGTCAGAGTTCAGGAAATTCATCAAAGACCTGCAGTTATCTGAGAAGTGTCTATAAGAAAAAAGGATAACTATTGATAAAGAGAGTGCATTTTGTAGTGTTTTAACTTGCACTATTCACCTTCCTCCCTCCCCAGCTTTATATGTAGCCTGATGCAGTAGATAATTTTTGGAACAGAAACTAACTAAAACGCCTAAAAGGAAAAGCTGGGGCAAGATGACTCTGAAAAATTTGTATGTATTCATAGATAGCTATGCACATGCATAGTCCTGTGTACGTGCCAAAGGCTATGTATATGCCTAGTAAAGACCTGAGAAGATTCTGGTCTCTTACCTCTGAATAACCTTCAGATTCTGTGTAAGCAGGGCAAGGCAGAGTTGCAAACTGCCTGGCAGTGTGTTGAAGGTGTGCCCTGAAACACACACTTGTGACCCTTGGCAAAGGCTGGGGGAATTACTGGTTTTAGGCATGTAAAGATATCTGCCTTCAGTCAGTAGCTGACTGTTAAGCTGAGTAGAGATTTTCATGGTTACCTTTGACAAAGAATACAAACTTTACAGAATTATTTCAGGAATATCCTTTACAAATAACAACAATAAGAAACAGCAGCAACAACAAATCTTGAGGAGAAAAGACAATCTGATTTCCAGAGTTGCCATGTTATATTATTATTAACTGTCAGCACTTGATTGTCTACTTTGGGGCACATATAATTCCTTTGTTCAGGAGAAGATGGGACATCTTGTTTGATAGTTCCACCAGACTTATCCAGTGGCGAGGAGTAATTTGTCAATATCCACATATTGTCCACTCAATGTCCACCATCACACCTGGACTTTCAGGACTAAGTCATGTCCCCTTATTATTCATTCCTGTAATAGCCGGTACTTCCTCTTGCAGAGCATTTCTCAAACTGGAAAATTGTCCAATTTCTGGACAGTCATTGTTTAATAGCTGAGTTCTCTATCATCTGTAAACTCCATGAAAAAAATTTTAATTCTAATTCATCATTGTATTCTCAGCACCTGGCCCAGTACTTAACCCAAAGGTGCTCAATAAATATTTGTTGAGTATATGAACAAAAAAAGTTTCATGTTCTGTACAAAATTATGAAACGTGCAGAGAAACTAGGAAATATGACCCATACATCGGAAAAAGAAATCAATAAAAACTATCCCTGAAAAAAGCCAGACATTGATATTACTAGGCAAAACTATTTTTAATGTTTAAAGACTTAAAAGCAACCATATCTGAAGAACAAAAGGAGGATATGAGAACAATGTCTCACCAAATAGAGAATATCAATTGTATACGATTGATTCAGTTTTGAAATGGGGAATAATGTACAATAGCTGAAATGAATTCAGTAGAAGAGTTCATCATCAGATTTGAATAGGCAGAAACCAGAATCTATGAACTTGAAGACAGATCAGTTGAGATGATCTGGCTAAAGAACAGGATGGATAAAGAATGAAGAAAAACAACTTCTGGACCTGTGGGTCACCATGAAACTTATCAACTTATGAGAGTCTAGAAGGAAAGGAGGGAAAGAGTCAGAAATAGTATTTAAAGAGATAATGACCCAAAACTCCTCAAATTGGGTAAAAAAGTTAATCTACGTATCCAAGAAGCTCAACAAACTACAAGGCTGGTGAATTCACAGATTCACACTTAGATATATTGTAATTAAACTGTCTGGAAATAAAGAGAAACTATTGAAAGCAGCAAGAGGAAAATGTTTCATCATATACAAAATATCTCCAGTAAGATTAACAATTGATTTCATTTAGTTTAAGAACCCTCAAAGTAATACATAGTGGTAGAAAGCATTTCTTGATTGACTCTGTGAGGGATGAGGGTGGTATTGACTAGAAAGGACTAAAATAAATTGCTGAGGTGATAGAAATGTTCTGCTATCTTGGCTGAAGATTACATGATATAACCATTTGTTTAAGCTCATCGAACTGCATACCTAAGAGTAGTGGATTTAACTGTGTGTGAAATACCTTAAAAAAATACCTTTGAAATACCTTTAAAAAAATGGCTGTAAAGGCTGGGAGCTGATGTTAAAGAAACTGTTATAGGATCAGAGACATGGCTGCAGGTTTGAAAATGATACAGTAGAGCTGGGATTGAGCCTCTCTTGTTTGGTGTAGGAGCTTCCAGAGCTTGAATTTTTCTGTCACTGAAAAGATAATTTGAAAATTCTGCCTGTTGGCCTTGCCTAGAGGAGCAAGAATCTTATCCCTCTATGTTAGGCCTTAGGTAAAGTGTGAAAAAAATTGTTACTTAAAAAATTAATGCCGGAGTTCCCATTGTGGTGCAGTGGGAACGAATTTGACTAGGAACTGAGGTTGGTTCGATCCCTGTCCTTGCTTAATGGGTAAAGGATCCAGTGTTACCGTGAGCTGTGGTGTAGGTCACAGATGCAGCTCGGATCTGGCATTGCTGTGGCTGTGGCCGGCAGCTGTAGCTCCGATTAGACCCTGGCCTGGGAACCTCCATATGCCGTGTGTGAGGCCCTAAAAAGCAGGGAAAAAAAAATTAGCGCCTTGAATCTTCACCATGCATGAGTTCTAGCATCTGAATTTATGCTGTTTGGTACATAATCTCAAACTAAGAAATTATCAAAACTAGACTAGGAACTAAAATAAACAAACACTAAATAAACCTCTCTTAAGAGTTTGTGAGACTCCACTGAAAATGTACTTGTAAGATAATCCTGGGAAACCAAACCAGTTGTTGAGGTTCCACTGACAGGGAATTGGTACACACAACAGAGAAGAGTATCACTCCTTAAAAGGTTTAGAAATAGTATTGTAGCCTGTAAAATAATTTTTAAAGTTTTAAAAGTGTTAAAAGAAGGGATAGAAAGCAGAATGAAAGAACAGATGTTAAAAAGAAACAAAAACCTAAGGTGTGGGTATGATGGTGAGACACAAAACAGCAAATTTATTCATTTCCAAATGGCATTACCACAATTTATTCATTTAAAATAGAAGATAGAATATAGTGACTTAAAATGTTGAGTGAATTTTAGTTTCTTAAAGTTATATAATAATTTACTACATCTAATATCCTGAACGTTTATATAAAACCATTTTTTTTAAATGGCCGATCCCGCAGCATATGGAAGTTCCTGGGCCAGGGATTGAATCTGAGCTACAGCTTCCACAACACTGGGTCCTTTAACTTACTGTGCCCGGCCAGGGATCAAACCCGCACCTCCACATGACCAAGACCTGAGCCACTGCAGCTGGATTCTTAATCCACTGTGCCACAGCAGGAATTCCTGTATAAAACATTTTAATACTGTAATCTTGTTAAATTATTTCCGACTGGCAGTATAGCAAGTTAATTTTTGAGGGACCTGAAAATCTAGTGATAACTTTCTAAAATTATAGTTTGGGTGGAGTATGAGTAGAACTCACCAGATGTTTCTTTCTTTTCTTTTTTTTTTTTCTCAAATGGTTCCCCTCAACTGGTAGCTCCCCCAACCTCTGCCCCACCCTGCTACTAACCAAGTACAGGCTAGTGAGAGCCTAAGCATTTTTTTCCAAGCTGCCTATCAAAGGGAGATTATTGATAATAAGAATAGAATTTTTTATAGAGGTATCTTTTGACTAAGAAATGATGATAACTTGATAATAATTGTTTCTTTTTGAAACATTGAACATTTGCAGCTATGGACTCTGTAGTGGATAAATAAGGTAGTGTTTTATTAGCTTTTTAATTATAGGATATGAAATTTTTATTAAAAAACCTACTATGCATATATGTATATTACATGCATATTATATATACATGATATGATGTTATGGTATGTGAGATTATATCTCCTTAGCTATAACGTAGATGTTTATTCTCTGGATGTAGGTATGTCATTTGGCAAATAATAATTTGATTAAGCCATGCTTTGCAAACCTCTTTGAATTACTCTGCCTCTGTTTAACTTTTAAAATGATTCTGCCTTGAGAACTATTCATAGATAGTATCTTGTTCCTAATTATACAGTAAAAATGCAGTATTGGAACTTCAGTTCATTGTTTATGTGTTGCTTAATTTGCCATCCATCTATAGTTAAACTGTACATTTTTGTTTTTTAAAGGCAAAGCTACATACATTGGAACTAATGTCCTAACTCTAGAGATGTTCTCCCTGTAAATGATAGTCAGCTCCTCCCAAACCTGGAGAACCTGAATTCTCTTTTAAATCCATGTATTCCTAATGTTTATGGTACAGTTGTCCTTCTCTCTTTACTGCTCAGGTGACTCACTGTTTTAATAGCACTAATCTGGGGCTTTGGTCCTTACTTGAACTTGCGCTCTTCTTTCCCCCCGCCGCCAATAGTTTGTCTCACTTTGCTAAGAAGTGGTTGTGAGGTATAGGGTTTTTCAGCTTTATTTTCAGATTTATGAATACAGAAGTGCTGCTGGGTTTTCCTGCTCTATGGTGCTTTCCTTCCTACTCTTTCAACATTGACACACTTGGAATTCCTACAAGTGTGGTTAATTGCAAGATTTGTGAAAGTTTAACTTTTGGTGAATTGTTTTGGTCTCTTTGGGGATCCATCAGTGTTTCTAGCATTGTTGCCAACTATATGCTACTTATCTTTCAGATCTGATAAAAATGAGTCCATTAAAAAAATAACTACACCATAAAAATTGCTTTTTGACATTTCCCTGGTATTTTAAATTAGAAATTTTTAGTGTGGTGTGAACTCAAAACAATTTTGAGTACTGAAAAAGGATAGTTTGATTATACCTAAAGAGGGTCTTTATTTTTCCCTTTCGTGTCTGTTATTGCCTCAAATTAATTGGAAAAAATATTCATATTTAATCCCAGTTACCAGATAAATTTTTATGTGCTCTTAACATAGTTGGCAGCATTGCCCTTGATTTCAGCTCTATTGGTTTGGGCTTATATAATGTCTTTTTCTTTTCTCCATTTTTTTATTTTTCTTTTGCTTCCTAAGGACGTGATGATACAGCGCCATGTACAATTTTGAAAAGTATGGATAGTATTAGCTTTCTCCAACACCCAGTCCACCAGAGGAGCTTAGAGATTCTGCAGAGATGCAAGGAAGAGAAGTACAGTAAGGCTGCAAATCCTAATAAACTCTGTGTCATCACATCCAATTGGAAATGGAAACCAGGAGCATTCTATACCTGGGTGGGACATAAAATAGCATAAGCAATGAGGCCTCTGTAATCCTTTGACCAATCAATTTCAGGATAATTCTATTGAGACTTTTGTTCTTTTTTTGGAAAAAATTAATATACATTTTCTTTTAACTTGGATGACCATATATGGTCTTTGAGTTGTTAATTATACTTGGTTACAAACTTTGAATTGGTTTCCATTTTTGTCTTTAAAGTATCCAAGTGATAAGTAAAAATAAATAATGATTTTTTTCTTTTTGAACTTTTAAAACTTTATTTGTATTTACTTGAAGTAAACTGCATGCCAAACCATACAGTTTGGTAAATTTTGACATATATATCCCCCTGTGAAATTATCATAATCAAAATAATTAACATATATAATACTACCAATAGTTTCCTCTGCCTCTTTCCAATTCCCATTGATTTTTATGCTTGTTTATACTTAGATCATCAGTGTTGCTTTTATGTATTATTGGCAAAGCCATTTAGTTTGACTGTAGTCCTCCTGTCAGACTTTTCTGTCTGATTTAGAGCAAAGCTACCACTTAATGTTTTGGTTTAAGGAAGAATGACAGAATCATCATTGAGTGTTCTCTGTTTTCTTTTTTTATATAAAAATTGGTGTACACAGATGCCCTTGGTCTCCA
This sequence comes from Catagonus wagneri, assembly GCA_004024745.2. Classification (NCBI taxonomy): domain Eukaryota; kingdom Metazoa; phylum Chordata; class Mammalia; order Artiodactyla; family Tayassuidae; genus Catagonus; species Catagonus wagneri. The sequence continues at coordinate 9,851,354 of PVHT021183528.1, forward strand.
TTTTCTCCTTTTTTATTTGTTATATTCATTCTGCATGAAAATGGATTCTTTTGCCTGTTTTATGAGGTTATGGTTATTTGGCTACTGCTATTGCTTTAGTGAGAATAAAGAGATCCTTCAGAATACTGAAAGCCTAACTCCAGCAATTTGCATGTAATGGACCTAAATTATGTACATATACTATTCTGAATTTTTTGTGAGTCACTTTAGATTAACTGCTAATTTCACACTTCTTTGATTGAAATTCTGTGAAATATTAGTATTTAATTATCAGTGAAAGGAGAATATAAGTAGAATTCCTAAAGGCAAACGTGGGTTCCTTCTTCATTTCTTCTTATATATGTTGTCATGATATAAGAAAATGTATAATGCAATTTGAAAAAAATTATTAAAAATATTTTCTCATTTAAGAAGAACAAAGGTAAGTATTTCTTTTAAAAAAGATATCTTTAAAATGTTATTCTTAATTATGGCTGTTGGTTCTAAAAGGTATACAAGTCCTTATTTCAAATACTCATCTTCCTTTTCTAAATCATTTAATACATGGGATATTATTGAAAACAGTCTACAGATCTTGGGGGGAGGGGACTTAAGTTAATTCTTTGTAGCTTTTAAATAATTGCAAGTGGCTTTGTTGATTTTCATGACTTTTAGCCTGACAGCCTCAGGTCTGATTGTATTCCAGTTAAGTATACATGGGTGTAGAATAGGAAGGTACCAGTTTTAGCTTAAGCTGCGTGAGGAAATTGCACATTGTACACATGCAAGTTTATTTCTACATTTGTGGAAGTTGGGATTTTCCATTACTTAGGTAGTTTTTATTTTTATTTTTTTAACGACTGCACCTACGGTATGTGGTTGTTCCCAAGCTAGCGGTCAAATCAGAGCCACAGCTCAGGCATAGCCGAGGCAACACTGGATCTGAGCTGCATCTGTCACCTATGGTGCAGGTTGTGGCAACGCCCGGATCCTTAACCCACTGAGGAAGGCCAGGAATCAAACCCGCATCCTTACAGAGACAACATCAATTATTTTAATTTTCTATTATAGTATTTCCAATCATTAAAATTTTTATAATACATAAAATTATAAATTCAAATTTAAGAGATTGATTTTAAAAAACTAGGGGCTTACTAGCCCTAGGTAAAGGTGAATTGGTTAGGTAAATGAACCCTGTCACAGTTAACAACTGATAAAACCTGAAGATTTGTGGCAGCAGCCTTGTATTGAATATGTCAAGTGGTGCCATTTTTCTAACAGCATTTGTTCACATAATGTCTCTGTGTCACATTTTGATGATGCTGGAAAAGAGGCCAAAAAATACTAACAGACCAAAAAGAACAAAAAGAAGTAAAAACTAATGGAAAGTTTATTCTCTAAACTAAAGTAGTGGGTAGGGATTGTGAATTTGTGGCTTTTTGCACAAGGTGGTCCCCAATTCCTATAGCTCCAGCAGCAGAAAACCACAGTCTACTGGCTTGAAGTGTCAGATGACAAAGTTGAGTACTGGCCAAAAAACGTGAAATTTAGGAGGAAAACTCTGGAGCTGAGAGAGCTGCCAAAAGGCTAAAGCCCAAATTAGAATATGAATTCTGCCTTCCATGCCCAGCTGACTACTGTGGGTATTCAGAGGAGACTAGGAGCTCTGTCAAAAAAGCAATACAAACCAAATAGGAGATAACATTTGAAAGACACAGCTGCAGTAGGTAAGATTTGTAAGTTTATTGTATTTTTTTAACTGAGGGCCTTTTAACTGCATAGCTTCTCTTGGGGGATAGCTGAATTCATAGAGTACCTTTAGTTGGGATCCCATAAGTAGAGGAGAGAGAGAAAGAGGCAGAAAAATATTGGAAGAAATAGTGGCTGAAAACTTTTCATTTTAGGTTATAAAAACTAGTGTGAAGATTCAAGACAATCAGTGACTTCCAAGTAGAATAAATACAAAAGAAAACCAAAACTGTACACATTATAGGCAAATTGCCAGATGCCAAAGATAAATAGAAAATGTTGACAGCAGCCAAGAGAAAATTGGTATGTTAAATTCAGAGCTATACATGCGTACCTCAGAACTATTTCAGATTCAGTTCCAGATCATTGTAATAAAGTAAATATCGCAATAAAGGGAGTCACATGCACTTTTTGGTTTCCCAGTGCATATAAATTTATGTTTATACTATGCCATAGTCTGTTAAATATGCAGTAGCATTATGTCTCAAAAAGCAATGTACATACCTTAATTAAAAAGCACTTTATTGGGAGTTCCCTTTGTGGCTCAGTGGTTAACGAATCCGACTAAGAACCATGAGGTTGCGGGTTCGATCCCTGGCCTTGCTCAGTGGGTTAAGGCTCCGGCGTTGTCGTGAGCTGTGGTGTAGGTTGCAGACGTGGCTCGGATCCTGCGTTGCTGTGACTGTGGCGAAGGCCGGCAGCTACAGCTCCTGTTAGACCCCTAGCCAGGGAACCTCCATATGCCGCGGGTGCGGCTCTACATAAAAGGCAAAAAGACAAAAAAAAAATACTTTATTGGAGTTCCCATCGTGACACAGCGTAAATGAATCCGACTAGGAACCATGAGGTGGCGCATTTGACCCTTGGCCTTGCTCAGTGGGTTAAGGATCTGGCGTGGTGTAGGTTGCAGATGCGGCTCAGATCTCACATTGCTGTGGCTGTGGTGTAGGCCAGCAGCTGTAGCCTCCAATTCAGCCCCTAGCCTGAGAACCTCCATATGCCATGGGTGCAGCCCTAAAAGAAGCAAAATAATTAAAAAAAAAAAACTTTATTGCTGAAAAATGCTAGCCATTGAATTCAGGAGGTAGTAACGTTAGAGATCGCTGCTCATAGATCACCATAACAAATAATAATGAAAAAAGTTGGAAATATTGCAAGCATTATCAAAATGTGACAGAGACACTATGAACAAATGTTTTTAGAAAAATGGCACCAATAGACATGTTCAACACAGGACTGCCACAAATCTTCAACTTGTAAAAAATGCAGTACCTGTAAAGCACAATAAAGTGAAGTGCAATAAAAATGAAGTTTGCCTATAATCATTTGATTAACACATGTCCTGTCATTAAAAGCAGTAGAGGTCTGAAAGATATCCAGACAAAACTGTGCAAAACCTGAAAGACAAAAGCAAATTTCTTTGAAATTTCCTTTCCATTGACCTATTTGAAATTAAGCCATAGGATTAATTTTTCATTTCATAAAATTTCAGTTTTTAGTTCCAGAACATCCATTTGGTTTTTTTTTTTTTTTGCAGTTGCCATTTCACTTCTAAGATTTCTTATCTGTTAACTCATAAGATCATCTTATACTTGAAGTCATTGAGCATTATGATAGCAATTTTTTAACATCCTTTTATTCTAATTCCTCAAATGAGCAATGTTGGGATCTGATGCTATTGAAAAGGGCTTCATTCTCTAATCTCAGCCCTTAGTTGCTATTTAATAATTGATGTTAAAAAATCACTACACAGAGGGAAATAAGGAAGTCAAATGATATGCATTGAAAGAAACACCCTGTTGTGTTTGCAAGGAAATACTCCAAAAAAGAGAAGAAAATTCCCCGTGAGCGCTTTACAGTTTAGAAGAATATAAGAACATGAGTCCAATAAATATTAGCACAGATTTAGACCCTAAAATATTGGAATGATATTGAGGTAGGTTTTGAGCTACTATAATGGGGAGGCATAAATCAACACCTATGTGATCTCAATAAATAAACATAGCAGAAAATTGAAATAATTATAATACTAAGGAAATGTCTGAGATGATTATGTTCAATACTCAGAAAAAAATGAATATGGAGAATGGAAAATGATAATTTATCATAGGAATAATTGGTGTCCATAACTTAGGAACAGAATCAATGAAACAAAAACAGGTTGCTGCTGTGGAATAGGTTGGATCCCTGGCCCTGGGATCTTCTAGGAATAATTGATGTCCATGACTTGGGAACTGAATCAATGAAACAAAAACAATGCATTCAAATATATAGGAAAATAAAGTTTTTCAAAGTTCTACTCAAAGTTTTAATCACAGGGCATATATTTTCCCTCAACAGTTTTTATGTGGATAGAGGCTTATGTCTTCGGTTTTCTTGGATATGTTCTAAGGAGTGAAATTGCTGGGTCATATGGTAACTTGTTTAATTTTTTGTTGAACTGCTACATTTTTCCAAAGTGACTATCATTTCACATTCAGCAGTGTATGCAAGGTTCCAATAGTTACATGTACTTGTCAGCACTATCTTTTTTATTGTAGTCATGCTAGAGCGAATGAGTATGATCTCACTGTAGTTTTGATTTCATTTCTCTGATAATTAATGATGTTGCTCATTGAGCATTTTTTTTTCATATTCTTATTAGCCATTAGCATGTTGTCTTTGGAAAAATACCTATCCAGACCCTTTGTTCATTTTAAAACTGAGCTGTCTTTTGTATTACTCAGCTGCAAGAGTCGTTTTATATTCTGGATTCAAGTTTCTTATCAGAAACTTGATATTTTCTACCATTCTGTGGGTTGTCTTTTCACTTTCTTGATACAGTGTTCTTTGAAACACATAAGTTTTAGATTTTGATCATGTCTTCTTAATTTTTTCTTTGGTTGCTTGTACTTTTAGTGTCATACCTGGGTAACCACTGCCTAATCTGATGTCAGAAATATTTATACCTATGTCTGAAGAGTTTTATGCTTCTGTCATTTGTACTTTGGTCTTTGATCCAACTTCATTCTTTTCCATGTGGATATCTAGTTTTCCTGGTTTTGTTGAAAACACAATACTTTTCCCATTGAATTGTCTTGGCACCTTTGTCAGAATTTAGTTGATCATAAACATAAAGGTTTATTTCTGTACTCGCAGTTCCTTTCCATTGACCTATTTGTCTGTCTTTATGGTGGTAATGTATGGTCTCAGTTACCATACTTTTGTACTAAGTTTTGAATTTAGGAAGTATGAGTCCTCCAACTGTGTTTTCTTTTTCAACATTGTTTTGGCTATTCTGGGTCCTTTGCATTTCCATATTAATTTTAGGATCAGCTTATTCATTTCAGTAAAAAAAAAAAAGTCAGCTGGAATTTGAATAGAGATTGCATTGATCTGTAGATAAATTTGGGGAACATTGCCATCTAAACAATATTAAGTTTTTCAGTCCATTAGCATGAGGGCTTTCCATTTATTTAGGTTTTCTTTAATTTCTTTAATGATGCTTTGTAGTTTTCAGTAGACATTTTTTTGTTAAATTTATTCCACATATATATATATATATATATTTTTTTTTTTTTTTTGTCTTTTTGCCTTTTATCTAGGGCCGCACCCGCGGCATATGGAGGTTCCCAGGCTAGGGGTCTAACAGGAGCTGTAGCCGCCTGCCTACACTGCAGCCACAGCAATGCAAAATCCGAGCAGCATCTGCGACCTACACCATAGCTCACGGCAACGCCGGATCCTTAACCCACTGAGCAAGGCCAGGGATCGAACCCGCAACCTCATAGTTCCTAGTCGGATTCGTTAACCACTGAGCCACGAAGGGAACTCCTCCTTTTATATTTTTTGATGCTATTAATGAAATTTCTTAATTTCATTTTCTCATTGTTTATTGCTGTTGTATAGAAATAAAGTTGATTTTTGAATATTGATCTTAATATCTTATAATTTTGATGAACTCATTTAATAATCCAAAAATATTTTTGTGAATTAGTTAGGATTTTCCACATGCAAGAATGTTATCCCAAATAAAGATACATTTACTGTTTTATAAATAGCTGTTTATATCTGTTAAGCCCACATCCCTATTTTGTCCCTCCCCCACTTCTCTCTCCCCTTTGGTAACCACATGTTTCTTTTCTGTGTCTGTGAGTCTGTTGCTATTTTGCATATATATTCATTTGCATTATTTTTTTAGATTCCACGTGTAACTCATAATCATATAGTATTTCTCTTTCTCTGACTTATTTCACTGAGCATAATATGCTCTAGATCCATCCACGTTGCTGCAAATGGTAGTACTTCATTCTTTTTATATGTCTGAGTAATTTGCCATATATATATGGTAATATGCCATATATATATATCACTATATTTTCTTGAGCTAGTTGTCTGTTGATGGGCACTTGGGCTGCTTCCCATATCTTGGCTATTGTAAATTGTGAATGAAAGGGTACATGTATCTTTTTAGTAAGTGTTCTTGGTTTTTTTTTTTGAATATATACCTAGGATATTGAATTGCTGGATCATATTGTAGTTCTATTTTATTTTTTTAAATTTTTTTTAGGGCCGCACCCACAGCATATGGAAGTTCCCAGGCTAGAGGTCAAATCGGAGTTATAGCGGCCAGCCTGCACCACAGCTACAGCAACACAGGATCTGAGCCGCATCTGCAACCTACACCACAGCTCACAGCAATGCCGGATCCCCAACCCACTGAGTGAGGTCAGGAATCAGACCCACATCCTCATGGATACTAGTCTGATTCGTTTCCACTGTGCTACAAGGGAACTCCAGTAGTTCAACTTTAAATTTTTTAAGACACCTTCACAGTGTTTTCCACAGTGGCAGCACCAGTTTACATTCCCAACAGTGTACGAGAATTTCCTTTTCTCCACATTCTTGCCGATATTTATTATTTTTTTGATGATACCCATTCTGACCAGTGTGAGGTAATATTTTATTGTGGTTTTGATTTGTACCTCCCTGATGATTAGCAACATTGACCATCTTTTCATGTGCTCTTAGCCATCTGTATGTCTTCATTGAAAAAATATCTATTCAAGTCTTCTCACCATTTTTTAATTAGATTGTTTAAAAAGTGTTCTTAATTTATGGAGCTCTCTGGTGGCTTAATTAATTTCAGGATCTGGTGTTGTCACTGCTGTGGCTCAGGTTGCTGCTGTGGAGTAGGTTTGATCCCTGGCCCTGGGATCTTTTACATATTGTGGGTACAGCCAAAAAAAAAGTTGTTAATTCTTGAGGAAGCCATTCATCATCTTTGATTTTCAGTGTCTCTATGTATGAGATTAATCGATCTCTAAAATCTATAGTTATGTCAGCATAATCTATTGCTGAAAAATGATGCAAAGAAATCATTAGGAAATTTTTAAATATTAAATTAAGAAATGAACTTGTGTACTTTTAGACCTCCAGCCCAGTTACCCTTATATTTCCTGATGATATGTACATGAGAGAAGAAATTAAAGAATTTATTATTAAATTTCCTAAATGATTTTGTTGTTAGTCGACTAAGTTAGATTTATAAATAACAGTTATAGGACTTGGTTTATATTATTATTTAGGCATTTTTGACATGTTTAGCAAATATTTACATTTAAAGTATATTAATTTCATTTGTTCTTATAAAAGTTGTTTCATGTTTAGTTTCTTTTAGCGTGATTGAAATTTTTTGCTCTCTATATACTAGGTATAACACGGAAAAATCCCAGAACACCTCTTTCTGATCTCCAGGGCATGAATACTCTAAATGAAAAAAACCAACAGTAAGTATATTTGGTTTATGTTTCCAAGGAAGTATAAGAGAAATAACTAGAATTCTTTTTTTTTCGTTTTTTAAAATTGAAGTGTAGTTGATTTACAATGTTCTGTTAATTTCTGCTGTACAGCAAAGTGAGTCAGTTATGCACACACATATACACACACCCTTTTTAATATTCTTTTCTGTTATGACTTATCTTAGAATATTGCATGCAGTTCCCTGTAGAACCTTGCTGTTTATACCCTCCATATGTCGTAGGTGTATCTACTAACCCCAAACTCCTATTCCATCCCTTCTCTACCTTCCTCCCCCTTGGCAACCACAGGTCTGTTCTCTATGTCTGAGTCTGTTTCTATTTTGTAGATAGGTTCATTTGTGCCATGTTTTATATTACACATATACGTGATATCATATGGTATTTTTCTTTCTGACTTAACGTCACTTAGTATGATAATCTCTAGTTCCATTTATGTTGTTGTATATGGCATTATTTCATTCTTTTTAAAGGCTGAGTAGTATTCCATTGTATATATGTACCACATCTTCTTTCTTTATCCATTCCTCTCTCAATGGACATTTAGGTTGTTTCCATATCTTAACTATTGTGAATAGTGCTGTTATGAATATAGAGGTACATGCATTTTTTTTTTTTTTTTTGGTCTTTTCTAGGGCCAAACCTGTGGCATATGGAGGTTCCCAGGCTAGGGGTCTAATCGGAGCTGAAGCCGCCAGCTGACACCTTAGCCACAGCAACCCAGGGTCCAAGCCATGTGTGCAACCTACACTACAGCTCACAGCAACGCTGGATCCTTAACCCACTGACTCAGGCCAGGGATCGAACCCACAACCTCATGGTTCCTAGTCGGATTCGTTAACCACTGAGCCATGAAGGGAACTCCGGTAGTTCTGTTTTTAGTTTTTTGAGGAACATCCTTAACTGTTTTTCACAGTGGCTGTGCTATGGAAGGTTACATTCACACCAATAATTTAGGAGGGTTCCTTTTTCTCCAAACCCTCTTCAGCATTTATTATTTGTAGACTTTTTAATGATGGATCTTCTGATCTATATGATCTGGTACCTAGTGTAGTTTTGATTTGCATTTCTCTAATAATTAGCAATGTTAAGCATCTTTTCATGTGCCTATTGACCATCTGTATATTTTCCTTGGAGAAGTGTCTATTTAGGTCTTTTTAGATTGGGTTGTTTGTTTTTTGTTGTTGAGTTTGAATTCTTATTAATTTTTGTGGCTTTAGAAATGTGAAGAAAATCAGGCCCAGTTCTTTTTTAATTTCTTAAAGCTTTTATAAATGATGTAATAAGTTGATTGGGTTCAAGTTAAAACTATTAAGAGTAAATTATCTAAGATTGCCTCTGGTGGAATGGCTGTACAATTTTTAAAAAAGTTTCCCCAGAATAATTAAAAACGAACACATATGTTGTAATTTGAGACCTTTCTTGCATTTTATGTCTTTTGTAAAAGTTATGGATATTCCAATTCTTCTCAGTAATAACTGGAAAGTAATAAGTAATAACTTAGTAAGTAATAACTGAGTAGTTTTATTTACATCAAACCATCTGGTACCTTTTCTTGATGAGTATGATAATCACAGCTTATCTTTTACCATTTTCAATGAAGAAATCTAGAATAAAATTTGAATGTAACAAATATAATTGTTTTTCTGAGTTTGTAAGTGAACTTCCTTTTTCCTTTACTCATACTGTTTTACAAAGGTTGTATTTTAAATGAACAAAAGAGCATTGTTTAGTATCTAAAGTCTACTGTGTACCATTTAAACATCATCAGGATGGTCCTCATAAGACACTAAGATAAGGGTGGTCCATCATTTAAAATTAAAGTATAACTTACTTACTTGATCAGTTTTTCCAGTTTGAGAAACTATGCCTTTCTTTCGTTTTGTTTTTGCTTTTTAGGGCTGTACTCGAGGCATATGGAGGTTCCCAGGCTAGGGGCTGAATCAGAGCTACAGCTGCCAGCCTACACCACAGCCATAGCAACATCAGATCCAAGCTGCGTCTGCAACCTACACTATAGCTCACGACAACACTGGATCCTTAAGCTACTGAGCAAGGCCAGGGATCGAACCTGCAACCTCATGGTTCCTAGTCAGATTCATTTCTGCTGTGCCACGACAGGAACTCCTACTATGTCTTTCTAATGTATATTGTCCCTTATCTGCTCCATACTTTTTTATTACTCTTTATTGCTTATTATAAGAAGTCTAGTTCACTATTTTAGCCTGCAAGAGCTGTTACAGCCCAAATATCCCATTTCAACTATACTTATCTTTAATATCAGCCAGTTGAACTACTTGCTGTCTTTATAGTGGATACATTTTGTTTTTGTAACGGTGATGCTTGGCTGATGATGAAATCACCGCTGTATGTGCATGTTAGATTTTATCTGAGAACAGATTAGATAATTAATCTGGTGACCTGTGTACCTTTCAATCTATTATTATTATCTATTATTTCTATCTATTGTCAGTATTCTCACCCTGGCAATTAGTAATGCCTAACTTAAGGAACTCATTTTCTTGATTTAGGTAAACAAAGGAACTGTGACTTGCAGCATTTCCCAAAGCAATTTAATGGCTGTAGCTCTCCTAATTTTTAGTTTCTGTTTCTTAATACTTTCTATTATGGATGCCTAAAGTTATTTATATGAGCTTCTGTTTTGTATTTGTCATTTGGGATAGTCTGATATTTTGGTTTAAGATTGGTTGGTCTTGCTCAAGCAGTTAACTGAGTTTAAGCACTCATAGAGTAACAAACTAATTCTGTAAAGAAGTCTGTATAAGCTTGTTTATGAGATCTTCAGAGACAAATTGATCGCAACAGCTCGATTCTTTTCGTTTGTATACAATAAAGAAAGATATGTGGCATTGATGAAGTAATGTTCTCAGAAAGAGATCAACTAGCAGCCTTAATGAGAGATACTTCTAGCTTGTATTTATTGTATTGTGAATTTATTTTAAAGAAAATCGGTGAGATGGAGAGGATAGAATAAAAGATACTTAAAAAATCAAATCAGCCATGAAATCATTAGCTCGTGTCTGCTCAGTGGAGTCTTTTAATCCTCCACTGTGGAATATTCCTAGTAATTGACTCTTAGTGAAAGAGTAGAACATCCAATATGGTGGTGATCTAGGACTAAGAGTTGATGTAGTCTATGTAAAAACAAGGAAATGCAAATAGTAAAAACTATTTTTAGCTAGTGTAAATATTCCTCAAATGAGAGATAAACTTGCATTGACGTGAAGTGGGCAGTTTTTGTGGTAAGAGGGTATAAACTGAAATCAAGTGTCTTTATGTCAAAATGTTATTTGAAAAAAGTACAGAACCTCTAATCACGTATCATCAAGTGTCTTTATGTCAAAATGTTATTTGAAAAAAGTACAGAACCTCTAATCACGTATCATGAAACAGAAATGGTAAATGCACTATACAGGCTCTGAATTGACCCTAAATATGAATAGCTAAAAAGGTTCCATTGGTAGCTAAAGACATTTATTCCTAGGTGGAAAAGCTCTTGTGAATAGTTGTACAGCAGAACGTGTAAAGATAAAATATGATATGCCATATTGGGATAATATGCCTCTGGAAACTTATTACCTAGGAAGAAATGGGTGTGTATCATCGAAATTTATTGTTGACAAGTACATAATGAATTTTGTACATTGTGGAAATATGTGGTAGATTTTAAAATGAAATGGTGTCTGTTGTACTGTCATGCTGGTTCCAGGGCATTAAAGAAGCAGAATAAGTCTGTCTCAAACTCCCGAGTTATGGTACCATTTTTAAGGACTTTGAATATATTGATAACCACATATTTGAGGACTGGGATAAACTTATCCTCTAAGAGCTGACTATGTAGCATGTGTGGATCCTGATTTCTGTTCCTAATATAACTAAAAACTCACTGTCTAAAGCATTATTTTTGTTTAAATTTAACTTTTTGTCTTGATCTGGGCAAATGTCTGCTTACCGTCTGAGACATTATAAAATGCAATAGTGATAATAAGAAGAAATACTTTTTTGAAGGATGTCAAATAATGTATTACTAGAGCTTTAAAAGAAGTCATCATTTTGCATAGTTTATTAAAATGATTGGATTTCAAGATTCTCTTAAAATCAATATGACTTGATGTCACATAAAACAGTTTGCAGTGATTTCTCATATGTTACAGCTAGATAAATCTCATGGCCTTTGTTCATGTCTTACTATGTATTTTGTTTATTGGAAAAATACAGAACTTGGATATTAATGTAAGCATGGATATGTGATTTGTAACTCATATAAGAGCAAGTTATTATTATGAAATAATACCCATATCTTAATATAAATTTAAAACCTTAAGTATTATGTAATTTTCAAATTATGTCTCTCTCAAGTTTTTTCACTTTAAAATATAGTATGTTAGTTATCCTAAATGATATTTATGTGTTTTTATATACTTTTGTTGGTCTTTTGTTTTAAAAATTGATAATTTTTTGGAGTTCCCGTCATGGCTCAGTGAAAATGAACCCAGCTAGTATCCATGAAGATGTGGGTTCTATCCCTGGCCCTACTCAGTGGGTTAAGGATCTGGCATTGCTGCGAGCTGTGGTGTAAGTCTCAGACACGGCTCAGATCTGGCATTGCTGCAGCTGTGGTGTAGGCCAGCAGCTATAGCCCTGATTTGACCTCTAGCCAGGGAACTTCCATATGCCATGAGCATGGACCTAAAAAAAAAAGCAAAAAAAAAATTTATTTTAATCTATATTCTTAATCGTATCAATGTTTTACCTTAATTCCTCCTATCTCATTTTCATTAAAAGTCGAAAACTCTCTCTCTGACTTGATTTCCTGCCATTTTTCCTTGGCTTACTCCAGGCCACCCTTGCTTGCTGATTTAATATATCTCAGACTCATTAACAACATTCCTGCCCCTGGTACTTTGTGTTTTCTCCTCTTTATGCATAGGTTGCTCTTCTTCCAGATAACTGCTTGACTTGCCTTTTTTTTTTTAATCTGTTTCACATCTCTGTTTAAATGGAACCTTATCAATGAGGCCTCCCTTGACCCTGTTAAAAAAAAGCTAGCATCCTGGCATTTTTTAATCCTTCCCTGTTTAAAATTTCTCCTTAGCACCTGTTATCTGCATGTAATATATTTCCTTTTCTTTCTTATTTTTTTGTTTTTTGTTTTGTCTTTTTGGAGCTGCACCTGTGGCATATATGGAAGTTCCTAGGCTAAGGGTTGAATCTGAGCGACAGCTGCTGGCCTACACTACAGCCACAGCAACACCAGATCCCAGCCGCTGTGTCTGTGACCTACGTCACAGCTCGCAGCAGTGCTGGTCCTTAACCCAGTGAGTGAGGCCAGCATCGAACCCACATCTTCATGGATGCTAGTCAGGTTCATAACCCCCTGAGCCACAATGGGAACTCCTATATTTTCTTATGTGTTTAATGTTTGTCTCCTTCCACTGGAATTTAAGCCTCATGAAGGTAGAGATTTTTGTTTTGTTAATTGGAATATACCCAGTGCTAGAAAATAATTGGCACTAGTTGGTACTCAATAAATATTTTTGAATGAATAAATGAGTATATTCTACTATGCTTTCATTGGTATTACATTTTTAATTTTCATGGGATATTTGTTATTTTGTTTTCTCAGTATTTATTTTTTATAGTGTTTTGTTCTTATTTTATAGATGGAATATTTTCCCTCTTCTCCCTAAAGTTATTAATGATCACTTTTTGAAACTTCTTTTTCTTACTCTTTTATCTTCAAGTTTTTTAATGTCAGAATTGTTTTGGTCAGTGTATTTCATGCTAGGTGCTTTCCTCAAATGTCTACTGAACCTTGGTTGACCGTTCCTATTTCAGATTGAGATACTGAAAGTCTAATTGGAATCTCTGATTAACTGATTGTGTTGTCTATCTTTGAAACATATTATTATCTTTGTGTCTTTCCTCTTGGACTGATCACATTCCACATAAAAGTTCATTTTAATTTTCTGCCTGGAGGATATAGTCCCAACTGCCAGCATACAAGAGCTCACTGTAGGACTGAGAGTCTGTGTTTTCAAGACTTCCTTTGACTTCTGTGTAGTACAACCATCCTCAGTTTTGCCTGGTGCTGTCCACAGACTTTCTCTTTCATCCTCTTTCTTAGGTAAACCAGGGAAAGTCAGCAGGCTGCATGGAGTTCTAAGTGCTTCTTAAACTGGTGACTTTCAACTAGTGCTTCTGTTTTTAAGCCATCATTCCCACCAGTTCCAGAGATACCCGGTATCACCAACTCTGGAGCCTTTTGGGAGTTCTGAAGAGTAAATAAGGATGCTTCTCAACTTTCCCCTCAGCCAGTTAAGATTTCTTTCTCAGGGTTACTATTGAGAAAGAAGTCTGCTTTCTATATTCAACTGCTTTTCATTGTTCAAAAATGTATTACTGTAATTTCTTAGTATAGTCACTTTATTCTTAAGTGTTTATTCCTTTATAAATTGTTTTATTAATGCCCTTATGGGTTTTTGGAGGAATCCAAATATATGTCCAATTTGCTGTCTTACTTGGAAAGCCCTGTATTAACTCTGTGTTATCACTGATAATTTTATCTGTTTTGTTCATTCCTGTATCTCCAGTATCTAGAATAGTGCTCAGTCCATGGAAGGAGCATAGTCACTTGATGGATGTGTATGTAGTGAGTGTATGAGTAAGACTTCCCAGGAGGAAATTAAATATTCAGTAGAATGGGACTGCCTGTTAGGACTGAAAATTCCTTTTAGTTTTAAAATCTAGCAGAGACAAAGCCATGACATTATAATAGATTATTTACTGTTAAATAGTATATTTAAAGATATTTTTTGGCTATACGATGTGCTCATTTACACACACATTTTGAACGTGAATGTGCTCAAATTCTACAGAAATTTTTTGTCCTGAAAGAGTAAAAGTTTAGCCCAGAGTGATTGGTTATCTCTCTGATAAAACCATTTCCTGCTGGTTTAGCATTTTTTCTAAATTTTAACTTGAGTGGTTAAAGTTTTATTTTACTTTTTAAAGCAGTTTATAGAGTGTTAGAGATGTCTCAATTAACTCAAATTATACTACATTTAATTTTTACAGTGAAACATTTGATATTACATGGAATGGCAGAACTGGGATTCGCCAGAGCAGACTATCAAGTAACACCTCCTTGCTTGATAAAGATGGAATATTCGCTAATTCAGCTAGCAGCAAACTCTTGGAGAGAGCACATGGAATTCTAACGTTAGTATTGACCTATAAAGTGAATTGCTTTTTATGATTGATTTAAAATTTCTGGCTGAAATAAGAGAAGTGATCATGAAACATTTTCATGAGTAGAACTTTGAAGTGGAACAAGACTCAAAAGTAGTCAGAATTTAGAGCTGTGACAATCTCTTGTATTGTAAAGCTGGTATTTGTTTGTTTGTTTTCATGTTCCCAAGAGAATCATGATTGAATGTACTCATTATGGAGATGATTCTTTCTTGCTCTTAAACAGACCCTACATTCCAGAGAGAAAAAACTGTTAGCTCTTTTTGGGATTCCCAGTTTTAACCCTAGTTCTCCTTTAATTCCTAACAAATTGGGCAGGGAAATCCCTTGTGAAATGTTGAGTGGGACCATATACAGTTGATCCCTCAACAGTGCATGGATTAGAGGTTGCCAAACCTGCACAGTTGAAAATCTGCATGTTACCTATAGTCAGCTCTCCATATTCACTGTTCCTTGGTGTCTGCAATTCTGCATCCACAGATTCAGTGAACCTCAAATCAAGTAGCACCATTGTAGTTACTGTTGACAATATTCCACTTACAAGTGGACCCACGTATAAGTTGAAACCTGCAATGTTCGAGGGGTACTTATATGGTGATATAACATTTGTTGAAGTCTGCCTTTCCTCCTTACCTGATCTAAGACTGGTTTGAGGACATAGATATAGATATAAACATGCATAATTTCAAACTCTTTTTTGACCCCTAGTCAGAAATGTGACTGAATTGGATTCTCTAATTCATAAGTCATTGCTTTACGGTGTTAATAGGTACTCTATCTCACGCTCTTGCTCTGTCTCTCTATATATATGTATGTATATATCTTGCTATACTCTAAACTTGTAAATTAACTGATTTAATCTTCATAGAAATTCTGTGAGGTAGTTAGTATTATCATCTGTATTTTACGTTATTACATAATGAGACCAAGCCTTAGAGAGATTAAACTCATATCTTAGTGATAGGGTTTAAATTCTATTCCGGGTCTTTCTGATTCCCCAGCCCATGTCCATAAGCACTGGGCTTTATTCCCCTTATGTAGCTATTTAAAAAAAAGATTGGATATAAGTGTAATATTTAATTATGAATAAGAACAAAAGGGGCAGAAGAAAATTTTTAATTTCGAAAAATGGAAGGTTATAAGTTTTGGTGAAAAGTACGTTTTAAAAACTCATGATTAGGTATCTGCTTAAGTTTTAAAATTACAGAAACAAAGCCCTATCGGTTTAAGAATACAGAGCCCTGTTAACATCCAAAAGAAAATGAAACCTTAGCTTTAAGTGTACAATATTATATTACCGGTCCATAAGGCTTAAATCTGTTTGTACTTCTGTTACAGAGCAAGCATCTCTTTCCTTCACTTATCCTTCCTTCCCAAAGGTGCCTGCTTAGTTAGGCAGTGTTTTCATTGAGAAGACATATAGCTTGGAAATGGGAAAAAAATCTATTGTTTTAGTAGAGACCTTGAAATCATTCATCTCTACAGTAGTTTTTTTCTAATGTATGATTTGTCTCTATAGGAGAAACAAAAATTTCAAACTCAAGCCTGGCCTTCCAAAGGTGAGTATTATGAAAAAATTTTTCCATTAGTGTCCCCATTTCATAATTACTTTTTAATTTTTCATTCAAGCAATCTTTTTTTTTTTTTTTTAGTCTTTTGTCATTTTAGGGCCACACCCGTGGCATATGGAGGTTCCCAGGCTAGGGGTCTAATCGGAGCTGTAGCTCTTGGCCTACACCACAGCCACAGCAACGCCAGATCCAAGCTGCCTCTGCAACCTACACCACAGCTCACGGCAACAGCAGATCCTTAACCCACTGAGCGAGGGCAGGGATCGAATCTGCAACCTCATGGTTCCTAAGTCCGATTTGTTTCCACTGCACCACGACAGGAACTCTGAAAGCAATCTTTATAAATTAAAAACAAGAAATACCTTATTTGTACCCAAAATAGAGGTTATTGTATACATTCAGTTGAATCCATTGTAGAAATAATGCTAGATGTTATGAAATGGCCAAGCTTAATGGTTCAGGTAAATATTTTTGATATATCCCATTTTCTAGTGTCAGAAAAGCTTCTAAAAACAAATGTAAATTTATGTTGAGTAATTTTAGGCAATTACTCAACATAAAAGCATAATGTCTTTTCATTTCTCCTTGAGTCAGGTTAAAATAAAATCTCAATTTTATCTGATTTAAAAATAATTTCTAAGGGGAATTCCCATCATGGTTCAATGGTTGGTGAATCCGACTAGGAACCATGAGGTTGCGGGTGCAGCCCTAGAAAGGGCAAAAAGACTAAATAAATCAATAAATAAAATTTCTAAGTAGTGCTTACCTAACTCTTATCATCATTAGCATTAATTAGCCAGGTTTTTCTGTAAAGGTCCAGCCAGGCTTTCAGGCCCATCCAGTCTGTGTTATAATTACTTGCTGCTATTGGAGCGCAAATGCAGCTATAGATAATATGTAACTGAATGTGACTGTATACAATAAAACTTTATTTATGGACACTAAAATTTGAATTTCACATAATTTTTTCACATGTAATTATTATGTATTATTTAATTTTTTTCAAACATAGAAACCATATAAAAACAGTAGGAAGGATTTGACCCAGGGATTATAATTTGCCTACTCTGACCTATATTCCAAAATATTTGTTAAATTTACTAAAGAAAGAAAAACCTTACTGAGGTTTTCTTTCTCTTGTGCCCTCCCAAAGAAGGAATCCTGTCACTTGTAACTGTTAATTAACATAATTCCAAAATTTTAAAAGAACTGAAAAAGAACTATTATTTCTCATGATTCTCTAGTTCAATTAAAAAATAAAGATCGGTCTTCAATTTTTCCTTCTACTTAAGTGACCTTATATTTCCAAAGAAAATTTAATACACTGATAGTGGTAAATACTGTTTTAAACCACAAAGCATAAAGAAAATTTATGTAGGTGGTTTGTAATTATGTTCTTATTATGAAAAGATTTGATGTAGAGAGAAGAGACTGTATTTGTTGTCAGACATCTTTATCGTTCATTTTTTCCTTCACTGTCTCTTTAGCCTTTTAGTATTTTGGATGCCACCTCTGGGCCTAGTATTTGTGCTATTCTTTTTACTCTCCTCCAGTTCTTAACTTCTTAAACTTCACATGACAGCCAACAAGAATATGCTGGATACATCTGAAGTAAATAATTCCATTCAATCATCAGTCACAGGAACCTCACCTATTTCTCAGTCTTTTAAAATTTAATGTGGGAGTCCCCTCTGTGGTGCAGTGGGTTAATGATCCGGCTTGTCTCTGTGGAGGTACAGGTTCAATTCCCAGCCTGGTGCAACAGGTTAGGATCCAGCATTGCTGCAACAGCTGTGGTGTAGGTTGCAGCTCTGGTTCGGATTCTATCCCTGGCCCAGGAAGCTTCCATATAGAGCCAAAAAAGAAAAAAATAAATTAATGTGGCTAATTTTTTGTTTATTTGAATGTGTGTCTTATATATTCCAATACATATATTAGAGAAGCCGCATAGTCTGTGAGAGTATAGTTTGGAGTCAGACTGACCTACATTCAAATGATGGATCTGTTACTTGCTTTCTGATATTTGGAGTAGGTTCTCTAACTTGTCTTAACCTGTCTCTTCATTTGTTATGTAAGGGATAATATATGTTAGGATGAGAGATATGTATTAGGTGTGTGCATGGTTAGTATTCAATAAATAACAAGCATTTTCTACTTATTTATTTGCTACCAGAATGTTAGAGCTAAATTTTTGGTTTATCTGTGTACATGCATATATGAGGGATGTGTGATTTGTTTAGTAACCTCACTCTTCCTCTTAACTTTCCTACCCTTATTAAATGCCTCATTTTTTCTAGTTATGTTTAGTGAATATTTTGCTTGTTTATTTCAGTCCATTTCAAACCAAGGCAAAACAAGAATATGTTAATAAAATTAAAGTGGCAGATCCTATGTCCTCATTGACCATGGTCACTTATTGATTAAAACTTTTCTGTTGCATTAAGTTAGTTGTATATGTGAAAGAATGCAAAGAAATGTAGATACCCTGAACTTTTTTCTTCTGATTTTTTTTGAAATCTGCAGCCGCTTTCTGACTCTGCTGTATGAGTCATTATGATTGTCCACATCCTTACAACTTTCAAAGCTGATGGAAATAAGATTCAGTCATCTGTATTAAGGGCACCTCTAGAGCCTCATTTTATTAATGTAGATAGGATTTAGAATGCTTTGTTTTTTATTATAATTCTGAATAAACACAAGCACATATTTAACACATATGACCTTCAACAGCCCTTAACCCTCTATTAATATAATTCTGTTTTAATAATACTTTCTTTTTTTCAGCGAGTACTTTCCCCCTTACTCCTTGAAACTGTCACTTCTATTAAATCTAATGTGATCTGTTTTTACGTTTTCAGTCTTTCAATGACAGTTCCTCTGTTGTACATTTCCTTTTTTTTTCTGTCTTTTTGCCTTTTCAAGGGCCGCACCTGTGGCATACGCAGGTTCCCAGGCTAGAGGTCTAATTGGAGCTATAGTCGCTGGCCTAGGCCACAGCCACGGCAATGCAGGATCTGAGCTGCGTCTGCGACCTACACCACAGCTCACAGCAACACTGGGTCCTTAACCCACTGAGCGAGGCCAGGAATTGAACCCGTAATCTCATGGTTCCTAGTCAGATTCGTTAACCACTGAGCCACAACAGGAACTCCAATTGTACATTTCTACTTTGACACCCTGTTCATCTCTCAGACTGGATGCCTAACGTGATTTTAGTGTATCATTCCCCTATCGAATTTTTATAGTCACTCAGCCTCAAACCATGAAGTTAATTGTATTATCCATTAGCCCTCGTTAACAACATGAGCAATATCTTCTTAAATTTTGTGTCTATAGCACCTTGCACAGAAAGCAGTAATTGTTTAAAAGAGAATGTACTGACTAATCTAAAAAACTAAACAATGAAGATGGAATTAAGAAAGAAATAAAGTACATAATGAATAGATGATCTAAGAAAGGAATAAACTCTGTACCTCTTTTCTGCTCGATCTTGGGCCCACATTTCAGTTCTTGCTTTCTGTCACATCATGCTGGGCTAGTAAAACTGTCCTTTAATGGATTTCTCTCTCTCTTACCTCCTTAGCCTCTTGTACTCCACTTTGTTCTGCTTCCCCTTGTCTGTCCTTTCTTCCTTGCCATGTTTTATCTTCTCTGTAAATGTTAATAACTCTCAGATTATCAATTATTTTTTAATGTCCTTGTAATTTGTTTCCTGATCCTTGAATGCACTGTATTCCTAACACTTAGTACAGGTAAATTTTATGGACAGAAGTTTGGTCTCCAGTTGCTGAGGAAACATTCTTCAAAAATCATTAGTTCCTAGGGAGTTCCCCTCGTGGTGCAGCAGAAATGAATCTGACTAGGAACCATGAGGTTGTGGGTTCCATATTTGGCCTTGCTCCCCTAGCCTAGGAACCTCCATATGCCGCAGGTGTGGCCCTAAAGAGACCAAAAAAAAAAGAAAATCTAAAAAAAAAATCTTTAGTTCCTAATCATTCATTCATTCATCCAAACTAGTATCTATTGAGTATGCACTTCCAGACACTATAGGCATTGGAGGTGCAGGGATAAACAGTCTAGTCACTATGAGAGAGAGTTCTTGCTCTCTCATAGTGATTCCTCTAGAGAAAAAGAGGAATACACGTAAATAAATGAAAAGATGATTTAGATGATACTCAGAGAAGATGAAAAGAGGAAAGAGAATTAACATTTTACTGACTTAGAGGTGGGCTAATTTTAGGGTGTTTAAGAATAACTTTATGAGAAAATTTGGGTGTTTAAGCTACAAGTTGAATGCCAAGAAAAATGAAGCCATGTAGCTATAGAATATTCCTAGCAAATGAAAAAATTTGAAAGACCTTGATGTAAGAATGAAAGTGGATTGTTTTGGTTTGTTTTGTTTTTCCAGTTAAATTCCTTGAAGTCAAGGACTTCAAGTTTAAAAAAAGTTATTTGTATTTTCCGTAGTCCCAATGATGCTTTTTTACATAGTGACATTTGGTAATTAATGTTACCATTTTTGTAGATAAAGTTTATAAAATCAAAGCATTTCCAAAGTCTTTTTCTCAGAGGCATCTCAGATCTTTGCGGGAAAAATAATTCTAGGCTTTGTTGCTAGTTTGTTTTTACTTACAGATAAACCACAAAATTCTTCTAATTGAGTCTTGACCAGTATGTGAAATTATTTTTTTTCTTAATACATGGTGAATCTTTTGTGAGAATTCAAAAATAAACCAAAAACTATCAAAATTCAACATACACACACCATTTTGCATATATATTATTGTTTTGCATGGCTTTTTTGGCAATAGTATTTGCAGGTATTTTTCTATGTCAGTAAATATAGCTTTACAATGTTTTGGGAGCTATATAGTATTCAGTTGTGTGGGTGAAGCATAGTTCATGAAGAAAAATTCCATATAACTCCTAATCCCTGTTTTTCAGAAATTTTCACCATTTTTTTTAAGTACATTGTCAGAAATAACATTCAGATCTCTCCTTAGATAAATCCATAGACTGAAATTGCTTATCAGGAAGGTTATAATGATTTACATTTTTAAGAACAGTGCATAAATATGGCTATTTCACTATATCCTCATGTATACTGAGTTTTTTTTTAAATAATTCTTTACTATGTTTGCCAATCTGATGTGCAGAAAATCTTCTTAAAATATTTCTTTGGTTAAAAGTGGGATTCATTGTCAATATGTTACTTGTTTATATTTTGAGAATTGCCTGTTAGGTCCTCTGCTTATTTATTATCATGGGATATTTTTTGAGGATTTCTTTAGCAGTTCTTATATACAGAGTATAAGACTTTGTCATTATTAGAAATGTTTTTTAGGGTGAATTATTTAAATGTGTATTGTACTTATTGCCACTTGAAAGTCTTTATTTTTTAATATTTACATTGTCAAAATTAAAATTTTTTAGTCTTTTAAATTTGACATGCTCTTAACTCAATTCTATGCTTCCCATACAATAAAATTTCTACTTTTTGAACATCTTTATAGATACATTGCACATCTTTATAGATACATTCTATTGCCGACAGACTCACTGACATAAGTTAGTAGGATTTTAAAAATTGATTAGTGGTTGTATAAAAAAAGCTCCAAAATATTTTATTAATATCCTGTTTTATATTCTTTAGTTGCTTTAGGTATAACTCCTATCTTATTATTAAGATTAATAACTAGGACATCAAGATGAGGGTGGATAGGGACTATGATTTCGTTTTTTCTGTATACGTGTTCCTTGCTTAACTCTTATAACCCCGGGATTGAATTTATTGTCTCTAGAAGTCAGGAGTCACTTGCAGATAAAAAAAAAATCACTGTAGATATTTTTAAGTAGAAAGGGACTTAATTTAAAGAGGTGCTTACAAAAATATTCAAAAGCCTTAGAGCTTCAGAGTATTAAAACAATAGAGCAGAACTGACTTCAGCTATAATCAGGAAACTAGGAAATGATGCGTTTGTGGGAGAAGGTGAGAGTGACGTCTTACTCCTCCTTCATCTTGGTCCTTCTCTCTGGAACTTAGGAAATGAGGAAACCACCACCATTGCTGCTGCTTCCAGGAAAGAATCTGTACAACCCTTGGCTTTGGGGCTGAGGTGCTTTTACTAGAGTTACAGTGACAACGTAAATGCTCTGCACTCTGCACTCTGCCTTTCAACATTCAGCCCAAAAGTATTGCCTGGACCCTGGGGCCATAGAAAACCAAAGTACTTTTGTGTGTGTTTGCCAGCAGAAACAAGCTACTAGAGGAAGCCTCTGCCTCAGTTAGACCTTCCCAGTTTCACACATGGAAATTTAGTTGAGCTTAAATCGCATCCAGAACCTGAGATGCAGGAGAGTTTGGGAAATGTAGTTTATTTTTAGCTGGTACGCTTCTATAGGAAAGTGGAAGAAGGGTAGAATGGATGTTGAGTATTAATCTCCCATATTCACCACAGTCATTTTACATAGAAGTAATGAAAATTGGCTTACATTTTTGTTTTTCCTATTCTTAATTTATGTGAAGAATCTGATTTCTCCCCTTTCTTTTCAGCACTTGCTAGAGGTGAGGTCTTTAAAGCACCTGACAAGACTGACCCTGCAGGATCGCATTACCAAGTCTCTTCTTCATTTGCACAAGAAGAAGAAACCTCCCAGCATCAGTGCCCAGTTTCAGGTTATTTCCTGTTTTTTTTTTCTTTTCACTTTTAACAAAGAGGAATCATTTTTGTTTAGATTGACGTTAATAAGGTCAGAGTGTTCTGCAAGATACCTGAATGGAATATGATTCATGTGACTAAAAAGTCATGCTATAACGGTCATTTTGGATAGAAGTACTAAATAAAGGTGGAAGAAAAGTCAGCTGCCTTTCTTTTTTATCCCTGCATCTCTGGATAATGCACATCCCAAAGAGTAGTTCGCTATTTTTAATATGAGGAGAAAAGCACCAGAAAATTGACTCCCCAGATATGGTCACTGTTAACACAGTGATGTACACGTTAAAACATACATATTTAAATCTCATTCTACTGCCATCACCGTTTAACTAAATGGAATTGTAGGTTTTTTCCTCTTTGTTTATTTTAGTTTTATATGAATTGAAATCCAGTTCTTTTTATTGTGACTAGGCATTTAGGAATAAATATGACCAATATAAATTAACCGAATAACTTCCAGAAATACTGTGAAAATACTTTTCCAGTTATTTATTGCTTTTATCAAATCATCCCTAACATTTTACTCATTTGCTAGATATTTATGAAAATGAGCTTAAAATCTGAAGGGTAGTGATGCTTTCCATAATTTTACCTTACCTCATGCTTTTGTCACTGAAGCAATGTTCACTGTTAACTAAAAATTTCTTTATCTGCTGTTAGCTATATTTCTGTATGTGACCACTTTTTTGAATGTTCCTTTTTAATCCAGGGTATCTGAATGTAAAATATCTACTAACATATCATTGGATATGGTCTTATTTGATTTATAAGCAAAGTTCTTCAAACTGCAGGCTAGAAATGTCATTTTATTTTAGACAATTTTTATCATAGGCCTGGAGAAGAATTTGATTTTATTAAAGCTACTTGGTCAAATGTTTTTTTCTTTAAAAAAGAAAAAAAAAGATCGAAGAGCCAAATAATTTACTATGTGCTAATAAAGTTAAAGAAAGACAATTGAGTATATGATGAAAGCTCTGCCATGAATTTAAAAAATCCTTCTTAATTCATAATGCTGTACACTAGTGGTATTTGATTATTAAAAAGAGAAAGAGAGATGTTCCTTGGCCAAGTCTGTCTAAACTTTGATGTTGTCTTCACATTCCCATAGTTTAGCTGTTCACTTAAAAATGAAAAGACAAGTGAGTTACAGGGGGAAAAATCATGCTGTTTGATAAACTATAAATACTGCTGTAAAACAGTATCAAAGTTTATTAGTATACAACCAGAAATAAGAATCATAAGCAGACGTTATCATTGTTACTTCGTGATCACATTTCCCCCTGAATAGCAGTTCAATGTGGGAAGCCATATTCTGATCAAAAGGTAACTTGGTGAGCTTGGTAACCGAAAAGGAAACATTAATCTTATAATGAAGGGTAGAACCATTAAGCTGTTAAGTGTCCTTTGTTTTGTTACCTTGGATCTGATACAGGTGCCTATATACCAAACTTAGTCTTTAATCTGAACAGTACACATTATAGCTACTCTAATTAAAACTGAGTTATAATTACAGTCCCATCATGTCCCTTAAAATTGTCCAAATTCAGGAATTTTGGATATTTTCACATTGTTTTCAGGTATTGTATTTATCATTTGGAAGAGTCATCTGTAATGTTTCTAATACATTGTTAAATATAAAAGTAATGAGTTAAGTTTTGATTATTTAGAAAATACAGTGAACAAAAACAAAAAAAATCATTTACCATCCAGAGATAATGACCAGTATACCGTATTTTCCCGATTCTTTACTAAATACTCCTACAATCTATTTTTCCTCTAATTCTGTGAGATAAATACTGTCATTCTTATTGTAAAGGTAAGGGACATTGTAAGTACTGGAGCTGGATGGCACTCAGCTGTCTTTGACCTCATGCCCTTCTTAGGAAAGACTGTTTATAGAATTCATGAAGGGTTAACTGATACAAGACTTGCCCTTCTGCTATAAACAACTACAAAACTGGACAAGAGATAGAAATTGAACGTTTCTAGATATTAGATAATAAGCATTGCAGGATTATGATCCCTGAGAAAAGGGAAATAAATGAGGCAAGCCCCAGGTTACTGCATAAAAGCAGTTTGCTATGGCCCGGGAAGAGGGAGCCCAAACCAGTGCCACAGGTTTTCCTCTGGACCTGCCCTCACAAAGTTTAATAATAGCAAATCTTAAAAGAATCAAAATGATTCTATGTAACTTAATAGTCCCCGGGGGGGGGGGGAAATGCATGTTATTCTTTAAAGGAATATAACAGAATCCAACAGTGTAAAATCATTCTAACATCCAATCTGAAATTACTAGGCATGCAAAGAATCAGGGAGAAAATAACCCACAACAAGGGAGAAAAATCAGTCATTAGAAATAAACCTAAAAATGACAGAGATGATGAAATAGTAGATGAAGGTTTCAAAATAGCTGCTATAAATCATGTAAACATGTCCCAGGATATAACAAAAAAAAATATGAATAATGATGAGAAGAAAGAAGAAGACATGAAAAAGACCCAAATGGGAGCTCCTGCTGTGGCACAACTAAATTGGTAGTGCCTTGGGAGTGCTGGGACACAATGGGTTAAGGATCCGGTGTCGCTGCAGCTTAGGTCACAACTGCAGCTTGGATCTGATCCCTGGACTGGGAGCTCCATATGCTGTGGGCACCCAAAAATGAGAGAAAAAAAAGACTGAAATGGAACTTTCAAAGATTAAAATTGTAATATTTAAAAATAAAAATGAGCTAGAAGTGATTCATACATTTTAGTGCAGAAGTGGTGATTTAAAAGTTACATTTACTTTAAAATCAAGTACAGAAAGAAATAACAAAAATGGAAAAAAGTGAAAAAAAGCATTAATGTCTTGTGGGAAAACCGGTCATTGAACATTGGTGTAATTAGCATCTCAGAAGGAAAGGGGGATACAGACACAAATTTGAAGAAATAATAAGCAAAATGTTTCTTGATTTTTATGAATAATATAAGCTCTAAGATCGAATGCTCTCAACAAATCCCAAGCAGAACAAACCTAAACACACTAAGACACATAACATCAAATTGCTAAAGACAGTTAAAAAGAGAAAATTTTAAATACAGCCAGAGAAAAAAGACCTTTACGTGCAATTAAATGAAGATAAAAATAACAGTAGGTTTCTCATCAGAAACTATGCAAGCCAGAAGTCAAGAAAGGTATTTTTAAAAGACTAAAAGGGAAAAAAAAAAGTCACTCTAAAATTCTGTGCACAAGTGAGTATATCTTGTAAAAAAGAAGGCTGTATAGAGACCTTTTCAGATGAACAAGAGCTGAGAGAATGTGTTGTCAGGAAATGTACTGTATAAGAATGTTAAATTTGGGAGAAAAAAGATGAGAAAACCGCATAGAAATTTGCATCTGTACAAAACACTAAGAGTGCTAGAATCATGTAAGTGTAACTAACTATAAAAAATAATTTCTCTTTTAATCTTTTAAAAAATAATTGTAGAAAACAAAAATAGTGTATTGTGAGGTAGAAATAAATGTATGCCAAAAGTAGCACAAGAGAAGGGAGGGGCTAAATGTAAGTTTATACTGTTGTAAAGTTTTTACCTTCTACAGGTAATGGTGTAACATTATTTGAAGGTAGATAGTGATACATTAAAGGTATAAACCCTTGAGAATCCCTGAAAAAAAGGGGGGGGGGAGCTTGTTATAGGTAGTGAGCTAATAGTAGAACTAAAATGGAATCATAAAATACAGGTGACCTCTTAACAGCAAGGATTTGAACATCACAGTTCCACTTATACGTGGATTTTTCTCAATAGTTAACACTACAGTATTTCAAAATCAGTGTTTCGTTGAATCTGAGGATGTAGAACCACAGATAGCACGGAACCAAGTATATGGAGGGCTGACTTGAAAGTATGTCGGTTTTCAATAGCATGGTGTATCAGCACCTCTAACCCCTGTGTTATTCAGGGGTTTAACTGCATACTCAATTTTACTTATTTATTTATTTTTTGGCTGCACCCATGGTATGTGGAAGTTCTTGGGCCAGCCATCAAACCTCTGCCACAGCAGTGACCCAAGCCACTGCAGGGACAGCATGGGATCCTTAACCTGCTGTGCCACAGAAGAACTCCAGTTGTGTACTCAATTTTAAAAAGATAGGTTAAAACAAAGAGCAAGTTAAATGAATAGAAACAAATAGCAATATGCTAGACTATATATATATTCTTACTGATTATTTCAATGGTTAGGTAAATCCCCACCTTCACCCTACTTTGGATTATTCTCTTTTGAGACGTTGTCTCCTGCAAGCAAATGTCAGTATGAAACTATCCTTTTGACCACCAGACTGTCAAAGTAGCTAAAGCCTTAAGTTATGAGTGAGATGATGCAACTTGATTATAAGGCAAAAACTGTACGTTGTTTATGCATAGAGCTGTACGCGAAAGCAGACCACTTCCCTGGCACTGTGTGTCTACTCAGTTAATTTTTCAAAAGCAGTTTTGTGGCTTTCTCCTAGGATAATAGGTGGTGCATTTTCTTTTGCTGGTATGTCTGCTGAAATATGCTGATGAAAGTACTGCCCCTCCCTTGGCCTGACAAGGCATGCGCGCCTAGCTGCTTAGAGACCCTCAGATTGCTGGGAAATACATCCAATACTAAATCAGTTGTCAGTGTTGTCCTTTCCTTGGAGTGGTGGAAAGTCTAAGGTTTTCTTTCCTTTGGCTTAAAGAGTTTTTCTAACTTTGGGGTTTTGGGCAGAAATATGAGTTCTCTGCATAAAGGCCCATGAGTTTAAAGAAAATAACCTACTTCTGGTTCTTTCTGTGGAACTAAGAAATAAGTCATTACCCAAACTCAACCAAGCTGGTTGTTTTTTTTTTTTTTCTTTTTACAGCTGCACCTGTGGCAGATGGACTTCCTGGGCTAGGGGTTGAATCAGAGCTGTGGCTGCAGGCCTGTGCTGCAGCCACAGCAACACTGGATCTGAGCTGTATCTGCAACCTACACTATAGATGCAACAATGCCAGACCCACTGAGCCAGGCCAGGAATTGAACTTGCATCTTCATAGAGACTATGTCAGGTTATTAAGCCACTGAGCCACACTTGGAACACCTGATTCTTATTCTCGGACGTGTATGTACGTGTTCAGTTTTCTACAGTGGTTACATATTGGTTATATAGTTAGAGAAAATATGTCAAAAGAATATTATTTTTTTCAAAGGCAGTTTGCTTATAGCAGCAGAAAGCAGATCAGTCGTGGTCTGGGACTGTGGGCAGGAGCAGTTATTGATTGGTAATGGGCAGGAGGGAAGTTTGGGGGTGGATGGGTGAAAGATTTCTAAATGTGGATTATAGTGATGGTTACACAATTATGTAAATTTACTAATAATCATCTGTCTGTATGCTATAATGGACACGCTTTTCTAGTATGTAAATTGTATTTCAATAAAACTATTAAAAATAGAAAATCACTATTAAGAGAATGAAAAGGCAAGCTACAGGGTGTGAGAAAATATTTGCAGTACATCTGAAAAAGACTGTATATATGGAATATATGAAAAACCACAAGTCACTTGTTAATAAAACAAATAATCTAATAGAAATGGGCAAAGTCTTGAACAGGCAAAACTGTCAGATATCAAAAGATGTTATACAAAAGGCCAGTAAGCCCATCTAGTACATGCTCAATGTTATTATTCTTCAGGGAAATGAAAAACATAATTGCATTTAGACAGTAGTACTACATACTGCATAATACCAGCATGGCTGAAATAAAAAAGACTGATTATGCAAAGTTTTGGCAAAATGTGGAGCAGCCAGAGTTTTTATACATTGCTATTGAAATATAAATTGATGCAGGCATTTTGGAAAATGTTTAAAAGACATGTAGAAAATTGTTCATAGCAATTTTATTCCTAACAGCCAAACTCAAGCAGTCAAATATCCATACTAAATGGATAATTATAGTTTAGTCAAATAAGGGGTCACTACTATATAGTACTAAAAATGTACAAAATACAAATTGTATGCAACAAATACAAAATAGTACATAGGTATCTCTTTTTATATTCAGTTTAATAGCAGATAAAACTAATTTACCATCTTGAAAGTCACGATAATGGTTACCTTGGTTGAGGTGTAGAGGGTGGAGACAGGTAGCTTATGTAAGTGATCTTGCTAAATTCAGGTTGGAGCACAGAGGGACTTCTGAGGTTCTGATAACATTTTATTTATTGATTTGTGCTCTGGTTACAAGAGTATGTTGCCTTTGTGAAAATTTATCATATTGTATATTATTCAAGAATTTTATATATATATATATACTACAATAACACTTACAAGAAAAAAGAACACCTAAAAGTACAAAACGTGTATGTCAATTAATATATATGGCAGGAATAACAGGAATCTGTCAATATGATTGTAAGGCTTCCAGGGTTTACTTGAAGTCATAAAATAGTCTAAGTAGACTGTGACAACTTAGGATATTATACATTTTTAAAAATTTTTTAATGATTTTTATTTTTTCCATTATAGCTGGTTTACAGTGTTCTGTCAATTTCTACTGTACACCAGTCATACATACATATATATACATTTTAGGTTATTATATTGTAATCCCTAGAGCAGACACAAACACAAAAAAAAAAATGCAAAGAGATAAAGCTGGAAAGGCAATAGATAAATAGAATACTAGTAAATGAAATATACTGTCTGACCTTAATTAAACCAGAAATCAATAAAAGATAACAACCTCTAAATATTTGGAAGATGGAAAACAAACATCTAAGTAATGCATGAGTCAAAGAGGAAGGAAAATTTAAAAACTATTTTAAACGGAATCAAAATGAAACAATAAAATTTGTGCAGTGCAGCTAAAGCAGTACTCCAAGGTTAATTTGTAAAACTAAATGCTTTTATCAGAGACGGAGAAAGGCCTCAAGTCGGTAATGTAAGCTTCTATCTACCCTAAGAAACTAGAAAAAGAGAAACGTTAAACACAAAGCAAAAAGGAGCGAAATGGTAAAAGATAAAAGCAGAAATCAGTGAAATTGAAAACAGAAAAATAATAAAAACCAATGAAACAAAAAAGCTGGTTCTTTGAAAATATTTTTTAAAAATGTTTAAACCTCCAGTCAGAATAATCTTGAAAAAAAAGAGGCAGCACGCAAATTATCAGCATCAGGAATGAAAGAGGGGATATCACGACACACTTAAACATCAAAATTGAAGCAGGGGACTACTACCTTTAGGGATATCCTACTGGATGTTTTCCCCAAAGTCACTCCATGACTGCATGAGTTTGAATAAAGTTGTTTTATGAAATGTGAAGAAAAGTAGAAAAGTGTACTAGACTTAGATTATTATGGAAAATATTTGTGTTATTTGCCATTACCAGTCTGTCAACTTTAAGATTAAATGCCTCCTCTCCCTTAACCTTAATTTAATCAGTATGGCAGTGTACACAATTTGCTTTTTGGAAACAAACCTATTTCTGTGTATACCACTTGTTTTTGAATATTTTGCCACCATTACTGTTTATAAGTCACTCATTGCCAGTCTGGAATGGAAGAAAAGGCTAATTATATTGCTTTGTGTTGCAGGCCTCATTAAGCAAACTGATGGAAACACTTGGTCAAGCAGAACCCTATTTTGTAAAATGCATTCGCTCTAATGCCGAAAAGGTAAAAATGTCCTGTAAATAGAGCATCTAGCTCAGCTTACTTCAAACCGAGTTTTAAATTCTAAGGAGAGTAAATGGAGGGGAAGAACTACTTATAGTCCTTGTAAGTAAGACAGAGTTCAATATTTTCTATGGATAAGCTTCTTATTGCTGCACTTACCTGCCTGTAAAGTATTTATATGGGCTCAATTTAGTATCTCCTAAAATTTATCGTCTCCTACAGAAGCAAAGAAATCTCTTGAAATTCCATCATACAGAAGAATTTTATGCAAATTTTGTTACCCCATGATCAGTCTCTCTTGTTTAGGTATAAGCTATCAATCATTGTTACAGACTTGGCTTCAAGAGATTCTTGTCTCTTTAAAATAGGGAAGATACTCTGGATATTCTTGATTCCTTCTTGCCTTATATGACAGTTCCCCCTAATTAAAGCTTACAAAATATATCTATTAAGGTGTAAACATTTGTCATCTTTATTTCCATTATAGGAAAAAATATTTCCAGCCTTTAATGGCTAAAATGTAGTAGGAATTAGGTTCAAAGTTCTTAAGAAGCAGGCTCCAACTCTACTAGTCACAAGCTTTGTAATCTTAGACAAGATACTTAACCTTTCTGTGCCTTACATATTTTCATCTGTTTAAGAATATACCGTAATTGTAGAACCAACCTTACAATGTTTTGTGAGTACATGTGGGTCAGCACCTATAGTGTTTAGAATGTTCCCAGCAATACTAGCATTTAGTGAAAGCTGGCTATTCTTTTATAGTGACAAAAAGGAAACTGCTTTATTTACATTTAAATGGAAGTTTGAGTCCCTGTTAATGAGAACTTGCTAAACAAAGAGTTCAATTAATGAAGTATTTAAGGGCACAGAGTATACTAAATGAATGTTGTTATTTAATATAAGTTGCCTACTTAATTTTTTTTTTTCTTGACAGCTAATATACCTCATCTCTGCAGGAAAATGTTTGGGGTTGTCTTAGTGGATCACTGAAAATAATATTTAGAGAAGAGAGAGAAATATCAGAAGCTCCAAATACATCCTTTTTTTGAATGTCTAAAAGCATGCCTCCTTAGATACTTGGGAGTGACAGTGTTCTGACTGGTGATGAGTGAACACGTTCCATTAGCCTCTTCTCTGTCAGTGCCAATGCAATGAGAGATCAATTCTCAGGGACTGTAGGAATTTTTTGTTTTTCAGTGTGTCATACAGGTATCATCAGCAAAAACTATTTAGGGAAATAAACTCTTCTTAATCCTGTGCTAGTCATGGAAGGAGAATCTTCAGCTCTCAGTTAACTGAAAGAGTGGGGTAGGTAGTTTCTGAGTGAGATTATGGATAATATCTTAATTAAACACAAAAATACAGAAGTCTTGACTATATAGGTTAATCTTGTTACATATTGTCACAGACAGGTTAACCTTGGCACATAGTGACTAGACTATGTGGCTTGTGCGCAACTTCATCCTTTTGAGCTTTAAAGGTCCTCTCCTTCTGCAACTAGAGAATCTGGAAGATGGGTGCCTCCTTTTTCACTCCCCTCCTTGGGGAGGTAAGATTGTCCTGTCGCCTCTAATGTATCTTAACCAGACAACCTCCAGTCAGTTCCTAGAAATTCAAAACTTAACTACTTATAAGACAAGCATTAATTTGGAGATCTGTTCTTCTGGGTTAATCTTTTTTCCATTTGCTTTGTTTTAGTTGCCATTAAGGTTCAATGATGCCTTGGTACTTAGACAGCTTCGGTACACTGGGATGCTGGAGACAGTTCGAATTCGCCAATCAGGCTACAGCTGCAAATATTCTTTCCAGGTTATGCTTTAGTGATATTTAAATAAATAAATTATATATATATATATATACATATATATATATATATATATATAATATATATAAAATCTCAAGTAAA
This sequence comes from Catagonus wagneri, assembly GCA_004024745.2. Taxonomy (NCBI): domain Eukaryota; kingdom Metazoa; phylum Chordata; class Mammalia; order Artiodactyla; family Tayassuidae; genus Catagonus; species Catagonus wagneri. Next base: position 9,884,007 of record PVHT021183528.1, read on the forward strand.
TTATTCCTGTGTTTTGTTTTTTTTGGGAGGGGGCTCACTTGTTTGTTTCTCTTTATTCTTCCTTTCCATTCCATCTTTTGTATGCAGAATTAGAGGATAGAGAATACTCATTTCCATTGAGTGGCAGCAACCTCATTACGCTTGTGTGTAATAGAATCCACTACTTGGCTATTTTCATTTAATCTGAACTGTTTGCTAATGTAAGTTTATTCATGACATAGCAGTTTTTCACAGCGATGACTCTAGTAATTGAAATACTTCAGCTCGAGTTATCTAGTTCAACAGAAAAATCCCACTTGGTTTTCCCTAAAGTTTAATCAGTAGAATTTTCTTTCGTTGGAGGCTGCCAGCTAAACTCATAGCTATTCTTATTATCTACTGCTGCTATGGGTTTAGAAATTATTTTGAAACTTTTCAGTAGCTGAGCAGGTCTTTACTGTTGAGGGAAAGCTTCATTCTCAGTCCTACACTGAAATAGTTGCCACTTTTGCTTCTTTTTTTTGCTAAAAAAATTCAGATTTTAATGAAGTAACTTTTTCTTTGGTTTTTAATACAGCTTTCTCAAAGGGAGAACTAGTTTCTTCTCTTCTTTCATTCTCCTTTGATAACAAAATGTGTCGAAATCACTCTCTCCCTTTTTACTAATTAGCCTTTTGTAATATTTTAAATTAACACATAATTTCTTGGTTTCATCCTGTTTAAAATAGTGAGAAAAGGATCAGTAAAAGGACAATTAGCTAGTTGAGGATCTTTTTTTCATGTAATTCTCATATGATTTTATAATATTTTCTTTTCATTTTTCAGGATTTTGTGAGTCATTTCCACGTGCTTCTTCCCCGACATACTACTCCATCCAAATTTAACATTCAGGATTTCTTCAGGAAAATAAATCTTAATCCAGATAATTATCAAGTTGGAAAATCCATGGTAAATATATATATAGTCCCTGTCAAAATTGAGTGCATTTTTTAATTTAAGTAATAATGACAATCTTTGCCTAGGAGAATGTTTATAAGAAAGATAGTGTAACAGATATCATAAGGGCATTGATTAGGCCAAGATTTTTACTTGATAATGTAGTCAGTATTAATAAAAGAGTTTACAGCCAATGCTCTAGCTCTGCCTATAATTTTAACTGCCTAAAAATCTTTCCCTTATATTCTAATATAATTTTTTATTCAGTTTCCCCAAAATGACCTTACTCAGATTCCCTACTGTCTTTAATTCACCAACTGCTCTTTTTCTTTGTCATCTTTCTTCTAGTTTCTTAGGCTAGAAACCATAATCATATTTGGCTTACCTTCACTCTAATCCTTTTACAAAGTTCTCTTTCTGTTTTTCTTCTCTTATAAATGATTCTCACATCGTTCCCTTTTTCTCTGTTCCTACTCTTTCCATTTTAGTCTGTTTCTTAGCTTTCACACATTTCTCTTACAGTAAGTAGATCCATCATCTGATGTCAGTCTGTTTGTCATTCCATTAAACTCACTCTATCCATAGTATCAAAATCATCTCTCTATTTTTTTGGCTTTTTAGAGCTGCACCTGCAGCATATGGAAGTTCCTAGGCTAGGAGTCGATTCAGAGTTGCAATTGCTAGCCACAGCCACAGCAACACTGGATCTGAGCCATGTCTGCGACCTACACTACAGCTTGCGGCAACACTGGGTCCTTCACCCACTGAGACTAGGGATGGAACCCACATCCTTACGGATACTAGTAGGGTTATTAACCCACTGAACCACAGTGGGAACTCCCAAAATCATCATCTTAATATACCTTTTTAGGTTGGCTTCCTGCCCAGTAATGATCCCCTGATAACCTCCTCATTAAATATAAACATCTTTTTTTCAAGGACCTTCATACGTGACTTCAAGCTATTAATTGTTCTGTTGTCCTTAGTATGTGCCTTAATTCTCATTTCTAACTCCTTGTTTTGCTTAACTAGGGGTCCTCTGTCTCTTGCCCTTGTTACTTACTGTTTACCTCTTTGGACAGCTACTATCTATTTGTACTTTTAAAAAATATTTTTTATTGTTAATCAAAATGGGAGGTGATAGATATGTTAATTAGTGTGATTGTGGTAATCATTTCACAATGTTTATACATATATCAAGGAGTTCTCTGGCAGTGCAGCAGGTTAAGGATCTTGCATTATCACTGCTATGGCATAGGTCACTGCTGTGCCTAGGGTTCAGTCCCTGGCCTGGAAACTTCTGCATGCAGCCAGGAATTAAAATTAAAATTAAAAAATATATGCATACATCAAAACATCACATTGTATACCTTAAATATATACAATTTAAAATATCTACCTGCGTTTCTTTTTGTCTTTTTTTAGAGCCATACCTGCGGCATATGGAGGTTCCCAGGCTAGGGGTCAAACCAGAGCTATAGCTGCCGGCCTATGCCAGAGCCACAGCAATGCAGGATCTGAGCTGTGTCAGCACCCTACACCACAGCTCACAGCAATGCCAGATCCTTAACCCACTGAGTGAGGCCAGGGATTGAACCTCATGGTTCCTAGTCAGATTCGTTTCCACTGAGCCATGACGGGAACTCCTATATCTACCTGTTCTTAAAACTGAAGTACAAATCCTGTTTTCAAAGAGACTACATTTAAGTTCTTTGTATCCCCTATATCCCTAAAGATTTAAAATAGAATGAAGAGGTAAAACTGATTAATAGCTTTGGACAGCAAGAACTCTTTGATGCATACTAGGTTTCAAAAGGACTATCATTATTGGTTTATTCATATTATCAAATTTTAAAATCTATGATTGTCATCCTTTTTTCCTTTTACTCAAACATCCTTGAAAAATATGACGTATTAGACATATTACCAGTACTTCATTGGCCTCTGATGGTGGTGAATTTCCCAAGGGAATAATGTATCGTTATCTCTGGCACTGCGATTTTTGTACTGATGCTCATATTTCCAGTTCCCCTTTTGTATTCTGATGTCTCCTTTCCAATTTGAGAATCACTACTTAGGGTTTCTGTTTTGTTTGTTTTTTTGTTTTTTGTTTTTTGGCTTTACCTGCAGCATATGAAAGTTCCCAGGCCAGGGATCGAACCCATGTCACAGCAGTGACATTGAGCCACAGCAGTGACAACGCTGGATCCTTAACCTGCTGAGCCACCAGCAAACTCCTGAGAATGACTACTTTGGGTAAATCAATAGAAGTATTTATTGGTACTGCTTGTACACATCTGCCCCAGTATCTGTTCTCTAAAAAGCTTACCACAGGAATGATGATGCATGAACTAAATTTCTCATTTCTTCTTCAGCTATATTCCTCATTTTTTTTCCTTCTGGTAGGTGTTCCTAAAGGAGCAGGAACGACAGCACCTACAAGATCTACTTCACCAAGAGGTGCTCCGCAGAATCATATTGTTGCAGCGATGGTTCAGGGTCTTGCTGTGTAGGCAGCATTTCCTCCATCTGAGGCAGGCATCCATTATCATCCAGGTGGGAAGCAAAGGATTCTTTGCGTGAGATTGGTTAGTTTATTTAGCCTATGTTTTAGTAACTAGAACTATTTTTTTTTGAGAATCAAAATGGAAATTACCTTTATTATAATAGAAAAAGAATTAATTATTTAGAAATCCCCGTATTAATTGTCATACTTTTTTTTTTCTTTCTAGGGCAATACTCTTGGCATATGGAAGTTCCCAGGCTAGGGGTTAAATCGGAGCTGTAGGCGCTGGCCTGTGCCACAGCCACAGCAAGGCAGGATCTGAGCTATATCTGCATATTGTCATGCTTTATACTAAAAAGAAATGAAAGCCTTGAACTTGCAAATTTTATTAAAGTAGAACTTTTTTACCATGAAATATTTAAGTAGGAATGTAAAGTTCTTCAGTGATGAGAATGTGTCGTACTCATTTTTGATACGTTCACAGCATCCCGTAGATTACCAGGCATAAAATAATAGACTATTAGTGAATATCAATGGAGTTGAATTCAAATTATATTGAATTTATAGTTACAATGTCTTGTTTATATGCCTTAATTTTTGTTGACACAGTTATTTTTAGTTTTCTGAGTGATATGTATGTAAGAATTATATGTACATTTTTGTTGTTATGTATTCATTTTGGATGAAAAGTACCACATTTTACATTTATTTATTATTTTCTTCCTCATTGATTTACATGATGACTGTTTTCCACAGGACCTTTTTTGTTTATACAAGAAAATCTTTAATATCTTAGTCTTTGAAATGTATACACATCGACCTTAAACTCATTAGTACTGGAAAATTGTAGGTGAGAATATAATTTGTTAAAATTAATTTGTAAGGTATGAAAGCATCAAAATATTTTAAATTATTTTAAGTTGTATAATTAACTTCATTGAGATTATGTTATCTAAAATAGTTGTTCTAGCCAAGCATATCTAGAAAAGCAAATTTGTTTTCATTGTAATCATCCACAATTTAGCTATTAAGCCACTTAAGCTCCAGTTACGACATAAGACATTTCTTCTTTTTTCTGTGAAAATGTATTAAAAGATATAACTATAGTTTTTATTCTTTTGTCTTCCCCACAGCGATTCTGGAGGAATTACCTAAATCAGAAGCAAGTTAGAGATAAAGCTGTGCAAAAGGATGCTTTAGTTATGGCTAGTGCAGCCACTTGTATTCAAGCATCCTGGCGAGCTCACTTAGCAAGGCAACAGTACTTGGAGCTCCGGACTGCAGCCATCATCATCCAGCAGAGATGGAGGGAGCACTGTAGGCGGAGGCACATGGCTGCTGTCTGCATACAGGCGAGATGGAAAGGCTACAGGGAAAGAAAGAGATATCAAGAACAAAGGGACAAAATTATCCTTTTGCAATCAGTATGTCGAGGATTCACAGCAAGACAAAGGTAATCTTTGTTGCTCCTCTCTTCTCATATACTTTGCTTATATGTCTGCTGTAACATTTGCCTAATTTGAGTTAGAATTGGTTCTGTACAATTTGTCTTCTCCACTAGACTGTGATACTGCCCACAATTTTAAACCTCATAGTACAATCTGTAATAGAAGCTAAATTTTTTTTTTTTTTTTTGCGTTTTAGAACCACACCTGTGGCATGTGCAAGGTCCCGGGCTACAATTTGAATTGGAGCTGCAGCTGCCAGCCTACGCTACAGCCACAGAAATACCAGATCTGTGCCATGTCTGTGACTTACACTACAGCTCACGACAATGCCAGATCCTTAACCCACTGAGTGGAGTCAGATATTGAACCCACATCCTCATGGATACTAGTTGAGTTCATTACCACTGAGCTACCATGGGAATTTTTAGAAGCTAAATGTTTATTGAATTAAATTGGATTAAAAAATCTACATGTTCTGTGGTTATAATTTCTAAAGGTTAACTTTCACATTAGATTGAATCTTTAAAAATTAGCAATATTCAACTGTTTTTACTTTCAGAAGCTTGAATTTCATTTTTAAAGTTTACCTTAAAGTAAGTATATTATTCAAATGAGAGCTTTGCTTCTGAGTTGACTTTTGCTTTGATTAGAATGCCCAGTTAAGAATAATACACTTAAGAAAATATCATCTAACTCATAGAAAAAGGATTATGTGATGTGCATCCAAGTTAGTTTAAGAAATACGTATTATAAAAATAAAATTTTGAGACTTTACACTTTTTAAAAAATTCTCAATGAGTGAATTCTATCCAGTGGTAACAGAGATATCTCTAACCTAATCTGTTTTTTTTTTCTTTTTTTATATAGATTTAAAGCTTTAAAAGAAAAAAGATTAAGAGAAACAAAACTAGAACTTGAATTGGCAAATATCAAGCCTTATGGAACCCTGGAAATTCGGGGTTCAGACCCTTCAGAATGGGAGGATCGTTCCTTTGACAACAGAGTAAAAGCCATAGAGGAATATAAATCTATGATAGAGAGTAATCGAATTAGCCATGAAAGTTCAGTGAATTGCTTGAATGAATCCCCGAACAAGCGACAGGAGAGGGCTAGAAGTCAAAGTGGTGTGGACTTGCAGGAAGATGTGATTGTAAGAGAGAGACCAAAGTCCTTAGAAGATCTCCACCAGAAAAAAGTAGGTCGGGCCAAAAGAGAAAGTCGGAGAATGAGAGAACTAGAGCAAGCTATATTTAGTTTAGAACTGCTGAAAGTCCGTTCTCTTGGTGGTGTGTCTCCTTCAGAGGAACGTAGGTGGTCTACAGAACTGATGCCTGAGGGCCTGCAGTCTCTACAGGGTACACCTGACAGTGAAAGCTCTCAAGGAAGCTTGGAACTTCTGAGCTGTGAGGAAAGCCAAAAGAGCAAACTGGAGCCCGTAATTCTAGATGAAGGAGACTTGCTGTTTCTATCACCCAAGATACCTAGCAGTTCACATTTTGATTCACAGGACAATGCCCTCAGTGCCTCAAGTGAGACTAAGTATACACTGATTGAAAAGGGCTCGCTTTCTGACTCAATGCATTTGAAGAATGGGGCTCTGAAGGAAAAACTGGTTTGCAGTTCTGAATCAATTACCTGTAAACCACAGCGGAGAGACTCCTTTATTTCAAATAGTCTGCCTACATTTTTTTATATTCCCCAACAAGACCCACTGAAAACAGGTTCCCAACTAGACGCAAGTATCCAGAGTAACAGGCTATTAGAAAGTAAAGAAACACTTCAAGCTCTTACTTTGGATATGAACAGGGAAGCCAGAAAGTACCATGTCCCAGGAGCAAATCAAGTTGTTGCTTCTTTGAATACAGATTCTTCTAGTACTGTGCTTAAGAAGTTAGAAAAGTTAAACACCGAGAAGGAAGAAAGGCAAAAGCAATTGCAAAAGCAGAATGAGAAAGAGATGATGGAACAGATTCGCCAGCAAACAGATATTTTAGAAAAGGAGCGTAAAGCCTTTAAGAAAATTGAAAAGCCGAGAACTGGGGAGTCTTTTCTGGCACCATCCTTCCATCAGTCAAAGCAAAGAGTAGAGAGGCCATCTTCTCTCCTCATCCTGAATACCTCAAATAAGGACAAACCCGGTGTAGTTGGCACTCCATCAGTATCTGTGAAAGATGTTGTTCTTGCCCCAAAAGACAACCCCTCTGCTCACTTACCCTTGAAGGACCGACCTGTCACTCTGTTTTTTGAAAGAAAAGGAGGCCCATGCCAATCTAGTACTGTCAAGGAATTTTCCAAGACGGACAGAATGTCCACCCAACTGAATGTAGCCAGTAAACTCTCTAATAATCGTACTTCAAAAAGAGAACACCTTAGGCCAACCCAGCCTTATGGCCACAAATCTGATGACCCTTTTCGAGATGGAACTGCTAGGGCCATTTTCTTCACCCCAAAGGAAAATCTGAGTAGTTCCCTGTAAGTGAAGTGTCTGTTTCATTTTTATGTATAAATGGGAAACTTTTTGGAAATTTTCACTAAGGTACCTTGATCTGCCTCAGCTGTTTGTATGGCTGCTACTAAAATTAGCCATTTTCACTTGGAGAACAGACTTGTGGTTCCTGAGGGGAAGGGAGTGGGGTGGACTGGGAATTTGGGGTTAATAGATGCAAACTATTGCTTTTGGAATGGATAAGCAATGAAATCTTGGTGTATAGCACTGGGAACTATATCTAGTCACTTATGATGGAACATGATAATGTGAGAAAAAAGAATGTATACATGTATGTGTGACTGGGTCACCTTGCTGTACAGTAGAAAATTGACAGAGCACTATAAACCAGCATTTATAATGGAAAAAATAAAAATCATTATAAAAAAGTAAAGATAATAAAAATAAGTGCACTTAAGAGATAATAATAAAATAAAATTAGCCATTTTCTGTGTGTAAAAAAATTCCCTCGTTATTGACTCCACCAGCCACCTGAAGCTGGATATAATTATACCTTAGGAGTCTTTGACTCAGCACAGATCGCAGTTTTTGGTTCCTTCCCATTAAGTGAGAAAGCATTTGTGAAGGGCAGTGTGGTTCCTAGAAACCTAGTAGGCATTTAGCAAATGCTCATTGCCCTAGAGCCATTAGGAATAGTAGTCTAAGCTTGTTAGAATCAGGCTTTAAAAATGTGCCTTGTCACAGCTGTTGGCCTTGTCATAGCGGTTGGCCTGTATACATATATGGTCTTCATTTGAAGTTCTTTGTACTTTTTTGGGGGGCTAAAAACCACATAAAATTTACCGTCTTAACCATTTTTAAGTGTACGGTTCAGTGGTGTTAAACTATATATGCACATTGTTGTGCAAAAGATCTTTAGAACTTTTTCATTTTGCAAAACGAACGATTACCCATTGAACGCAGCTCCTCTTTTCCCCTCACCACAAGCCTCTGACAACCACTATTGTACTTTCTGTTTCTAAAAATTTTACTACTTTAGATACTTCATGTAAGTGGAAGTTCTTTATACTTTTAAGTTATACTTAAAACTTTTAAGTCTTAAATAGTAGTCGTTCTGAGGAAAGCATTTCTTGAGTGGTACATAAAACAAAGTGATAAAATTTAAGATGTTTGTATTAAATATTCGTAAACTGGATTTTTTTCAGTTTTGTGGGAGAATATCACTTTAAATGACAGGCAGCCTATATCTTAGCGCTAACAAAAGTAAATGTCATATTAACTCTGAAAATAACCTTTTCTCTCTTATCGTAGCCTGAACTTTTAAATCTTTCAGTCTTTAAAATTGCATACATGTTTTATAGAAGCCCTTTGTAAATATGGACAAGTCATAACTAATGTATTATTTTTCCATTAAGAATTTTTATGTAGTATTATGAAACGCAGTTGGACTACATGCCAGCATGAGATCCTAGTTCGGCCCATTAACCTAGAAATTGCCTCGAAGTTCAAAGATTCTTATGTAGCATATAAGCCCATCACAGAATGTTAAAATCATATTATTTTCTGTCATTCTAATTAGGTTTACTGATGTAAGGTGTGTGTGTGTACAGTTATTAGATCCTTGAATCTGTTTTGTAGACTTGTAGATTTCAAAAGCATTAATTGCCCTTATAAGTTACTCCTTTTATCATCTTGCTAAGATAAACAGTCTTATAGTCTAGTTTGCTTTACCTCATTAATATGTATTTATCTTCAAAATGGTTATATTTTAGATTGTATGAGGGCTTAATTAAAATCCATACTTTGCATCTTCTCTTGTTCTATAAGTAATGTTAGAAACATTTTATAGAATCATAAATGGTAGTGTTTCTAAATTGTCTAGTCCAGTTCTTGTACGTTATAGATAAGGTCACTGGTGCCCATGGTGGTGAAATGACTTGTATTTAGAGAAATCGCTGAGATCAGAACTTGAGTTTCCCAGTTAGAAATCAGCATTGGGTTTCATGATTAAGAAGTAACATTAGATTGGAGTTCTTTCTACGCCGTAGTAGTGATAAGTACATCTTGGTCTTCATCTGGTTAAAAGGAGAACAAAAAAGAAATCATAAAGAAACTTGAAAATGCTGTGAGTTTAAAAGTTTGAGTGGTCAGGTTCTGTTAAAGGTCCTGTTAATTGCTTCTCTCTTTGAAGAGAAACAAAGGTAAATGGCTCAACTGTGGCAAGAGAGAACCAAAAGGAAATCTTTTAGGATAACTTAGGATTGCTGGACTTGACTGTACACTGATCAGAAAAGAAGATCTCAGCAGAGTTCCTGTCATGGCTCAGCAGAAACTAATCTGACTAGTATCTATGAGGACGCAGGTTCAATCCCTGGCCTCACTAGGTGGGTTAAGGATCTGGAATTGCCATGAGCCGTGGTGTAGGTTGCAGATGGCGGCTGGGATCTGATGTGGCAGTGGCTACAGCTCCGATTTGATTCCTAGCCTAGGAACCTTCATATGCCACGGGTACGGCCCTAAAAAAATGAAAAAGAGATCTCTGAAATGAAATGAAATGAAAAAGAGGCTTTTAGCTAAGACTGATATCTATTTAGGTTTGTTTAGGGATTATTGCATAGGGCAAAGGACAAGATAACCTAGGCCTTCATTTATAAAAATTAAATGGAAGATTTTGAGTGGAAGGGCAGTTAGTCTACTGAATGATACTATAAGTTAGTGTCACTACTTTAAACCTAGCACTATGCTAGAAGTAAAATATGATTTTTAGTTAGTTTACACTCCTGCTAACAAGAGACTAGCCATATGTTTTTTGATAAATTTTAAGACTCACGGTACAACCTGCCTGGCTAGCTCAGTCAGTAGAGCATGAAACTCTTAAGACTCACACGGTACTGAGTTAATAGAGATAATTGGGGCCATGAAAGTATAGGTCCTGCTCAGATTTTCATCAGACACAGACATCCATTTCTATAGAGAACTTAATGATAAAGCATCATATCTTGTGATTACTCACACAAAAAGGAAATTTTTGAAGGCTAACACTATACCATTTGTATGGTTTGGGGCATAGTTTTTTTTTTCTAAATGATTTTTATTTTTTCCATTATAGCTGATTTACAGTGTTCTGTCAATTTTGTACTATACAGCAAAGTGACCCAGTCACAAATACATATATACATTCTTTTTTCTCACATTATCCTCCATCTTGCTCCATCATAAGAGACTAGATATATTTGCCAGTGCTATACATCAGGATCTCATTGCTTATCCATTACAAAGGCAATAGTTTGCATCTATTAATCCCAGATTCCCAGTCCATCCAACTCCCTCCCCCTGACCCTTGACAACCACAAGTCTGTTCTCCAAGTTCATGACTTTATTTTCTGTGGAAAGGTTCATTTGTGCCATATATTAGATTCCAGATATAAGCGAAATCATATGGTATTTGGCTTGGTGCATACTTCTTTTAGCTTGATAACAATTTCTTATGCTGCTAGTGTTGATTTATTCTGTACAACCTCAGATTTCAAAACTAAGACAACAGATGAAAGCTACAGAGAGATATAAGAGAAAATTTGCTTATCAATAGGAACTATCTCATAAAACAAAGTAATGAGGTCCTCATCACTGGGTGGCTACTTACAGATATTTTATAGTGACTAAAGTCTCCCTCTAGGACTAATTCTAAAGATTTGGAGACTTGGTATTTTCCTTTTCTTATCATCAAATAAATTTCTTTGACCTGACTTACTAGACTATATTTCATGCTATATATTAAGACTGCTGCCATGAGATATATGTTGGGAATTGAAATTTAATCCTGTTGTTTTATCCTAAGTGTCACCAAGGAAGCCTTAAACAGTGGAAATCCTCAACTACGTAAACAAGATGAACCAGCTTGGAAACATGTGAAGTTAACTGGGCCGGGCCAAGGAGAGGTAAGTATTGTTTTATTTATCTTCTGTGCAAAACCAGATGCACACTATTTTGGAAATTATTATTCTTGTAGCTAGAACACCTCATCTACTCATTTACTCCCAAGGGTTTACAGAGAAAGGCCATGAGTTAAGTCTTATACTAGGGAGGAGTACTTCAGGCAGGGAATGGTGCCTAAAAACCCAGATTATATTTACAAAAAAAGAGTTACATTTATGCAAGTGACTTTGGTGGCTTATTATGGCAGTGAGAGATGACTTCCTTGGCTATGGAGAAGAACAGTATAGATTTAGCTTCCATTCTTATCCTTTGTCCAGAGTAATGTATATGGATAGCTTTTGGTTATGGCTGTCACTTCTAGTGGAAAGGGCACAGGGGTGGAGGGGATGTTTCAAGAAATTCATGAGCTCTCTGATGTCTTTCATTGACATCATCTCCAAAACCAAAACAAAACATTGTTGTGTTATTTGTTTTATCATTTGGTCAAGCAGGTTGCCAGACCGGCCCATAAAAAGAAAGCTCGAATGGCGCGGACGCGCTCCGATTTCTTGACTAGAGGTACTTTTGCCGATGGGGAGGGGGATACAGAGGAAGATGATTACGATGACATTATTGAGCCCCTTCTCTCCCTTGACCAAGCTTCTCACTCTGAGCTAGGGCCTGTGCCCATCCTGGGTCAGGCCTCTCACAGTGACTCCGAAATGGTAATTTTACAGCAATATAAGAAAAATAGGCAATAAGCAAATCTGATGGGAAGAGTCTTTGCTAATCTAAAGCTAACCTTCACAGCTTCTTCTTGTAACGGTTTGTACGTGGGAAACCTCAGTGAACACAGCAACTAAAGTTGCACCTTAATTTAATAGGACTTGGATAAAGGGCACTTTAACAGTGTATGTCAAATCATAATTTAGGCAAAAAAAAATATTTAACTTATCGCTAATGTAGAAATTTTCTGTGTTATATCTTAAAAGGTCTAGAGCAGGGAGCCTAAATTTTTTTATTTTATTTTTTTGTAAAGGGCCAAACAGCAAATGTTTTAGAGTTTATGGATCATATAGTCTATTACAGCTACTTAACTCTGTCACTATAGAGTGAAAACAGCTATAGACAAGAACTAAACAAAAGGGCATAACTGTGTTGCAATAAAACCATTTACAGAAACAAGCAGTGGGCTATATTTGACCTGCTAGCCATGTTTCCTGATCCCTCCATGATCTGGTAAATACGGTATATGTTGAAAAATCCACTAGCTTTTAACTGAAACCGTATTCTCTTTTCTTTTTTGCTTTTGCCTTTAAGCTTTCTTTTCATTCCCATTTTTTAATAATATAAAATAAACATGAATTCTTTAAAATTTAATGAGCAATGCCAAAAATGTCTCCCTGGACGAACCCAGCTAACTAAAAGACTGTAGATAATGTCAATTTGTGTTAGTCACCAATTATAGCTTGGAGTTATGTTTGAATAAAGCTTCATTAAAGAAGTAACTTTATCATATCTAAACCCAGATTGACAAGTTTGCCTATATTTATGGCTATAAAGTATTTGATTTTGGAGTTGTCTTGGAAAATACTATGTGAGTACCATGGATATCTAATGTGTACTAAGGCATCACCAAGAAAGTGGAGTGATATGTATTTTATTTCCATGCATATTCTTAATTAAGTTGGGTCTCTAATATTCTTTAGCACCTGTTCATCATGGAAGAAACTTTTTTTTTTTTTCTTCTGCTTTTCAGGGCCGTACCTGTGGCATATGGAGGTTCCCAGGCCAGGGGTCGAATCGGAGCTGTAGCTGCTGGCCTACACCACAGCCACAGCAACATCAGATCCAAGCCGCATCTGCAACCTGCACCACAGCTCACAGTAACGCTTGATCCTTAACACTCTGAGGAAGGCCAGGGATCGAACCTGTATCCTCATGGATGCTAGTCAGATTTGTTAACCTCTGAGCCACGAAGGGAACTCCAAGAAACATTTTAGGATGGTCTTCTTTTGACCTATTAAATATTTTATCTTTGAACTCTTTTAAGCTATTTGTACCAATGTAGTTAATTAAAACTTTTGCTGAGTTCCAGAATACCCTCGTTATCTATATCTTTTTGTTGGCTGTAGATCCAGTTTTTAAATGATAATATTGATATTCTAAAAAAGAAAAAACAGCAACAAAAAACCCCAGAAAAATGCATAACCGGTTCTCTAGCTAGACAAATGAGTTATTAATATTTTTTTTTTGTCTTTTTGCCTTTATGTAGAGCCGCACCGGGCGGCATATGGAGGTTCCCAGGCTAGGGGTCTAACAGGAGATGTAGCTGCCGGCCTACGCCAGAGCCACAGCAACATGGGATCCGAGCCACGTCTGCAACCTTCACCACAGCTCACGGCAACACCGGATCCTTAACCCACTGAGCAAGGCCAGGGATCGAACCCGCAACCTCATGGTTCTTAGTCGGATTTGTTAACCACTGAGCCACTAAGGGAACTCCTAGACAAATGAGTTATTAACCTGAGCCAAGCTGTAAGAATGTAAAAGTGGCAAACAGTCTGTATAGCCATAAATATATTTTTTATTTTTTATATTTTTATAATGATTTTAATTTTTTCCATTATAGCTGATTCACAGTGTTCTGTCTGTATATCCATTAATATATATAATTAGAGCCCAAATCTTCTTCTTGGTGTAGGATGAAATAACTCCATTTTGGAGCTGCTCTGTTTTTGAGTTATAAAAGACGGAATATACTCTTATCATATGTAGTTGTTAAAGATGAAATTATGTAATGGAGCAAACTAATTTTAATAAGAACTGCTACTGTATATGTTTAGTGTAAATAGGGAGGATACTTAAATTGGTCTCCAAAGTGTACATAGATTTTTTTCATTTGTGAAAGAACTTAGCATTTATAAGTGCTGTTTTTGTCCTGAGAGTTTCCTTTGTTACAAACCTTAGTCCCTTTGGTGGTAGAATTCTTTCTCACTGAGAACTCTTACTGAGATGAACCAGGAAGTCGGGCCCTTGAAGGGTTCTGGCTGGTAGTCGCTGTCTGTGATTCTGTTCACCTGCTTGACAGTCACTGCATGCCAGTAGTTGTAGAGCACCCCCTGCACAGTGTATTAGTCTCCTCTCCAGCTTTCTCACTGTCCTTCTGTTTCATCACTAGCTCTTTTAGGAACAGGTGGTGGTGTTTGTTTCTGGTGGACACTTGCATGAAGAAGCTTTGCTTTTTAGAATATGCTGTTAGATACTTATTGGGTTGGGGGTGGGAAGGGTAGGAACAGCTTCAAAGTGTGTTTCTGTTTGTTCATCTTGAAAACATTCCATGTTCTAACGTTATCTGATATTGTGAAAATGAAGACTAATTATTTCTAAATGGAATCTGTTGAATTCTCAAAATCTAGGTATCTTCAGGATTTTAAATGGGCTTTGATTTTCTGGACATATGATTTTTTAAAAAAAAACTGGATAGTTTTGTTTGCTTTTTTTCTGGACAAAGTGATTTAATACCTCTAACTTTTTGCTAAGAAGTGTGTCGTTCAGTCTTAGAGGAAGCCATCAACTGACCTTTTCCAGTTGTGAAATAATTGATCTAATGAGATAAAGACAGTTCGAGATGAATTACCTGAAAGTTAGAAACAAATTACCTGAAAGGGATTTCGTAAGCCTTACCTCCTGAGCAGGTGAATTATTAATTAGTTGTTACCTGCTGTGGAGGAGTGGAGTTGAGAGTAGTAATTTCCCTCCATATGACTTCAGTGTTTTTTTGAGCTTCCTATTTTTAAATCTACCTTTTGCTTAACTGTTCATTCTCACTCTGCTGCTGTTCGTTTAATTTTTATACCCACTATATTGGTTTTCACCCAAGAACAATATGTTCTGCTAAGCAGTATTTTTAAAGTGGCTTTCATATAGTTTTTTAGTCTCTAAATCTTCTGGATGGTGAGTGAGTTAATACAACATTTCTATCTCTTACTTGTAAGATTGTTATAGGTAACATAGTTTTTCTCCGTATAGTTTCTTCTGCTATTCACTAGACTTAATTAAAGCAGTCATTTCTATGGGTATGACTCCCAAGTAGCTCTTCAGAATTTGTCTTTACCTCTAGTATTGCAAAACTAGGTTTCTCATCTCCCTTCTCCCCCTCCCACACTGCTGTCACTTCTTCCATTCCTATTTCTCTTGCTTTTTCTCTGAAATACTCTCCAGTCTTTATCTGTGTTGAATTTTCCTTCTCTTTACTGTCAACTCCACAGAAAACTCCCAGAAGAAAACCCATTGATCAAGGAAGGCCAAGTTTATTAGCTTATTTTCAGTAAGGGAAACTCCACCTTGACTAGGTCTTGATGATTTCTCAGAGAGGGGAAGCCAGGAAAGGATATTTATAGGATATTAGGATCTAGGCTAGTGATTTTGAGGTGGGTCTTGCAAATTGGAAAACTAGGTGAACTGAACAAAGTTTATGACATAAAAGGTTTGAATTGGACCAGCAGCCATGCTGCTGAATACACTTAGTAATTTTATGTGTATTTTATTCTCCCCAAAAGTCTGCGACAGTTCGTATCACTGAGACTGTTGATGATTTGGTAGAATTAGCCTTTGAAACCATGTAGGATTGATACTTTTTGTGGCATAATTCTTTGCCAAGTTCCTCTATTTCTTCTAGGAAGATTAATTTTTAAAGCTTTCTGTCTAATAGGGTCAATTTTGGCAACTAGTATTTTCTTATGAAATTATCCATTCCATCTAAATTTCACATTTGCTTGCACAGAGGACTGAAAACTAGTCTCATGATTTGAAAAAATTCTGTTTCACTGGTTATTTCCTTTCTGTCATTTCTTTGTGGATTTTTTTCTTCAGCTAGTCATTTGTTTATTCTGTTAATTTTTCTATATAAATAGGATTTGGTTTATTTATTATAACTTTTTTTCATTCTCCACTGATTTCTGCTTTTACCTTTATCAGTTATTTTCTGTTCTTTCTTTTGGCTTACTTTCTTATTTTTCTAGATTTTGAGTGAGGAATTTAATTCATTTATTTTTATTGATACAGGTTTATAAGACTACAAATTTTTCTCTGATCACATTTCAGATGTGTTTTATTTATTCTAATGTTTAAAGGTTTTATTATTTTTTTTAAAAATCTGTAATTTTAGTTTATATTTTTGTTTTACTCAAAACCTGTTTAATAAAATTTCTTTTAGTTTTCAGATGAAGAGCCTTTTTGTTTTTTAATTTTTGTTAGTTTCTAGTCTTATTGTATTCTGATGAAAGATTATTTATAATGTTTCTATTTGATCAAATTTACTAGTATTTTCTTTGTTACATAGTATATTACCAGTTTTTGTGAATGTCATGTACATTTTTAAATTGAAATATAGTTGACATACAATATTGTTAATTTTAGATATACAGTATAATGATTTGACATTTGCAGTGATTATCACTATAAGTCTAGTAACCATCTGTACCCATACAAAGTTATTACATTAATGACCATATTCCTTATGCTGTATGTGCATCCCCATGATTTTATTCATTATAGAATTGGAGATTTGTACCTCTTACTCTCCTACACCTATTTTGCCCACCTTTCCTACCCCCTTCTTTCTGGAAACCACCATTTAGTCTCTGAATCTCTTGAGTCTATTTTCATTTTGTTCAATGTGTTTCTTTTGATTTTTAGATTCTACACATAAGTGAGATCATGTAGTTTTTGTCCTTCTCTGTCTGACTTATTTCACTTAGCATAATAACCTCCAGATCTGTACATGTCATTGCAAATGACAAGAATTCATTTTTTAATGGCTGAGTAATATGCCATTGTTTATGTATAACACATCTTATTTATTCATTTATCTGTTGATGGACACTTAGGTTGCTATAATAGCTTGGCTATTGTAAATAATGCTGCAATGGACATTGGCATGCGTATATCTTATGTTAGTGTTTTTATTTTCTTTGGATGAAAACTCAGAAGTGGAATTGCTGGATCATGCTGTAAATTTGTTTTTATTTATTTTTATTTTTTTTGCTTTTTAGGGCGGCACCTGCATTTGAAAGTTACCAGGCTAGGGGTCCAATCAGGGCTGTAGCTGCCGGCCTAAGCCACAACCACAGCAATGTGGGATCCGAGCCACGTCTGCTACCTACACCATAGCTTATGGCAATGCCGGATCCTTAACCCACTGAGAAGCCAAGGATGGAACCTGCATCCTCATGGATACTAGTCGGATTTGTTACCACTGAGCCACAACAGGAACTCCTGTTTTTAATTTTTTGATGAACCTCCATACTATTTTCTATAGTGGCTATATCAGTTTACATTCCCACCAACAGTGAATGAAGGTTACCTTTTCTCCACATCCTTGCCAACACTTTTTATTTGTTGAACATGTATTTGATAAGAAGGTGTATTCTCTATTTAGAGTATAAAGTTTTAATATATATATGTAATCTCTACCTTATTAATTATGTTATTTGTCTTCTATATCATTATTTTTGGTAAACTTGATCTGTCTTATACATATGTTAACGTTATGTTATTCATTGTAAATTGTGGCTTTTAGTACTAAAAAGTGTCCTTTGTCAGATTCCATGCTTATTGCTTGACTTCTACGTAAATAATAATATCACAGCCTCTGTTTTCTTATTATTTCCATTTACCTAAAATACTTTTCCTCTTTCCTTTATTTTTAGCCTTTCTTCCTTTTGTTTAGAGATGTATTTTTTACATAGTATAATTGGACCCTGCTTTGTAAACCAAATTATAACTTTTTTCCCTTAATAGTGAGTTAAATCTATTCACATTTATTAATTCAACTGGTAGGTTCATTCTCAATTTTTTCTTGTAATTTTATCATTATATGTTATGTTAAATTTGCTGTGTTTATGTTACATATTTTTGTTCTTTTTTAAAAATTTCTTTTGATGTTTAGGAATGGGTATCTTCTTGTTCTGCTGATTTTTTTTTTAACCTTTACATATAACTTTTTAAAATGCCTTTTATTTACTGTTTTGGTTTTTTTTTTTTGGCCATGCCCACAGCACATACAAGTTCCTGGGCCAGGGATTGAACCTGTGTCAGAACAGCAACACAAGCCTCAGCAGGATAACACCAGATCCTTAACCCACTAGACCACCAGGGAACTCCTAGTTTACTATTTATAAATTTAATCAGTTATACTTTAATTAGTCATCTTTTAATGAATAATATTAATTCTCACATATTGTGACACAACTGTTGATGAATTATTCTAGGCTGTACTGTGCTTTTTTCTCCTGTTTTTTATGCTTTTAGTTCTACTTTGTTAGAACATGTAATTTTATGTAAATTCTTTCACCCTAGTTCCACCTTTGTTTTTGTCTTAGATCTGCTGTTAGATGTATTAAGTTATTGTTTCAAGTACTTTGTAGAACCTTCCCTATTTTTATCTTGGTTGGATGAAGTTCTTCCTCTAGTAGATGACTCAGGAAGGGCCAAATCAATATGGAGTTCCCTGAGATGTTCCTATAACCTTGATTTTTGACGGGACATCTTAGAGTCCATGATTCGTATTTTATTTCCCTAAGTTTTTTGAAAATGCTGTTTTATTATTGTCTTACTTTGTTACTTTTTGGTAAATCTGTTATTGCAGTCTGAATCACTTATCCTTATGAATTATTTAGTCATATTACTTGCAGGCCTTCAGAATTTTTTCTTTACATTTAAAGTTTAGGATATGTCTTTAAGTTGATCATTATGGGTTAATTATCCCGTATATCTGTAAGACTCTGTCAATATGTTAATTCTTGTCTTGCTCTATTTTTGAAAAGTTTTCCTGGATTATAGTTTTAAATATTGTGTTCAATTGTTTTGTTTTTGTTATTTAGAGACTGCAATTACAAACAAGTTTTTTCTTCTTTTTCTGTGTTTCATTTCACCTATCTTCTCTCTGACTTTTTTTTAATTATCATTTTATAGTTTTTATTATTTTCTGGCCTTTGTCCCTTTAAATTTTCTACTTGTACTTTTTCTCCCTCAGTTATAAGACTAACTTGTAAGTTAGTCTTCATTTCACTCTTTTTATGTCTTTCCTCAGTTCAAGTCTCATTTCTTTCTGATTTTTATTCATTGTCTTTTTTTTTTTTTGGTCTTTTTTGTCTTTTTAGGGCCACACCTGTGGCATATGGAGGCTCCCAGGCAAGGGGTCCAATCCAAGCTACAGCTGCCGGCCTATGCCACAGCCATAGCAACATGAGATCTGAGCCGTGTCTGTGACCTACATCACAGCTCATGGCAATGCTGGATCCTTCCCACTGAGCGAGACCAGGGATCGAACTTGTGTTCTCATGGATGGTAGTCAGGTTCGTTTCTTCCGAGTCACGATGGAAACTCTTATTCATTATCTTGATAACTTTTCTTTCATATTATTTTGTCTGGGCTTTTGTTTATTTTGTATTTGTTTTTGGTTGTTTCAGGCAAGAAGATAAAACAGATCCTTGTTACTCCATCTTGGCCAGAAGCAGAAGTCTGTTATTTAAATTTTAACAACTCATCATATTTTCTATCTCTATTGATAAGGCCATAGTCATACAGACAAAAAAGGCTGAAAAAAAAAGATTGTAACTGTAGGCAAATGAAATATTAGACAATGACTTGAATAAGTAAAATAGTATAGTCTCCTCCAAATAGTATTGACGTTAAATGGGCACATTGTAAACAAATGGAATCAGAATTATCGATTGAAATTCAGGTCCCAATTTGATAGCCGTATAAGTTGTTCATAATTTAGACTATTAGTGGGAATGATGACCTTTATTCTTTAGTTTTTCATATCTTCTTGTGTTCTAGCTCTTTTAAATCCCTTGACTATGTATAAGAATCTGTAATAGCAAGTTAAGCCATAAAATTATTATCTTCTTGTTAGGGACAAATAAAAGAAGTTATGAAAGACTATACTTAGTATTCTAGATTTGACAGGTCCTAGATCATTTTTCTCTATCTTTAGATGTTTTTGATATTTTTTTATTTTCCACTTGATATTCTTTTTTCCTCTTTCTCCCATTCAATATTCTTTTATTAAATTGTCAGAAAACATGAACTGGTAATTCCTGTTTATTAGCATTTTTATTGACCCATATGCTCTTTACTTCAGATTATAAAGTTAATAGAATTTTTAGTAGGTTCTTTTATTTCAGTGAATCTCTGAATAATCTGAATGTATTTTTGTATATTTTAATAGGTATAATTCTCAAATAATTCTGTAACCTGAGTTTTAATTACAGTGTTATGGTATAGTTACTTGGTCTTAAAGTCTTTTGCATATGTAATTATTACAGACATCACAGCGATTTTCTTCAGTTGATGAAGAAGCAAAGCTTCATAAGACCATGTCTCAAGGAGAGATTACAAAGTTGGCAGTGAGACAGAAGTCTTCAGATTCAGATATAAGGTATAAAGCATACACTGAAAGTTAATAGGGGTAATATGATTTTATTGACTAATAAACTATAGTTAAATACTGAGCACCTTTTAAAAAGCGTAATTGATAGAACAGCTGTCAGTTTTGAAAGTTTTGAAATTTATCTGTTTTTCAACAAATAGTACCTTCTGTGTGACAGGCACATAATGAACTTTATCTTTTATTTTCATATGTTTAGCAGTGTGATTTGAGCAAAGTGATAAAATCATTATAAGACTTAAGATGAGACCAGATGAGATTGAAAATATGTTCTAGCTCTGGACTTGGGTTCTTTTCTAAGTGTTTACAAATGGAACTGGAAAGGACTCAGGAAATAATTCTGTTCTCTTTGTGAGAGTGTATGAAGTTTTTATTGGTCAAGAATACATCTTTGTCCAGAGTTCCCGTTGTGGTTCAGCAGATTAAGAATCCAACTGGTATCCGTGAGGATGTGGGTTTGATCCCTGGCCTCATTCAGTTGGTTAAGGATCCAGTGTGGCTGAAAGCTGTGATGTAGGTCATATATGTGGCTCAGATCCCATGTTGCCTTGGCTGTGATATAGGCTGGCAGCTGCAGCTCTGAATTGACCCCTAGCCTGGGAACTTTCATATGCTGCAGGTGCAGCCCTAAAAAGAAAAAATAAAATAAAACATCTTTGTCCCTTATTATGTTGTATATGGAAGTTGGGCTCTCACTGAACCCTTGAAGTCACATTGAAATCTATCTGATTCATAAGCCTTTTATTAAAGATTACTTTTTCAATGACTGTAGAGGCATAAAGGAAGGTATCCCAAATCTAGAGCAGATTATACTGGAGGTCAGATTTTGGTAAACAAAATATAATATAGTAGAAAAAACATTCAGCTGGAAATAGCTAATTTCCACATCCTTCTATAATGACAACACCTATGTAGGATGAAAACAACAAAAACAAAACAACAGGAGACAATAATAATAAAATTGTGAAATCCAAAAAGTAAATAGACAAATTTTAAATGTCTTAATAGATAAGAGAGAGCTGAATCTTAAACCAGCTGGTAAAGCTGAGAAAAAAAGTATCTGGCTGCTTGACCTTCCCTAGTCCTAGCAGAAAACAGGAAATTTATTTTCTGGAAAGGATAAAAGAAGATTTCTGTACTTCGAGGTTACCACATGCAGTGCAGATTGGGATACATATTTGAAACAGGGGGATTTAATGAATGTTTTACATGCTGAATGTTAAGATCTCCCAGGTTTTTTTTCTGTGTTCAGTTTCCACATTTCACATACCCTCTAAGCAGATGATTCAGAGTCTTTGGGACTTTCATCCAACTCTAGCCCTCTAGGAAAGACCTAAAGATATTGGTATCAGGGAACCTTACAAGGATGACCACAATTTGGAAGCCCGACCAGCACACTAGAACTTCCATGCTGCTTTCTTATACCCTGCTTTTGGTCACCACACATTTGAGCAGACTTCTTAAATGAAAGAACTAAAACTAATGGATAAAATACACAACTTGGAAGACAAACTATACAGAGGAAAGAAAACTTCCAGACAGACAAATACAACTATCAGTAGACTTTTTACATAAATAAATATAACTGCATTCATGAAACCAAACAGAATGCTTTAAAGGGAAACATTCGTGATAAAAAAGAACATTTGAAAATTGAAACTACAGTAGCATAAAGAAGTCTGAAGAGTTAGAAAGAATGTTGAGGACGTTTCTTAGAAAGTTAAGCAAAAAGACAGATGGAAGAGACAAGAAAAGATAAGAAAATTAGAGAAGCAGTTCAGGATATCCAATGACCCACTTATAGGAGCTCTGGAAAAGATAGAACAAAATAAATTGAGAGCAAATCATTAATAAAGTAATTCAAATAAATTTCAGGGAACTGGAGGACTTGAGTTTCTAGATTGAAAGGGCTGGCCCAACATAATGGATGAAAATAGACTTATACCAAAAGACATGTCATTGTAAAACAAGAGAGACAAAAGAAATCTCCATTATTGTGGTGAAAGTAGCTTTTCAGATGATTTGGTTGTAAAGCAACCACTGGCGGGGGGTGGGGTGGGGGAGCCTACCAGATCAGAGCAAGTTAGAAAGCTCTAGGAAAGATTTCTTTCAGAACATGAGAAACTGATGGAGTAATTCCTATGTCTGAAGATATTAAAAAGAGATATTCACAAAGACGTGAATTGGATGTTGAAAAATGAGCAAAGTTTATAAAACAAAAGACTCTAGAAAAATATCGGTTATTCAGGGTACTATATGTCAATATTGTGAATAACGTTTACATAGTAAAATAGTGAATATTACTAAAAGAAAATACTGTGTATTAATCTAGCAAAAATTATATGATTCTGTTGGGATGTCTGTGTTTGTGGAGGGTGTACAACTGAAGTGGTGGAACATGCTTAATTATCTGATACAAGTATGATAGCAGTATAAATGTGGCAAATATTAAAAGAATCGGTTAAATAAATTCAGAAGGGTTGTTGTAGTAGCAAAAAAAAGAGTAAGAAGAGCAGGGAGTTCCTGTCATGGCTCAGTGGTTGACGAATCTGACTAGGAACCATGAGGTTGTGGGTTCGATCCCTGGCCTC
>PVHT021183528.1:9918144-9935855 GCA_004024745.2 Catagonus wagneri
AAAAAAAAAAAAAAAAACAAAAAAACAAAAATGGTGCTGGAAAAACTGGAAAAGCTACATGTAAAAGAATGAAAAATGGAACACTGTCTAACACCATACACAAAAATAAACTCAAAATAGAGTAAAGACCTAAATATAAGGCCAGATAGTATAAAACTCAAAGAGTTTGCTGCCACCACTTCCTCTTCCTTGTTTGACCAACCTCCTAGACTAATGACAGTAAAGGCACAAATAAACCAATTGGACCTAATTAAACTCAAAAGGTTTTGCACAGCAAAGGAAACCATTAAAAAAACAAAAAGACAACTTAAGGAATGGGAAAAAAATCTTTGCAAACAATGCAACAGACAAGGGCCTAATCTCCAAATTATACAAACAACTCATATAACTCAACAACAACAGCAAAAAACAACCCAAGTGAAAAATGGGCAGCAGACCTAAGTAGACAGTTCTCCAGAGAAGACATACAGATGGCCAACAGGTACATGAAGAAATACTCAGTATCACCTATTATTAGAGAAATGCAAATCAAAACTACGATGAGGTACCACCTCACACCAGGCAGAATGGCCATCATTAACAAGTCAGCATAAACAAATGCTGGCAAGGGTGTGGAGAACCTTTTCTAAGGGTACCCTCCTTCACTGTTATTGGGAATGTAAATTGGTACAACTACTATGGAGAACAGTATGGACGTTCCTCAGAAAACTAAATATAGAACTACCATATGATCCAGCAATCCTACTCCTGGGCATATATCCAGGACAAAACTTTCCTTGAAAAAGATACATGTACCCCTGTGTTCATCGCGGCACTGTTCACAATAGGCAAGACATGAAAACAACCTAAATGTCCATCAACAGATGAATGGATTAAGAAGATGTGGTACATGTATACAGTGGGATACTACTTAGCCATGAAATAGATAAACTAATGCCATTTGCAGCAACGCAGATGGTTAGATCTTTTATATAGTTTAAGCTGTGTAAGAATAGTCTTTCATGTCTAAGTGAAGTAAGCCAGAAAGAAAAAGGCATATGATGTCACTTATTTGTGGGATCTAAAATACGGCACAGATGATCCTATCTACAAAACAGAAACAGATCACAGCCAAGGAGAGCAGATTTGTGCTTCCCGGGGGATGGTGGGAGGGAGTAAGATGGACAGGCAGATCAGGGTTTTTGGATGCAAACTGTAATATTTGGAATGGATGGACAATGGGGCCCTACTGTACAGCACAGGGAACTGTGTGTGATTGGGCCTCTTTGCTGAACAACAGAAATTGAAGAAACATTGTAAATCAACCCTATTTTAATTTTTTTAAAAAAAGAAATACATGAATAAATGTTTATGCTTGTTAATAATCAAATTAAAATGAAACAACAATGATTTTCTACTTTGTCCATCCATGAGCAAAACTCAAAATAAATTAGTTACCTAGTTTGCAAAGATAAATATTCAGTACTGCAAATAAGGGAGTTATTTGCATAACCTTCTAGGAGAAGGTACTTTAATAATGATGTACTAAAAAGCTTAAAAATATTCAAAACAGGGGTTCCCGTAGTGGCACAATGGAAACGAATCCGACTAGTATCCCTGGCCTTGCTCAGTGGGTTGGGAATCCAGCATTACCATGAGCTGTGGTGCAGATTGCAAACACGGCTCGAATCCTGGGTTGCTGTGGCTGTGGCATAGGCCAGCAGCTGTAGCTCTGATTCAACCCCTAGCCTGGGAACTTCCATATGTTGTGGGTGCACTCCTTAAAAAAAAGGAAAAAAATTAAAACAAAAATAAAAAACTTTGACCTAGCGATTCCGCATCTAGGAATTTATCCAATGGATATATCTACTTGTTTGCATTGTCATGTACAGGCTCTTTATTGAAGAAGAATTTGTAGTAACCAAACTGAAAACAACTCTAAATCTATGAAGAGATGATTAAATAAATTAAATACATCTATGTAATAGAATACTCCTTGGCACTAAAGTAAAAGAAGTCATTCTCCAAGATGTTTTGTTAATTAAAAAGAGCGAGAAGCCCAACGCTACATAGAAAGCAACTATTTGTATGTTGTTTGAAAAGCAAAATACATTTATATCTATACTCATACACACACACACACACACACACACACACACACACACAGTATCTCAAAGTATACACAGGAAACGGGTATCAGTGATTATTTCTGAAAGAGCAACTAGGAGTTCCTGTCGTGGCTCAGCGGAAACGAATCTGACTAGTATCCATGAGGATGCAGGTTCAATCCCTAGCCTTGCTCAGTGGGTTAAGGATCTGGCGTTGCCGTGAGCTGCAGCGTAGGTTGCAGACTGGGCTCGGATCTGGCATGGTTTGAGGCTGTGGCTGTGGTGTAGGCCAGCAGCCACAGCTCCGATTAGACCCCTAGCCTAAGAACCTCCATATACCACAGGTGTGACCCTAAAAAAAAAAAAAAGACAAAAAATAAAATAAAAGAGGAACTAAACATTTGGAGATTGGAGTCTAGAGCTAAGAGAAAGTCTTATTTTTCACTGTATTTTATTTTTGCACGTTTTGATTCAGAACAAAGTAATTTGTAATGAAACCAACTTGATATTAGAGTTCCAATAGAGGAAAATAATGTGTATGTGTGTGATTTATAGCTTCATTAAATAGCATATCTGTATGGGAGTTCCCGTCGTGGCGCAGTGGTTAACGAATCCGACTAGGAACCATGAGGTTGCGGGTTCGATCCCTGGCCTTCCTCAGTGGGTTAACGATCCAGCGTTGCCGTGAGCTGTTGTGTAGGTCGCAGACATGGCTCAGATCCTGCATTGCTGTGGCTGTGGCATAGGCCAGTGGCTATAGCTCCTATTAGACCCCTAGCCTGGGAACCTCCACATGCCGCAGGTGCGGCCCTAAAATGACAAAAGGCAAAAAAAAAAATAGGGTATCTGTATGATAAAATGTCAATATCTGGGAATATTTGAGACATCACAGAGCAAGGATATATTATAAAACTGTGGGATGGATGAACTATGAGTTAAATCTTTTTCATTTAATTAGTTGGTTATTTGATTAATTTATTAAGACAAAAATGACACTAATACTCTCCTATGTAAGTATGTATGTATATATGCATTTGTTTTTAAAAATCAAGGTATAATTGACATATAATATTCTACTAGTTTCAGGTGTACATCATAATGATTCAATATTTGTATATATTATGAAATGATCACCCTAAATAGCTAACATGTCACCTTATATAGTTATGAATTTTTTTCTTGTGATGTGAACTTTTAAGATTCTATCTTAGCAACTTTCGAATATGCATAATGTTATTTCCTGTAGTCACCATGATATAGATTATCTCCCCATAACTTATTTATTTTATAACTGGAAGTTTATACAAACTTTCCTGCTATGTATTTTAAGTCTATCTTTACCCATCTGCTTCGAGATGTCAGTCTTTTTACATTATAAATTCCCCTTTATGCTTGTATCTTATTATCCTGTTCCATTAGTTGATCTGACTATTCATGAGCCAATTCCACCACTTTAATTACTGAGCTTTTATTTTGTGTAATAATTGAATTTTTTCATCTGCTCAAGTCTATTTCTGTGTCTAAGAGGCTTTTAAAATTTTTCATATATTGCTTTTTACTATTCTGTTACATTTATTACTGTATTTTTATCTCAGTAGAGATAATCACTATAGTTGGCAGTATGGTATATATCTTTCTATGCTTTTCTGTACTTGTATAAACCTTTTAATCTAGTGGTTCTCAAAGTATGAAATCTGCAGGGGTTTCTGGAACACTTTCAGGGATTTTGCAACATCAAAACTGTTTTCATAATAATAACCACATTATTTTCCTTTTTCACTGAGTTGGCACAAAAGCACTCATGGGTAAAATTGCTGACAAACTTAGTACAGATCAAGGCAGTTGATACTTCTCAGGGGAATAGGAAGTATGCAGTAGCTGCATACGAAGATTGTCTCCAAAAAATCACTTACACGGTTGAATTGTAAGCTGATCTTGCTTTTTTGAAAATTGTGCCTAAAATTATATAACATAAAATTTACCATTTTAACCTTTTTTTTTTTAAGGGCCACACCTGTGGCATATGGAGGTTCCCAGGCTAGGGATCCAATCGGAGCTGCAGCTGCTGGCCTGCACCATAGCCACAGCAACACCAGATCCAAGTTGCGTTTGCGACCCACACTGCAGCTCACAGCCACGCCGGATCCTTAACCCATGAGTGAGACCAGGGATCAAACCTGCATCCTCATGGTTGCTAGTCAGATTCATTTCTGCTGAGCCACAATGGGAACTCCCATTTTAACCATTTTGAAGTGTTAATTTCAGTGGATTTCAGTATATTCATTCTGTTGGGCAACTATGAACACTGTATAATTCTAGAACATTTTCATCACTCCCCAAAGAAACTCCATACTCATTAAGTAGTCACTCCCCATTCTCTCTTCCCCCACCCCCAGGAAACCACTCATCTACTTTTTTTTTTTTTGCTTTTTACGCCTGCACCCACAGCATATGGAGGTTCCTAGGCTAGGGGCTGAATCAGAGCCACAGCCGCCAGCCTATACCACAACCACAGCAATGTGAGATCCGAGCTGCATCTGTGACCTATACCACAGTTCACATAACACCAGATCCCTGACCCACTGAGGGAGGTCAGGGATCAAACCTGCATCCTCATGGATACTAGTTGGATTCATTTCTGCTGCGCCACATCTACTTTCTATATCTATGGAGTTGCCTATTAAAGACATTACATATTGGTTAAAAAAAATACAGTATTGGTCTTTTGTGTCCATCTACTTTTACTTAGGCTAATATTTTCAGTATTCATCCATGTGGTATGTATGGTACTTCCTTCTTTTTTCTGGCCAAATAATATTACATTGTATAGATAGACTATATTTTATTTATTCATTCATTTGGTTATGGGCTTTTGGGTTTTCCATTCTTGGCGATTAAGAGTAATGCTACTGTGAACATTTGTGTACAACTTTTTATGTCAGTGTGTGTTTCAAGCTACTGTTTTCATAGGACATCACTTTTATTTTATTAACAGTCTGTATTCATTCAGACTTCAGTATTTGGCAGGCATTTTCTGAAAATGAACAAAGTGGCTCTGTCAAGGACATCACCTGAGAATATTCGTTATCAGTGGTAAAGTGTGAGGTTTTAATAAAGCAAAAATTATAATTATGGAAAACTTTTATCGATCACTATGAGCATGACAGTTTTCTAGTAGTTTTCTGATGAGATAGATCTGTGGTAATATGAAGGAATGTGACCTTTTGATAATATGTATGAAATGTGTCAACATCTGATCTGTACAATTCAAAGAGCCAATATTTTCTTTCGGCCTATGCCGCAGCCACAGCAATGCGGGATCCAAGCTGTGTCTGTGACCTTCACCACAGGTCACAACAACACCAGATCCTTAGCAAGGCCAGGAATTGAACCCACAACCTCATGGTTCCTAGTCGGATTGTCTGCTGTGCCACAACTGGAACTCCAAAAGAGCTCATATTTTTTAAATGGCTAGTGCAGCCCCTGCTACTGCAGAGACACTGTCAATTCCATTGCACCACAGCAGGAAGCCCTTGTTTAATGATAATTTTAAGTGAATTGGATAGTTAAATCTTTTTCAGTTTTAATTCCTAACTCATAACTCATAAACAGAAGTTTCTTGAGATCAGTTATCTTCAAAAGTGTAAAACATTCTTGAGGTTAAAAATAAATACTTGGGAGTCACTGGTTTTAACATGCTGATTCAGAGTTGTTTAAGACAGTTCTTATATGTTTGTAGCATTGTTTTCTGATTTTCATGTAAGTTGGTCTTGTCTCACTACTAGATTGTTAGCTTTTTAAAGCGGGGACCATATGTATTACCTTTATTGCATTTCTCAGATCAATATTCTCCTCTTAGAATAAGTGCCCAATGAGACAACAAGGACTTGAAGGCTTTCCCATTGACGTTTTAGGGCAGCATTTACGATGTTGGCTTTAACATAAATAGCTATAATTTTTCATTCAGGTGGAAGAGCACAATGGTCACATCTTTAAGGCCACCCAATATAGCATCCCTACATACTGTGAATACTGTTCTTCTTTGATATGGATAATGGACCGAGCCTCAGTTTGCAAATGTAAGTATGAGAAATTTTTAAGGAATTTTTTTAACCACTTGGTATTTCTATTTCCATGAGCTTTCTTATATCTTTTTTAACATAAAGGAATAATTCACACTCCGTAATTCTTTAACCTCATCTTTCATTTTATTTCCTTTTACCTGCTCTTCATAGGCAAATAAGACATATTGGCACTGTATTTGCTGTGTATTTTTTTTTTGGTCACTGTATTTGCTGCTCACTCTGCTGAAATGGTTTTCTCCCAGATGTTAGCATGACTTACTATTTCAGTTAACTCATGTCTCCACTCATATGTTAGAGCGTTTTCCTTACTCTCCTATCTAAAATGCCACCCTGTCCCCCAATTCTCTATCCCTTTACTCAGCTTTTCTAGTCTTTATAGTACTTGTTAGGACCCAAAATTTATGTTAAGTATTCATTTGTTTTCTCGTTTGTCAGTGTGTCCCACTAGAACATGTTCTTTAGAAGGTGAGGAAATGTATCACTCTTCTGTATCACCACTGCCTAGAATAGTTCTGGCACATTGTAAGTTTTAATAAATATTTATGGATGGACCTATAGATGGATAGATGAATTAATGGACAAATCCTTGGATTATAAGCGTAAAGTAACTTTTTTCTAATATAATCCTTTCACCAGAAGCTCTAAATCCTAGAATGTGTGTGTGGAGATTTTTTGTGGGTCAACTTGGTTCTGTCTTACAGAGGACCTTTAGCTTTCACTCCTGTCATTCCATACATTTGCTGTGGTGCTTTTTAATAATTCCACGAGCCTTTGTTTACTAGTGAACCAGAACTGAATGAATGAAGTATTAGGAAGGGCTGGGTGGGTCCAGTATGACAACAGGAAGAAAATCATGCTCATCATAGCGCTGTCACCGCTAATGCTGGATATACTCACTTTTTCTATGGTTCAACAGTGGTTTTCCTGTTGTTTTCTTATCAGTAGAGTTAAAAAAAATTACAGTGAGAGTGAAATAGGAAGTAGTTTGCCATATTCTTGATTGTTTAATGTTAGTGTGATTCCTGTAGGTTTGGTATAGTTTTCTTGGTTATCTGAAACTAAAAATGTAAAGAATCTACTTTTTTCTAACTTGGGTGTGCTTAGTTTGATTTCTTAATAGAATTAACTAATATTTTTTGTGATTATCCTGGTGATTTCACCAGTACGGTGATATGGCCTCTCCTTGATCTTGGCCTTGAAAACCCCTCAAGTCCTACTTTAGAAATTTCAAGAAGGATATTTAGGTGTTGATATACAGGAACCAGAGCTGGTGTGTGAGAATGACATAGGCCAAGTGTTTTCTCAGTATCCTTCTCTCAGAATGCCCTTCCCACCTAACACTACCTAGCTACCCAAATATCCCCTGTTCCAAGAAATCATTCCTGCTTCTTACTTTTACTTTATCTCATCTTCCCAGTCACAGCTGATATTCTTTAAATTCTGGTTCCTCAGAGGTCTATCCTGAACCTTCTAAGATAGTAAATAAAGCCTTTCTTATATCTTAACGTCAACTCCCAAATTTGTTTTTAATTCAGTGTTTTTTAACGGTAATGCATTTCTTACCCATTGGAATGATTTTTAATAGGTATTTCTGGCATTTTAGCATATTGTAGAGCATATGTAAGAGGGGAGCATGAGCACTAATCTGTGAATCAAACCACAAAGATAAATAAATATTCTGCTGGAATGTGGTGGGGGCAGGGAAGAGGGGTGGGCAGTCTTGAAAAAGTAAAAAGCTTTTTCAGACAATGGTTAGAAATTTTAGCTATGTTTTCAACTTCATTTTTCTGAAAAAAATGGATTAAGCACTTTTTTCATTGTAATACCATTTTATAGATATATAGTAATACCATTATATATATATATATATATATACACACATAATATATGTAGTGTGTGTGTATACACACACACACACACACACACATATGTACTATAGCCATCTCAGATTTAAAGAAAAAAATTTATGTTCAAAATAAAGCAGTAAACTTTTAACTTATAGTCACTGATATACTTCTGAAAATGCTACATTCTTAACCTGTTTTTCAGTGTGCAAGTATGCATGCCATAAGAAATGCTGTCTGAAAACCACAGCCAAGTGTTCTAAAAAGGTAAGAAGTTATCACCTATGAGTAATAAATAACAGGTCTATTGGTCTTTTGTGCCTTGTGGAAAAAAATCAGGGCCTCTTTGATGATTTTTATCAGGTAGTGGTTTTCAAACGTTTTGGCCAGGAATTTCAATAAGAAATACATTTTATATCATAAGCCAGAATATACGTATAGAAGGATATGTGTGTGTGTGTGTGTGTGTGTGTGTGTGTGTGTGTGTGTGTGTGTATAAAACTGTGTGTGTGTGTTAGTATATATAAAACTGAGTCTATTTTCCTGGAACTGTATTTACCTTAATTACATGGGAGCTACTAAACTGATTTCACAACCAACAATGTATTAAAGCACTTCTTTTGAGGGCTTCCTACCTCTTAAACCTTCATTAATGTTCCTAGAAATTATCTTGAAAGTGGTAGGCTACAATTAAAGATTTTAACATGAAAAGTAAAATTCACCAGCACATTTGGTGTTTTTACATATTTCTGCTTGGATACACATCTAAAAGATACTGAAAATGTACTCTGTTTTCTTTATGCTTCAACAAAACAACTGTTTTGGGAATATTTCATCCTTTTATTAATGTATAATCATATTTTCTTATTAGTCACATATAATTTTAACAATATTATGCAAATCTGAACTATAATAAAATGTGTGTGTGTGTTTACAGCCCGCATATATAGTTTGCATCCATTCCAAAGTAGTAGATGAATTATGGCAAAGTACAAAGAGAGATTTGACTCAGGGCTTAAAATGCAACAAAGTTGGGACATCTGCTTCCTGCTAAGGTAGAGTGGTTTGTGGCAGACTAATACTCATGATCAGAGCAACTGAAAAAAGTCTGTTGCCTAGCATCAGAAAGCTGTCCAGGCAAACTGGAATTTAGGGGCCTATGTCAGAGAATTCCAGATTGGTGAATCTATATTTGTGAGATGTTTTTTTCCTAATGGGAATTTGTCAATTTTTGTGGTGGGATAAGAAACCTAGATTTTGGGCAGTAGGTCACACTTAAGAGTCCAAGAAGCCAGCAAAACTTTTAGCAATCTCAAATGGTTATAGGGACAAAAATTGGAGTTTAGGATTACCAGGACTTGTGGGACCATGATCCAGACATATAGAGAAGTGAGCCTGAAACTCAGAAGTTTTACCCTCCAGGCATTTTCTATTCTTAAGCTGCATAGGACAAAAAGCTAAGAAGATAAACAGAAAAAGAGAGTAAAGAAGGACCCTAGTCAATACTCTTGACTCTTCAGTGAGACCTGTGAATAACTATAATCTAGGAAAGGTGATGAGCTTTTATAAAAACTGCGGGGGCAGCCTTGATTGGATTAAGATGATCTCTTCCTTTTTCTGTCTCCCCTCAAGAGAGAATAGGATGAACTCTCTCTAAAGAGAGATAACTTTGTTGAGCACCTTTACAATTTTACTCATATATAAAAATCATACATTAAGAAATGAGACTAAGGGAGTTCCCATTGTGGCTCAGCATTAATGAACCCTACTGGTATCCATGAATATGTGGGTCTGATCCCTGGCCTCACTCAGTGGGTTAAGGATCTGGCATTGCTGTGAGCTGCGGTGTAGGTCTCAGATGCGGCTCGGATCTGGCATAGCTGTGGCTGCTGCTTAGGGTAGCAGCTGCAACTCTGATTCAGGCCCCAGCCTGGGAACATCCATATGCCGCATATGTGGCCCTAAAAAGCAAAAAAAAAAAACAAAAAAAAGGGAAAAGAGGGAGGATAGAAGGAAGGAAGGAGACTAAGGAGTTCCTGCTGTGGCTTCAACCCCTGACACAGCACAGTAGGTTAAGGATCCTGCATTGTTGCAGCTATGGCATAGGTTGTAGCCCTGGCTCAGATTCAGTTCCTGACAGGGAAACTTGCATATACTGTGAGTGTGGCCAAAAAAGAAAAAAAAAGGAAAAAAAGAAATGAGACTAAGAAAAAATGGACAATATCCATGGACTCATAGATGATCCAGTTACTGAATTCAGACATGTACTTTAAAAAATGTAATAATATATTTAAATTCCAGATGAAAAGATTAAAAATATCTTTATCACAAAACTGAAATATGTGTATGTATATGTGTGCATGCGTATAAAGAGCCAAATGGAAATTGTAAAAAAAAAATTTCAATTGAAATTACAAACTCAGAAGAGAGGTTTAGCTGTATATTGGCCATAGGAGAAGAGAAAAGTTTGGTAAGCTGAAAAATAGATCAGTGGTGCAGTTCCTGTGGCTCAGCAGAAATGAATCTGACTAGCATCCATGAGGGCACAGGCTTGATCCCTGGCCTTGCTCAGTGGGTTAGGGATCTGGCACTGCCGTGAGCTTCTGGTGTAGGTCGCAGATGCAGCTCAGATCCCACGTTTCTGTGACTGTGGCGTAGGCCAGGTCTAATTAGACGCCTAGCATGGGAACCTCCATATGCCACAGGAGTAGCCCTAAAAAAGAAAAAAAAAAAAAAAAAATAGATCAGTAGTAACATCTAAGCATAGAGAGAAAAAAGAATGGAGAAATAAACATGAGAGACATAGGGAAAGGAAGAAAGTTTCTTAAATGTCTAAAGTTGGAGTCCAAGAAGAAAAGAGAATAAGATAGAAGCAGCATTTAAGAGCTAAAAGGCCAGCATGTCAAATCACAAGTCTGTGAACAACTTTTAACCTAAAGTGAGATAAATACAAAGAAAATCATACCAGATAAAGAATTCTCCAAATAAAAGAAAAAGGACTTTTCCTAAAAGCAGTCAGAGGAAGGAAAAAATAACTACTGCTTAAGGAGCAGTGAAAAGTTTGACAACTGTCTACTCGACAGAAATAATGGAAGCCAAAAGACCGTGACCTGGCATATTTTAACTATTATAAGAAAATTAAGCATATATGTATAGCAATCAGTTTATTGTATAGGAAAAATTATCACATTATAAATCAACTGTATTTCAATAAAATTTTAAAAATGGAAAAAAAAAGAAAATAAAGCTAGCTCAGAATTCTGTACTCAGTGACAACAGCCTTCAAAAGTAAAAATGGTGTGAAGACATTTCCAGACAAACAAAAACTCAGCAGACCTGAAATAAAAGAAATACTGGGAGTTCCCATCATGGCTCAGCAGTAACCAACCCCACTAGGATCCTTGAGGATGCAGGTTCTATCCCTGGCCTAGCTCAGTAGGTTAAGGATCCAGTGTTGCCGTGAATTGTGATGTAGATTGCAGACATGACTCTGATCCTTTGTGGTTGTGGCTGGCAGCTGTAGCTCCAATTGGACCCCTAGCCTGGGAACTTCCATATGCCATGAATACAGCCCTAAAAAAAAAAAAAGTACTAAAGGTTCTCCAGGCAGAATGAAAATGATCTTAGATGGAAACAAGTACAGGAAAGACTAAAGAGAAATGGAGAGAGTAAATAGTGTGTGTAAATATAAATGAATATTGATTAAAAACAATAATAATGTCTTGTGGCTTAAAATGTAAAGGGAATTAAAATGTGTGACGACAACAACACAAAGATGGTTGGATTATCTGGGAAGTGGGAAAAATGCTGAAAGTATATTTGACTTAAATATGTTATGAATATTTGTTGTAGTCTTTAAAGTAACCATTAAAGAATAACAAATAGAATATATAACATAAAAGCTAATGAAGATGGGAGAATGGAAAAACAAAAAAAAGTACTCGATTTATCTAAGAGAAGACAAGAAATGAGAGAAACAGAATCATAAATCAAGTCAGACAATGAAAATAAATAGCAGATTGGTAGATATAAGTCCAAATGTATTGGTGATTACATTAAATGTTAATAGGCCAAATACTTCTAATTAAAAGACCAGGATAAAATCCAGTGAAAAGTTCAGTATGCTATTTTCAATATTACAATAGCTGTAATAATATTAAAATGTGCTTTAGGGCACGAAACGTTACTTCAGGTAAAGGTGTTTCATAATATTAAAATGGTCAGGCCATCAGGGAGCTATAAAATTTCTAACTTTAGAAGCTATTTATTGTAGCTTCAATACCTGGAAGACAGAAATTCAGTAAGGGGGCAACTGATATGAAAAAAATTAAAAATCTTGACCTACTTGACCTGTATCCTACAACTCCCTGAATACACAGTCTTTTCTAGCACACATGGAATATTTGTCAAAATCGATCATATGTTGGGCCATAAAGTGAGTCCCTACAAATATCAGAGGATTGAATATATTGAGAGTATGTGTTTTGACAGAATAAAATTAAACTGTAAGTAAACACAAAGATAACTAGGCAATCCTCACATGTTTGGAAATTAAGCAATATACCTCAAAATTACAATAAAATGGAAAAATATTTTGAACTAAATGATGAAAGTATGATACAGCAATAGCGTGGGTACAGCTAAATTTGTTAGAGGAATATTTCTAACTTGAAATATATATTAGTATACATTAATTATAATAATACCTTAATGTACTTAGAGTATACATTAGAAAGAATACAAGAAATTATGTAAACTTCTTTTAGAAGGAAGGGGAAAAACACCCAGCAAATTAAACCCAAAGACAATAAATAGAAGAAGATAAAAAGATAAATGAAATGGAAAGCATTTATATGAGATGAAAAGCTGCAAAGCTAAATTTTTTTTTTCTTTTTAGGGCCACATCTGTGGCATATGGAAGTTCCTGGGCTAGAGGTTGAATTGGAGCTGCAGCTGCCAGCCTGCACCACCACCACAGCAATGCAGGATCCAAGCTTCATCTGTGGCCTATGCCACAGCCTATGTTAACACCGGATTCTTAACCTACTGAGTGAGGCCAGGGATCAAACCAGCATCCTCTCAGCACAATGTTGGATTCTTAACCTGCTGAGCCACAATAGGAATTCCTACAAAGCCAAATTTTAACTCTTTGAAAAGACTAAGACAATGCATAAACTTTTAGCAAGACTGATCAATAAAAAGTTAAAAAAAAATTATCATTCTCAAGAAGAAAAATACATACTTCAGATAACAATATACCCAACAATATACTCTTGTTGAGAGAACAATAAAAGGCTATTATGGATACCTTGATACTAATAAAGTTGACATTTAAGATTAATTAGGCAAATTCCCACAAAAACACAACTTAGCTAAACTAAATCAAGAAAAAAATAGGAGTTCCCTTCGTGGTTCAGTGGTTAACGAATCTGACTAGGAACCATGAGGTTGTGGGTTCAATCCCTGGCCTTGCTCAGTGGGTTAAGTATCCGGCGTTGTCGTGAGCTGTGGTGTAGGTTGCAGACGCGGCTCAGATCCCACATTGCTGTGGCTGTGGCGAAGGCCAGCAGCTACAGTTCCTGTTAGACCCCTAGCCTGGGAACCTCCATATGCCACAGGTGCGGCTCTACATAAAGGCAAAAAGACAAAAAAAGAAAAGAAAAGAAAAGAAAATCTGAAGAGTTATAGCTATAAAAGCAGAATCTGTAATTGAAAAATCTTCCCACAAATAGATCTCCAAGCCAAGATGTTTTCACCATTGAATATTTCCTAGTGTTTAAAGAAGAAACAGTACTGCCAGAGAACAATAAAGTACTTTTTCCCCAAAATTGACTTATGAAAAAACTTTGAAGTTAAGCATGAAAAGGATGAAGGAAAATTGCAGTTCAGTCTGTATCGTAAGCTTAGTTATAAAATCTGTAACCAAAATATCAGTACATTGAATCCGTGCTAAAGATAAATAAAAAATACTTCATGATAAAGTTGGACTTTAATCCATAAAGGCAAGTTTTAAGGAAAAAAATCAGTTTTTAGAAAAAATTGTTCAAAAGTCAGTTGATATAATTTACAACATTGAGCTAATAAAGAAAAATTATGATCACCTCAATAAATACAAGAAAAGTATTAGATAAAATTCAAAACCTATTCACTATTCAAACAAATAACCAGAGTGGAAGAAGATATTTGCAGCTTGGATCTACAATATATTAAAAGCGTTTACAAATCAGTAAGAAAGATGGTCAACTTTGTAGAAAGATAAGCACATAGCTTAAGCAAGCACCTCGCAAAAGAGGACTTCCAAATGACCAATAAACATATGAAAATGTGTCCAACTTCACTAAATCATCAGGGAAATGCAAATTGCAGTCATAGTGTGATATATACCCACTCGAATGGCTAAAATGAAAAACTTCTTAGCAAGGGTGTAGAGCAGTTTGAACTTTCCTGCATTACTGGCAGGAGTTTAAGTTAGCCTAACCACTCTTGAAATTATTTGGCCGTACTTACCAAACCTGAACATAAACATTCTCATGATTTAACAGTACCACTCCAAGATATGTATGCAACAGATATACGTAGATATCTGTGCCAAAAGACAAAAAAACATTCATATCAGCACTATTTAAAATATCCCCAAACTGAAAGAAACTTAAATGTCCATAAGCAGTAGAATGAATAAATAAATTGTGGGGTATTTATATAATGGAATACCATATGGCGATGAAATTAAACTATTGGTACTCACAAACATGATGTTGAATGAAAGAAATGAGAATCAGAAGAGTACATACTTTATTATTCTATTTAAATAAAGTTCAAAATGGAGCTTAACTCATGAAATACAAATTATATGATACCATTAATGTTCAAAGCAGGTTAGACTAATTTATGGTGATAGAAATACAGATATTGATTATTTGTGGGGATGAAAGCATAGTAGCTGGGAGGGCCTAGAGGGGGATATAACTGCTGGTTATATTCTTTTTCTTGATTTTGGTTCTGGTAACAAGTGTGTATTCACTTCGGCAAGGCTCTCAAGCTTACCCTTATGATTTATACACCTTTTTGTGTATGTCATACTTCAGTAAAACTACTTAAATATACCAGAAAGTTAATTTGGACAGAAAATAACTAAAAATACATACTATTTTTCAGTGAAAACTCAGCATATTAATTTTTTTCAGTTGAAAATAGTAAAATTACATTTTCCCTTAATTTCAAGAAATAGAAATTTTTAGTATGTTTGCTTTAGATTACTTGATTTCAAATAAAAATGTCTTAGTTTTTTTTTATCCTCAAGTATTTGTAAATTGTTTTTGCTTTCACATGTCTTGCTATTAACATTTCTAATGCCGTAGGGGTAGCCATAACATACATACATACATTTATTTATTTATTGTCTTTTTAGGGCCACACCTGTGGCATATGGAAGTTCCCAGACTAGGGGTTAAATCAGAGCTGTAGCCACCAGCTTACACCACAGGCCACAGTAATGCCAGATCTGACCCACATGCAACCTACGTCGCAGCTGGCGACATCACTATATCCTTAATCCACTGAGCAAGGCCAGGGGTCGAATTCGCGTCTTCATGAATACTAGTCGGGTTCTTAACTTGCTGAGCCACAGTAGGAACTCCCATAACATTTAAATAAATAGGTTGTATGTGGGCATGTTTGTGTCATAGTAATAGCATGAAGTTTGGCTTAAGTTTATTTCATTTCAATTATTGCAGCAAACATTATTTCTTTTAACAATTTATTGAGTATTTGTCCTATGCCAGGTACTGTGCTTTGTGTGTTCACTTGTAACTTAATTTTTGCGGTAATTAAGGTGAGATAGAAAGGTGAAACTCCTGTTCCCAATTATAATCTAGTTGAAAATGGGAAATAACCTAATTAACCTAATTCATATAGTGACAATGCAAAATTTTAACGTGCACTCTCAAAGAAGTCTACCTCAGATCTAGAAATAGTTTTTAGAGGTGTTGCTTTACATTTAAGACAATTTAACATGCTTCGAAGTAAACATGAAATTACTTCTCTTAAGAATTAAGTGCTGGATTGCAATGATGCATAATAGTATAAAAGTTATGTCTTTCCCTACTTAAAATTCTCTGGAGGCTTCCCTTAGCTGTCAGGATAAGACCCCAAATGTTATAACTTAGGACCCCAAACTCTTTATAACCTCTCTGTCTAGCTTTTTCTCAATTATTTATATTTTGCCCCACTTTGTAGTTATGTGTTTTCTGTGCCTACAAGGTTTTTTTCTTGCCTTCTTTACTTAGATACTGTTTGCTTCCCATCACTTTAAGTTAAGCATCAAGTCTTCTAAAGGTCATTCATTAGTTGTTACCCACTTCCTGAACCAGCTGTTTCATTTCTGTGGTCCTTAATATTAACAAATCTGTGTTGCTATTTTGCTTACCTCCACATGCTAACACTTCTAGTCTTAGCATTAGTCTTAGGGTAAGGACTATCTCTGATTTTGTTTCTGTTACCTAGCATATATATGACAAATGTAATATGTGACTGGAAAGAGAAATTCGTATCAATTCATGTAATATCTTGAGTGTTAGACTCAGGAATGTTTATACCTTATTTTAATATATACTAATTAGACATTGAAAGTTTTTGAGGATAATAGTGGATTAAATGTACTATACAACGTATTAAAAGAGAAAATGGATGTTAGGAAATTCATCAAGTAACTGTTGGAATAATTCAAGTATGCAGTTGATACAGGTGGTGGCACTGAGAACAGAAAAAAATAGGGCATACTGATTGAGTAAAAGAACTTGGCACTTGTTGGATGTAGGCTGAAAGAGAGACTAGGGCATACAGTGTTGGGTTAGGCAAGGAGAATGATTCAAGAAAAGGAAAGGATGAAGAGATTCACAAAGATAGTTTTCAGTCTTGGAGATAATACCTGTCATTCTTCTTTTCTTTGAATTACTTCAAATAATCTTAAGGATAAGCTTTTCTTTTTCAGTCACATAAAATATAGTTCAGAAGGTACACTATCAGAATATACTACTGAAGTAAATAAAAAAGAGAACACTAATCATGGGCCAGTCTGTGTGTGCCTCTGCCTTTAGCGAGGACATCAGTGTTCAATTAAACTTCCCTAAAGTTTACGTAAACACTGAAGCATTCTTTTGCTTCAGAAATTAGTGACCTCTCTAGTTCATATTAAAGCAGTAGATTTTCTAAGGGTACTGGTAAATGTTTAACATTCAAAGTCTTTCCTCTTTCTCCCTTGCCCAGGTCCCATCTCTACAGAAAGAGATTTATTTTATTTTATTTTACTTTATTTTATTTTATTTGACTTCAGGGCAGCACCCCGCGGCATATGGAGGTTCCCAGACTAGGGGGCGAATTTAGCTGTAGCTGCCGGCGCCTACTTCACAGCCTCAGCAACGCAGATCCGAGCTGCATCTGCAACCTACACCACAGCTCACAGCAACACTGGATCTTTAACCCACTGAGCAAGGCCAGGAATTGAATCCGCATCTTCATAGATACTAGTAGGATTTGCTAACCACTGAGTCACAACGGGAACTCCTGAAAATATTTATTTATTTATTTATTTATTTATTTATTTCTCTTAATGGATTTTATTTCACTTATAGGTGTGCATAAATCATCACAAGTCAATTTTACAGATTTTGTATCCCAAACCCCCAGTGCATCCCCCC
>PVHT021183528.1:9936855-9989789 GCA_004024745.2 Catagonus wagneri
ACTCTCAGTCCTGTAGCTGAGTCTCTGTGATGCAGTTACTTTCCAGTCTGTGGGGCTTCCCACCCGGGAGGTATGGGGTTGCTTCTATCGCGTAATCGCCCCTCCTACCTCTTGATGTGGTCTCCGCTGTGTCTTCTGGAGCAGAGTATCTTTTTTGGAAGTTTACAGCCCATTTGGTTGAAGGTTGCTCGGCATTTGGCTGTATTTTTGCTGTTATTTGGGAGAGAAGTTGAGCTCCAGTCCTTCTATTCCGCCATCTTAATCCCAAATCCTGAAAATATTTTTTTAAAAGGGAAACAGTGACCTGTTTCCTCTACCCTCATTCTACTCCATTTTTTTTCCAGGTTGGAGGGGTTTAGAGGTTCCTAGTGGAAAATAATTGAAACTAACATCTTACTTATCTATACTCACTCAGCATTAACCATAATTCCCTTTCCTCCCAACTCTCATAGCTATGTTCATAAAACTTCAGGAAAATAAAAAGTAGTTATCACTCTTAAAGAATTGGATAAACATATTTAAATGGTTTGAATGTATTTAGAAACAAAAATTATCTTCCATTTAGTATGATCCGGAGCTATCATCCCGACAATTTGGAGTTGAACTGTCCCGTTTGACCAGTGAAGACAGAACTGTTCCTTTAGTGGTGGAAAAGCTCATAAACTATATTGAAATGCATGGACTGTACACAGAAGGTATTTACCGAAAGTCTGGTTCAACT
The DNA here is from genome assembly GCA_004024745.2 of Catagonus wagneri. NCBI lineage: Eukaryota > Metazoa > Chordata > Mammalia > Artiodactyla > Tayassuidae > Catagonus > Catagonus wagneri. The sequence continues at coordinate 9,937,577 of PVHT021183528.1, forward strand.
AATAAAATCAAGGAGCTACGACAAAGTCTAGATACAGGTAAGATGGTGCCTTCCAAATCAAGACCAACTACTTTTATTTAAATAGGTCATCTCCTGCTCTTAGTTTTCATTATATGTTGATCCTTTTCTTACAGCCAGAAGAATGCAAACTTTTCTGTGATGCTTGTTTTATTTATTTATTTATTTATTTATTTATTTATTTACTCACTTACTTACTTACTTAATTTATTTTCATTTTTGGCTACCCCATAACATACAGAGCTCCTGGGCCAGGGATCAGATCTGAGCCTCAGATCCGAGCCTCGGTTGTGACCTGAGCCACAGCAGGGACAATGCCAGATCCTTAACCCACTGTCCCAGGCCTGGGATTGAACCTGTGTCCAAGCACTTCAAAGACACCACTGATCCCATTGTGCCACACTGGGAGCTCCATTGTTTTATTATTTTATAGCTTCTCAAAGAACCTTGTTTTTATGTGGTCAATTTAGCAAACATACACTGAGTGTCATTTGTACAAGGTGCTATTAAGTGCTCCAGTTAAATATTTAATCCTTTTAACAGTTTGCTAAGATGGTAATATCTGTAATTTATAAAGAAGAAAATTTAGGTTCAGGAAAATCAAATAATGAGCTGTTGGAGTTCCCTTCGTGGCTCAGTGGTTAACGAATCCGACTAAGAACCATGAGGTTGCGGGTTCGATCCCTGGCCTTGCTCAGTGGGTTAAGGCTCCGGCGTTGTCGTGAGCTGTGGTGTAGGTTGCAGACGCAGCTCGGATCCCGCGTTGCTGTGGCTGTGGCAAAGGCCGGCAGCTCCAGCTCCCGTTAGACCCCTAGCCTGGGGACCTCCATATGCCGCGGGTGCGGCTCTAAATAAAGGCAAAAAGAGAAAAAAAAAAATGAGCTGTTGATGAGATGCACGGCCACTGTGCTGATGTTTTTGTATTAATCTTCATAACAGATCTTTGTACCAGTCTTCAGAAACAGTGATTACTACTCGTTTACAGATAAAGAAACTAAGACTTACCTGAGATCTTGCCCAAAGACACCACCAATAAGTGATAAAGCTGGCCTTTAACAAACCCAGATCTTCTGAATCCATAATATAATCTATTGCCTGTTAGTTTCTGTTATTCTGATTCTGATTCTAAGGTTTTTTTGTTTGTTTGCCTTTTAAGGCCACACCCGTGGCATGTGGAGGTTCCCAGGCTAGGGCTCTAATTGGGGCTACAGCTGCTGGCCACAGCCACAGCCACAGCAACATCAGATCCGAGCGACGTCTGCCACCCCCACCACAGCTCATAGCAACGCCAGATCCTTAACCCATTGAGCAAGGTCAGGGATCAAACCTGTATCTTCATGGATACTAGTCGGGTTCGTTAACCACTGAGCCATGACGCAAACACCAGTGGTGCTCTTTCTGATGCATCTTCTTGCCTTCCTACATTGATGCCGTAATTACTTAAACTGATAGTTAGTGGATTGAACATCCATCTGTGTAGAGCTCTATACAGATAGATCTATGTCAATAGATCTTTATATTTTAGCCTGGAATGTATCCAGGGGTTTGACTTTGGCTTTATTTTCAGCTTGTCTCTCTGCTACCACAAACCTAACCACCTGTCTCATCATTTGTCCTGTATCATCCCAGTCATCTCATGTATAACCTTAGGGAGTTTATAAATAAAGCAGAGTAAAGATTTTCTTGACATTTCCTAAATTCAGAGATCACTGTCCTTTCATCTCTAAGAATGTCTTTAAAATCACCGTGACTTTTAGAATCATCATCTATGGATCACAGACCAATCAGTCTATAACATAAGTACAGAAATTGAGAGCAAGCATTTCATTTATAGCAGTTTATAGTGCTTTGACATAAAAAACGTGTGATCTTTTATTTTACACACCTATCAGTCCACAGCAATTTGGATAACAAACAACAAACAAAAACTGTTCCTTTACCACAGTGGAAGCATTATTCCAAAGCATAGAATTAGACTGTAGAAAATAGTCCATTTGATTAAGAACAAAAAGGCTTCTTTTGGTAATTAAGATCATTTCTAAAGTGATTTATTTGACTCTGTGTGTTTTGGCTTTCTTATCTAACTCTTGTCTTTGAATAGATGCTGAGAGTGTAAACCTAGACGACTATAACATACACGTCATTGCAAGTGTATTCAAACAATGGCTTCGTGATTTGCCCAATCCACTCATGACCTTTGAACTATATGAGGAATTTCTTCGAGCTGTGGGTAAGTACAGGCTTCCTGGGTTCAAGGGAAGGGCCTCCACTTGGGAAATGAATGCCATCTTCATATTAATTTAGCCATCCTCTCTATCGATTTAGTTCATATAGATCCAAAAGTAATACAGTCGATACAAAACTGCCAGTGAACTCTAACCTATTCAAATGTTGTCTTTTTCCTAAAAATTTTCTAAGTCATTTAGTTGCTTCTCATAAAGAGATTAAAAGACTAGGGTTATAAACAAACTAAAAAATTAAATCAGACATTTATATTCATTTAAATTGTGAAACTAGGAGTTCTCTTGTGGCACAGTGGCTTAAGGATCCAGCGTTGTCACTGCAGTGGCTGGGTTACAGTTATGGCATGGGTTTGATGCCTGGCCTGGAAACTTCCACATTTCTTGGGCATGCTCCGCCCCACCCCTGCCAAAATTGTGAATCTAGGTGAGAACTCACTGTAAATTTGGTTATCTATTTTATGTCATGCCTAACATGTTCGTTTAGTTTTTAGTGCTACAGATGTATAGCTACAGGAAGTGTTTTTAGGCCCTGAGGCCTGACTTCTCAAGTTCCCATAAGACTGATTTATAACTTAACATTTGATTAATTTTAATGGGGAATTAGTTGGTTTGCCACAAAATGCCTGAAAGACCAGGGCGCATCTCTTGCCCCTTGCTGTAATCAAGAATTACTGGAATATAGATTAAGAATCAGGACCCTGCTTAGTGAATATAGAACTCAAGGAAATTAGTGGTAACTGTGAGTTGTACTTCTGCTATACTCCTAGTTTTAGGTATAGCTAAAACTCTAGAGCCAGTCTCTCTTGCTACCTAGTGTCTGTCCAGAAGGAAGATGTGGTGTATAAGAGGGGATATTCAGTCATATTTGTTGCTCTCACTGCTTTCAGGCCTTCAGGAGAGGAAAGAGACAATCCGTGGTGTATACTCTGTGATTGACCAGCTTTCCCGAACTCATCTCAATACACTGGAACGCCTCATCTTTCATCTGGTCAGGTAACTTCAAGAAGCAAAGGGATGCTTCACAGTTTCTCTTGGATTCCTTCAAATAAATGAAGAGCTCTTTCATATGCGAAACTGTCTGATCTTTTTTTCCCTATTGATAAAAGTCAGTGCCTCAAACAAGTGGTTACAATTCCTTGAAGTAGAAATTCTCAGCTGAGTTGGACTGCATGGCAGGTGCTTCTCTGCCCTGTGAGAGCCATGTAACAGTCTCTTGGGGGCACTATTTAACCTATCCTGTTAATTCCTGAACTAGAAAGGATGTGTTGACATAACTTAATTCATAGGAGGTGGATTCAGATGGAGTTAAGGAATAGACTGACCAAAAAGACTTCATGGGTAATCTTGTCTGAAGTGTAAGTATCAGCAATAGTTGGGGAAAAGCCATCTTTCTCTTTGGATAAATATCTTACATGACTTCGGAAAATGCCTTAAAGTCTCTACTCTGCATTCTTTAGACATGTTCATCTAGTAATGGTGACTTGGAGCAGTGGCTCACAAATTTCCCTTGATAAGTATCTGCTGGACTGAATTGCTTCAAGAGAGGAACAGGAACAGCTTTGGGAAAAGTCTACAGTGTCTCCCTTCAACTGATAGGAATATCCTTCCTGTACTATACAGTGAATGTCATTCATCTTCTCTCATCTCTTTTGCCTACCTCCCTGTAATTTTCCTTTTTTCATCCCAATTTCACTTGTTTTTTTCATTCCTTAGGATTGCTCTACAGGAAGACACTAATCGAATGTCTGCTAATGCTTTGGCCATTGTGTTTGCACCCTGCATTCTCCGCTGCCCTGACACCATCGACCCACTACAAAGTGTGCAGGACATCAGTAAGACCACCACGTAAGGCCAGTCACTGTCACCTCTGCAAGAACCCAGGGACTTCTGAGTCAGTGCAGTCACTTTATCCAGATAGCAGACATAGTGAATGACTTCTTAAGTTCAGATGTTTTCAGTAAGATTGTCAGATACCATTGGGATTTTTTTATGCTGAAAATGAAAAGTTTATTTACATTCTATTCAACTTAGCATAATTTGTTTTGAAGGGTCATATTTTTTTTTTAATTTGGCTTTTCTTTAGGAATGATTATAGTTTCCAAATATATTTTAAAATCTCATTTTACCAAATTACATATACTTTGTATTTTCCTATGATGTAATCTAACTGTAGTTTTATGGCTCTAAATCCCCCGGTCTTAATACTTCAGTGTTACTCTATTTCACCTTGGCTTTTTTTCATAGACCTCTGATTTCCTTCCAGAGTGGTGGTTCTTAACCTTTTCTGCAAAAGAAGCTTTCCAAAAAAAGCCAGGTGTTTGTGTCCTATTCTCAGAGTCTGATTTAATTGATCTAGGGTATGGCCTAGGCATTGGGACTTACAACTACTCCTCAGATGGATATTAAAGTGCAGCCAAAATTGTGAACTACCACTGTAAACCCTGTCTCTGAGCTCATAAAATAAGGGGTGGTGATTTTTCTTTTTAACTCCAGCTGTCTACCAGCCTTAGCTGAAAACTAGTCTGTGGGTGCTACAATGTATTTGACTTACTTCAGCTTTTAACAGTTTTCTCTCTTTCCTCCTGTTTCAGCTGTGTGGAGCTTATTGTTTTGGAACAAATGAATAAATACAAGGCTCGTCTCAAAGATATCAGTAGCCTGGAATTTGCTGAGAATAAGGCAAAGACCAGGCTGTCACTCATTCGTAGATCGATGGTAAGATGCAGGATGTGGAGTTGCAGGGGGAATTAGGAGCCTTCCTGGGATTTTAAGTGCACATATGATGTAGAGACAGATTATTTTCCAAATGTTTTTCACGTGGAACAAGTGAAAAATCACTCTATCGCAGGATGCTATGTATGCCTCATGTTTAATCTTTTAGCTCTCTTCAGTTATATACACAAAATATATACGGTTAAATGTGAAGAATTTTTAAAATCAGTATTTGCATAAAATGGTGGTGGTTTAATAATTTGCCCTGTTTTCTTTTCCTGTCCTTTCTGTGAAAACTTAGCCCATCCGAACTTTTGACTTTATTTTTCCACCATCTGTTCTCGCCCTCTGCCGTGTCACTTTTGGTATTCCTGCCAATACTTTTGGGATATAGAGAATTCAGTCACTTGCAAGCACATGATTCATAGGATATGGAATTCCACCATGAGTCTGCTATAATCAAATAGAGATTTCTTTAAGGGTTTATTGCTAGGTTTAAAAAAAAAAAGCCTTGCAAAAATCTTAATTTATTTCTTCCGTTTGCTCACTTTTCTATATCATATCTTCCTTTGTAACCAGTGACTTATATGTAGATAATTCCAGTTCTCACTGACCAATAATCAGTAGGGTCTGGGTGACTGGAAAACTACTGCTGCATTGAAGTTTAATTATTGCCCATTTGCTACCCTTTCCCTGAATTGTAAAACAAAACCATATTAGTGAACACCCACCCAGATCCCCAGTAAACCTCTAAAGAGAAGCAGGCTTCCTCATCATCATGTCCATGCTTTTGTAGGGGCCCAGCAATACTTCCTCTATACTTCATAGTTTATATTTAGATTAGCATTAAAGTAACTCTGTTTATTCCTTTACTGTCAAACTGCCTGGCACAGGGCAAGTGCTCAACAAATGTCAGTTGATTAAGTTAGTGAAGGGTGTTCTCTAAAAACAAACATAAACACAGAATTTTTCCAGCGGTAAAGGTATTAAATAAAGCTCATCGTGGGACACTTTCTAAATCTTTTCCCCAGAAACCTCATTTAAAAGTGAAACCCTTTCTGTAGTATGAATTTTTAGGAACTCAATTCTGAGAGGCCCAAGTTAACAGTGCCCTTCCAGGGAAAAAGAGAAGAGACCTTTTACTATGAAGCCTCTTTTCAAAGCAGGAAGACAAGCTGTGATTTTTTGCTGATGCTGCAGAAGAAGGATTTATTCATTCCATTGAAAGATTAAACCTCTTTTAATGAGGCAATAACATGTACATTCTAACCTTCTGCTTTCCTTTTCATGTCCTTCCTAATCCAGAAACCTGTACTAATTGCAGTTAGATTTATGAGCATTACCCGCAATTCAGTCTCGGTATGTATTAATATTGCAATGTATCACCGCCACTTTACATTATTGTCTTTCATTCATTCAGGAGTTGTTCTGCTCTGTCTGTCATCCATGCCTGTCCACCCTCCATGTGCAGTCCCAATTCAGGTCCCACTTTCTGATCAGCCTTCACTTGCTTTCCTCTTACTCTCTTTCTTTAGAACCTTTATTTTCTTTCCTTTGTATCATGTGGTTGAACAATGTCTGTTGATGGTATATTCATTTTTCCTCTTTGTCAGAGAAGCCTCTTTGTGGATTTCTTCTTGGGTTGGATCATTGAAGGTGAACATTGAAAGCATTGAGATATCAAATTAATTTCTGCTCTACAAGCTTTGTTCTCATCGATTTCCTACACTTTATTACTTGAAATACTTGTTACTGTTTTTAGCATCCTCCATCATGAGAAATGCTTATTTGACCATTCTTGTCTGTGACTTTCATTGTGTCTTCCTAGGTGTAGTTTTGTTGTTTTTTTTCTCAAGATTGGTTTGGCTACATGGAGCCTTCTGTGCTTCCATACACATTTTGGAATTATTTGTTGTAGTTCTGTGAAAAATGACCTTGGTATTTTGATAGGAATTACATTAAATCTGTAGATTGCTTTGGGTAGCGTGATGATTTTAACAATATTAATTCTTCCAATCCATGAACACTGTACATCTTTCCATTTGTTTGTGTCATCATCAGTTTCTTTCATCAGTGTCTTTTAGTTTTTCCAAGTTCAGGTCTTTTATTTCCTTGATTAAATTTATTACTGGTATTTTATTCTTTTTTGATGCAATTGTAAATGGAATTGTTTTCATAATTCCTCTTTCTGAATTTTTATTGTTACTATATAGAAACACATCAGGGAGTTCCCATCGTGGCACAGTGGAAACAAATCTGACTAGGAACCATGAGGTTGTGGATTTGATCTCTGGCCTTGCTCAGTGGGTTAAGGACCTGGCATTGCCATGAGCTGTGGTGTAGATCACAGACATGGGTCAGGTCTAATGTTGCTGTGGCTGTGGTATAGGCCAGCAGTTGTAGCTCCTATTGGACCCCTAGCCTGGAAACCTCCATATGCCACAAGTGTGGCCCTAAAAAGCAAAAAAAAAAAAAAAAAAAGTTAGAAATGCATCAGATTTCTGTATATTAATTTCGTATCATAAAACACTAGTGAATTAATTTATTCTAATAGTTTTTTGGTGGCATCTTTAGGATTTTTTTATACATATTATATTGTACCATTTGCAAACAGTAACAGTTTTACTTCTTGCTTTCCAATTTAGGTTCCTTTTACTTTTCTTGTCTTATCGCTATGTTAAATAAAAATCATGAGAATGGTCATCCTTGTCTTGTTTCTGATCTTAGAGGAAATGCTTTTAGCTTTTCACCATTGAGTATGATGTTAGGTTTGTCATATATGGCCTTTATTACATTGAACTATGTTCCCTTTATACCAGCTTTGTTGGCAGTTTTTCATCGTAAATGGATGTTGAATTGTGTCAAAAGCTTTTTCCACATTTTGTTCAGATGATTATGATTTTTATTCTTCAGTTTGTTGATGTAGTGTATCACACTGAGTTGTGGATATTGAACCATCCTTGCATCCCTGGGATAAATCCCACTTGCTCATGGTCTATGATCCTTTTAATGTATTGTAGAATTTGGTTTGCTAGTGTTTTTTGAGGATTTTTGTATCTATGTTCACAGTGACATTGGGCTATAATATTCTCTTTTTTTGTGATGTCTTTGGTTTTGGTATCAGGGTGAGGCTGGCCTCACAGAGTGAGTTCAGAAGCATTTCTTCCTCTTCAGTTTTTGGAAATAGACTGAGAAGGATAGGTATCCTGTATACTTTAAGTCATCTCTAGATTACTTGTAATACCTAATGCAATATAAACATTATGTAAATAGTTGTAAATACAATGTAAATGCTATGTAAATAGTTGTCATTGCATGGTGGCAAATTGAAATTTTGCTTTTTGGAACTTTCTGTAAATTTTTTTCAAATATTTTCCTTCTATAGCTAGTTGACTTTGAGAATGCAAAACCTGCAGATACAGAGGGCATACATACAGCTCAGGCAGTCTGGCTTTACAAAGCTGTTTACTGCCTTGCATACTGCAGGCATAAAAGCACTCCAACTCTTCACCTTCACACTGCCAAAATATCCAAGAAAAAGCTTAATTCACCTGAAAAGGTGGTTATGGAAGAGCCCAAGAGGAGGTGAAGAAGGTTATCAGCTATATCTTTTCTACAAAAGTTGAAACCAGTACGTAAAAGAAGGCAGAAAAGGATAAATCTTTAGGGAAAATATAGGAACAAAAGGAAAGAGGGAGCAAAAGGAAAACAGACTGAAGTGGCTAACCAAGAAAGACCAAAGTGGCTAACCAAGAAACTAAAACCACTCACCTTAAGATAACAGAGAAACTGGAGCAAAATATGATTAAGTTAGTTAATATAATTTATCAAGTTGGTGAGCCCTGTATTGCACTTCTTGTATAATCCAGGAGAATTTTTTTAATTGCTGTTTTTAATTTTAATTTTAAATAAATTAATATTTATTTATTTTTGGCCATACCTGTGGCATGGGGAAGTTCTGGAGCCAGGGATTGAACCTCCACCACAGCAATGACCCAACCAGCTGTAGTGACAATGCCAGATCCCTAGCCTGCTGTACCACAAGAGAACTCTATGTCATAAACCTTAATATTTACTTTCTCTGACCCTATAAGAGAACTCTGGGCTGTAGGGGTTTCAACTTTTCCCTAATCTTTGTTTTAATCTTAAAAGAGATCATACCAGTAGAGCCTGCTTGATTTTCTTCAGTTCTGTTAAGCAGTTCTTAGCTAAAGAACTAGGTGGCCAGGTGATGGTATGAATGCTGAACAAAGGCAGCTCTTTTATTGAATACTAGGAAGTGAATACTAGGATTAAGCTCAGATTTTTCCAGCTCCCTGAGGCTTTTATATCACATTAAGTTTTAGTTATTCATTTGGCTTCATTAAAATAGTCAAAATCATATGTAATGAGAAGATGTCTTGGAATTTATCATGTGATTCTGACCAGTCAAAATGGCCTTTAACACAGTGTTGACACCAACTCCAAACCCTATTCTCTGCCTCCATTCCACAATGCTGTCTTATCTAGAGTCATCCATTATTAAATTTGCAGACTGACTTCTGTTTTTTTTGTTTGTTTGTTAGTTTGTTTTCATCTTTTTAAGGCCGCACTCTCTGCATATGGAGGTTCTTAGGCTAGGGATCGAATTGGAGCTACAGCTGCCGGCCTATGCCACAGCCACAGCAACGCAGGATCCAAGCCGCGTCTGTGACCTACACCACAGCTCAAGGCAATGCCGGATCCTTAACCCACTGAGAGAGGCCGGGGGTGGAACCTGCATCCTGATGGATACTAGTCAGATTCATTTCCGCTGAGCCATGACGGGAACTCCTCCTGATCTTCTCTTTTGAGTGCCCTTTTCATAATAGATTCTTTACTTCTTGATCTCAGAACTGAAAGTAGAATAGCAATCTTGTAATCCTACTGATATTCATACCATTACATATTTTATTAGAGGGCATGAGTATAGAGGAGTCGTTCAGAATGTCCTTAGAACCACCTCACTTTGACCTTATTTCTAGGGCTAGCCCAGCAGTTTGTTTCTGAAACAGCATATCTTCCTTTTTTCTTCCCCAAACCAACTCAGAAATCTGTCAGTTTATTGTCCCATGCTATTCAAAAGATAGTCGTATGTTTGCATAAATAGCTAACTTTGAAGAGAAGCTCTTAAAATATTATTGAGAAATATAACATATATAAAAGGCACAGAAACATACATATACACATATTAATGAATTATAAGGTGACCATCTACATACCACACTCAGTTCAAGAAATAGAACATTGCCCACACCCCTAGAAGCTCTCCTCTTTCTAATCACAGTCCTTTCTCTCCCCCAAAGGTCAGTAATAACCATAGTTTTATGTTAATCACTTACTGTTTTCTTTGCTTTTTTTCCCTCTGAAGTTTGTGTCCCTAAGCACTATAGTTTTTGTTTTGCCTATTTTTGGGCTTTATGCAAATGGAATCATATGTTAGTTTATATCCGACTTGTTTCATGCAACTCTGTGTGTATAAGACTTACCTATATTGTTGTGTTTAGTTGTAGCTCATACTTGTTATAGTATAGTATAGTATAGTATTCCAGTGTATGTGTGTACTTCAGTTTATCCATTCTAGTGTTGATGCACATTTGGCTTGTATTTGGGGGATTTATGAATAATGCTGCTGTGAACATTCTGATACATGTAGTTTTGATAGACACATGGATGTATTTTATAGGGGTGGAATTACAAGGTCACAGGATGTATGTGTCTTCAGTCTGAGTACAAAATGGTTGTACTGTACTAGCAGTGTATGAAAGTTCCCAATTGCTCCACTTCCCCCACAGCACTTATATTGCCAGATGCCTTAATTTTAGCCATTTTAAAGGGTGTATCATTGGGGTTTTAACTTGCATTTCTGTGTTGTGACTGTAATGTGCTTAGGTACGTTTTCATAAGTATAAGTATTTTGGCTGTTTGGATATCCTCTTTTGTGAAGGACCTGTTCTAAACTCTTGTCCATTTTTCTAATTGGGTTGTCTGTCTTTTCCTGAGCTGCAGGAGTTCTGTATGAATTCTGGATACAAGCCCTTTATTGGTTACTTCTGTTGCAGACTTCTTGTTCCACTCTTAAAGGTGTCTTTTGATTAACAGGAGGTTCTTAATTTTAATGTAGTGTATTTTACCAGTCTTTTCTCTTAGACTGGTACTTCAGGGTTATGTTTAAGAAAATTTTTACTACTTGAAGTTATGGAGATGATCTTTATTATCTTCTAAAAGCTTTATTGTTTTGCCTTTCATATTTAGGTATAAATACACCTGGAAATAATTTTTGTATGTGATATAATATAGGGAGTGGTCTTTATGTTTCCACATGGATATCCATTTTTTCTAGCACTGTTTATTTTTAAAAGCATCCTTTGCATACTGCCCTGAAGTTTCTCTTTTTGTTATAAGTCTATATTATTAGATTTGTTTCTAGGTTATTTTGGCTATCTTTGTACCAAGACCACTGCTTTAATTACTATAGCTTTCTAAAAATATGTGCTGGAACAAGTCACTGTAACTCCTTCTTCAATAGTGTTTTGACAATTCTTGGACTGTATGTTGATATTTAAATTATAGAATCAGCTTCACAAAGACTGTCTTGGGATTTTTATTGAGATTGCACTGAATTTAGAGATCACTTAAGGAAGAATTGATATTTTTAAAATATTGTTTCCATCCATGAACATGATATATCTATCCATTCATATGGAACATTAATTCCTTTCAAAATGGTTTTATAATTTTGTGTCTAAATATCTTACACTTCTTTTGAATACTTGAATTATTACTAGGATTTTAATAATTTTAATACAATTATAATAATTTAATAACTTTTGTACATTTAAAATTTTTTATATCCTGTTTGTTGCTCCTTAAATAACAATACAGTTGTTTTTGGTATTTTTCACCTTGTATCCAGCAATCTTGCTAGACTCACTTATTTCAGTAATTTTTCTGTGCATTCCTTTGGATTCCTATCTCTCTACAGTTATATTGTTCATGAATAGTGATTGTTTCATTTGTTCTTTCTTTTTTATTTTATTTAAATCAATTTTTTGGAGTATAGTTGACTTACACCATTTATTCTTTCATAATCCTTATGCCTTTTATTTCTTTTTCTTATGCTAGCTAGAACCTTCAATACTGTGTTGAAAGGAAGTGATAGGGAGCAGTTTTGGGGTTTTTTTTGTCTTTTTGCCTTATCAAGGGCCGCACCCGCGGTATATGGAGGTTCCCAGGCTAGGGGTCTAACAGGAGCTGTAGCCGCCGGCCTTCGCCACAGCCACAGCAACACGGGATCCGAGCCGTGTCTGCAACCTACACCACAGCTCACGGCAACGCCGGATCCTTGACCCACTGAGCAAGGCCAGGGATCGAACCCACAACCTCATGGTTCCTACTCGGATTCGTTAACCACTGAGCCACGACGGGAACTCCGATAGGGAGCATTTTTGGCATGTTCCTAGTCTCAAAGGCAAAACTTTCAACCTTTTACCAGTAAGTGTGATGTGTGCTATAGAAATTGTATAGATGGTTTATGAGATTGAGTATGTCCCTTCTATTCCTGGTTTTCCAAGAGTTATTGTTGTGATTTAATATTGAGTTTTTAAAATTTATTTTTATTACAGTTGATTTACAATGTTCTGTCAATTTTTTCTGTGACCCATTATACATATATGAATACATTCTTTTTCTCGCAATGAAATGCCTTTATTTCATCTATTGAGGTGTAGAAATTTCTCCACTTTGTATAAAATTTCAGGTTTATTGACATGAAGTTGTTTATAGTAGCCTCTTATCTTTTTTCATGTCTGCTAGATTTATAGTGATGTCCCCTTTTTCATTCCTGCCTTTAGTTATTTGTGAATTCCTTCTTTTTTTCTTCATCAATTTTGCCAGGGTTTAAAGATTTTTTTATTAGTCTTTTCAAAGAGCTACATTTTGGCTTTGGTCCTCTTTTTTTCTAATGTTTATTTACTCTTTATTTCCTTTTTTCTCCTTAGGTTTATTTTGTTGATTTTTATCTAGTTTTCTGAAATAAATGCTTATTACCTCTTTAATTGTTAACCCTTCTTCTTTTCTAATATCTGCATGTAAGTCTTTAAGATAGGCAGTTAAACTGTATTCCACAGATTTTGATACTGTTCTTTGGTTCAGAAATTTTTATATTTCCATTGTGATTTCTTCTTTGTCTATGAGTGTTATAGAAGTCTTTTTCTTAAATTCTGCATATATAGGAATTTTTAGTTTTCTCTGTAATTGCACTGTCAGAAAACTATTTATTTATTTATTTATTTATTGTCTTTTTAGGACCACACCTGCAGCATATGGAAGTTTCCAGGCTAAGGGTCGAATTGGAGCTGCAGCTGCCAACCTATGCAACAGCCACAGCAACATCAGGTCCTTAACCCACTGAGAGAGACCAGGGATCGAACCTGCATCCTCACCGATACTCGTCGGGTTCATTACCACTGAGCCACAACAGAAACTCCAGAAAACTTATTTTAAATTACTCTAAAGGTCAGATAGACTATTTGCTGTATGCTTTAAAATAATGAGTATTCTATAGTTATTAGATAGTGAATTCTGTATATGTGTATTAGATCACTTATGTTTATTAAGTTGTTCAGTTCTGTTACTTTACTGATTTGTGTGCCTACACTTGCTTTTTGTGCTGATTATAGCTTTGTCTATTTCTTTGACTATTTCTGTCACTATTTGACTTAAACTTTTCTGAAGCCAATTCTTAGGTTCTTACAAATTTGGAAATGTTTCTTCAAAATTTGAACTTCTATCATTGTGAAATATTTCCCTTTATCACGGTAATTGTTCTTACCTTCAAGTTTACTTTGTCTAGAATTAAAATAGCTACACCAATTTTCTTTCAATTAGACATGGTACATCTTTTATTCCATTCTTTTTACTTTCAGCCTTTCTGAATTCTGAATGATTTATATGCATCCCTTGTAAACTTAATATAGTTGGTTTTCTTTTTTAATACAGTCTGATAGTCTTCAGATTTTAACTGTGCATATAATATACTTAATTTAATGTAATCACTGATGTATGTGGATTTAAATCTACTATTTTATTATGTGCTTTTTTTTTTTTCTAAAGACTGCACCTGTGATATATGTAAGTTCCCAAACTAGGGGTTGAATTGGAGCTGCAGCTGCCGGACTATGCCACAGCCACAATGCCTGATCCAAGCCACATCTGTGACCTATGCTGCAGCTTGTGGCAATGCTGGGTCTTTAACCCGCGGCCAGGGATTCAACCTGCATCCTCACAGACACTGTCTCAGGTTCTTAACCTGCTGAGCCAAAATGAGAACTCCTTTATTATGGGCTTTTAATTTTTCATATCTCATACGTGTTTTTTTCTTTTCTTGCCTTTTTTTTTTACTACTTTTTATTATTTCATTTTTTCCTTTGTTAGTTTTAAAATTTTATACTCTTTCACTTTTTTAGATTTTTAAAAATTAAAATATATTTGATTTACAATGTGTTAATTTTTGCTGTACAGCAAAGTGATACAGTTGTACATATATGCTATATATGTGTATACACACACACACACACTTTTTTCCTTTTTATATTCTTTTCCATTATGTCCATAGGACATTGATTATAGTTCTCTGCTATGGAGTATGACCTTATAATTTATCCCCTCCATTTATAATAGTTTACACTGCTAACCTCAACCTCCCATTCCAGATGTCCCCCCAACCCCTCCTGCTTGGCAACCACAAGTGAGTTCTCTTTGTCCATGAGTCTTTTTTTGTTTCATAGATAGGTTCATTTGTGTCATACTTTAGGTTCCACATATAAGTGATATATGGTATTTGCCCTTCTCTTTCTAACTTACTTCACTTAGTATGATAATCTCTAGTTGTATCTATGTGTCTATGAATGGCGTTTTTGTTCTTTATGGCTGAGTGGTATTCCATTATATATTTGTACCACATCTTCTTTATCTATTCCTCTGTCCATGGACATGTCTTGGGTGTTGTGAATAGTGCTGCTGTGAACATAGAGGTGCATGTATCTTTTTGAATTTTAGTTTTGTCTGGATATATGCCCAGGAGTGGAATTGCTGGATCATATATATGGTAGCTCTATCTTTAGTTTTCTGAGGAACCTCCATACTGTTTTCCATAGTGATTTTACCCACCAACTTACATTCCCATTAACAGTGTAAGAGGGTTCCCTTTTCTCTGCATCCTCTCCTGAATTAGTTACTTGTAGACTTCTTGATGGTAGCCATTCTGACTGGCATGATGTGTACCTTATTGTAGCTTTGATTTGCATTTCTCTAATAGTTAGTGACGTTGAGCACTTTTTCGTGTATCTATTGGCCAGTTGTATTTCTTTGGAGAAATGTTTCTTTAAATCTTCTGCTCATTTTTTGATTGGGTTGTTTTTGGTGTTGCTGATTGTACAAGCTGTTCGTGTATTTTGGAAATTAAGCTCTTGGTGGTCACATCATTTAAAATATTTTCTTCCATTCCCTAGGTTATCTTTTTATTTTGTTTATGATTTCATTTCATATAAGTTTAATTATTTATAAGTTTGATTATGTCCTATTTGTTTATTTTTATTTTTACTTCTATTGTCTTGAGAGAGCGACCTAAGAAAACATTGGTCCAATTTGTGTCCCAGAATGTTTTGCCTATGATCTCTTTTAGAAGTTTTATGATGTCATGTCTTATGTTTAAGTCTTTAAGCCATTTTGAGTTTATTTTTGTGTATGGTGAGAGGGTGTGTTCTAATTTCATTGATTTACGTGGAGCTGTCCAACTTTCCCAACACCACTTGCTGAAGGGACTGTCTCTATCCCATTGTATATCTTGCCTCCTTTGTAAAAGATTGATTGATCATAGGTGTGTAGGTTTATTTCTGTGTTCTCTATTCTGTTCAGTTTTTTGTGCCAGTACCACACTGTTTTGATTCCTATAGCTTTGTATATTGACTGAAGTCTGTATATTATGCCTCCTGCTTTGTTCTTTTTCTTCAGGATTGCTTTGGCAATTCGAGTCTTTTGGTTCCATATAAATTTTAAGATTGTTTTTCTAGTTCTGTGAAAGAAAAATGTTACGGGTAATTTGATAGGGATCACATTAAATCTTTGGATTGCTTTAGTTAGTATGACCATTTTAACAATATTAATCTTCCAGTCCAAGAGCATGGGACATCTTTCCATTTATTTAAGTCCTTTTAGTTTCCTTTATTAAAGTTTTATAGTTCTCAGTTATAAGTCTTTCACCTCCTTGGTCAGGTTTACTCCTAAGTATTTTATTTTTGAGGGTGGAACTTTAAAAGATATTTTTTTATATTCCCTTTTTTATATTTCATTGTTATTATAAAAAAATGCAACCAATTTCTGTATGTCAATCTTGTATCCTGCTACCTAAAAATTACAACATAAGTCTATAATTTATCAAAGTCTGTTGACTGGTACTTTTATCTTTTTCCCAGATAATGCAAGGACTTTAATATGCATTAGATATTATATGATATGGAGTTCCCGTCGTGGCTCAGTGGTTAAGGAATACGACTAGGAACCATGAGGTTGCGGGTTCAATCCCTGGCCTCACTCAGTGGGTTAAGGATTTGGCATTGCCGTGAGCTGTGGTGTAGGTTGCAGACACGGCTCAGATCCCACATTGCTGTGGCCGGCAAGCTACAACTCCAATTAGACCCCTAGCCTGGGAACCTCCATATGCCACAGGGGTGGCTCTAGAAAAGCCAAAAAAAAAAAAAAGATATTATATGATGTAGCTATCATATAGCTATTGCTGTTATGTTTTTAATTATCTGCATATTTTAAATTCAGCACATTATTCTTATGTTTTATGCAAGTTCATTTGGACTTACATATTTACTATTTTCATTGCACTTCATTTCTTCCTTCCCTGACTTTTCTTCTTGGGTCACTTTCTGTCAACCCTTCCTTTAGTGCAGATCTGCTGGTGACAGATTCCCTGTCTTAGCATGTCTGAATGTGTCTTTGTTTCAACTTGATTCTTAAAAGTTGTTTTTGCTAGGTATAAAATTCTAGATTGTCAGTTACTTTTTTCTTTCATCTTTTGAGGCTACCCTTTATTGTTTTTTGGCTTCTATTTCTATTAAAAAGTAAACTTGGGTTCTAATAATTGCTTTTTTGTGCAGGTAAATTTTTTTTCAGACTGCTTTTAAGATTTTCTCTTGTCTTTAATTTTTAGCATTTGTCTCTAGGTATGGGCATCTTATTTCTCTTTTCTAGAAGTTGAATACTTTCTTCATCAGTAGGCTGGTATCTTCAATTAGTTTTAAAAAGTGCTCTGCCACTATCTCTTCATTACTTCTTTTACAGGATCTCTCTTCTCTCTTGGTACTCCTTTTACATATGGTAGATTTTTTATTGTGTCCTCTCTGACTTTTACCTTCTTTTCTGAATTTTTCCAGAAAAGAATATTGTTTTATTTTGTTTACTCTGTTTGATGCTTTATATTTTCTTCTGACCTAACTTCCGGTCCATTAATTCAGCTATGTCTTTCTGTTTCTTGCATCCTGGTATTTTAAGTCTGTTCTGATAGCCACAGTATCTGGTGTCATTGAGGGTTTCTGTTGTTTTTACTGGTTTTCATTTACATTGTCTTGTCTGCTTTTGTGCTTGGTTACCTTTGATTACGTGTGAGACGTAGTATTTTTAAAAAATTATCCGTAAAAATATTTTGAAACTTGAGATGATGTTATTTTCCTCCAGAGAATATTTTCATTTTATTCTGCCAAGTTCTAGGGCACTAGCAATCTGGGATTATTTTAATCCAGTTTTAGAGATTGCAGTTTTCTGACTTAGTCAAATGACTTGAAGCCGGGCTGCAGTGTCTGCAAGGACTATAATTTCAGTTTACCCTTTTATCTAAGATGCCGACCTTAGGGATCCCAACATCAGGCATGGATAGTGCCCAGACAGCAGCCCACACCCTTGCCTGGGTCTGAATTATTGTTCTTTAACCCAAGGGTTGTTCTGTAAAGGACCAGAGAGTAAATACTTGAGGCTTTGTGGACCATAAACTCTGTTGAAACTGTCAGTGCTGCCATTATTCTGCAGAAGAGCCATAGATAATGTGTACATTAATGAGCATGAAAGTATTTTGGTAAAGCTTTATTTACAAAATCTGGCACAAGGCCAGATTTGGCCCTGGAGCTATAGATTGTTGACTCCTGCTGTAGCCTGTCAAAAACTGTGTTCAGACTCTCACCCACCTCTTCTTAAATTTAAATGAGCCCTGAATGCTGGGCTAACCTCTCCGTAGACTTCCTTGTTATCTTTCTAGTACCTTGAAGAATACATTGGGTTTTTTATGTTTGATCCAGTTGTTCTCAGCAGGAAATTTAATTTGAAATAACCTAGTCTGCCATTATCAGAAGCTAAAGTCATATATGAGGTAACCGATTAAAACAATGAGATTTTTTTCACTCTGATATCAAGAAAGAAGTTTCTTGAGTTGTTCTTAGAGAATATCTCTCACTAACACCCTGTAATATATAAATGACTTAAAAATAAAAGTGAGTTTTAGGACCTGTTTCTGTAGTCTTTCTAGTGAGATTATAGAGCAGTGTTGTCCATCAGAACTTTCTTCAGTGAGGGAAATATTTTATATCTGCACAATCCACCTGTGGTTGAGCTCTTGAAATGTGGCTAGTGTGAATTCAAAACTAAGTGTTTACCTCTATTTAATTTTAATCAAATTAATTTTAATTTAAATAGCCATGTGTTCATATTTGGGAGGGGTACAGCTTAGATTTAAAAAAGAATCTCGTTTCAATACACAATGTGTTCTTAGACTCCTGCCCACCAACCTACCCATTTTCCAGTGCTCTTGTGAAAAATACTTAACCTAAATGTGTTCAATAGATGGTATCTCACTAAATATCTTAGGCCTCACAGAGTGTTTCCACTTATTCCTATCATTCACCAGGTGTGTTGGAAATATTACACTTGTTATCCTAACTGGGCTAAGTAAAACTGATGCAGTCACTCAGCTTACTTTTTATCATGTTATTTTTCTTTGCAGGGAAAGGGGCGTCTTCGTCGAGGAAACTATCCATGTCCGTCCTCTCCTGTCGTAGTTCGGTTGCCCTCTGTGTCCGATGTCCCAGAAGAGACCTTGACTAATGAGGCAGCCATGGAGACTGACATCACCGAACAGCAGCAAGCGGCTATGCAGCAGGAGGAGAGAGTACTGACCGAACAGATTGAGAACTTACAGAAAGAGAAGTGAGTTTCCAGGAGGAAGGGGAGCAACCAGTTATCTGTTTTCATTTCCTTCCTTCTGTCCTTTCTTTATTCTTCCTTATTTATTAAATATCTTTTGTGAGTCAAGCACCATGTTAGGTGGTATGGGGTATGTGGAGATGACAAACACAGATTGCCTGTACTCTGGTAACAGTATGAAAGTTGTCACCTCAGGGAAGGATGGTCCATGCGCTAGGAGACCTGAAGCTGCTACAGTGACAGTTCTGGAGATGCTGACTGGGACAGTGTATATCAGTCTCAGCCAAGGTTCCTAAGAGGTCAGAGCCCAGCCTCGGTGAACAGATTTGTCTTGAAAAGGAGGAATAAAGATTGCCACGCTAAGACAAAGTTCTTTTCAAGAATGGGCATTATTCAGTACTCCACAAAGGATGTTTTATTTTCTAAAGATCAGTATATTCATGGAGCCAGCAACTGGGTAATCAGTATAAGGCAGCAACTCTAGTGGGTGCTGGGATACTGGGTGGGGAAATTGGTTGCAGTTTAAGAGAGAGGCAAATAAGCCACTCTGTGACCCCCACCATCACTGGAGCAAGTGTGGGTAACTTGGGGATAATATGAACATCCCGTAGTTCTCCCTGAAGGTACTGTGTACTAGTTCTGGTTGACAATGATGACGCTTAAGTTTTAAAGGGATTTTTGCTCCTGAGTTCCTGGATCCCAAGAATCTCAGGTGTGAAAGCTTGATTTGTGAGAGGTTAGTCTGTTAAAGTACTTTTTTGCCTGTCAGGATTGATTCTAGAATTGAGGCAAGCTAAAAAAGCAGCTAGGGTTCAGCACAGCTGAACTTGACAAGGCAAAAGTGGACCAGGGGCTAGCTATTTGATATAAAAATGATCTGAAAAGAGTACCTAATTCAGCTTTGATGAAAATGGCATTAGAAGTATTGAAGGAGAAATGGGAACTTGCCAGGAAAGTGAAAATCTTTCCAGAGAAAGGAAAAGGTATCTCAGAGGTGTGAATGCACATTGCTTATGACAGTTTTTTTTTGTTTTGTCTGTCTTTCGTCTTTTTAGGGCTGCACCCAAGGCATATGGATGTTCCCAGACTGGGGGATCGAATCAGAGCTATAGCTGCTAGCCTACACCATAGCCACAACCACAGCAACTCGGGATTCGAGCCACATCTGCCATCTAAACCATAGGTCACAGCAATGCCGGATCCTTAACCCACTGGGCAAGACCAGGGCTTGAACCGGCATCCTTTTGTATACTAGTCTGGTTTGTTAACCACTGATCTATGATGGGAACTCTGCTTATGACAGTTGTAATTGCAGCAATGGGTTGCTGGTGAAACTATCCTTGAAAAGATTGTCCATGAATCTCAAGCTAGGTATTGGAGAGATTAAAGATGAATAGTTTTAAGCTAGGTAGAGTGGAGGAGAAGCTAAGAGGGCTCTGAAAGGGACAAAACTTGATAAAAAAACGGAGTTAGAATTGGAAGGATAAGGAAGTTGTGGACAGAATGGAGGATTGGATTTAAAGCTGGTATATTTCTGGGTATTAAATTCTAGAAGCTGCCCATCGGAGAAAATTGCCTATATAAGTTGAGGGAAGGTTGTTAGGTATTACAGACGTAAAGGAACTTTGGTGTTTGGGTATTAAAGTGAGCTTTTATAAAGAAAAAAATCAATTGAACTATATCAGGGTGGTGTCAGGCAGTAGTGAGAAAGTAAGATGAGAAGCCAAGTACCAAAGACTTTAGAGAATGAGGGGACATGACTGAGAAGTAGGTGGGTGATTGACAAGGAGGAGTAGAAAGTACTCTTCGTGGACATGGCAAAGGCTCCAAAGGACAGAAAAGGTCAATCAGTGTTTTACATCATCTAGGAGATCTAGAGGCCTCTTTGTAGTAAAGGTAGCAGATATAGTCTGTAGCCAGTTAATAAAATTTTTGTGGAAATAGTTTTAAGAGATGAATCATTGAATAAAGCCAATTAGATTTTTTTTTTTAATGGCTGCACCCATAGCATATGGAAGTTCCTTAAGGATTAGGGGTCGAATTGAAGCTGCAGCTGCTGGCCTTTGCCACTGCCATGGCAGCAACGGGTTCGAGCTGCCTCTGCAACCTATGTAGCAGCTTGAAGCAATGCCGGATCCTTAATCCACTGAGCAAGATCAGGGATGGAACCTGATCCTCATGGATACGCTACTGGGCTCTTAAACCACTGAGCCACAATAGGAACTCCCAATTAGATCTTTAAAAAAAACAAAAGCTGAAAGGAATCCTAGGGACTCTAGTTTAATCTCTTTGTTTTGTGGATAAGAAAGTTGAGTTCCAGAGAGAGGAAAGTACTTTCCTAATGCATTATGAATGAGTTTAGAGTGAGTTTAGAATCCTGATTTCCTGATTGCCAATTCAGAGTTCGTTTTACCAAAAGATCTTATAGTTTCAGCATCTTTCTCCACCTTACCTTTAGCCCTGTTCTAGGTCTCAGCCTTTGCTGTCTTTAGCCTTCACTGTTACTGTCATATACAGGTTGTCACCACTCTGGAAAGGAATAGTAAAAAATGTTGCTGTTTTTGCTGACTTTCATGGAAAGTCTTTTTTCCTGTTGTCATCCTTTCACTTCTTATCAAATGCTAATGGATTTCTTGATTGTATCTTATAGGGAGGAGCTAACATTTGAGATGCTTGTACTGGAACCCCGTGCCTCTGATGATGAAACCCTTGAGTCTGAGGCTTCCATAGGGACGGCCGATAGCTCAGAAAATTTGAATATTGAGTCTGAAGGTGTTATCTCTGAGAAATCAGGTAAATGAACATATT
The DNA here is from genome assembly GCA_004024745.2 of Catagonus wagneri. NCBI lineage: Eukaryota > Metazoa > Chordata > Mammalia > Artiodactyla > Tayassuidae > Catagonus > Catagonus wagneri. The sequence continues at coordinate 9,959,635 of PVHT021183528.1, forward strand.
AGACAAAGACTTCAGATAGTTTTGCAAAAGAGGAATAAGGGTTGCCAAGCAAAGACAAAATCCCTTTTCAGAAGGCCTTGACCTTGCATGAAAAGGTGACAAAGCCCTAAGCAGTTGAAATATACCAATCTCTGTTCAGCTTCTATATAAATTGTTCATCAGACCAAGCCTTAAATATAATGCAGTTCTTCTGTAATTTTATGTTTTTTCTTGTTTCTACCATAGAGAAAAGCCCACAGTCACAATTCATGTTGTCTTACCAACTCGTGATCCATTTTCCAAGGCTGGGTAGCAGGAGCTGTGCTTGCTGTGAGATGGGACTATACCAAAGGAGGTCTTTAACTGACAGAACTGGCAGGCGTGTCTCAGCAAGACGTGAAGTTTACTACATATCCTGGCCATTTTTTAAATGATAGGGACAGTTGTAGGCCTCCCCTAATGGTATAGTCCAACTCCAGACTTCCTGGGGGTGGATTCTGAAACAATATAAATAGTGTAGAAATGAGTGGTAAGTTCTTTTCAAGTCGTGACTCTACACAAAGTAGGTCAACTTGGACCCTCCAGATCTTAGCCCAGCCCACCTTCACGTGTGAATAGTGGCAACTCTTCATCACATAATTATTTACTTTAGAGGGAACTGTCATTTACAGCTTTGTTCTCTTTCTTACATTAGAGAGAAGCTTAGCCCTTATCTCCCTGAAGGCAGCTGGCAAGTCTGAACCTTCAAGCAAGTTTCGGAAGCAGCTGAAAAAGCAGCAAGACTCACTGGATTCAGTGGACTCTTCAGTCTCTTCTTTATGTTCATCTAGCACTGCATCTTCTCATGGGACCAGAAAACGATTTCAGATTTATTCCAAATCTCCATTCTACCGAGCTGCCTCAGCTGGCGAGGCCCTGGGAATGGAAGGACAATTGGGCCAGACCAAATGCCTCGAAGACAAGCCTCAGTTCATCAGCAGAGGAACCTTCAACCCTGAAAAGGGCAAACAAAAATTAAAGAATGTGAAAAACTCACCTCAGAAAACCAAAGAGACCCCAGAGGGGGCAGTTGTGTCTGGCCGTGGGAAAACAGTGGACCCAGATGGCAGCTCCACCCAACAGCTAGCTCTCTTTGGAAATAATGAGTTTATGGTCTGAACTGACAGGTGTGTGTCCCTTTATGACTACAGAGTGGTAAACACATCTCATCTTTGGGGCCTGTTCTCATCACCTGGCCCACAATATCCATCCTAACTGTGGTCCTACCTCTTGCCCAAGCACACGACCAAGACCTTGTGTGCTCTGTTCCTGGGCCTCCTGCCGAAGCGAAAGGTTTCTTTGAAGCCTGTTGGGATGGTGCCAGCTGTGCCTTGGCTGCTGTATTTCACTAGAGATTTCACTAAGAAAAGCACCCAGGGCCTGAGGATTTGGGTCAGCTGTGGAGGTCTTTGTAGTTACCTCTCCTCTCTCCTCTTTCCCCTTCCCAGAGGTGAGTGTGGAACTGGGAGGGACATTGTGGGCCAGAGGGACCCACTGATTTCTGACATTTGAAGAAAACATACAGATCTTTCTTAACCATGAAAGCAAAAGCCTTTGGGTTTATTTTGGGATAGCTAGGAGCTGGGGTAGAATCTAATTTTTTTCCGAGAATTTATAAACAAAAAGCCTAAGCCCTCTATTTTAAGATTTTCGAAAAACACTCCGTGTTATATTCTGGGGAAAGTAAAAAAGCAATTGTCTCCATAAAGCCATCAGAGCATGTCTTGGACATCTGTGGTTACACAATGAAGAAGAAAATACGTGTTTGGTTTTTTGAGGATGTTTGATGTTATAATAATCAATGCTGGTTTAACTCCTAGTTAGTTCCTGCCAAATATATTGCATGGGCTGAAGTTTCAGTAGCCACACTCTTATATTCCCTGATCCTAGAATCAGGGTTCCTCTAATATTTTTTAAATGTCCCAGAGACATGGTGATCCCTAAACATGAGGGTTTCATCGTAATCCATCCAGGCTTTTCTCTTTGTATAGATTAAACTGAAAAGCGTATATGAACCTATTTATCTGCTGGTGAATTTCCACCATGAGCTCAGACAAATAATGTGACCATTTAATCACTGCTCCCCAAACATTTACACACAGCACTGCATGACAAGTGCAACAGAGAGCTGCCAAAAATAAAAGAGTTTTAAATACCACCCATCTAACTTTTATCTTCTTTTCCTGAGACCATCAGTATTAAATAGATGAAAAAAAAACAAAAACAAGGACTACTTGAAGCTATTTTTGTTGATATTCTGGTTACTGAAGTTTACTGTAAATATATATATAAAGTATGCATATTTCTTTTTAACCTTATGCTTTCTTCCTCCCCGTGGAATTTCTTCCCACAGATTAGGGGCCGTTGGACACGGTGGTGAGAGCCACTTATTACTGGGTGGAGGGAAAAGTCAGGCCACCTTTCTCACCACTGGGTGTCTCCGTATACCTGAGTTATGAAAGCATTTTAAGCTTCTTAGCATTTGTGGGATTAGAAATCTGTTTTTGCTATTTATAATATATGGAAAATGAAACATGATACCCTTGAGATAAGTATGTGAAAATGTTTATTTTTAAAGTTAACTAAATGCAACTTGTCTAACTGCCAGCCACATGCACTGTTCTAAGAAAGAGCCTCTACCATCTGTAACTGAATTTTGGTTATTCCTCCTTTTCATACTTGTTTGATGTGAAGTTATGGAAATATTAAGACTCGTGTTAAGGGAGAGTCTCTCCTGTTACACAACACTGAACCTCGTGCCGCTGCCTCCGTGGTTATTGTCGAGCCCCAGAGGCCAGGCCTGGAACATCATTCTCAGTGGCAGCTACAGGCTAGGAGGCTTACCTCTCCCTGGTTTGGGTTCAGAAGTGACCTCGGAAAAGGAATCTTTTAAAATCTCCAGCATGATGATGGTTAGTGAATTAATGCTAGATTTTGCATCCCGCAAACATCTGCCACCTTGTCCGTGCTGTCCAGAGGAGTCATAAAGGTAAAGCCTTTAAAAATCTGAAGTTCAGAGAGTCTCCTAGAGTAAGACCCACCCCCTCGGCATGGCGATGTCAGCGTGGGGATCGCTGGTGCCCTGTGCTGGCTGCGGTCTGTCCCGGTTTTCTTGAGAGGGTGGTCGTCAGCTGGCATTGACTGCTGCTCTCCACTTGCTCCAGAACATTGGTTAAGTCCACACGTGAAAAAAGAGATTACCCCTGTTGAATAGTTTTCTTTGTCCCAGAGGAATGGCCTGGGGAACACATCTTGGTATACGTTCTCCCCTCTAAGTCTTTGTGGATTTTTTTGTTTGTTGTTGTTGTTGCTTTGCAAAATAAGTTTTTGGCAGTTAAAAAACTATTCATATAGGTCACTTTATAGGAACCAAGCGATGGATGTTAAGAGACTTTATAATTTTTCTCAGGGACCTAAAACCTGAATTTGGATAAAATTAAATAAATATTTTTTTCAGTTGCTAGATTTGTGGATTTCTAGTCATTTAACCAGCTGCCAGAATGGAGGGAGGGGGAGGTGCACACAGCTATAAGAATGGAGAGCAAGTGTGTGGGACCCTCCTTTGAAGGAAAGCAAGCTGCTGTTCTCATAGGATAACAGGCGCTGTTGGCCTGGCAAAGAGATGAAGCCCAAACTCTGTCAGAACCAAGTGCTGTCTAGCCTTACCTCTGGTCTTAACTGGTCCCTTCTGTGGTTAAAGTTATGTTCCCATGTAACGATTAAGATCTTAAACCTTAATATGTGTCAGATTTGTGTTTCCCGTTGCCCCTCCTTTGCTCATTTTCTTTGATCTCAGGTGCCACGGACAAAGTCCCTGCATGGCAGCCGTGGGGCAGCCCCGCATTTGGAGCCCATACTCTGAAATGCAGAGCCTTCCCGACTTAGTCCACATTCCCAGCCCCAAACAGAGCCTGGATTTTTAATTCTCCCCATTAAAACCAATGTATCCCTTATCATGGAAAATGTAAGGGAAGCAGAGAAGTGTTATTTTAGGGTCACACTGTGTATCACCAAATAAAGCAAATACCGGAAGGACTTAGGAAGGTGACATGCTTAGTTTGTAATGCACTTTGTACTTCCTGCCATTTTAATTATCTTACCTCTCTGAACTTCTGAAAACAAAGGAGATACAGCCTTTTCCACATGAGCCTTGCAGAGACCGAGGGGCCTGAGGTCAGAGGGTGGGGGATTTAAGAACCCCACCTTCTCATGCTTCAGCTACAACTCTCACCTTGCTTACAGGTTAGTGGGGACTTGTCTTCCATCAAGATAAGGTTGTTTTCACCATCAGAGGATCCCATCACCATCAGAGGATAGGGTTGTTTTCATCAACAGAACCATGCTGAAAAAGAGGGTGTCCAGCAAGATTCTACCATCGTTTTTAATGATAACTAATGAATGTGTACCTTTCACAAGCACTTTGGTGAACCAGAGAGAAGAAAGTATTCTCAGGATGTGTTCAAAGCTAAGGGTTAATTTTAAGAAGAAAGACAGTCCGGATGGCTTCCCTCATCCTCCTCTCTCCTCTTTCTAATCCATCTTGGTGGGGAGCTGGACAGCATCATTCTGTTTTGACCGATATGTTTGTCTACCCGTAATGTGACAGCTCCTCTTAATTTCGTGACAGTTGGCACTGTCCCCTAATACCGTGCTAGCCCTGGTAGTATAATTCCTTGATGTTTGTGGGAGTCTTCTGTCTTTCTAAGCCCCTTTTCTCTGGAACCACTTCCACATTTGATTTGGTGGTAAAGGGCAAAACAACGATTGTGGAGATGGATTTATTAGGTCTTGTTGGTCCCTTGGTTGAAACTGTTCTCCAAAAAGCCCCACAAAGGGGCTTGCTATCCATTCATACTTCATGCCTATTTATCAGCCCTCTTAGGTTATATAAAAGTTGCACCTTTTGAACCAAGTAATTGTATTTACTGAGTGAAAGGTGTGGACTACAGATAAGTATTATATTATTTTAATGGGTTTAAAGTAATTTATAAGCACGCAGAGTGTAAATTTATAAAAGACTGTGTAAGACTGTATTGTAAAAGGACATATCCTGTGAAATATAATATCATTTTACTGTTTAACAGAATAATTCTATAAGACTGATTTGTCTCACCCACACATTATATTCCTGATGCAATCAGCAGGCACTGTAATTTCCTTTTATGTGGTTTTTTTGTTTGTTTGTTTTGGTGGGGGGTAGTCGGGGAGGGGAGACGTCATCAGTTGTATAAAGTGCAGTTTATGTCACTCAAAATATGCACTGTATGGCTACACAAGAGCAGCTTGATGAACAGATCATGGCTCATGGCTCATTAAAGAACAAAGCTTCCAAAAGTAGCAATTACGGTGTGGTTTGTTTTCTCACCATCCTGGCTATCATCCCAACTTCAACCCAAACACAAGGAGTAACAAGGTTTTTTTGTTAAAGCGATTTTTTTTTTTTAAGAAAAGGATTGAGCCCCAAATCGACCAAGTATAGAGGTGGTAATTATTGGAACTCAATAGAATTCAAGTGAAAGTGGATTCAAGCTGTGAGTTTTCTGTAATGGATGCTAAGCTGTCAAGACTTCATTCAGTCAGCTCAGAGGTAGGTGGGCAGGGAAGGCAATAAACCTACACTGAGGGTCGTTACCAAAGAGGCCAGGAAGAAGAAGCAATAGATGCTCATGGAGGGCCCTCGTGCGTCCTTTTGTTCTGCCACCACACTCTTCTCTCCCCGGGGTTTACTTCTCTGGATAACTCCTCTGACTCTCAAGTCTCAGTGTAAAAAGCAGTTCTACTTGGAAATTTCCTCTTCCCCCTTGAACTGGCTTGAAGTCTTGTGTTCTGAACAGCCCCCAGTATTTGTGGCATCAAAAAACTTTGATTAGGCTTCCCCAGGCAAGAGATGAGCCTGTCTTGCTGACCCTTAGATCCCCAGCACCTAACCAGAGGTGCACACGTTTATATTTTGGATGAGAGGGTTGAATGAGATCAGGGTTCCCAGATGTCAAATCAAGTATAAGGTGGAATTGAGAAAAAAAATGTCAGTTTTTCCATAAGGTCAAATTTATTCCATTTTTAAAATTCTGAGATCATCCTTCCCCTTTCATTTTATGTAAAGTTTACATTTACGTTTTGCACTATAGGCATACAATGAAATAAGGATAGTGGGTTAAGATTTCCTTAATTGGCTAAATAAAACCTAGAAGTGCCATTTCTAAAAGTTGCCCCTGTGATTACTGAATCCACAACAAACCTTTCCAACTGTGAAGACGAGGAGAAAACGATAAGGAGATGCAGACCAGAGTTTTGCTTTTTAAAAAAATTGTTCTTTCTCCCAGACTGGGTAGCAATACAGCATCTTAGAGCCAGGGACATAACCATGAACATACATAAGACACATGTAGTACCTGTTGAATCTTGTAAGGCATCCCAGACTCTGAGGAGTATGTTGCTTCCCAGTTCTGTGTGGCCATTTATTCAATACATATTGTTTGAGCTCCACAGGCACTATTCCAGGTGGTTGGAGTGCATTGGCAAACAAACCCCTGGCCCCTGTGGAGCTTGCATCCTAGTGGGGAAAACCGGGGGTGTCTACCAGACTGAGACTAGTCACCCACAGTAGCTAGGTTCCACTACAGGGTTATAGGTGTTAATTTGAAATGGGTCCTTCTTGGCGTCTTGGAGTCTCTCTCTGCTCTTCCTACCTTCTAAGTTCTCTGAGGAGGAGAAGTGTCTCACAAATCTAAAAACTGCGATTGAAAAGAAAAGCCCACCAGCTATAATGGGAAAAAAAATCACTATATTAAAAAAGAAAGAGAAGCCCAAAAGGGCCCACAGAGTCTACTTCTGTGTGTTTCACAGCCAAGACATTTCTGGCTTTGAGGGAAGAAAAGAGTTTTGAAGCAGCCCCTCTCCTGGCAAGGGCCCTACAGGCAATGGAAGAGAGCTGTCACCCACCCGAATTTCAGTGGGGCCAGTTTATAGCAACAGGCTGAATAAATCCTGGGATCAACTGAGAGCCGTATTAGGAAAACAGAAGCCACTTAGTATATTTCAGGTGCGAAGGACTTAACACAGGAATTAAGTGATCAACATAAACATTAGAAGAACTGCGGAAACAGGTCAGAGAAATCTCCCACAGAAGGTGGAGAAAGCCAGCAGATCTGAACCAAAAGTTCTGAAGTTCTCAAGAGCTTGCCTGGAAGTCACTGCAGTTCTAAAGAAGGATGATATGAGACCCCCCCCCCCCCCACTTTCCCACACACCTGGCTGCAGCTGCCTCCAGAGAACAATGGCTTCTCATTTGCTTCACAAATTTCAAGTGAGTGACTTCCTTCCAGGAGCAAAGCAAACCGTAGGGGAAGGGGATCTGGGAAATGTACTTCCAGGCATCTGCAGTGAAGACAAGACCTTAAGAAAGGGTGCGAGGGTGGTGCTGTGGATGCCAGGTCGGCAGCAGCTAATTCAGTGTATGTACCTCCTCTAATTCCCCAAGACTTCTCCCTGGGGATCCCAAGCAATTTTTCCTAATGTGTCATTGCTGTGCTCACACCTTCCAGCCTGTGAACCACAGCTGGCTGCCTCTGCAGTCTCACCTTCTTAAAAGCAAGACTGCAGGATAATATTCAGGGCCAATTTGGTCACATTTCAACCACATTTCTTGCTAACGTGCCTTTGCTCAGGCTTTCTATATGTGGGCCTTTAAACCTTATGGATAAAACTCTTGATAGGGAATTGGATGTTATAATGGCATTATAAACATTACATGACCCATATAACTACTCGAGTAGTTTGCGTGCTTAAGTGGGAAGGGCTTCAGCTGGGCGGTATTTGCCATACTATTTCCTCTCTGGGCACCTGCCCACTGTCATCACTTCCAGAGCAGTGTGTTCTGAACTGAACCATCCTTCATCAGGGCAAGATCTCTCTGGGTAACTGGGAGAAATCAAAAAAGTTCAAAGGGCAGGGATCCTCTGGGATTTCACAGATTTCTTAAATGAACTTTGTCTTCTTGGTCTTAAGCATTTCTTCTTGGAAGACAGAAAATGCAACAGAATTATTCAGCTGATTCCAGGGGCAGAGGAGCATGGGGGAGAGGCAGTGCCAAAGTTGAGTCACAGCAAGTTTTTGAGCCCTCTCAAAGCCTCAGCTTTTTCGTTTATAGATGGGATAATGGTCCCTCTGCCAGAGTTCACCTGAGGGTTAAATAACAATGTACATTCAGTGCTCAGTTCAGTGCTTGGTATACAAAGTGCCTGATATATGTTAACTTTGTAAAAATTATTTTCTAGGTCTTCTAGATCTGTCTTTGAAGAGGATGAGTTTTGTCTGAACTTCAGTTTTCCGTAAGGAATCAGGAAGAGATGGAGAGTCCCCTTTACAAAAAAGCACCTGCAGCTGCCTTGTTTTGAGCAGCCTTGTTTGATGCTCACCTCTGTTTATGGAGAGGTGAGGAAGGATGAGGAAGAGCAAGATGAAGAGAAGCCCGGGGGTGGGAACGTGGTCGCCGTCTGGAGAGAGCTGGGTTGTTGAATCCTCTGGGAGATTCTTCACTGGGTTTGCATTCATGACACCTAGACTCCAACTCAAGTGGAAACCAGATGGAACTCAGCCCTGTGCTCACGCCTTCAGTACCCTCACAGGGAGAGCCTTGGCCACCTTCCTTTTCCTGTTTTTTGGGTTTTCACTTTTTTCTTTTTTTGAAGCCTAACAATAAAGTGTACAAATCTAAGGTGCACAGCTCAATTTTTATGAATGAATAAATTTGAGAAACCAATTCTGTAATAAACCATAATAGAAAAGAATATGAAAAAGAATATATATGTATAACTGAATCACTGCTATATACCAGAAACTAACACAACATTGTAAATCAACTCTACTTCAATAAAATTTAAAAAATTGCAAAATCAACACCTGATCAAAATCAAGAACATTTCTAGCACAGCTGAAGGCTCCCTCAGACCCCCTTCCCAATCAACCCCACCTCCACCCTGGAAGTAACGGCTAGTCCATCTTCTACCACCATTGCCAGTCTTGCCTGTTCTTGAACTTTATGTAAGTGGAACTTGTTGCCTGGATGATTTTGCCTAGCGTTTATGTCTCTGAAATTTATCCACGTTGTCACGTATTATTGATGGTTCATTCTTTTTTATTGATGCTTTCCATTACATGAATATACCAAGATTTAGTAATCCATTCTACTGTCAATGTACAGTTTGGGGCTATTGTGAAGAAAGCAGCTATGAACACACTCGTACGATCTTTTGGTGGACATTGCTGCTAGGGACGCACACTTGTGACAGCAGTTGCTGGGTTAAAGGGCAGGCAAGTGTTTAACTTCAGTAGGTTGTTTTCCAAAGCGGTTGCACCCATGTTACTTCTACCTCCACTAGTTTTTGAACATATCACAAAGCAGCTTCTCCATTGGCGTATTCCCTATGGTCTTGCGAAAAAAGAGGAGCTCAACACGTTCGGAAGTGAGAAACCTCAAAGATGGGAGAAGCAGCAGCAATTTCCCAAACCTGAGCAGGAGAGAGGACACCATCAGTTTGATTATCAGCTTCTGGGCACGAGTCCTGAGGGCGGTGCTGTCCCAAGAAAGGCAGAAGAGGGAAGGAAAGGATGAGAGGTACCCAAGGGCGAGTAAGCAGGAATTTTGAGGAAAGGCCCCCATTCACCAACCCCTGACCTGCTGTGACCCTCCCCCAATGTTTAGTTGAGGGATGTGATGAAAATAGTGAATATCATTTATTATGCATAAAGATTGTAAATGAGATGTTATATGTATTAATATGTGAGTATATTATTACTAATCATATACCATGATTCTAATGACATGAAGACTAATATCATCTCTAATCTGAGTAAGAATACGAACTCCCAGAGTTCCCATTGTGGCTCAGCAGGTTAAGAACCTGAATAGTATCCATGAGGATGCAGTTTTGATCCCTGGCCTCGCTCAGTGGGTTAAGGATCTGGTGTTGCTGCAAGCTGTGGTGCAGGTCACAGAGGCAGCTCGGATCTGGCGTTACTATGGCTGCAGTACAGGCTGGCAGCTGCAGCTCTGATTCAACCCCTAGCCTGAGCGCTTACATATACCTCAGGTGTGGCCCTAAAAAGACAAATATATATATATGTATAGAACAACTCCCCTCTGTAAGCCCCCTAGGATGATAGAGTAACCATTAGTGAAAATGTTCTGAAGTTGATGCTTAGTTTGGGGGACTGAAATACTCATCCAGAAAAGAAAATAAGAGTAGGTTTAAATAAGAACCATTTGCCAAGGCAGGGGTCCCCAGAGCAGAGAAGGTGGATGGTGACGCCCAAGACACAGATGGAGCATCAGACCTTCCTTGGGGATGAGAACAACACCCGGGGGCAGTGCCCAGCATTGAGAAGGCTCCTTCAGAGTCAGGGGCTCCACGCTCAGCTTGCTCCAGGAAGGTCTATGGCAAACCTCCCCCACCTCCCCATTATCTGCTGACCTTTCTCTTGTGAGAGCCAAGTGAGGGGCACTCAGCAGTCGTGCCCCCCTCCCCTCTTTTCCTCTTGACTTTCCTTTCGATTTCTTGACTACCTCTTCTCCCAGACAGCCCCTCTTCCTTCGTTCCTTCTATCCTCTCAAGTGCCCAGGTCTGGCCCATGTCCACTCCCGGAGGCCCTCGCATCCGTCATTGCCTTTCCAGTCTCAAAGAGCACAGCTCCAAGGACCCTCCTGGATGATGGCAGTGTCTGCTTCCCTCCCCGGTTGCAGGCTCTGTGCTCGCTGCCACGCCAGTCTGCGTGAAGTCCAGCTCTGTGTACCACACTCTCCTCAAAAACCTGCCCTGGCTCCCCTCTGCCTGCCAAACCGGAGATGGCCTTTGGCTGGCCTCCAAAGTCCCGAACAGGCTGGTGCCAGAGCGCCCTTTTGGCTTAGTCCCCACCTCCTCACTGGCAGCCATCTGCCATACCTTCCAAACTGGGCTCCTGTCCTAAGAACACATGCATATTTATTGACCTCCCTCTTCCTCTCTTTGTAAATGATGATTTCGCTTCTTTTAAACCCTGTCCTTCTCCGAGTCCAGCCCTGTCTCCACAAAGTCCTTCCTAGCTCTGCTTTGCAACCCCACTCGCAGTCGGGGTCTCTGTCTCTTTCCCAGTCCTCACCGCCTGACGAGGCTGGCCCTCACCTTCAGCGTAGGTCACTTCGCCCGCATTCCCGAGACTCAGCGAGTTTGCTTTATGCCCATTTTGGTCCCTACCCAGGGGCCTGGCGCTGTGCCCAACACAGGAAGTGTTGGCTATGTGTTGGTTGCACTGAGACGCTTCTGCTGTCTAGTCAGTGCAGTCCTGAGCTGATGTCAGACAGATGGGCAAGGGAGGAGAAGAGCTGAAGGTATAGAAGGGCTGGGAGGCGCGGGCTCGGGTCACCTCACAGGCTGGCTGGGGTGGTGGGCCTTGCTGTGCTGGCTCAGCATCACCTGGGACTGATCCTGCAAGGCCTCCACGTGCTCAGGATCCTTCAGGCCCCGTGTTTCTGGAGAGAAGCAACAGCAGCAGTGAGCTTCTCTCCTGGCCCCGCCACCCCCATCACAGTCAGCAGGGCCTGGGGAGAGGGGTGAGCCCGGCCCTGCGCCCTTCCCCTCCTGCCCCGAGGGAAGAACTCTGCACACTTCTGTACTATGTGGGTGATGGAGGGAAAGTGAGAGGCAGAAGGAAGCTACCAGAATTCCCCTTCGTCATCCCCGACCACTGTCTTCCACGGCTACCTGGTTTGAAGAGGACCAGGGCCTTCATGCACGCGAACTCCGTGGGGTCCACCGCCAGAGCCCGGAACCGTGAGATAGTTTCCTGCAGGACGCGAGTCTCCACACTGGCCAGCGCCAGCCGACCCTGGGAGCTGCCAGCAGCAGAGGCCTCAGGCGGGGCCAGCAGTGGGCAGCTGTCCAGAGGCAGAGACCACTGTATGGCTCCAAGGAGGAAGAGTTCACTCCACGCCTCTTCCAGCAGGATCACCTGTGCCCAGAGAGGGGGGTGGGTGTGAAGGCTGCTACACAGCTCCCTCTTCTGGCTCAGCCTGGAACTCCTGCCTCCTTCTCAGGGGATCTAGCAAAGGAAGGGCTGGTCCCGCCTGTGCAGACCGTTCTGACCTCCGCCTGACATCAGCCAGGGGTTCTGGGACGTTGCACCGCCTGGCCCAGATGCCTAGGTTCCCAGAAACTCACGGGCTCCATCCATCCAAAGCCGCAAGTGGAACATGTAGGAAAGCCTGGAGCCACGGGAAGCTGGGCAGCCGTAGGGACCCTCCCCACCAGCACCCTAAACTGAGTCTATTCAGTAGACTCAGCCTGGCTTCTGAGCAGCTCCATCCAAACCACTGGCTAAAGTCCCACCCTCAGTATGCCTCTTTTCCTGGCTTTGCTATGACAGGTCCTCTTGCTCATGAGAAACCCAGAGGGGGTGTCCTAAAGGTGAAGAGGCTGGGCTGAAACTTAAGCCCTGAAGTCAGGGCTATTTGTATTCGAAGGGAGCCCAGATTAGTCCACTCATGCTGTTTAGGGTGCACAGACCACCCAGTGACATACGGAGCACCTGTAGGGTCCAAGGGTTTGTCTTGGAGGAAAGAACCAGAGGGCCTAGACACGGCCTTCAAATCCCTGGTCCCTGTGTGTCTCTGGCCACCATCGTCCCCTAGGTGCACACCCTAACCATCGGCGCTGCCCAGAAACGTAGCGCTTCTAACAGGCACATCCCTGACCACTACGGGCTCTGAGACATGGGTGTCCCCAACCGTCACCACCTCCTAGCCACGTGCACCTCCTATCATCACCTCCGCGGGGATGGAAGCGCCCCCAGCCAGGGTCTACCTGATCCCGGAAGGGCAGGTTGGAGAACACGGGCAGGTTCTTGGCCCATTTGACAGCCATGAAGAGCAGGCGAGCCGACGTCTCATGGATGCTGTCCAGGCCACAGGGGGAGGAGGCGGAGGAGTATGGGGACGAGGGGAACCCGGGGTCATTGCTGGTGACATCGATGTTCTCATCCACTGTTGGAGGAGGAGGTTGTGCATCAGGGGGGCAGGAGGTGCTCAGGGGGGCGGGGTGTGGGATAAAGGCAGGCGCCGGGGAGCTCCGCCCTCCTCCCACTCACCATCCTCTGGCTCCAGCTTAGCACAGGTTTCCGCGGTTATCAGGCTGGCCATGAAGTGGTGGTGCCCTGGAGGGGTGAGGGCCCGGGGCCCCAGGCCTCTGGCTGCGGACACAGGCATGGGGCCCCGGGCGATGGGTCCCGCCGGGGTCGGGGGAGCTGCTGGGGGCTCCAGCAGGTGCTCCGGGTCTGACTCCATGCTGTCCAGGCGGACCTGGGCGGTGCTTCTAGGCTGGCGCTCGTTCTGCACAGCTGGAGAGGCCAGAAGGGTCAGGACACCCCGTGGGTCAAGCTCGCGCCCCCCCCCGCCCCCGGCTCCGTGTCGGCTCCCCACTCACCATCCTGGTTCATGCCCGCCTGCAAGCACTTCTTCAGCCGGCAGGCCTGGCACTGGTTGCGGTGGGCCTTGTCCACGGGGCACATCCCTGCCCCCATCTGGCATCTGCGGGTGGAGGGGAGCCCCGGGGGGTCAGGGTGCCGCCCAGGCTCTGGGCAGTGCGCTTTGGACGCGTTTGCCTCAGCCCCTTCTTCCCGGAACATCCTCCGTCCCTGCCAGGGACCCGGTGGGCGCCCTGCCCCGCCTCACCTGTAGATGAGCCGCCGCCTCACGCTCCTCTTGAAGAAGCCGCTGCATCCGTTACAGGCGTAGATGCCGTAGTGCTTCCCGCTGCTGCTGTCGCCACACACACGGCACTGGAGCGAGGGGCCTGCACCTGGGGGGAAGCCGGGCTGGGTGGGGGACAGGTCGCGTGTGCCCCTTCCCCCCTCCTCAGGGACCCCCCCCACCTCCCTTCCCTTCCCGGCCCCAGGTGCCCGCGGGCAGCGCTGCAGGACAACAGGGAATCCTGCAAAAGGGACGGCGCGCTATAACAAAACACACAAGACTCTAGATTTAGAAAAGTGAGGGACCAGGAGGCCCTCACTCACAATTGTTGTGCCGAACAGAGTGAAAGAGGGCTGGGCTTTGGCCCATACCTCTTTTATTAAGGAAGGTGCGGTACGTAGATTAGTGGGCTGGAGCGGGCATAGGCAATGACAAGCCTATCTCTTATGAATCATAAAGCAAACTATTAGCATTGGTGCATAATGTCTATGAAGGAGACCCTGTACTATAGAATTGACATAGCAGATATTTGCCTTCTGCAGAGTTCAGCTGCTCCGTGGTCTCCAACACCCAGGTTTCCACCCACCTGCGTTTAGACACACCCACGCCCCCCGCCCCAAACCTGGAAAAGCATCTCCCTCATGAAGTCCCCCATCTCCTCTCCCCTCGCTCCACGACCAGGTCTCAACAAGGGTTCTCTCTCTGCCCACCTCCGCTCTCCTCTCTCTGCGGGTGGCTTCAGGTTCCACCAGGCCCCAAAAGCATTTCTGACCTTGCCCCTCGGGACCTCTGCTCCCAGTCCCTCAAGGCGTTTCTCTCTCCTTTCCTCCCCTCCCCGCTCAGCTATCCACCTGACGTCCCCCGCTGCCCAGTTTCTAGGGTTCTGGGTTTGCCAGTAGGTTCCCTCACACTTGCCCACGGTCCTTGGGGCTTGACTTGAGTGGCTCTGGCTCCTTTCGCGGTCTCTGCAAACCTCTGGCCCACGCTCTGCTCCCCAAGGGCCCAGATCCTACCTCCAGGAAAGCCATACCTGTCGGCTCCTCCCCCAGGCCCCACCTGCCTGGAGATTCCTTCCTGGAGGCAGCCACTGACGCTGGCACAGCTGCAGCCATGTTGGAGCTTGTGGGAGCTACTGGTCTGGTCCCGTCTGGCCCCAGGGCGACCTCCAACCGTCCTGCCTAAGGGAGGCCTCAGGATCGCTGGGCCGAGCCTAGCTTCGGGCTCCTTCTCTGAACCTCTGCCTCTCTGTGCCCCGTCTGTCCTCTCTCTCTACCCCTCCCTCTGTCTTTGTTTCTCTCCCTCGTCCCCTCCTCTCTGGGCTCCTGCCTCCTGTCCCCTCTGACTAAACTCAGGAGCTGCCCCAGCCTCCCCTCACAGCAGAGGCTCTGGCTTGAGATTTCTCCCCGGGCAGCGCTGGACGCAGCTTATGATCCTCTTAATCTTTACTGTCTCCGCAGGGGATCAATCGGCCACACCTGCAGCATTACCAAGGTGCCCCCGGGAAGCCGGTCAGTCCTGCTGCCCACACACCAGCTCCCGGGCTGTCCAGCGTCCCCGGGTCCTTCCTGCCTTGTGCTCTCCAGCTGTTCCGATCATGAAGGGGGGGGTGGGGTTGCGGACTCCCCTTGCCCCAGGACTGTGTGTGTCTGGGGTGTGTGTGTGTCTGTGTGTGGCTCAGCACACACACACTGTGGTCCTGAGTAGGTCCAGCTCTCTGATAAGGGACTTCTTAGGGCCCAGGATTTGAGGGTCCCTGGCCACCCGTGAAAGGTGGACAGCCCACAGACACCCACACAGAGGCAGCTCCCTTCACACGTGGAAATGGGTCTGAGGCTGCCCTGCAGGTCACGGGGCCGGGGCCTCATGTGGGGGGTCCGCTGCAGGACGGGAGGGGTGGGGACACAGCCCTGGGCCTGGCTATGGGCTCTCAGGTGCCCCCCAC
This sequence comes from Catagonus wagneri, assembly GCA_004024745.2. Taxonomy (NCBI): domain Eukaryota; kingdom Metazoa; phylum Chordata; class Mammalia; order Artiodactyla; family Tayassuidae; genus Catagonus; species Catagonus wagneri. The sequence goes on from PVHT021183528.1 coordinate 9,975,315, forward strand.
CCTCCTCTGACTTGGCCTCACAGTCCCTGGCAGGCTGGTCCCTCAGCTGTCCCCAGACCCAGTGTTCCCAGCTCAAGCCCAGTGGTGGTTCTGAGCGGAGGCGGAAGCCGGTGTCGGCATCTCCTTAGACTAAGCCTCAGGCCCCTGAGGGCGGGTGGAGAGAGCCGAGACAGACCCGAGTTCAAATCTCTGCTCCCTCACAGCCAGCCACGCGTCTCTGAGCAAGTGATTTAACCCGAGTTTCAGTCTCCTGTAAAAAGGGGGGACTGCAGCACCTGCCTTGTAGTGTAAGTAGCTGGAGAAACTAAGTCAGATGGTTGTCGAAGTGTTCCAGTGCTGGTACTTAGTAGGAGCATAATAAATGCCCGGGGCTGTGTCCCCACCCCTCCCCACCCCAACTCCCACCCCATGCCCAGGCGAAGCAGAAAGCCCCATGTTGGTCTGGATGACTCCACGCCTCCTCAGCTGACCTGGGCTCACCTCTGGGTGAGCCTGGGGCAGGGGTTGGCCCAGCCTTAAGGCCTGAGGGAAGAGAGGGGACGGTGTGAAGCTTCTGGAAGGATCATGGAGTTAAGGGAATAGAGGGGGTGGTGCAGGGCCCTTATGTAAGTGGGGTTAACCCTCACTGTGACAGAGAAGCACTATTGGGGATTTGGGAAGTCAGCTCGAGGGGCTTTGCAGGGTAATCCGCTTTCTGGGGCCTCAGAAGATCGAGGCCACCGGGCCGAGGCCTCTCCCAGGCTCCTCTGCCTCTGTTCTCACCTCCATCTCCCTCCTGACGCCCAGGCCCTGTGTCCCTCCACTGCAAGGTCTTCTACTCCATCTCGCCTCCAAAGCCAAGGGCACCTCCCTTGAATTTGATTGACAGGTCCTCCTTCCCAAAGCTCACCTCTCCCACTTCTTCTGGAACATGTCTTTACTCTCTTCCTCCCTGCCTCTCGCCATCACCTCAGCAGAACTTTCCACTCTTCCAGAACCACTTCGGACCAGACTCCTGCCTGGGTCTCCTGCCCCAGAGTCCTGGGATCGAGACCAACTCCACAAGCCCCCAACTAAGCTATCCCCAGCTTGTCTACACAGAGATGGTCCCTGAAGCCTCAGGATTGAGGAACCGGCCCGAGTACCATGTGCAGGGAGGAAAGTGCCCAAGGCTGAACTGGGAGCTCCTAATCCTGGAAGCCTGGGCTGAGGAGGATCTGCTGCCAAAGGAGCTGAGAGGGAAAATCCGGACCACGTGGATCACGGGAGCAAGGGCAGCAGAGGATTCGAGGATGGAGGCATCCACAAGGTCAAGTGTCCTATGAGGTCATTTGCATCCCCAGGAAGAAGCACGGATGAGGAGCAAGCGAGAGGAGCCGGATGCTGGCAACATATCCAAGCCTCACAGCAACCGTGGAAAGGACTCACTGACCTCAACTTGCAGATCAGGAAACTGAATCTCAGAGAGGTTAAGCAATTCCCATCAGGCCACACAGCTGCAGAGTGGTGGAGGAGACTGGGGGTGGAGATGGGGGTTTCAAACTTGAGTCTGATTTCCAGACTCCCACTTTCCACCCGGGTACTCTCCAAGAAGACCCTGAGCCATCGTTCTCCCAGGCTTAGCAGCAGGGGGCAGCTGGTGGCCTAGGGGAGAGCTGGTCTGAAGGTGGCAGACCGCCCTTGGGGGTGAGGGTGGCGAGGACCAGAAAGCTGGGCTCTGGGCTGACAGAGAGACAGGGCTAAGGGGTTGGCAGGAAGGATGACACCGGGGAGAGACTTTTTTTATTCCTGTCAAGGGAGATGTTAAAGGAAAAATATTTGAGTTCCTTTTATAAAGGGAGACTCCTGGGGAAAGAGGCCAGGGGAGAGAGAGTGAAGTTGGAGCTGGGGTGTGAGTCGAATCCTGGATCCCTGAGCAGGCCTGAGGGGGTGTGGGGCACGTGTCGGGGATGGCTTTGGCCTGGAGAGGGGTCATCGGGAAGGAATCAGAAACCCCAGGGCTTAGGACAGGCTCCGGGTTGGCACACCTCCTCTCGGATCCTGGTTTTATATCTTCCTGGCTGTGTGAGCTTGGGCAAGTCATTTTACCTCTCTGTTTTAGTCTCAGCTTCTCTAAACTGGGTAGATTAGTGTCCCTGGGGGTTGTGATGGGATTGGAGGAGGTGACACTACAGGGGTGAGCACAGCCCAAGGTGAGAGGCAGAACGGAGCAGGGCGGGACAGAGGGCAGAGGTCAGGGGTGAGCCTTGGGGGGGCTGAGGTCTGAGGCTGCAGCACCTTGGGGAGGGACTCAGGGAGGGACTTGGGGGGAGGTTCCAAGGCCCAGCTGAAATTAAAGCTGGTGACAGTCTGGGCAGGTATAGGATTTCCCTTGAAGCCCCCAGCAGGGTGGCAGATGCTGGGACTAGGGGGCCACCAGGACCGCCCCGTGGCTCGGTTCTTCTGAGCAAGTGCATGTGGGAAAAACCTGGGGAAGGAATTGAAGGCAATGGGGCAGAGCCGTGGAGGGGAGAGCTGAGTGGGGAAGAGGTGATGGAGGGGGCTCCTTTCCCCTGGCAGGTGTTTTTTCTGCTGTCCTCCATCTGAGCTGCCCTGCCCCTCCTGCTCTATCTGCCCAATCTCGCCCAGGCTTCATGGCCTGTTCGAGGCTCACCTCCTCCAGGAAGTCCACCCTGACTCCTCCATTGACCTGCTCTCTTTCTAGAGGCACCTCCAGGGCCAGATATTATCCTTAATGTTAAACTGCATGCCAGGTCAACTTTCTCTTCTCAGCTGATGGAAGATTCAGCGTTTCAGGTCAGCTGGGCATGTGGAACACAAAGCACTCAGGGGACAGAAGCCCATTTTTAACTGGTCCTTATTCTCCTGGTATTCTAGAGTGGGTATAGCATAAAAAAATCCACCAGAATAAAAGGCAGCAGCAGTGCTTGACCTGCTGGTTCCCGCATGGTTTGTTTTGACTTTATTTGGTGAGCCTCTCACATAATTTCCATCCCTGCGGAGCTCCCCTCTCAGCCTGACCCTCAGTTCTTTGGCAGGTCTGGCCCAGCCAGGGCTGTGACTACGCCGGGGGGGGACAAGATGACAGCCCAGCCGGGCCGGGGCACAGGGGGGTCTCTCCCGATCTGTGACCACCAGCTGCTGGGGCAGACACCAAAGGATTATTCAGCCCAAAGCCTCGAATCTGCTGACAAAGCTGCCAGAGGCCACCTTATCACTAATACAATTATTCCCCCAGGGGACAGGTCAGCAACTTCCCTCTGACTCCCTGGAAGTCGGGGGGCCGGGGAGGGGGGGTTGGGGGGCAGCTGGAGTGGGTGGGGAGGTGGGTTACATGATGAAGGCTCCAGAACTGACCTCCCTCTGGACCTTGAGGACCCCAGCAGGTAAAGCCCCCTGCCCCAGCCTGTCAGTCACATCCTGTATCGCCAGGTCCCTGACCTGGGCTCTGCCACTGGGGGGTGGGGTGGCAGTGTTTCCTGGGATTGCTCAGCTGCCAACCAGGCAGGACGGGCTGGACCAGCATGACTTGCATACTGGCAGCCATGGGCTTCTGGTTCGGAACAAGCCTGGTCCACAGCATTTAGTCCTGGGAACACATCCTGTGGGATTTCTTTAAAATTCTCTCTTTTTCCTCATCCAGTGTCCTCACTGTCTCTGAGAAGGGGTAGCTGGTGGTGAGTGCACAGGCTCTGGAGCTCAGGACAGGAATTCCGATTCCAGGAAATCATCCCAGGGAAACTCTCACGAAGATTTAATTACAGGGTTGTTCTCTGCGGCAATTTTAGTCAAACACCCATCTGCGGACAACGGGCTCAATAAAGTAAGCTCCGTGCCTACAGTGGGATGTGATGCAGACACTGCAAGTGCTGCTCCCGTTATTTCTTTCCTTGACCTGTGCCCACAGCCTGTACTCCTCAGCCCAGCAGGTACAGCGGGATGGCTTGTGTCTCTGGGGGGAGTTTCTGGCCAAAGATTGCGAGACTCTCCCTGGCAGGACCTGAATTAGTCAATAGTTTCCTGGAGTTCCCGTTGTGGCTCACTGGTTAACGAATCTGACTAGGAACCATGAGGTTGTGGGTTCGATCCCTGACCTTGCTCAGTGGGTTAAGGATCTGGCGTTGCCGTGAGCTGTTGCAGACGCGGCTCGGATCCCACGTTGCTGTGGCTGTGGTGTAGGCCGGCGGCTACAGCTCCTGTTAGACCCCTAGCCTGGGAACCTCCATATGCCGCGGGTGCGGCCCTACATAAAGGCAAAAAGACAAAATAAATAAATAAATAAATAAATAAATAAATAAAAATCAATTATTTTTCTAGAGCAGGGGAGTGGAAGGTTCAGGACTCCAAGAGGCTGACACCAGCAGGAAAGTTTCTCAACAAAGCTTCTTTATTTCCTTCACGAGATAACATTTAGAAATAATCAGGTAGTCCCTGTGCAGCTTCCCAGCTCTTGGCTACTGAACTCTCTCTCCTAGAATCATTTCAAAGGTCCCGGCACAACAGGAGAGGCACCCCCTCCACCCCATCCGAGGACCAGCAGACAAAAGTCAGTCTGTCTAGAGAGTTCCCTGGTGGCTCAGTGGGTTAAGGATCCAGCATTGTCACTGCCGGAGCTTGGGTCACTGCTGCGATGCTGGTTGGATCCCTGGCCCATGGGTGCGGCCCCAAAAAAGAAAAGAGGCAGTCTGTCCAGGACACACCCGACTGGCTGCCACACATCGCGGGGGCCTCTCCTCATGGTGCCATGACCAAGTGATGGATGACTGTTTCTCTCTCCTGCCTCCCGGTTCTGGGCTTCTCCATTCTCTAGCGCAGCTATTACCCACAGCAGTTTTCAGCGGAATCAGAAAATGTTGTTTCCTTTGAATGTTTCATAATGAACACGTATTATAGTTATAATCAGGATGACACAAAGCTCTTTTTAGTTTTTTTTAAAAAGAGCTAATTGGAAATAAAGATTGCCAATAATAATAATAATAATAGGAAATCTTTTTTTCCCCTTTTTTTTGGTCATTTTATGGCCGCACCCACAGCATATGGAGCTTCCCAGGCTGGGGGTCAAATTGGAGTTGTAACTGCCAGCCTACGCCACAGGCACAGCAATGCAGGATCTGAGCCGCGTCTGTGACCTACACCACAGCTCACAGCCACGCTGGATCCTTAACCCACTGAGCAAGGCCAGGGATTGAACCTGTGTCCTCATGGATACTAGTCACATTTGCTTCCGCTGAGCCACGACCGGAATGCCAATAATAGGAAAGCTTTATGAAGAAATCGTTCAGTGTTTCTAAGTGTGAGAAACATGCCCTCGGTTTCTTCCCCTTGTTACCCAAGGGGAGGGCCTGACTCTCTGGCAGCTGCTCGGGCCGGGCCCTGGAGGATCGGAACAGCTGCAGCCCACAGGGGTGCCTGGTCCTGGGTGCCCCTCCTCTGCTGCGCCCTGTCAGCCCCGTGGCAGTGCCCTGGGAAGCTGCGGAGATCGGGGAGGGGGTCCGGGCAGGGGGGCAGGCTGGCTGGGTGCTCTTTAAGACCAGTACGGAAGTATATTGCAAGTTCAGCAACAGGCACAGCCAGACCAGTGTGTGGCTCGGATCCTGCGTTGCTGTGGCTGTGGCATAGGCTGTGTTCTTTCTAGCTGACTGAGCCTCCGGGTCCTAATCTTTATTATCTCCTAGAAATCAAACAACCTAAAAGCAGGGTTTTTTAACTTGGCCAGTACTGACTTTTCGAGACAGATGCTTCTTTGCTCTGGGCTGGCCTGTGCATCATAGGTTGTTTAGCAGCTTCCCCGGCCTCTGCCAACCAGATGCCAGTGGCATCCCCTTCTTCCCCACTGTGACAGCCAAAAATGTCTCCGGACACTGCCGAATGTCCCCTTGAGGGGCAGACTCGCCCTTGGTGGGGAGCCACTGGCCTAGGACGTGTTATTTCCTGCTTTCCTGGCCGCAGGTCACCAGTTTGTTTTCACAGACGCAGGAAGCGCTTCCTGTGACAAAAGTCTGCGAGGAGCCCCAGCCCATCTGGCAGGGAACGTTAGCTTCTGTGTTGTGTGTCTGCAGACTCAGGAATTTTCTGGAAGGATGCTCAGGTTTCTCTGAAGGAGAATCTCACTATTTTATTTTCTTAATATTTTCTGTGTTTTTTGAATGTTTAATGTTTAATGTACCATACTTAAGATACTTAAAGTTGTTCATGTTTTTAAAAGAGACTAGGGGCATTCCTGTTGTGGCTCAGTGGGTTAAGAACTCAACTAGGATCCATGAGGACATGGGTTCGATCCCTGGCCTTGCTCAGTGGGTTAAGGATCCAGCATTGCTGTGAGCTGTGGTGTAGGTCCCAGATGTGGCTCGGATCCCGCGTTGCTGTGGCTGTGGCGTAGGCCGGCAGATGCTCCAATTTGAGCCCAAGCATGAGAACTTCTATATGCCACAGGTGCAGCCCTAAAAAGAAGGGGAAAAAAAGAGAGAGAGAGAGAGAGAGACCAGCTAATTTGAAACAAATATCTGTAATGATAATAATAATAATAATAATTAGAAATATTTAAGAAATGTTACATGCTGGACACAGGTGTCTGTGTTTACATGTGTGAACTCACTTAATCCTCACAACAATATCAGATAGGCATGGTCACATTATCGGCCTCTTTCCAGATAAGACTGACAGGTTTAGTGATTTGCCCAGGGTCACACTGCTAATAGGTGTCAGATCTGGGATTCAAACCCAGGCAGACCTTAGGAGAATGTGGCTGCCTCAGGGTAAGAGAGGAAAAAAATTGGAATATCATATTTTAAACAATCACCTTCATACATTTAGTAAAGGAAACCTCCTCCAGACCCATTCTCGCTAGGCAGCTTGGAAGGATCAGGCAGATATTCTAGGCTATGGAAAATCACTTCGAAATGGCATTTCTGTTCTCAGCTTCTCTAGGAGATGGAGATGCTTAGACTCAAACTACAATAACAGTGAAAGAATTACTCTGTAGGAACCTTTGTTTTCTATGTTTGCCTTTTTTTTTTTTTAATTTTTCACCGCCACAACTGCAGCATATGGAAGTTCCCAGACTAGGGGTCCAATCAGAGCAGCGGCTGAGGTTTATGCCGCAGCCACAACGGCAACTCCAGCAAGCTGTGTTTAATGACATTCCCCACTAGCTACATTGATTAACTTGGTGAAGATGGTAAATTGAGGTAAATCTACTTCCTCTTCACATAGATGGGAGATTTGTTCTTCAGAGTGACATTTTAGAAAAAGCGTATGTTCTAAGCAGTTGGTATCCTTAGGAACTAATGGCACAGGAGGGGTCCTGGGGGGACTGGCCCCTCCCCACCTTTTCAGTCTGGGCTGAAGTCTTCCCCTGCTCCAAGCTCTGGCTGTCAAGGTCTCCTGCTTCCCCAAATACAGCAAACATGATCTCCAAACGTGGGCTTCACATATGCTGTCCTTGCTCTCTTGTATCTTCAAAGGGATTGAGAAGCCCTTTTATTTGAGTTTCTTAATACAAACACGACACGATGACATGAGAAAATGTTGTTTTCAGTCACCATGCATTGGAAATAGCTGAATATATATTTTTTCAGTTAATAAATTATGGCACATTTCCCAGATAGCTTTTTTTCTGCCATCAAGAGAGGGTTATATGGAAAAATGTCATGATGAAAGAGCAAAGTACAAAATGCTACAAACACTGTGGCATTTGTATGTAAAGCCAAAAGTAGTTCTGTTAAGTCAGAGGCATTCTGACTGATGTTAAATTAAATTTAATACATGTAATGAAATTATCTTAATTTTATGAAATCATAAAATTTTATTTAAATATATTTAATAGAAAAAATAGTGTTTAAAGGAAATGACTGCGATTACTTTACTGATCTTTTGTGTTGTTATACTGTTTCTTTATCATGAAGAACAGTCAATTATTTATTTATTTGATAATCTGCTTTCAATGGTAACTTCTAGCTAAATCTGTGATCTATCATTTTATTCCCAGACACAATCTTAAGATGAGACTCTCAAATAAGATCTTGAAATTTAAAATGAGTTTTCTGATGGAGTTCCCATCATGGCCCAGCGGAAGCAAATCTGACTGGTATCCACAAGGACACAAATTTGATCCTTTATCTCCCTCAGTGGGTTAAGGACCTGGCATTGCTGTGAGCTGTGGTGTAGGTCGCAGGCGAGGCTCAGATCTGGCGTTGCTGTGGCTGTGGCGAAGGCCGGCGGCTACAGCTCTGATTCGACCCTAGCCTGGGAACCTCCATATGCTGTGGGTGCGGCCTAAAAAGATCAACAAATAAAATGAGTTTTCTGGAATTCTGAAATTATTTGGAAAATACAGTGTTTAAAAACAGATACACACAATTAGAATACATGAAGGAATTGTTTTTAATTTAGTTTGTTATGACAATGGTATTGTGGTTATGTTTAATAAAAGAGAATCTTTTTTGTTTTTTTTTTTTTTGCTTTTTAGGGCTGCACCCACTGCATATAGGGGTCTAATTGGAGCTACAGCTGCCAGCCTTCGCCACAGCCACAGCAACACAGGATCCAAGCCGCATCTGTGACCTACACCACAGCTCCCCGCAATGCCAGATCCTTAACCCACCAAGTGAGGCCGGGGATCGATCCAATTTTTTTTTGTGTTTTAGGGCCGTTCCAGAGACATACGGAGCTTCCCAGGCTAGGGGTCAAATCGGCCTCCACCACAGCCACATCAGAACCAAGCCACGTCTGCGACCTACACCACAGCTCATGGCAACACCAGATCCTCAACCCACTGAGCGAGGCCAGGGATCGAACCTGCGTGTTCATGGTTGCTAGTTGGGTTCGTTAACCAGAAAATATTCATCTTATAACTGGAAGTTTGTGCCCCTTGACTAACATTTCCCTTTTCCCTCCACCCTCCAGTCCCTGGAAACCACCATTTTACTTTCTGTTTCTACTTTGACATTTTTATATTACACATGTGAGATCTTGCAGTAGTTTTCTCTCTGACTTATTTCAGTTGACTTGCCTCAGGATCCTTGCTCTCCTCCTCCAGCCCACTTTTCAAGACCTGGCTGCAGTGTCTCAGATCAGCATTCTATCATTTCTCTCTATATCCCAGTTATGATCAGAAAGTAGCTTATTTTTTATTTACTTTTTATGGCTGCACCTGTGGCCTGTGGAAGTTGCCAGGTCAGGGATTGAATCCGAGCTGTTGCTGCAGCAATGCTATATCCTGTAACCCACTGCAGCAGGCAGGGATCGGGGATTAAACAGCTACCTGAGCCACTGCAGTCAGATTCTTAACCCACTGTGCCAAAGCCAGAGCTAGAAACCAGCTTATTCATCCCTATGTTTACTTGTGATTGCCTGTCTCCAACTAGAACTGGGAAATAGAATTCTGAGACCAGAAATCTCGTCTATCTTGTTCAAAGACTTGACACATAGAAGGAGCCCAACGATTATTTACTGAAGGACTGACTGAGTCAATGAAAGCTTCCCCTAGTTCCCCAGCAGCATTTGCTGCTCCTTCCTCTTGCCTCAGATAGAATCAACTCACTGCTTCAAGCTGCTCTGCTCACCTGCCTGCCCCAGGGGCTGTGTGGAGCAGGCCAGCCTGACCTCCTGCTGTCGTCACACCCACAGCCACTGTTGGCATTGATTCTGCCCCAGGGAGTTTAAGACATTTACTTGTAATTCAAAGCAAGTCAACTTAGAGATTCTCCCGGTAGAGTGATGTAAAAATGAAGAGTTTTTACTGATAATCGTGATAGAAAGAGGGTGTGCTTTAATAAAAGGGATTGTATCTGCCCAGAACAGAAAACTGCTCAAATAATTAACTCAGAATGGAACAATATTTTTCCAGGGATCTTTCTCAAGTTTCCACAATAATGTTTCTGCATTGATTTACCAGGGAAGCAGCCCCTGATATAAGACAGTGGTTTTCAAGATGTGCAGAGGAAGGGTGACAAGGATAAGCCATCTGTGCTTTGACCAAACCATCTCTGTGTTCACCTGTTTTATAATTGGTAGGATTTTGCTTAAAGAAAATATTTCTCTTTCAAAAAAAAGTCATGAGGATTGCAGGAGCCTCAGGTAAGATACTTAATAGCTGTGTGGTCTTGGATAAACCTCATAACCTCTCTGGGTTATTACCGTAAAGAAATAGTGGGGCCAATAAACCTTACCCGTGTTAAAGGCAGGGAACTGAAATAGAGGACCAGAGATTAAGATCCATGGTTGCACCAAGTCACAAAATTAGAGGGAGCCCGAGATACTTGCAATACCCACAATAACCACGGGATGGAGCGGTTACTCCATGAAAAAAGCCTTATCTGCTTCATGGACTGTTTCACTCGAATTCTAGCACAAGAGATATGGGAATTTCTTTTTAGAAATTATAGAAAGAAAAAAGTTCCTTAGTGCTTGCAAGTTCAAGCAGACTATTTAAACACTGTGTGTGTGTGTGTGTGTGTGTGTGTGTGTGTGCGCGCGCTTTTTAGGGCTGCACTGACAGCATATGGAAGTTCCCAGGCAGGGGTCCAGTCTGAGCCAAGCAGAATCCGAATCTGCCGGCCGAGGCCACGGCCACAGCAACGCCAGATCCAAGCCACGTCTGCGACCTACACCTCAGCTCATGGCAACTCTGGAGCTCTGACCCACTGAGCGAGGCCAGCGATCAAACCCGCATCCTCATGGGTACTAGATGGATTCATTTCTGCTGAGCCACAATGGGAACTCCAGAATATTTAAACATTTAAAGTGATGAATCCTGGCAAAGTTCCCCAGTGTTTAATGCATGGTGCTTTTTTTTTTTTTCCCAACCAAAGCACCAAAAAGTAACACTGAAGTGGCATCTTCCCATTAGAAGACCCTGCAAGGTTTTGTTCTGATATGTTGGTTGTTGTCTGTTGGAGCTCCGAACATCATAAACATCCAGGAAGTGGATGCCAAATGGAATAGATGTTGAATTTGTTGAATTACATCATGGAGCTTGGCATTAAAATATGTGCTATTCTATGAAGAAGATTTCCTCTGTTCCCATAAAAACTATTGACATGATTTGTCAAAGTGGCCGAGCGGCCTCTAGTATTTGGCTAGAATTCGGCTTTTCTGTGTTTTCATGGGAGACTGCCTCAAGGACCAGATGACCAGGGTTTGAAGATCCCTGAGCGGGAAGGACATTTACTGAATTAAGACTTGGTCTGGAACCTTTGTCATGTCATGCTTGACGGGTGGGAAAACGAAGTGTGAAAGCAACAGGATGAGGCAACACACGTGGTCCCAGAGGACGTCTCACTAAGCAGACATTTGAAACGGAGGCGGCACAGAGCAGAAGAGACTGGGGTTTTGCGTTTTTGCTGCTGGGAGAGCCAGTAAGGTGGAAAGGTGCTTGGAGGAGGTGGCCCGGAAGATGACTGAGCTCACCTGGGAGAGAGCCTCGGCGATGATAAAGGCTCAGGATGCCTGGAGTCTGGGAGCCGGAGAACTTTCTGGACACAGACTTCCTTGTTGTTTTCCCCCAGAGTGTGGCCAGCGCCGAAGTAAATGAACTGAATCCCCCAGGACCAACCTGGCAGGGCCTGCATGGGGACGAGCTCTGGGGACCTTCACAAATAAGCCTGGGTAGGTGATGCTACGGTGACTGCTTTCCCAGGCCCTCCCTGCAGCCCAGCAGAGCGCCAGCACCTCTGGAGTGGCTGATCAGTGAATTAGCATCGCAAAGGCTGTTTGCAGTCCTCTGATGCCTCAAGCACCTGCTTTTTCCAATGCTGCTCATGCTGGAGTAACAAAGGCAAATAATTGTTTCACTCACCTCTGACACTGAATGAAACAATTTAATGTTTGATTATACTGCTACAAAAATGAGTCTAAGTAGCGGGATTATAACTAGCATAGAACGATATGATGAAAGTGAAACCACCGATTAAGTAAAAACCCCATTTCAGAACAAATAGGCAACAAAGCTGGTAAGACACACAATACTTCGCTGAAACTCAAATTGCCACTCACAACACGGATATGATAACCTACTGTAGGGTGGAGATTCTTTTGGATTTAGCATCAATGACAAGTAACCCGCCATGCTCGTCTCCCTACACTACTGCAGATCCTTGCTTCAAACAGCAAGTCTGTCACATAATTTGGCCATTGCTTGGCGTGAATAAGCCTTTTACGACTCAATTCAACTCCAGTCTTCTCAGTAATTGTCCATGACAATTAATGTGATATTACCTGGTTCCAGGGCTGGAAACAAAGGTGGCGTTGGGCCACAAGCTGATCAACTAGATGTGAAGTACATGTTCATGCCTATTCTTTTTAATGCACAGTGTATTTAAAAAAATTTTTGGCTGTGCCCAAGGCATGTGGAAGTTCCCAGGCTGGGGATCAAACCCAATGCTATAACCAGAACTACAGCAGTGACAACACTGGATCCTTAACCTGATGAACCACAAGGGAGCTCTGATAACGTACAATTATTTTAATGGCAATGATCTTTATAATTTGTAAAAGGTGAGAATAGCCAAAAAACTTCTAAGAATAGGTGAATGTTAAATCTCCTTACAATCATACGGTTCTTAGAAGGATATGTTCATGACAACTTTCAAAGATTGTTACTAACATGAAAACACAAAATGAAAAAAATATTATTGAAAACACTCTGGAAAAACACTGTTTTATTAAATTATCTCCCCAGGATGAATTCCCAGGCATGGAATTAAGTGAAAGCTGAATAGCTTGAAGGCTCCCCTTCCATTGTACTGAGTGGCCTGTCACAAATCAAGCCTCTCCTTGAAACAGTATTTCTCAGCTTGCCTCCAAGGCTAATGCTTTAGCCTTAGCTAAATAAGGTTATTTTTAATTTTTTTCTCAATGAATTTTATTGTATATGTAGTTGTGCAATGATCATCACAACCCAATTTTATAGCATTTCCATCTCAAACTCCCAGCCCATCTCCCCACCTCCAACCTGTCTCCTTTGGAAACCATAAGTTTTTCAAAGTCTGTGAGTCAGTATCTGTTCTGCAAAGAAGTTCATTGTGTCCCTTTTTTTAGATTCCATGTGTGATAGCATATGACGTTGGCGTCTCACTGTTAACTTAGCTTAGCACAATTTCTAGGTCCATCATGTTGCTGTAAATGCCATTATTTTTCCCTTTTAATGGCTGAGTAATATTCCATTGTGCATATATACCACATTCTTCTTTATCCACTCCTCTGTGGACATTTAAGTTGCTTCCATGTATTGGCTATTGTATAGAGGGCTGCGATGAACATTGGAGTACATGTACTTTTTTTTTTCTTTTTGTTACTATATTTTTACCATTACTTAATGAATTTTATTACAATTATAGGTGGTACAAAAATCATCACAACCAAATTTTATAGCATTTCCATCCGAAACCTGCAGTGCATCCCCTCACCCCCCAACTTGTCTCATTTGGAAACCGTAAGTTTTCCAAAGTCTGTAAATCGGTATCTGTTCCGCAAAGAAGTTCATTGTGTCCTTTTTTTAGTTTCCACATGTAAGTGGCCTGACTGGTTTCACTTCGCATAATAATTTCTAGGTCCTTCCATGTTGCTATAAATGTTGTAATTTCCTTCCTTTTAATGGCTGAGTAATATTCCATTGTGTATATGTGCCATTTCTTCCCTATCCACTCCTCTGTCGATGGGCATTTAGGTTGTCTCCAAGACTTGGCTATTGCATAGAGTGCTGCAATGAACACTGGAGTACATGTGTCTTTTCGAGTCATGGTGTCCTCTGGATAGATGGCCAGGAGTGGGATTGCTGGATCAAATGGTAATTCTATTTTTAGCTTTGTGAGGAATCTCCATACTGTTTTCCACAGTGGCTGCACCAATTTGCATCCCCACCAACAGTGTAATAGGGATCCTTTTTCTCCACAGCCTCTACAGCACCTATTGTTTGTAGACTTTTTGATGATGGCCATTCTGGGTGGTGTAAGGTGGTACCTCATAGTAGTTTTGATTTGCATTTCTCTAATGAGGAGTGATGTTGAACATCTTTTCACGTGTTTTTTTGGCCATCTATATGTCTTCTTTGGAGAATTGTCTCTCTAGATCTTCTACTCATTTTTTGATGGGGTTGTTGGTTTTTTTAGTATTGAGCTGTAGGATGTGTTTGTAAATTTTGGAGGTTAATCCTTTGTCAGTCGATTCATTTGCAAATATTTTCTCCCATTCTGTGAGTTGTCTTTTGGTTTTGTTTAGGGTTTCCTTTTCTGTGAAAAAAACTTTTGGAGTTCCCGTTGTGGCACAGTGGTTAACGAATCCGACTAGGAACCATGAGGTTGCGGGTTCGATCCCTGCCCTTGCTCAGTGGGTTAACGATCCGGCGTTGCCGTGAGCTGTGGTGTAGGTTGCAGACGCGGCTTGGATCCTGCGTTGCTGTGGCTGCGGTGTAGGCCAGTGGCTACAGCTCCGATTAGACCCCTAGCCTGGGAACCTCCACATGCCGCGGGTGCGGCCATAAAATGACAAAAGGCAAAA
>PVHT021183528.1:9990789-10059584 GCA_004024745.2 Catagonus wagneri
TTTTTTATTGTCATTACTCTGACAGGTGGATCTGAGAAGATGTTGCTGTCATTTATGTCGGAGAGTGTTTGGCCTATGTTTTCCGCTAGAAGTTTATAGTATTTGGACTTACATCTAGATCATTAATCCATTTTGAGTTTATTTTTTGTGCATGGTGTTAGGAAGTGTTCTAGTTTCATTTTTTTTACATGTGGATGTCCAGTTTTCCCAGCACCACTATATTGAACAGGTTGTCTTTTCTCCATTGTATAGTCTTGCCTCCTTTGTCATAGATTAGTTGACTATAGATGCGTGGTTTAATTCTGGGCTTTTTATCCTATTCCACTGATCTATATTTCTGTCTTTGTGCCAGTACCATACAGTATTGATGACTGTAGCTTTGTAGTGTACTCTGAAGTCAGGGAGCCTGATTCCTCCAGCTCCATTTTTCTTTTTCAGGATGTCTTTGGCTGTTCTGGGATTTTTGTGCTTCCAAACAAACTTTAAAATATTTTGTTCTAGTTCTGTGAAAAATGTTTTTGGTAATTTGATAGGGATTGCATTGAATCTATATATTGCCTTGGGTACTATAGTTATTTTGAGAATATTGACTCTTCCAATCCAAGAGCATGGTATGTCTTTCTATCTGTTCATGTTACCCTTGATTTCTTTCATCAGTGTCTTATAGTTTTCAGAGTACAGGTCTTTTGTCTCTTTAGGTAGGTTTATTCCTAAGTATTTGATTCTTTTTGATGTGATGGTAAATGACATTGCTCCCCTAATTTCTCTTTCTGATCTTTCATTGTTAGTATATAGAAATGCAGTTGATTTGTGTGTATTAATTTTGTATTCTACGACTTTGCCAAACTCCTTGATGAGCTCTAACAGTTTTCTCGTAGAGTCTTTAGGATTCTCTAGGTATAGTATCATATCATCTGCAAATAGTGATAGTTTTACTTCTTCCTTTCCATTTTGGATTCCTTTTATTTCTTTTACTTCTCTGATTGCTGTGTCTAGGACTTCCAAAACTATGTTGAATAGTATGGCGAGAGTGGACATCCCTGTCTTGTTCCCGATCTCAGCGGGAATTCTTTCAGCTTTTCACCATTGAGAAAGAAAGATGTGAGCTCTGGGTTTGTCACAGATGGCCTTTATTATGGTGAGGTAGGTTACCCCTACGCCCGCTTTCTCAAGGGTTTTTTAACAGAAATGGGTGTTGGATTTAGTCAAAGGCTTTTTTTGCATCTATGGAGAGGATCATATAGTTTTTATTTTTCAGTTTGTTAACGTGGTGTATCACACCGATTGATTTGCAGATTTTTTTTTTTGTCTTTTTGTCTTATCTAGGGCTGCACCTGAAGCATATGGAGGTTCCCAGGCTAGGGGTTTAACAGGAGCTGTAGCTGCCAGCCTTCACCACAGCCACAGCAGCGCGGGATCTGAGCCGCGTCTGCAAACTACACCACAGCTCACGGCAACACCGGATCCTTGACCCACTGAGCAAGGCCAGGGATCGAATCTGCAACCTCATGGTTCCCAGTCAGATTCATTAATCACTGAGCCATGATGAGAACTCCATGATTTGCGAATGTTGAAGAATCCTTGCATCCCTGGGATAAATCCCACTTGATTGTGATGTACAACCCTTTTAATGTATTGTTGGATTCGGTTGGATAGTATTTTGTTGAGGATTTTTCTATCTATATTCATCAGTGAAACTGGCCTGTCATTTTCTTTTTTTGTGGTATCTTTGTCTGGTTTTGGTATCAGAGTGATGGTTGCCTCATAGAATGAGTTTGGGAGTGTCCCTTCCTCTGCAATTTTTTGGAAGAGTTTCAGAAGGATAGCTGTTAGCTCTTCTCTAAATGTTTGATAGAATTTGCCTGTGAAGCCATCTGGACTTTTGTTTGTTGGAAGTTTTTTAATCACAGTTTCAATTTCAGTACTTGTGATTGGTCTATTCATATTTTCTATTTCATCTTGGTTTAGTCTTGGAAGATTGTACTTTTCTAAGAACTTCATCCATTTCTTCTAGGTTTTCCATTTTATTGCAGTATAGTTGCATATAGTAGTTTCTTATGATCCTTTGTTTTTCTGTGATGTCCATTGTTACTTCTTTTTCATTTCTAATTTTATTGATTTGTGTCCTCCTTTTTTTTTTCTTGATAAGTCTGGCTAAGGGTGTATCAATTTTGTTGATCTTTTCAAAGAACCAGCCTTTAGTTTCATTGATCTTTTCTATGGTTTTCTTCATTTCTATTTCATTGATTTCTGCTCTGATTTTATGATTTCTTTTCTTCTACTAGCTTTAGGGTTTGTCTGTTCTTCCCTCTCTAGCTGCTTTAGATGTAAAGTTAGGTTGTTTATTTGAGCTTTTTCTTATTTCCTGAGGTAGGCTTGTTTTGCTATAAACTTTCCTCTTAGAACTGCTTTTGCTGCATCCCAGAGGTTTTGGAGTGTCGTGTCTTTGTTGTCATTTGCTTCTAGGTATTTTTTGATTTCCTCTTTGATTTCTTCAGTGATCCATTGGTTGTTTAGAGGCGTGTTGTTTAGTCTCCACGTGTTTGTATTTTTTGCTGTTTTTTTTCTTGTTGTTGATTTTCATTCGTATAGCATTGTGGTCAGAGAAGATGCTTGATATGATTTCAGTTTTCTTAAAGTTACCGAGGCTTGATTTGTAGCCAGGATGTGATCAATCTTAGAGAATGTTCTGTGTGCACTTGAGAAGAATGTGTATTCTGTTGCTTTTGGATGGAATGTCCTATAAATATCTATTAAGTCCATCTGATCTAATGCTCCATTCAGGGCCTGTGTTTCCTTATTGCTTTTCTGTCTGGATAATCTATCCATTGCTGTAAGTGGGGTGTTAAAGTCCCCCACTATGATGGTGTTATTGTTGACTTCTCCTTTTAAGGTTGTTAGCGGTTGCCTTATATATTGTGGTGATCCTATATTGGGTGCATAGATATTTAAAATTGTTATACCTCTTCCTTGATTGATCCTTTGATCATTATGTAGCGCCCTTCCTTGTCTCTTAAAATGTTCTTCATTTTAAAGTCTATTTTGTCTGATATGAGTATTGCTACTCCGGCTTTCTTTTGATGCCCGTTTGCATGGAATATTTTCTTCCATCCTCTCACTTTCAATTCGTATGTGTCCCTAGAAGTGAAGTGGGTCTCTTGAAGACAGCATATATATGGGTCTTGTTTTTGTATCCATTCAGCTAGTCTATGTCTTTTGGTTGGGGCATTCAGTTCATTAACATTTAAGGTAATTATTGATATGTATGTTCTTATTGCCATTTTTTAAACTGTTTTGGATTCTGGTTGCTCTTTTTTCTTCCCTTATTCTCTTGTTGTCTCCTCTCACATGATGACTCTTTAATGTTGTATTTGAGTTGATTTATCTTATTTGTTTGTGCATCAATTGTAGATTCTGGTTTGCAGGTACCCTGAAGTTTTGACATAGGAGTCTATATATAAATGAGATTGTTTTAAGTTGTTGGTTTCTTAATTGCACATGCGTCTCCAGTGACCTGCGTTTGTGCTCTCCTCATGATTTCTGATTTTGGTAGCACAATTTTGCATGGATGATTTAGTATCTTTACTGTTTATATGCCTTTCCTGGTGAGCCTTGTCATTTGTGGTGTTTTTTTTCAGCTTTTGTCCTTTTCTTTTCTACCTAGAGAAGTTCCTTTAAGATTTGTTGTAAAGCTGGTTTAGTGTTGCAGAAATCTCTTAGCTTTTGCTTATCTGTAAAGGTTTTGATCCCTCCTTCAAATCTGAATAGGAGCCTTCCTGGATAAAGTAATCTTGGTTGGAAGTTTTTTCCTTTCATCATGTTAAGTATATCATGCCACTCCCTTCTGGCCTGCAGAGTTTCAGCTGAAAAATCTGCTGATAACCTTATTGGGGTTTCCTTATATGTCATTTGTTTCTTTTCCCTAGCTGCTTTCAATATTTTCTCTTTGTCTTTAATTTGGTCATTTTGATTAATATATGTCTCGGGGTGTTCCTCTTTGGGTTTATTTTATATGGTACTCATTGCACTTCCTGGATTTGAGTGAGTGGTTCCTTTCCCATGTTAGGGATGTTTTTGGCTATTATCTCTTCTAATATTTTTCTTGTCCCCTTCTCTCTCTCTTCTCCCTCTGGCATCCCTATAATACAGACGTTGGTGCGTTTCATGTTATCCTAGAGTTCTCTGAGACTCAACTCATTTCCTTTCAATCTTTTATCCTTTTCTCTTCCACATTAGTGATTTCCACTAATCTGTCCTCCACCTCGCTGATTCGTTCTTCTGCCTCCTATATTCTGTTGGCTGCTTCTAATGAATTTTTTATTTCAGTTATTGTATTTTGCATCTCTTCTTGCTTAATTTGTATATCTTGTATTTCTTTGCTCAGTGTTTGCTGTAAATTATCAATCTTTGCCTCCCATTTATTTCCAATGTCTTGCATCATCTTCAGCATCAACAGTCTAAAGTCTCTTTCTGGGAGGCTGATAATCTCATCTCTGAGCTGTTTTTCTGGGTTTTTTTCTTTCCTCCCTTATCTGAGTTATGGTTTTCTGTCTTTTCATTTTTTTAGGTTTTTGGCGTAGTGACCTTTTTGTAGACAATAGAATCGTAGCCTCTCTTACTTCTGGTGTTTGCCTCCCTTGTGGCTGAAACTGGTATGGAGGGGGCTTGCTGTAGTTTTCCTGATGGGAGGGACTGATGCCTGCCCACTGGTAGGTGGGGCTGATTCCCATCCCTCCGGTGGGTGGGGCTTTGTCTCTGGGTGAGATTGGAGGTGGCTGTGTGCCTGAGGGGTCTTTAGGCAGCCTGTATACTGATGGGTGGGGCTGTGATCCCACCTGGATTATTGTCTTGCCTGGGGCTTCTCAACGCTGATGGGAGGGGTCAGATTTTCCCCAAAATGGCTACCTCCAGAGAAATGCAGGCTGTTGAATGTTTCCAAGAGCTTTGCCTCCAATGCCCTTCCCCCACAACAAGCTACAGTCACCCCTGTTTTCCCAGGAGATCCTCCAAGAATTGCAGTCAGGTTTGACCCAGATTCTGATGGAGACTTTGCTTTGCCCTGGGACCCAGTGCTTGTGAAAAATCTGTGTGTGACTTTCAAGAATGGGGTCTCCATTTCCCCAAGTCCCGTGGAGCTCCTGCACACAAGCCCCACTGGCCTTCAATGCCAGATGCTCCAGGGTCTCTTTCTCCCTGTGCCAGAATCCCCAGGCGTGGGGATTTGACATGGGGCTCAGAACTCCCAGTCCTGTAGCTGAGTCTCTGTGATACAGTTACTTTCCAGTCTGTGGGGCTTCCCACCTGGGAGGTATGGGGTTGCTTCTATCACGTAATCGCCCCTCCTACCTCTTGATGTGGTCTCCTCTTTGTCTTCTGGAGTAGAATATCTTTTTTAAAGTTTCCAGTCCATTTGGTAGAAGGTTGCTTAGCATTTTGTTGTAATTTTGTTGTTTTCATGAGAGAAGCTGAGCTTCAGTCCTTCTGTTCCTCCGTCTTAATCCAATCTCTCTCTGCTGTCAAAGTGACGTTGTTGTCGAAACAGCCCTTGTAGACGTAGTAGCACCTCACGATGGATGGCACCGTTCCCGGGCATGCCTCATGGCTCAGCCCCATGCAGCTGTAACACTCGACGCCATTGGGGTTGTAGGCACTCTCATTGCCTGTGAGGGGAGGAGGGAGGAAGGAAAGGGTCGAGGGTGTTTAGGAAGCACAGCTCGGAGGTCTCTTCAGCGCTGTCTTCACCCCTCGACACTCAACCTCGAGGCCCTGCCCCCTAAATACATTTTAGAGACACAGCTTAGAAAATAAGTTTTTGGGACACAGCTCATGCAAGTGCACAAATTCATGGCTGGTGCCAGGCTGCTGGCCTTGCTCACATTTGCAGGCCTCTGTTCTGTCTCGAGGTAAAACCGTGACCTCATCTCTTCCTGCCTGGCCTTGTGCGGCCTCCATGGACTCAATTCTGGTACATTCCTCAGCCTGGATCCCTTACCTGGTTATGCCCGTGGCCAGCTGTTCCGACATCCCTCACCCTATTTACTTATTTTGCTTTCTAGGGCCACGCTTGCAGCATATGGAGGTTCCCAGGCTAGGGGTCAAATCAGAGATACAGCTGTTGACCTACACCACAGCCACAGCAATGCCAGATCTGAGCCGCATCTGTGAACTGCACCACAGCTCATGGTAAAACTGGGTCCTTAACCCACTGAGCAAGGCCAGGGATCGAACACATATCCTCGTGGATCCTAGCTGTGTTCATCAGTGCTGAGCCATGACGGGAACTCTGTATACTTTAAAATGATTGAAATAATGAATTTTGTTAAGTGAATTTTACCACAATAAAAATAGTAGGATTTCCCATGATGGTGCAGTGGAAACAAATCCAACAAGGAACCCTGAGGTTGTGGGTTCTATCCCTGGCCTTTCTCAGTGGCTTAAGGATCTGGTGTTGCCGGGAGCTCTGGTGAAGTTCGCAGACGTGGCTCAGATCTGGTGATGCTGTGGCTGTGGCTCCGATTTGACCCCTAGCCTGGGAACCTCCATATGCTGCGGGTGCGGCTCTTAAAAGCAAAAATAAAACAATTTAAGAAAAGAGAGTAAATGGAGGTTTTCCAGACAGCAAAGTTGGATAGGAGGAATGGGAAGCACATTTAAAGTATAATGATAGGAGTTCCCGTCGTGGCTCAGTGGTTAACGAATCCGACTAGGAACCATGAGGTTGCGGGTTCGATCCCTGGCCTTGCTCAGTGGGTTAAGGATCCAGCATTGCCGTGAGCTGTGGTGTAGGTTGCAGACGCGGCTCGGATCCTGCGTTGCTGTGGTGTAGGCCAGCGGCTACAGCTCTAATTTGACCCCTAGCCTGGGAACCCCCATATGCTGTGAGTGCGGCCCTGGAAAAGGCAAAAAGCCAAAAAAAAAAAAAGGTGTAATGATACGTTTCTGAGAGTTACTCATAAAACACTGGCAAGGCAGGGCAGTGTCAAGGACAGAGCCTGTAGGCACTCCACTAGAGACTCTCGTCCAGGGTGATTTTTAAGGGCCTTTATGACCTAAGTCATATTTCATGTCCAACACTCTGCTGAGTTCAAACCCAAGGAGTTTGAGGACAGTTGGAAGAAGCCGTATTCGAGTCAAGAGACGTGGCAGCATGGAATCAGCCCAGTGGGTCCTAATACTTTCTGCCTCCTGGGGGAAGTTTAAAGAAATACCTGTAAGTGCAAACCTGTAAAAAATGAAATTCTGTAGAAGTGCCCATCCCTGAGTACTGTATCTTAAGCTCTTCAGCCAAGGTTGAGGATCCGTGTAAGCCAGTGGCCTTGAGTCCTGAGCTCCCTGACCTCAAAGGGGCTCGGCCACCCCCAAGCCAAAGCCCCACAGGGTAACTGACCTCTAAACAGCTCAGCTTCTCTTTTTAGAGGGCTCTTTGAAGCAATTGGAGTAGAAATGGAATCAGGCCCGAGAAAGCACAACATGGTAACAAAACTGATTTTTAAAACCCGTTTATTGTATTTTTACAATAATAAAAATAAATTAGTCATACACAAAAATAGTTGTCATTTTCGCTGAAGAGAAAAACACTGTATTTACTGATATAATTCGCCGTCTACCTTCCACCTCCTTAAGCAATGATCGACAGCACAAAAGTGACCTGCGGGTCGATGGCATATTCGTGGGTCCCTTGCTCCAGGCTGTGCAGTTGACAACCCAGCGCCCCCACCCAGCCCTCTTGAGCCTGCAGGGACCCAGAAGGCGTGGTCAGAGCAGTGTAGGGTCACACCCAGAGCCCCTCTCTGCCCCTGCCGGGGGACCCCTGCTCCTTCACAGCTCTAAGCAAACCTCCCTCGCAACTTACTGCTGGTGATTCTAACGAACGAGGTGACACAAAGAGAAGGGGTGAAAGACACCCTTCCTTCTCCAAATGCTGGGGATGAGGAGAGGGCCGATTATATGAGCAAATGTAATATTTAAGGTGGAACGGTGGCAATCCAAACAGACCTGTTGCAGGTGCAATGCCAGGGGTAAGAGCCCCCCGAGGAGTCGAAAAGCAGAGTCATTTATATTCAATCTTAAAACCCAAGGAATTTGGCTAATCAGGATACTAAATTGTAATTATGGACATAAAATAAGGCATCGTGTGCAGCAGCTTTCCAGGAAGCTTGGTTAGTAGGATCGAATAATTTTACACAAATGTGGATCGTATACGTAAATAAATACCTATTGGGTCCCTTTAACATTAAGATATTCTAAATAATAGAACTATTTTGGTGTAGTGACTCATTCCGCCTGTAGAGTTCAGAATACACATTTCCTATAAACATCTTGTATTTACAAAGAACAAAATAATAAGTTATAACAAAGTATATCCTTCTGTCAAACTGGATAGTGGGGCCGAGGGTTCCAGGCGGGTGGATGTTAAGTTTACCTAACAGAATGGCTTTTCTCTCACTGAGGCAAGAGGCTCAGCGTCTGGAAGATGCTGAGAAAGCTGGCTGGGCTCACTTTTCCTCAGCACGATGGCGTCTCCCACTGATACCCACTGAAGAGAAAGAACGAGGGGTGTGGGGTGGTTTGGGGTGTGGGGTGGTTCGGGGTGTGGAAGATGAACTTGCTCCAGCAACGATGCAGGAAAGCAGAGCGAGTTGGGAAAGGGAGATGGTGTTTAGAGGGTCCTAGTCTAGTCGAGGCTCCACCCCCATCAAGATGTGTGACCCTGGGCGGGGATGTTTGGTTATTCATCTATGAAGCAGGACTGGACAGGGCAGCTCTAGCCAATTGGCTAGTGCTTCTCCGAGGTATGAGGCCGTGTTCAGCTCTGGGCGGGGCGGGGACGGAGGAGAATGAAATGCTGGGTTTAGAGTGGCTGTCTTTGTAGTTCCTGTCGTGGCTCAGTGGTTAACGAACCCGACTAGCATCCGTGAGGATGTGGGTTCGGGTCCTGGCCCCGCTTAGTGGGTTAAGGAGCTGGCATTGCCGAGTTCCCGTTGGGGCTCAGTGGTTAACGAACCCGAGTAGCATCCTTGAGGACGTGGGTTCGGTTCCTGGCCCTGCTCAGTGGGTTAAGGATCTGGCATTGCCGAGTTGGTTAAGAAACCTGACTAATGTCCGTAAGGACACGGGTTCGGTCCTTGGCCTCGTTCAGTGGGTTGAGGATCTGGTGTTGCCATGAGCTGTAGTGTAGGTTACAGATGCTGCCCGGATCCTGCGTGCTGTGGCGTAGGCCGTGCAACTACAGCTCCGACTTAGAACCCTAGCCTGGGAACCTCTATATGCCCTGGGTGCGGCCCTATAAAGACAAAAAGAAAAAAAAAAAATAGAGTGGTAGTCATGGAAACAGGACAGGACCATGCTGTGTGCCTGCCATCCCGGTGTAAGTCATTAAAGCTGCTCTAATTACAGAGTCGCCATAAGCCTGGACTTGGAAGGAATCACTAACAGCCCTACTGTTAGGGGGCCTGAATCCCCCCGCCAACATCCTTGACCAATGAGTATTAAGCCCCTGCTTGATCCCCCCAGGGATGGGCCTTTGCCTCCTGGTCCTAGGAGGGCTCTTCTGGCCCTAAACATTCCCATAAAGTCCTATCGCCTGTTTCTGTCTACACCCCTCACTGGAATGTTATACGCTATTAATAGTCACTTTAGACAAATCACAAACATGACTCACCAATATTCTCTTTATGTAGCCTAACTGTCTTGTTGTTTACTGTGTTTTTTTGGCGGGGGGTCCTAGTCTTGATTTCTTGATTTACATTGAACTTAGTCAACTGAAACACTTTCATGTCTGCCAAGTTGTGTGGTTGTACATGGCCAACTGCCATGGCCCCTCTCTTGGGAGGTTCACCGTCCATTTATTTTATTTTCTAGCCTTTTCTAGGGCCGCACCCACAACACATGGAGGTTCCCAGGCTAGGCGTCTAATCAGAGCCTATGCCAGTCACAGCAACGCGGGATCCGAGCCGCGCCCGCGGCCTATACTACAGCTCACGGCAACACCGGATCAGCAACCCCCTGAGCAAGGCCAGGGATCGAACCTGCAACCTTGTCGGATTTGTTAACCACTGAGCCATGACAGGAACTCCATTCACCGTCTGTTATAAAGAACTTTTAGGTAACATTTGAGAGCCTAGGTAACATTTGAGAGCCACAGGCCATGGCTGGACGTCAAAGAAATAGGAGCAATCATGGCCCCAGCTCAGTCATGGGCCCACTAAGCATAGGCCAGGGATTGAACCCACAACCTCATGGTTCCTAGTCAAATTCGTTACCCACTGGGCCACAACAGGAACTCCGCTCACCATCTGTTAGAAGGAACTTTTAGGTAACATTTGAGAGCCACAGGCCATGCTGGACATCAAAAATGGAGCCATCACGGCCCCAGCCCAGTCATGAACCCACTAAACAAGGCCAGGGATCAAACCCACAACCTCATGGTTCCTAGTCAGATTCGTTACCCACTGGGCCACGACAGGAACTCTGCTTACCAGCTGTTATAAGGAACTTTTAGGTAACATTTGGGAGCCACAGGACAGGGCTGGACATCAAAGAAATAGAGCCATCATGGCCCCAGCCCAGTTATGTGAATGCTGAGTGGAAAGGACCCAGGGCTCTCACCTCCCACTTGATGGGGAAATAAATCCCTTTTAGGCTGCAGAGCTCACGGGCCATGGCGGCCATGCCTCCGCTGTGCTAGGGAGCCTGGCTGGCTAGGTTTTCCCTTCATTTGAGCTGAAATCAGCCTTTCTGCTCATCTATCCATTGATCATGCTCTGCCTTCCAGCCTGTAAAGAAAGCCTCTTCTAAGGAATCGTCAAATCACTGGCTTGACTGGGAGCAGCTGCATAAAGGAAACAGTCATCTGAGATCAGAAGCCAAGGCAAGCGGCAACGGGGACGGGGTCTGCACAGGAACCAGCCATGTGTTTGGCTTCGCTGGTCTGTCTTGCTTGGTGGGCATGGAATCTGGGCCTCCTCCTTGCTACTTATTGCCCTAGTTACGTAAGGATCAGGAGAAATGGGGGTGCTTTTGGGAAACGGTGGCTGCGGCTCCCCAGAAAGAGAGGAAAACTTCAGGAGAGGCCACATAGAATTTCCGAAAGCGCAAGGGTAGTGGGACCCTAGCAGAGTGTGTCGGACTGAGCTGGTGGTACTGTTTCCCAAAGCTGCACGTACGTCATTGTCTAGTTAGCAGATTTGGGGGTAAAAGGGCTCTTGGGAGAAACTCCGTTGGGAGAAACTTGGTTGCTATGTACAGATTTCAACACAAATGCTTACTTTTTTTTTTGTTTTCTGTTTTTTTGTCTTTTCTAGGGCCTTACTCGTGGCATATGAAGGTTCCCAGGCTAGGATTCTAATCACAGCTGTAGCCGCCAGCCAACGCCACAGCCACAGCCACGTGGGATCCAAGCTGTGTCTACTACCTACACCATAGCTCATGGCAACGCCAGATCCTTAACCCACTGAGCGATGCCAGGGATCGAACCTGTGACCTCTTGGTTCCTAGTCGGATTCGTTAACCACTGAGCCACGACGGGAACTCCCAAATGCTTACTTTGAAAGAGAAACAGGCCCAGGACTATAGTACAAAATAAGAATATGTTTTCTACATGCTTCCAGTTTGTTTAGCCTGAACTTTTTATTCTTTCTTTCTTTCTTTCTTTCTTTCTTTCTTACTTGCTTGCTTTTTAGGGCCACACCTGCAGCATATTAATTTCCCAGGCTAGGGGTCGAACCGGAGCTGTAGCTGCTGGTCTACACCACAGCCACAGCGATGTGGGATCTGAGCCGTATCTGCAACCTACACCACAACTCACGGCAGTGCTGGATCCTTAACCCCCTAAGCGAGGCCAGGGATCGAACCTGTATCCTCATGGGTGCTAGATGGGTTTGTTACCCCTGAGCCTCAGCGGGAACTCCCTAGCCTGATATTTTTCTCAGTGGGTTTTCCCCGCTTCTTCTCAACTAGATTTTCAGATAGTTCATCTTTCAATTTGCATTGTGTTCCCCTTCATCCAGGGGTTTTGGGAACTACAGTCAGGTGAAGTGAATCTGGAGGACCGTGCCGCTGCGGCCATTACCGAGGAGTTCACGAGTCCTTCTCCCAGGCTGGTTGCATCAATACAGATCTTAGAGCTCACATCCGGGAGGGGAGTGGATATGGGTCAGGAAAAGGGAGGGGGGCAAAGTCACAGCAAGAAATCCACAAATCAAACCAGAAGGACCCATGGGAGACTCTAATATAAACATGCGGCTTTTTGCTGGACCAGCAGGTTAGACTTTCTGCAGGACAGTGTGTGGCGAATGGGCCCAGGAGAGATAGCTGAGGAAGGCGAGAGCCCAGCACAAAGCTGTGGGCTCTGGAAATCTGCTCAGGGAGACCAAAGGGACCCTGACGTAGGATTCCACGGGCGGCACACACCACTGGGGAAAAGAATCAGAATTTTGGGCAATTACCTTGCTATCCTGAGGGCTTTCTTATCTCAGGGGATTGTTCTGTTAAGGATAGGATTTAAGAAAACGGTCAGAATCCTGTCACCAGGACCTGTGACTTTGTGGGGGAAGGGAAAAGAGAAAGAGAAGCCTGAAACAGCTGAGTGCAGGGGTAAAGGCCTGGCCTTCGGCCAGCTGGGGCCACTGAATCGGTCAATTACCTGATACCTGGCAGGTCGGGGACCTACATTAAGTCTCACTTTCCTTGTCTGTACAATAGGGGCGATGATTCATTTCCTGCCTCCCATTCTGGGGCGTTGCAAGCTGCTAATGAACGCCTATCTCTGAATACACCTGCGAAACAAGATAGTTCTCTACTGGCCGGAGATATTTGTGTCTTAAGGCAGGAAAACAGCCTAATGTCTTTGAGAATGAAAATAGGGCACAGCCGGCTGAGGTAACAGAGGGAAGATGGCATCTTAGCAAGTCTTAGGGGGGACTTGGGGTGCTGGGTGCTACCACCTCTGACTCCAGAAGGGGCGCTGCTACTGGGAAGTCCAGCAGCAGTGGGGAAGAGGCAGCACCCCGAGTCAGCACTGCTGACTGAGAAAGGCGAGGACAGGAGTTGGCTGAGAGCTGCAGGTGCGGCCCACGCACCGCTTGGTTTGCAGAGTGCAGGTGCCAGGTTTCTGAAGGAGGGGTCATCAGTGCATGGCCATGCTCAAAGGACAACCGTGGCCTTGCTCCTGGGCACCGCGTGTACCCTTTAAGAAGGCGGGGTGAGTTGGCTGGCAGCTCCACAGGCCGGGGAGCCCCCAGTGCAGTCAGCGGCAGCCAACCAGCCCTACCGCTCACAGACTCCCCGACCCGCACACTGCTGCCCCGCAGGGTGTTATCTGCTCCCCAGGAAGCTCGAGTGCCTGCTGGCCACGCGCGTGCAGGAGACACAGCAGGCTGTCTTGTAGTAGTTGTAGACGCAGAGCCTGGCCTGGACCACCACGTTGCAGTTGTAGTACCTGTCCTTGCAGTTCTCATCTGGAGCGGAAGAAAACAGAAAAGACTCTGAGCACGAGGGGCAGCCTGGACTACGGGCGGTGGATGTGGGGTTGCAGCCTGGTCCTGCTGTTTATTACTGACGGGACGTGGAGTGTGGGCTAAGAGCTTACATTTTCTTCTTCTTTAGACATGCAGTTGAAATCTCTCTACTTTGACCTTCAGCGTGATGGAACCCAGTCTCCGAATGCACTGCCGTGCTAGTCATTGCCTGTGTGATCTGTTGGTGGGTGGCTTGGATCGCAGCTGTGCTGTCGACGGCCACCTTCAACTATGAAATTTATACCAAAAGGAGGCTGAGACCCCCCCCCACCCCGAACTCCATGACTGTGCACAAGGTCACGGAGAGACCTAGATGGGTTTGGCATTTTTACACCAAACACCTTGATGGAGCTTAAGAAAGGTAAGTCTTCTCCTGCAAGACAGGACTGCCTACTTACCAACTTCGGGGACACAGTCCTGAGGGTTACATGATTCCTTCTCCTCGGGTTTCAACTGAGGGTCACAGAGATTGCTGAGGGTCATGTCATCCGACAGACAGCGCACTTCCCGGACGCGGAAACCGCCCTGGCAGCTCTTGGAACACTGCACGGGGAAAGGGAGAAAGTTACAGATCCTGGCAGCCCGTGGGCTCAGCCCACTGGAGAAGGCAGATTTTGGAAAATTTCAGCCATCTACCAAAGGAGACAGAAAGTTGAAACAAACTCCTTGCACCTAACAGCCAGCTGTCACACGGATTCCGTCCCATCTCTACCCACCCGCGTCCGCGTCTCACGTTAGTCTGAAGCAAATCTAGACAGCGGATCACGTCTTCCGTACTATTTCAGTTTGTGGCTCTAAAAGACCAAGACTCTTAACAATTGCCACAACACCATCTCTACACCTAGAAATTAACAGTAGTTCCTTATCTTCAAGCATTCAGTGCTTGTATTTCCATTGGTTTTATGAATCTCAATTTTTTAATGGAAACATTTTTTTTTGTTTGTTTGGAATAAGGATCCACATTAGGTCTGCACGCTGAAGTTGGCTGATAAGCCTTTCACAATTGTCTTAATCCATGGGCCCCCTCTCTTGCGTCCCTGCCCCCTAAGCCCGGCGTTTTGTTTGTTGGAGGAACTGAGTCATTTGTCCTGCAGAGTTCCCCGGGGTCAGGATTTTGCTGACCGCATCCCCACGGTACAGTCTGACATGTTCCCCTGTCTTCTGTATTTCCTGTAAATTGGAAGTTGGATCCAGAAGAAGCCTCAGCGGGCACAGGTTTGATGTGTACGGCCGTCTCTCTTCTGGGTTATCAGCCACTGATGAGCAGATTCACTAGTTTATCTGGGGTTGAAAAATGGTGATAACGTCCTAACATATCTTCTCCTTTTGTAAGCTGGGAATCTAAAGCATCCCCACTCTCTCCTCACACACCTTCACTCTCTGGTTACTTCGCTTGTTTGGGGAAGACAGGATAGACGCTTGGTTATTTTCTTTTTTTATCAGTTTTCAGAACATGAGTTGGTTGAGGTTCCCCTAATATCCTCCAATGGTGGATCCTCTAATTTTTAAAAAAATTATTATTTTTGTATTTTTATTTTTACTGTTTTTTTAGGGCCATACCCGTGGCATATGGAGGTTCCCAGGCTAGGGGCTGAATCAGAACAGCTGCCAGCCCATGCCACAGCCACAGACAGCAAGGTAGGATCTGATGAGCCTCATCTGTGACCCACACCACAGCTCAAGGCGACGCCCGATCCTTAACCCACTGAGTGAGGCCAGGGATAGAACCTGCAACTTCACGGTTCCTAGTCGGGTTCGTTACCACTGTGCCACAATGGGAACTCTGCTCTCATTTTTTAAAAATCATGATAAACTTAGTATACATGGATGGATTTAAACATATATGATGGATTTCATTCAATCTATGGTAGTTATGCTTATTGATGCTCACTGATGCCCCACCAATGGCTGGCAGAAGCCCCAAAGTTGGTTTTTGAGTCTTTTGGAGAATAACCCAGTTATCTCCTTGAACCCCTTTGCTACCTGGTATGAAAAGACATCCTAGTCTAATTTACACCTATACAGTCCCAGACCCAGAATCGGCCATTTCTCTAAGAATTCTTGGTTCCTTTCAGTAAAGAGCATTTTGAAACCACATCTGGCCCTTTGCTGCTGGGTTGATCATTATTTCTAGGCTCTTTCAGTGGCTAAGACAGTGAAAAAAAATTTTTTAAGATAAATTAGTCTGTGATTTCATTCTGCTTTTTCTAAGTCAAATTTAAGACAAAGGAACTTTCACTTAAATCTCTTCTATTTTTTTTTTTTTTTGGTCTGTATCTTCTTTCTCCTCAAGGATGCTAAGAATAATAAATATATTATATTATAATATATATCATGTTATTATATATGTTATCATATATTATCATGGTACAATAAAGTGGATTATTCATTTATTTTATCATACCACCATCATAGAACACAGTTCAACTGCTATCACTAAAAATGTGATTACTGCAAAGAATATAGACCTTTTTCTGTGGTTCATTTTGTCCTTGGGGATGGACGGCCAGTCCAGTTGCTGTGGTTCTGAGTCACATGACAGAGTGTGATGCCACCAACTGTATACCTATTTAGGTTAATTTGTGTCACTGCATTTTCCATTTTAGGATTGCTTAAACATTTTTTGTTTTATAATTATATAAAATATTTTCTTAGTTCCGAACTCAAATTTATAAAGCAAGGTAAATTAAAAAATGTCTAGCTTCTACCACTGTCTTTTGTTTCATAGTAACTATTTCGTGTTCATTTTACTTTATTATCTTTATTACTTTTTAAAAATCTTTTTAGGGCCGCACCCATGGCATATGGAAGTTCTCAGGCTAAGGGTTGAATCTGAACTGTAGCTGCCGGGCTACACCACAGCCACAGCAATGCAGGCTCTGAGCCTCATCTGCGAGCTCCACCACAGCTCACGGCAACGCCGGATCCTTAACCCACTGAGCAAAGCCTGGGATCGAACCCGTGTCCTCATGGATACCAGTCAGGTTCGTTCCCAGTGAGCCACAACGGGAATTCTTATTTATTTATTTATAATTTTTTGTCTTTTTAGGGCCACACCTGTGGCATATGGAGGTTCCCAGACTAGGGGCTGAATCAGAGCTGTAGCCACTGGCCTACGCCACAGCCACAGCAAGGCGGGATCCTTAACCTGCTGAGCAAGGCCAGGGATTGAGCCTGCATCCTCATGGATGCTGGTCAGATTCGTTTCCACTGAGCCATGGTGGGAACTCCGGAAATCCTGTTTATTATCTTTAAATTTCCTTGCAGAAAAATCGACTTTTTGTGGGGCACAGTTCTATGACTTTTGACAAGTTCAGAGAGTCGTGTATTCCCACTGCAAACAAAAGTTTCATCACACACAACAGACCCCCTTGTGCTGTCCCTTTGGAGTGAGATTCGTCCCACCCCGTCCTGTGACAATCCCTGATCTGGTCTCCGTCCCTATGGTTTTGCCTTTTACAGAATTTTTATGTAAACAGCATCATACAATATTTAGCTTTTGGTGGGGAGTGTCTTTCTTTCATTTAGCAAAATGCCTTTGAAGTGCCTCCAGGTCATGGGACATGTCAGTTCATTTGTCCGTGCCGCTGAGTGGTACCCCATTATTTGGATGCACCATGGTTTGGTTGTCATTGAGCTGGCTGTTTCCAGGAAGGTGTTTTTGGCGTCTGTCTCCTTCGACGTGGCCTGGTGAGTTTGGCCCTTCCTAGACTCTCCAAACCAAATGAATATAGTGATCTGTTCCTGTATTCTTAAGGGCCCTGGCCAACATCAAAATAATTAAATGGCATTTCCCAGAAGCTGACATGACACCTTTGAATCTCGACACCTCCTCTGTTCCCATTTGCCTGTGAGGCGTGGTTCACCACGTGCCCAAATGACTGTTACCACTGGAGCAGACATACACCATCGGGAATCGGAATTCTCAGCTTTTATTCGTGTATTTTACAAGCAAATTCCTTTGATCACCTTTGAGTGATGTTGGGAAAGGCTCTGGGCTGGCCTGTAGCCACGGTAGGTCTTCAGGGACAAAAAGCAGAAAATAAGTGAGGAAGCTGGGGCAAAAAGAAGAAGAGAACAGGAAAAAGAAAGAGAATTCAGGGGACACTAGCACCTATAAGCCATTTCATACATTCTGATCAACTTGCTCTTCGAGATGGGCCATGATTTTGGCTCTGAGTTTCCGATTAGCCAGTTCAAAGAGAAAAACAGGATTAGTCTCATAATCCATATGTCTATAGGGCTTTTAAAAAGTGTACCACACACACACACACAGGCATGGAGACCTGACAGAAATCCTGCCGACAGGTTTTATATTGAGTCACTTCCTGATGTCACATTTTCAACAGCATGCTCAGACCCTTCAGCCGTCAACGCTCTGCAGCAAAAGTTCTCCAAACGCTGGTTACGCCTGTAGCCAACTCACCTAAGGGGCCAATTCCCCGGTCAAGCTGGGCCTGAAATTGGTCTTTTCTAATAAGAGCCACAGCTGGGTTCTTATGCACATGAAAATCTGATAGTTGCTGTTTGTTGGCCTCGATAGTTTGTTATTGTTTTTAATGATTTTAATTTGTCCCCTTATAGCTGGTTTACAGGGTTCTGTCATTTTTCCACTGTACAGAAAAGTTTAGAAATCAAGATCATCCCAGCCGCAGGCTCCTCCCCCTGAGCGCAGGACACCCTGACTGGGACCAAGTAGAGTAAATGGATGTGAGGAACCTACTCAAGGGCTGAGCCCAGCGCCTGGCATCCTGTGGTGGCCCAGCCATCAGTGCAGGAGGAAAGCAGAAGAATGAGGCACTTACACAGCCTCGACCAAGGGCACCAGAACTTACCATGCTCCATTCTGTGTTGAACCATTTGGCCCCGCAAGGCTTGAGGTGGCAGGACTGCTGGCTGGGGGGTCTCTCCAGGAAGGAACATTCATAGGGGTCCAGCACTTCAAAGGTGTCTGCATTCTTCCTAACACAAATCACCTCCCTCTGTTGGGTCCCGCTCCCACATTCGACGGAACACTGGAGAAAGAAGCGGGGCAAGATGCGTGTCACGTGATGGAAAGCGGATGAGGACACTGTCCACGGAGAGCCATTTACTAGAGCTTCCCATCATCGACTCCGAGGAAGAGCCCCAGGGCACTTGGACAATGTTTTTGGAGGAGGAGATGGGTACAGATTCCCACTTTCCTAACCCTTCTGTGTCTGGAATGGAGAGTGGGTGCCCTGAGTTATCACAGCGTGTGGATGCTGGTCCCTGAGCTCCTGGTGCCCTTGGTGACATGTAACTGCAATGGTTTGCCTCAGACTTTCCCACAGGAACACATCAGCCAGTCAGTGCAGTTTTATGTGGTGGATGCTGACACCTCTGACTGTGAAACAATGAATTAACATTCTAGTTCATTTGCTGGTCTTTTGGGGGGCAAAACCGGGAATGAATTAGTTTCCCAGAGTCTGCAAGCCTGTGGATGAAGGGCTAAAATTCTTTAGCACACCGACAGCTGAGAAGACCACAGACTTGAGGCAATGTCCCCTACGGGCAGCCCTCCTCTGACTGTTGGGCGGCCAGCAGGAAGCCTTTGCCCATAGAGTCCAATCCCTTAGCTTCCTAACTTGGAGCCAGAGCTTGCTGGGGTTGAGGCCACGAAGAGGGCAGTCAGACAATTACACGTCTTGGTGCCTTATGTTAGTTTATGGAAATATGATGCATGTAACCGCTCATAAATTATTCCATTTAGTATCTATTACTTTGTAAAATGTTTTTTGTTCACATTTGGCATACTCTTAATACTTTTTGATTAAAAATTTTTACAAGCTGTGATCGATATACTTTTAGAGACTTTAAAGAAGCTACTGCCTTTATAAAAAGCCTGTAAAAACGTCTACAGCTGCAACTCTTAATATTAGCCTTGCTTCTGTATGCAGGCACATGGTGAAATAAAACCAGCAGGGAAAAACCCACATCACTACGCAGGAAAAAACCCAAACCCAAGCCAACAGACTATGGATTAGCCACACAGGACATAATAAACGTCTCCAACATCAGTTTCCACCTTATGCCTTTTTTTTGCTTCTATCTTCACAGACATCCAGAAAACTACAAGCCTTCTTAGTTTATTTTTCCAATTTTCCTCTCTTTCTCTCTCCATATATATATATATATATATATATATATATATATATATTTTTTTTTTATGCTGGAGGTTGAGTCCAATCCCAGCATAACAAACAGACTGTATTCTATCTGTGTAGCATGTACAGTGTGTATTACTATCATAATCATAATACATAATCACAATAGAATCTTTCTCTACTGTGGATAACAATGCATATCATAATATGTTGATCTGTTACTGATTTGAGATATATTCATCTTCTTTTCAAGTGCTACAGACTATGAAAGAATTGGAGGCAGGAGGAAAGCAATAGGCTGCCAGGCAAAGGTCTGGCTTCCCCTACAGGAGCAAGTCGTGTGCGCAAGTTCCGGGGCTGGGGGCAGAGGCAGGAGAACACGAGACTGAAGTCAGGAGACAGGGAAACTATCCTCGAGTCTAGACATTGTCACTAAACAGTTCTGTGTCTTTAGCCAAGGCACTGCACTTCCCCAGGTCTCTACCACCTCACCTGGGAAGCGGGGGACTTGGAAACCTGCTCTCAAACATCCCTGACTGCTCTGAGGGTCTATGTCAGTCCTGAGTGGTTGGCAGAAGAAGAGGCTGTAAACTTTGACCAAGACCTGAAGTTCTTTTATGCTATGTTTGGAAAGTCCTTGAAGACATTAGTTAATTCAGGGGGACTGAGCACATATCTCAGGTTTCTTCCATTGTAAATGCCCAGCAATGGCAGAATTTATGCATTTAGGTACAAATGCATAGATGTGTGGGGTGGCATACGTGTGTGTATGAGACAGTGCTGAAAACAGGAAGGGGAGTGGTCATCCTTGGTGGACCAGAAATTATGGAGAATCTTTTTTTTT
The DNA here is from genome assembly GCA_004024745.2 of Catagonus wagneri. NCBI lineage: Eukaryota > Metazoa > Chordata > Mammalia > Artiodactyla > Tayassuidae > Catagonus > Catagonus wagneri. Next base: position 10,011,276 of record PVHT021183528.1, read on the forward strand.
CTTTTTTTTTTCTGCACCCATGGCAAATGGAAGTTCCTGGGTCAGGGATGGAACCCATGCCACAGCAGCGACCCAAACCACAGCAGTGATAATACCAGACCCCCAACCTCCTGAGTCACCAGGAAACTCCCTGGAGAATCTTTGAATGGTGAAAGATAGATAAGATTGAATGAAGGACAAAAGTCACAGTCAAAATGCACAAAGAACAAAAAATGCGCCTTCTCGCAAAGAGGAAGCAGCTCAAATGCTTCGAGTGAGAATGGTAGTAAATATGTGGGTATGAGGAAGAGGAGGGAGGCCTGGTGACAATGAGAGAATGATTAGCTAAGAAAGTGACCAGGAGACTGACTGGGCTAAGAAGCAATTAGGAAGATGCAGTTTAAAACTCTGTACTATATCTTTTTTACTTCTGTTATTAACTAATGAATAAAAATAGGAATTATAAATTCTAAAATGTCAGAGGGAAGAATGCAATTATAGAAAACTAACCAATACAGATGTGTGGAAAAGAAAGAGGAAAAATCCCAAGAAAGCAGGGCAATAGAAAAATAAATAGAAAACACAAAATAAGGTGGCAGGAAAAAGTTCAAACACATAGGTGATTACAATAAATGTGGATGGTTAAAATTTAACTCTTAAAAATACAGACTTGCAGCTTGGGTAAAAATAAAGATGAAAATATTCCTGCATTCGAAAGACATAACTTAAAAAATACATAAGATGGAAGTTCCCTTCATGGCTCAGTGGAAATGAATCTGACTAGCATCTGTGAGGATGCAGGTTCGATCCCTGGCCTCACTCAGTGGGTTAAGGATCCGGCATTGCTGTGAGCTGTGGTGCAGGTCGCAGATGCAGCTCGGATCCTGCGTTGCCGCGGCTGTGGTGTAGGCTGGCAGCTATAGCTCCAATTCAACGCCTAGCCTGGGAACCTCTATTTGCTGCAGGTGTGACCCTAAAAAGACAAAAACAAAACAAAACAAAACAAAAAAACAAAAAAAGCATAAGAAATTGACAAGTATATACCAGGTGAAAATCAAAACAACAAGAAATGACAGAGCAATGCAAATATCAGATAAAATGCAATTCATGGAGGAAAGTGTAAAAGACAAAAAGTGATATTTAGAGGGATAAATGCTTCTCCTGAGGAGTAGCAACCAAGCCTGTTTCTACACCTGAAGAATACCTGTAGTTGTGCCTGGGTGGATCACTGATCCAAGACCAGAGGAGAGTTGCAGTTCTATGCTCATATGTTAGAGAATAAATGTGATCCTGACACAGGGACCAACAAGAGGGCTGCTCTTAATGATTAAAGATTATGCAAGATCCCCCCTCCCCAAACTAAGATGACCTAAGCGTGAAGCAGAACCAGAACTGATAGGGCGGAAAGAAAGCATCTGGGCATGAATAACAGACCTGATAGAATATCATATGAGTAAGAGTTGGGCTACTTTGCCTCCAGAGTAGAAAGACTCCCTAAGCCTGATAGGTCTCATTCTCTTGGGTTTGCTGGCTTCTTGGTAATCCTCCAACAGGACCACTGCTAGTGATGGTGCTCAAGTCTCTGCACTTAAGTGTACATTAAAAGTCCTCGGGAAAGATGCCATTTGGCTTAGCTTGGGTCACATGTCCATTCTGGACTAACTACTGTGACCGGGCTAGTGGGGTGTTCAAGAGGCCAGCTCTCATTCAAACCACGTGTCTGGAAGGAACATTTCTTTTTATACTCTGAAGTCAGCTAATGCTTAAGACTTATGTTCAATAAATAAGCATGTTCTATTTCATTCTCTTTAGGGGATACTATCAAATACCAGACCAGGGAGATGCCAGCAGGCTCTGACAGTCATATAAATTCAGAACCAAAACCTTGTCCACAATCAATCACATCCTGACCCTTTGGATGACAGGGTAATAAATTCCACGTTTCTAATCTCAGCAAAAAAATTCTGCCTTCACCAGGATTCACACTGCTCTCAGTTCTCTAAGTAGGTCTGGAGGAAATAGGAGACCCATAGGCAAAACAAACAAACAAACAAACAAAAAAACCCCAAAACCCCCCAAAACCCAAATCCTGCTCCCCCTCCTCTTCTGAGATTGATGGTCCTGTGAGTTGAATTACACTGCTTATCTTTTCTGTGAGAAGGCTGTTATGACCCCATATTATAATTTCACACAAAACTCTTCCCATTGCCTCAGTTTCCAAAGATATTTGGTGTAATTAGCATCTTATACAGTCCACTTCTGAATTATCTTTGGCATTTAGATCTTAGATGTTTTGCTGCCAATGATGAGATGGGAACACTGGCAGAAAAAGTACTAAACATGGAGAAGAAGGGACGACTATTTACTAAATATTTCCCACACCCCAAGCAATGGGTGATGACTTTACATACAGCAGTCCATGAAAACCCAATACCAACTCTCAGAAGTTGGTATTTATCCTTATATTCAGGTGAGGAAACGGGCTCAGAGACATTAAATTACCTGCCCCAAGTCAGAGAACTAAGCGGACGGAGACTGGGATTAGTTATCAAGTTTATTTAACTCTGGCAGCATTGGAAGTACTTGAATTCTCTTTTTTTTTTCCTGAATTTTTAAAAATAGCTTATAGTTTGTATTATTAAAACATTAAAAGAAGTTTGAGAAGAAAACCTCTCCCCTTGTTGTTTACATAAAAACTATACTTTAAAGTGGTTGAGACAGGATATATATATACATATATAATTTTTTTTTGGTCCTCTTTTTTTTTTATTTCTGGAGCTGCACCTGCGGCATATGGAAGTTCCCAGGCTAGGGGTTGAATTGGAGCTGTAGCCACTGGCCTACACCACAGCCACAACAACGTGGGATCCCAGCCACATCTGTGACCTACACCACAGCTCACGACAACGCCAGATCCTCAACCCACTGAGCAGGGCCAGGGATCAAACCCACGTCCTCATGGATGCTAGTAAGGTTTGTTAACCACTGAGCCAAGATGGGAACTCCAGAATTCATGTATTTTCAGATTATGTTTTTCACTTGCCATTATGAATGCTTTCTATATCTTCCTACTTATCATTGTTATTACATCGTATTTTCTTGAGTTATAATAATCATATACCATAATACACTAACCACTCTGCTATCACAAACATCTCTGTTGAAAAAGCTCCTTTTTTTTCTCCTGTTAATTATTTCCTTAAAATGAATCCCCAGGAGTGGGGTGACTGGGTTAAGGCAAATGAACATTTTTATGGTTCTTGACTTTATTGTCAAATTGCTTTCCAAAGGGGTTGTATCAATTTACAAGGACAAGGCACTCCATTTTTTTTCAGGGTTGGTTTTTAAAGCTACTTAAAGGAAATAAAATTCTATATAGAGCCAGATAATATGTAAATCATGACCATCAGCCAAAAATCTTTGGAGAACCAGCCGGCCTGGGAGCCAAATGCTAAATAGCCCAAGAACTCAAAAAAAAAAAAAAAAGGATGGTAATCACAGCTGGCCAAAGAAGGAATGATCTTAGGGAGTTTTGTTCTATTTTGGAACTCGAGGGAAAAAGTTAATTGATCAGTTATGTTACTTTATTAAGGTAGTTGGTATTACAGGTTCTTCACAATGAACCTTATTTTTTTCTGTTTCTGCTTCTTTCCCCAGTTTTATTGAGATATAATTGACAAATAAAATTGTAATACATTAGAAGTATGCACATGATGATATGGTATATATACACCTTGTGAATGGATTTAATCAATTTAACACACCCATGGCCTCACATATCTACCTTTTAGGGTGTATACGTAAGAACACTCAAGTTTACTCTCTCAGTACATTTCAATTACACAATTATCATTATTATTATACAGTATTATCTATTATCTACTAAACTATAGTCACCATGTTTTACATGAGATCCCTAGAATTTATTCATCTTATAACTGAAAATTTGAACCCTTTTATCAACTTCTTCCCATTTTCCCCACCCCCAGCCCCTGGCACCCATCATTCTACTCTGTTTCTCTGAGTTCGACTTTTTTTCAGATTTCACATATAAGTGGTACCACACGGTATTTGTCTTTCTTTGTCTGGCTCATTTCACTTAGCACAATGCCCTCCGAGTCCATCCATGTTGCTGAAAATGGCAGGATTTCCTTCTCTTTTAAAGGCTGAATATTATTCCATTGTAAACAAAAACCTCATTTTCTTTATCCATTCAACTGTCAACAGACAATTAAGAGTATTTCCATACCTTGGCTATTGTGAATAATGCTGCTATGAACGTGGGGGTGCAGATATTTCTCACCGATAATGATTTTCTGTCTGACAGATATACACCCAGGAGTGGAATTGATGACATCTATTTCTGCTTTTGACACTCAAATACAGACAAAACTGACTTCATTAACAACAACAGCGATAGAAGTAGAAGCTACAATTTGATGTGTGTTTAATTTATGTCAGTCACTGTGCTACATACTTTGTACACATAACTTCATTTCTTCTAAAAATAACCTCATAAGATGATTTTATTACCAGTACTTTGCAGACAAGGAAACCCTGCTGGACCATAAGTTTCCTCAGGGTGGGGATATTTCTTTCTTTCTTTCCCCTTTATTTTTTTCGTCTTTTGCCTTTACTAGGGCCGCACTTGCGGCATATGGAGGTTCCCAGGCTAGGAGTATAATGGGAGCTGTAGCCACCGGCCTTCGCCACAGCCACAGCAACGCGGGATCCGAACCGTGTTTGCAACCTAAACCACAGCTCACGGCAACCCCGGATCCTCAACCCACTGAGCTAGGCCAGGGATCGAACCCGCAACCTCATGGTTCCTAGTCGGATTCATTAACCACTGAGCCACGATGGGAACTCCAAGGGTGGGGATAGTTCTTTTGCTTTCTGATGTATCTCAAGGTTGAGAGGAGCACACAGTAAGTGCTAAATAAACACTAATGACCAGATGAGGCTCCAAAAACCTAAGTATTTTCTCTAGGGTCTCATGTAGCGCAGCTGGGATTCAAAGCTGGTTCCCCAGGATGCACCAAGTCCCGTCTCCTGACACCTCTGCTAGGCTGATTCTAACCTGGGACAGACAGACCACACTGGGTTCTGGTTCCAGCCACTCACCTGACTCCAGCTTCCTGCGAACCACTCCACCTTGCCCGTGCAGGGCCCGTTGTCGCAGGGGGTGGCCTCGGCTGGCCGGTTGTTCCCACAGCCCTCCAGGGGCAGGCTGCTGACGTGGTTGGTCATGCACACCACGGAGCGTGTCCGCACGCCAGCCCCACACTCCGCCGAGCACTGCAAGACAGGGTGGGCACGTCAGGGGGGAAGGCTCCCTGCAGGATCTGAAGCCACTTCCAAAGGACGCCCAGGAGGACGGGGCACCTCATTTCCCCACCAACACTTTCCCCAGGAACCCCTGGCCATTGCCCACGCACAGTTTCCTCCATGAGGGGACAGCGGCAGGGCACCCTGTCTTAGACCTTCGGGGATCAACCTTCGTTCCAAATACCCCATCTGTCTTGTATTGTTAGACTACCTGCTTTGGCTGGTGTGTGAAAATATACTCAGCAGCAGAAGAATGAAAGCATGAAAACCTGGGCACATGTCTGCCTGTTAGTTGCTGGGCTGGTCTGGGAAAGGATGGCTGAAGTCTGTCACTTGACATTGCTGCCTGATACCAAGGCAGATGGTTCTAGTCCCCGAAGGCCACCAATGTGGGAGCACTGGGAGGCAGCTTGCTGTAAAGGGAGAGCTTGGTCTGGGAACTAGACACATCGGCGTTAATATTTCTACTCTGGGTGGCTGAGGGCCAGTGACCTAGTCCCTCACACCTTTGGGTGCTCACCTGGGCGGCTGGTACGGGGACACATTCCCGGCAGAAGGTCAGGTAGTGAATGACGAGCTCTGCCTACAGCGGGTGCTCGAGAAATGGTAAGAGAGGCTTTGAAGGGTCAAGTTCTACAGCCTCACAATGAGACAGAAACTGAGGCTCATAGGATAGGGGTAAGGTCTTCACTTAAAGCCACATCACCATCAGTGATTTCTCTGCCACGATCACACTTTGTTCCCACCCAGGGGACAAAGTCAACCCCTTCCTGAGTCATACCCCAATGCACCTGGCACATTTTTCGTCTGTCTTGAGGTGCTTCAAAATGCTGCCTTATTTTGCTTCTCATCCTCTTATTTTCAGATAATTTCTGCACATCTTTGTCTTAGTTTCCCCCAGATGACCTCACATCCCACATGTAAAACAGGAACACCACCTCCACCACCAGCCCCGTTCCTCCTTCTGACTTTCCAATTCACGTTCTAATTGCTGCCTGGATTCTAAAGTCGACTATTCTTCTGCCACCCTCCTTCTGACCTCGAGCCAAACATCAGGGCAGGAAGATCCCTGTTTCACCACATCTCCCTGTCTTTCTGCCCGTGGTTCCCAGCACCACTGACCTTCTTCCCAGATTTTTTAATTTGCCAGGCTTCCGAGTGCTGGGAAATCCATGCTGAAAATCCCTCTGACTCTGTCCCATTCCAACAAAAGTCACCCACAGATGTCCCCAGTTGACATTAAAGGTTTCCTGTCACGTGGCCCCAGTCAACCCATTCTTGTAGACTAATTTTCGTTTTCTTTTTTTGGTCTTTTTAGGGCCACACCCGCGGCATATGGAGGTTCCCAGGCTAGGGGTCTAACAGGAGCTGCAGCCTCTGGCCTACGCCACAGCCACAGCAACGCGGGATCCGAGCTGCATCTGTGACCTACACCACAGCTCATGGCAAGGCCTGATCCTTAACCTACTGAGCGAGGCCAGAGATTGAACCTACATCCTCACGGAGGCTAGTCAGATTCGTTTCCACCGAGCCACGATGGGAACTCCTAGACTAATTTTCCATTGTTCCATCCCACGGACATCATGCTGGACAGAACCAGGGCTCACTAGCGCCTGATCACATGAAATGCTCGCAGTGCCTTGTCCACGCTGCTCCTTCTGCCAGAAGCCCTTTCCCTCCACCTGGACACATCAGAGTCTGTCAAGGCTCAGCTCAAACACTGTCACCTCTGTGAGGACTTCCTCGATCGCCCAACTTAATACACTCTTTCCAGCCTCAGAATTCCCATGACACTCTATGTTCTGCTATCTTTCTCTGTATTATAGCTATTAATGTCCTTTATTCCCCCTTATAGAAGTAGGCTCAACGTGGACTCATCTTTAACTCCTTCTCAGGTTGGTGACTCACCCATGAGTGAATCCATAAATATCAGCTGAATAAGTGAATCTAGTCATGGGCCCTTCTGTTGTCATTTTTCTTCTCTTATCAGCACTCTCCAATCCTGAGTGGCCTTTTAGAGCACAATTAACATTCTGAGGGTTTCCGCTGCATTTTCTCTTAAAAACAGAGTTGACGTTTGGTTTCTACGATTTCTAACATCTACCCAGAATACTTTAGTTTATTTTTTGTTTTGCTTTTTTTTTAGGGCCACACCCATGGCATACGGAGGTTCCCAGGCTAGGGGTCGAATCAGAGCTGTAGCCACCCGCCTACAGCACAGCCACAGCAACACGGGATCCAAGCCACGTCTGAGACCTACACCACAGCTCACGGCAACACAGGATCCTTAGCCCACTTAGCGAGGCCAGGGATCGAACCCTCGTCCTCACGGTTGCTAGTCGGGTTCGTTAACTACTGAGGCAGGAATTAAATGGTAACATTTAATTATTAAAAAAATAAGTAAAAGCAATATAATTTTAAGAAAATTTGAGAAAAGAAAAAAATTCTCATAGCCCATTTTCCTTATCAAAATTTCGATTTTCTTTTCTGTGCATTGTTGCCTAGTCTTATGAAATCACAGCCCAGGATAAATCATCAAACATTTATTTACATGATGGCTGCTGAGCTGGGCCTGACCCTTTGGTGGGAGGGAGGGAGGAGGGAAAGGGGAGAACTCTCTGGAGCAAAGAGCCGGGGGCGGGGGCGGGGGTGGGGGGGGGGCTGGAACACGCCACCCCCAAATATGCTGCTTTGGCATACTGATTATTTTGAGCTGAAGGAAACTGAGAAATAGCAGATGCAAGAAGGGCTCTCTGTCCTCCCACTTCTTGCCTAAAAGCAGAATGTAAATTTCCTGTGGGAAATTTCCCCCTAGTAACAGGAAGACGAGGGCGTTCTTAGTACTGGTGATGGGGATTTCATGCCAAGACGGGTCTGTACAAACAAACCTTCCTAAAATAAGCCCTTATCTTCCATTAATTTCTTCTCCACTCTTCCACAATTTACTGCCCCTAGAAGCCCAAATTCCTTTCCTTTGTCTAATTATTTCTTCATAGTTTACCACCTTTTGTTAAAATGGTATAACTCCTTGAGTCTGAGCATGTCCTTGGGATTTTTCATTTCTTTCCTATCAAGCCCCCTGTGCCATGTAAAAAAAAAAAATTAACATAAAAATGCATAAGCCTTTCTCCTGTTAATCTGGCTTTTGTCAGCTTAATTTGCAGGCTTCCATGACAGAACCTAAGGAGGGGAGAAGAAAAGCTTTTCTTTTTTTTTTCCTTCTCCTTTGGGCTCAGAAACGCTCCTCAGGACTTAATGCTCTACCTGCATTGTTAGAAACCTGAGCCAGTGAATCAGGCCCTTCGATTTAAAAAAATCCTTTGTTACATGAAATGAAATACTCTAAGCCAAAGGATTTGTTGTTGTTGTTGTTGTTTCAGCCTTGTAGTATGTGGTCTAACTTTAAGCCCTCAAGCTATTTGAATTCTTAAGAATACAAGGAAAATCTAATCTAAGTTATCTTTGTGTTTAAACTCTAAGAATATTTCTTTCGATGGAATTTCTGGGTGATTTTCTAACTTGATTTTCTGCTTTCTAAATCAAGTAATGTACATGCATCTGGGAACGTTTCCCCACATCCCCATGTGCTAAATTTAAAAGAATGTTAAGGACCAAGCCCGTGTCTATTGAGAGAACATTAAATGGATGAGCCCTGCCTACGATCTTCACTTTTTTTTTTTTTTTTTTTTTTGTCTCTCTTGGGCTGCACCCTTGGCAGATGGAGGTTCCCAGGCTAGGGGTTGAATCGGAGCTATAACTTCCGGCCTACACCACAGCCACAGTAACGCGGGATCCGAGCCAGGTCTGTGACCTACACCACAGCTCATGGCAGGCCGGAGCCTTAATCCACTGAGCGAGGCTGGGGATTGAACCTTCATCCTCATGGATGCTAGTTGGGTTTGTTAACCGCTGAGCCACGATGGGAACTCTTTCTTTTTTCTTTTTTTTTTTTTTTTTGTCTTTTTAACGCCCCACCTGTGGCATATGGAAGTTCCCAGACTAGGGGTCTAAATGGAGATGTAGCCATCGTCCTATGCCACAACCACAGCAATTACAGATCCAAGTTGGGTCTGAGACCTACACCACAACTCACAGCAACTACAGATCCTTAATCCACTGAGCGAGGCCAGGGATCGAACCTACGTCCTTACAGATGCTAGTCAGATTCATTTCCGCTGAGTCACGATGGGAACTCCCAGAACTTCACTTTATTATACCAACTTCAGTGAAAAAATAAATTTAGATTTGAAGGGAGCTTCCTATGCTGGTCATGGCCCAGGAAGCCTTGCAACAGGAATGTGGGGAACATGGGGTCCCTGCCAGGCACCAGAGACAAACGTTCAAGCGACCCACTCATTGTCACTGCGGGATGGGCTAAAAAGAAGGACCTGGAGTTCGCATTGTGGCTCAGCAGGTTAAGAACCCAACATAGTGTCTACGAGGATGCAGGTTCGATCCCTGGCCTGACTTAGTGGGTTAAGGATCTGGCGTTGCCTTGATCTGCAGTGTAGGTCACAGATGCGGCTTGGATTTGGTGTGGCTGTGGATGTGGTGTAGATGGGCAGCTGTAGCTCCAATTCAACCCCTAACCTGAACTTCCATATGCTGCAGGTGTGGCCCTAAAAAAAAAAAAGAGGAAATACCAAATCCACTTTGGTCATTAAAAAAGGGCCTGAATCTTAATTGAACTGCTAGGCTGATAAAACACATAAAAGCACAGAATTCCTAAGCAATGCTCTGGTGAGGACTGTTTTTTAACTCCAACATCAGTTAAAGCCTAAACTTGGCCCCACTGGTCCCTGAAGGATATCAAGCTGTAACGATTATTCCCAAACTTAACTTTTGCTACCATCTTCCACGATTTCAATAACTCAATGTCTTTACTTATTTTTTTTTTTTTTCCTCTTGGAAGAAACATCCTTTAGAAGAGATTAGATGTTAAAAAAATTGAGGCTGGTGAACTTTCTAAAAATTTTTTTTCTGTTGTGGTTAAAAATTGCCTGTGTTTTTAAACCTGTCGTTGATGTGCAGAACTAAGAAGCACACGATGCCTGTGTCTGACAAGGCCCAGTCTCAACTGAAAGTAGCAGCTAGGACGTTTACAAGGCGAGCCATCAAGCTGGAGGAACTCTAGAGCCTCTAGAAATTTAAGAGAAGATTCATATTGAGTTTTCAACATCAACTTATTTAGGCAGAGGTTATTTATTTATTTATTTACTTACTTACTTATTGTCTTTTTGCCTTTTCTAGGGCCGCACCCGCTATATGTGGAGGTTCCCAGGCTAGGGGTCTAATCGGCGCTGTAGCTGCCGGCCTTCGCCACAGCCACAGCAACGCGGGTTCCGAGCCGCGTCTGTAACCTTCACCACAGCTCACGGCAACCCCGGATCCTTAACCCACTGAGCGAGGCCAGGGATCGAACCCGCAACCTCATGGTTCCCAGTCGGATTCGTTAACCACTGAGCCACGACAGGAACTCCAGAGATTAGTCTTAAATTCAGCAACACGGTACACTCTGGATCTCTGTCAGTGCTTGTAAGCTTTTTTTTTTTTTTTTGGCTTGGCTTTTTAGGGCCGCCACGTGTGGCGTATGGATGTTCCCAGGCTAGGGCTCGAATCAGATCTGCAGCAGCTGCCTGCCTACACCATAGCCACAGCAACACAGGATCCAAGCTGAGTCTGCAACTATACCATAGCTCCCAGCAACGCCAGATAGTTAACCAACTGAGTGAGGCCAGGGATTGAACCCGCATCCTCATGGATACTGGCTGGATTTGTTACCATTGAGCCAGGATGGGAACTCCAGTGTTTGCAAGCTTATTCTCATCTTCTTTCATCTCTCCTGGTTGGGCGCATTAAATAGAGGCTGTGTCTCACTCATGCCTGGCATGTAAGAGGTGCTCAGAATATGTTTATTCCCACTGGTAAAAATTGTCTAGTTCAGAGTAAATCGTAATAAGGTCGATTTTTATACCAAGCCACCACTGCAATGTGGAAGATGGCCATCAGCTGGCATTCCTGGGGACGGAACCTTTGGAAAGGCTAATTGGTAGCTCAAAGGCCCATTCCATTGCACCAGTCTCTTTTAGGTGGTGGTTTCAAATATGTTCTTCCTTTATTCTCAGTCTGCAGTGTTACAGATGAGGAAACTGGGGGTCTGAGAGTCCCCACTGGCTCAAATTTTAATGAGACATAAGTCCTTGGGGAAATGGTGCCAAAAACAACGTGCCTTCCTTAAACCCCATTGCACCCTCTCCCCATCCATCTCCTCTAAAATTAGCATGAGCACTCTGGAATGACGATCTATTCTGGGAGTAAAGCAAAACTGCTTACTTACATCTAGCACCAAAATTACATGGCTAAAAACATCTCTTCCAAAAAAACAAAAAAATTCTCCAAACAGAAGAATACAGTACTCTTGCTTTGCTTGATTTAGAATTTTCAAAAAAGGGTTCGATCCAGCAACTACTCGTGTTAAAATACAAAGCAAATTTACAGCAAAGAGAAATTTACAAGTCTTTACTGGAAGGGAAATAAAGTATAGGGGTTGATTCAATTACAGTGGCAGTGGTCGTATAATATTTTATTCTAATTGAAATACTGTTTCCCTTTGGTTATGCTTTGAGGATTCTGAATACAATTAAAATGTTTTTTAAAAAATGCATAAGTGAAAAAGCAAGCTACCATATTATACATATGATTTCTAGCCTTAAAATATATATGAGTACAAAAAAGCTATAAATGTAAAGTAGGTGTGAAGAGAAAAAAGCTTGGCAGTATAGCTTAAATATCTTAAATTGTTATCTTCTAGTAAAGAGATTACAGGTATTCATTCCTGATTTTTAAGTATTTTTTTATAATAGCATATGTTACTTTATAACCAAAAAAGAACATTATTTTAATAAGAATTGTTCCAATATGAAAATCTAGTGCCATTCTTTTCATCCACTGGCTTACACACTAAATTCACCAAGTATATTGTGAACACAAATGAATCCCAGGATGGCTAGATGTCCAGAAACACCAAAGAATTAGCTGAAGGAAGCAGGCATTTTTAGCCTGGAGAAGAAGTGGAAGGGGTGCCTCAAAATCTGCAGGGCTGTCATGTAAAGAGAGAACGCTCCAATTTTCTATCTGGCACAGGTGGGAGCTGGCAAGAAACACCTTGGTTCAATGGAAAAGGAAACCTCTTGACACCATAAATGGACCATACAAGAATAGACATAACTGTCTTGACACCCAGTGAAATTCTGACGAAGGAATCAGACCTATTATACGCCAGGCGCTCCCGAACCGTGGGGAAGGTGGGATGTAATTACTTTTTTTAGAATTTCATTATTTCGTACTCATGCGACATGGGAAGGAGAATTAAGCAAGCTCTTTCACATCCACTTCTCAATCTCGGAGGCCCTCCAAGATCTTCACATAAAGGTCAAAAGCCTATGATAGTTCATCTCTGGGCCTTTCCCCAAAGTCAGAAACCACCTCAGGATTCTTAGCGAGCGATTTGACGCGATAAGTCAAATTAGTGACATACAGCTCCCGCCTGGCAGCCCAGCAGCTTTGGTGCCTGCCCGCCCGCCGCCCTCGAGCTCACCCTTTCGCTCCACTCGGTCAGGAACCAGCTCTTGGCGCAGGGTCCCATGTCGCAGTTCTCGATGCCGTTGGGCCGGAGCTTCATGTTGCATTCCTCGTCATCGACCACATCCCCGATGTTGCTGACGCACTTGACGTCTCGGGTCCTCTGTCCCACTCCACAGGGCACCGAGCACTACAGCACAGCAAGAGCACGTCAGCACAGTGTCAGCTCTGGGGGCCCCTCCGTCCCGGTGCGTTCGTCCTTCCCCACCACCTAACAGAGGACCAGGCGAGACCCCTCCCCATGCCACCTGGGGAGGATCCTAGGCTTGAAAACTCATACCCCTTCTCTTTAAGACCTTCTTGGATGTCTTGCCTACTCTGATCTTCTGGGCCTCAGTTCTGCCATCTGTAAAATGGGAGAGCTGGATGGGAAGGAGGAGCTGGCTCTAGGAGCGGTCGTTAGCCTGCACTCCAGGGTGACACGGAGGAGAGGGGAGACCTGTGTCGGCCCCTAAGTCTACCCGGGTACCAGCACATCCTGTGGTTTGCAGAAAAGTCCCTCCACAACCCCACAGAGTGGCTCCTCCTGGAGAATCCCGGATTCTCCCACGTAAGTTCTCAAAGAGGGGCAGCTGGAGGGTGGCGGGGTTCTCAGAAGCGGAGCGCCAGAGCCGGCTGGCAGCCCACGTACCGAGGTCCAGTCCGTCCGGATCTGCCACTCGCTGCAGATCTTGAGCTGGCAGGTGCTGGTGGTCTCGGGCTTCTCCAGGTGCTGGCAGCGGTAGGGTTGCACCGTCAGGCTGCGGTTGGCATATACCTGGCGGCACAGAACCTGGCGGTGCTGCATGCCCAGGCCACAGGTTTTGCTGCACTCGGACCACTCCCCGATGTCCCAGCTAGCACAGGAATGGGAGAGTGAGAGGGACCGGTCACTTCAGTGAATGGGAAGATAGAGTCTAGAGCTCCCATTGTGGCTCAGTGGTAAGGAACCTGACTAGTATCCATGAAGACGCGAGTTCGATCCCTGGCCCTGTTCAGTGGGTTAAGGATCTGGTGTTGCCGTGAGCTGTGGTGTAGACTGCAGACTCGGCTCAGATCCTGCATTGCTGTGGCTGTGGTGTAGGTTGGCAGATATAGCTCCGTTTGGACCCCTAGCCTGGGAACTTCCATATGCCGTGGGTGTGACACTAATAAAGCAAAAAACAAAACAAAACAACCAAAACCAAAACCAAAAAAATGAAACCACAAAAACAGGAAGACAGAGTCTCACACAGAAGCATCAGAATGGTTATGGGTGATTCCCCAGCCTAGTGCTGTGCCTGACAGTCTACTTAAGGCCATCTGACTCCAGAAAGGATATGACTTTGTCCCTCACTCTGGTTACCAGTGATGAGGGCTCAGATTCCATAAAATTATAGAAAACTGAGAAGGTATAGATGATTTTTACCTAATCAGAAAAATAACTCCAAAGGTTAGTTTCGTTACCTTGTAGAAAATTAACCCACTTTGGAACTAACTTAGAAACCTTATTCTTTTTTGGTCTTTTTGCCTTATCTAGAGCCGCACCCGCGGCATATGGAGGTTCCCAGGCTAGGGGTCTAACAGGAGCTGTAGCCACCGGCCTTTGCCACAGCCACAGCAATGCGGGATCCGAGCCGCGTCTGCAACCTACACCACAGCTCACGGCAACGCTGGATCCTTAACCCACTGAGCAAGGCCAGGGATCGAACCCGCAACCTCATGGTTCCTAGTCGGATTCGTTAACCAATGAGCCACGACGGGAACTCCCTAGAAACCTTATTCTAATCTCCTTTATTTTTCATCGAGTATTTACCTATTAGTTTTAATATTCCCTCTGTCACCCTGCTTTGTCATTTCCTTGAAAAAGACATCAGCACATGTTCTTTACGTCTTTGGATAAGAATTATGCTTTGACCCTTTTTAGGGCTCTTTCCCTTTGTTCTTGTAAGAGTGTCCTATTTATTATTCAATAACCAACCCCAGACCTTTCCTGAGACGCTCTTCCTGACTTCCCCTGGCAGATATATTTGTGACTTTCTTTATTCTCGCTCTGTACACAGCTCACCTGAGCACTGACCACATTGGATTGTAATTCTCTGTTTTCCTGACCAGGCTAAAACCTTAACGGCTCCAATTTACCAAAAGCTTCCTTGGAGGGTGTTGACCAGCTAAAGGCTATGAACTCCTGTGTTAATCCTGAAAGACAAGCGTGTCTACTGAACAGATTGCATTTTATGCACAGGCCAAGTCTCATGTTTCTTTTCTTTCCTTTTGTCCCCTTTTTTTTCAAGGCCGCACCTGAGGCATACGGAAGTTCCCAGGATAGGAGTCAAACTGGAGCTGCAGCTGCCAGCCTATGCTACAGACACGGCAAAACCAGGTCTGAGCCATATCTGTGACCTACACTGCAACTTGCAACAACACCAGATCCTTAATCCACTGAATGAGGCCAGGGATTGAACCCGCATCCTCACGGACACTATGTCAGGTTCTTAACCTGCTGAGCCACAACTGGGACTCCATATACTTCTAAATCAGATGTAGGCTCATTTAAAAATTAGATTCTATCTACGATTAGGGTCCTATGCACAAGCAACTGGAAGTAAGCCATTAATAGGTGACAGAAACAGAGAAGCCCTCTTACAAGGCTGGGCAAGGGAAGATGTTGCAGGGCTCCTCCTCGGGGGTCGGCTTCATGCTGGAGTCACAGTAGCTCTCCGGGACCTCTTCGTGGGTGCTTCTGTGCACACAGCGAAAAATGGGGTACTGCGATCCTGCAAAAACAAGAAGACACTTGAATGCTGGGCTATGGATGCAGATGTGCAGAGATCCAGGTGCTGATGAAGAGAAGCCTCGGGAACAGAACCATTCACACACTCCTCCATCCCTGAGCTGACACGTTCTTCCCACACCAGGGCTTCCCTGGGCACTGTCGGGCGCCAAGAAGAGTAGGAATAGCTCCTGCCCTCAAAGACCTTAAAATCTTTTGCGGACATGGTTTGGATGTGTTCAAAGGCAGAGAAAAGCAATTTTCATAAGAGTTCAAGACAACAAGAGAAATCGCTTGGCAGGGAGTGATTATGAAAGGAACACAAGTAGTAACTTCTTGAAGGTCTTCCGGAGGCAGCAAAGAGCAGAGGCCCCAAAGGGGTCAAGGGTCATCGTAGAGAGAGGGTTGGCTTTGGGGAGCTGTGTGCATACGTGTCTCGGGGGAGGGGGCTGTCCAGGATGCTGAACTGGAACAAAAGTACACGGCATGCTGGCCTGCAAGTGCCAGGTATGTTGAAAAGGTAGGCTGGTGCAGAGAAGAAAGAAGATTCAAGAGAGGCTAGAAAAGCAGCTGGCTTCGCCTCTGTAAAACATTTTACACATCCCCCGATAAAGTACTGATCCAATGGTATATTAGTTATTTGAGTTATACATCTGCCTTCTATGAGACGGTGAGGTTCAAAGGGACAGGACTTGTTCATCCCTGTAACCCCAGGACAGCGGTGTAGTAAGTGCTTGATAAAAGTTTGTTGAATGAATATTTTTCAGACATCTAATATTTATTTTTATTACTTTGCTAAAAAAAAATACTAAATGCCTCGTAGTTTTGGTTAGCTTTAAATGCATAGCCTGGTGTTTCATACTGAATAGGGAATAACCTGTTTTGGAGAAAAAGTCAGAATTTAAGTGGAATTTCTAGCTCACATCTTCAAAACAAAACAAAAAAGCCTAGTCAATTCTGCCTGCCTTTCTCTGCTACCCCCTGGTGGCCGCACTGAAGTATTACTAACAGTTGTTTACAAAGTGAGAAACTGGCTGAATGTGCAACCCAAATGCCTGAAGAATAGGATGCTTTTTCACCAATAGCTGTCTACCGGCCCACCCCCACTCCTGCCCTGCCCCAGTCTAGGCCAGTATCTGGCTCCTGCTCCTTGAAGAGCACTACCATTTAAAAATTTTTATTGGAGTATGGTTGACTTACAAGGTTGTGTTAGTTTCAGGTGGCAGCAAAATGCATCTGTTATATATATATATATATCCATTCTTTTTCAGATGATTTTCTTACACAGGTTATTATAGAATATTGAGTAAATTTCCATATGGTATATAATAGATCCTTGTTACTTATCTATTTTGCATACAGTAATGTGTATATATTAATCCCAATCTCCCTAATTTATCCCTCTTCCCATGTTTCTCCTTTGGTAACCATGTATTTGATTTCAAAATCTGTGAGTCTGCTTCTGTTTTGTAAATAAGTGCTTTTGTGCCATTTTAAAATTATATTCCACATATAAGTGATATCATAGGATATTTGTCTTTGTCTGATTTACTTCACTTGGTATGATAATCTCTAGGTCTATCCATGTTGCTGCAAATGACATTATTTCAGAACACTATCGTTTATTCTGTAGTTCTGTCTCAGCTCTGTTGCTAAGTGTCAGCTCTGTTGCTAAGTGACCAGACATTTAGTTTCTGAACTTACAACTTGTTATAATTTTATTTTATTTTTGTCTTTTATAGGGCTGAATCCGAAGCATATGGAGGTTCCCAGGGTAGGGGTCAAATCAGAGCTGCAGCTGCAGGCCTACGCCACAGCCACAGCAATGCAGGATCCGAGCTGAGTCTGTGACCTACACTGCTGCTCATGGCAACGCCAGATCCCAGACCCACTGATCGAGGCCAGGGATCGAACCCATATTATCATGGATACTAGTCGGATTTGTTTCCGCTGTGCCACGATGAGAAATCCCCAACTTGTTATAATTTTAACTGTAACTAGAGGAATAACTTTGAAAGTAAGTGTCTCCCAGTATTTCATCAGCCACGAAGTGTATCAATGATTCTTTAAGCTGATCTTGTGTGACACACTGAGCCAGAGGGTAGTTCTTGTAAGAAATCTGACAGTTTGTAAGACAGCTTGGAATCAGAAACCATCGTTTGCTTAAACTACTCTGGCAGTAAAAATTTACAATGCAGCTATAACTTGAGACCATAATTTAAAATAACATTCTAGTTAAGCGTAATTAGTAGCTG
The DNA here is from genome assembly GCA_004024745.2 of Catagonus wagneri. Classification (NCBI taxonomy): domain Eukaryota; kingdom Metazoa; phylum Chordata; class Mammalia; order Artiodactyla; family Tayassuidae; genus Catagonus; species Catagonus wagneri. Next base: position 10,029,210 of record PVHT021183528.1, read on the forward strand.
AGTAAAAAGCAGTACTGGCCTTAAAATTAATAGGAAGCAAAAATTTTGTGGGATTAAATTTTGCCCAGTGACATATCTGTTTTCATTAAGAACAGATTTTTTTTTTAATGAAATTCAACAAACATTAAGCACATTGTGCTGAGTTACAAAAATGAATAAGATTTAGTTCACAGCTTGCAGGATACCCATTTGGGACAAAGTTATTAAGGGATTAAGTAAAAATCTTATTATTTAGCCCATCCCTTCCCCTTCAGACCGTGTGGGTTTAACTTTTCTTTTTTGTCTTTTCAGGGCCACACCCGGGGCATATGGAGGTTCCTAGGCGAGGGGTCGAATCCGAGCTGTATTTGCTTGGCCTGCACCACAGCCACAGCAACGCAGGATCCGAGCTGCATCTGCGACCTACACCACAGCTCACGGCAATGCCGCATCCTTAACCCACTGAGTGAGGCCAGGGATCAAACCTGTGTCCTCATGGATGCTGGTCAGATACGTTTCCGCTGCACCACAGGGGAACTCCTAACTTTTCTACTTATAAGTTTGTTAATTAGGAAGCAAAAGTAACTACCCCAATTGCTTGGCACTAATGTGGGGGAAATTGAATGTCTTCAGCTGAAAAGACAGAGGTTACCTTGGAATGCTCTGTGCCTTGGAAAAATGGATCCTGTTTGGGGCTGCGTGCATAGAGGCGCTGCCTGCCTTCCCTCGCCTTCTACTGCCTTTATAGTACATTTGCCCATGGTTTATATCCAGCATTTAGTCAAGGAAATAAATTCAGAGGCACTCTTTTCTTTCCGATGGTGAGAAAACACTAGATCTATAATTCTCTTTTTTTTTTTTTTTGTCTTTTTGCCTTATCTAGGGCTGCACTCGTGGCATATGGAGCTTCCCAGGCTAGGGGTCTAACAGGAGCTGTAGCTGCCAGCCTTCGCCACAGGCACAGCAACGTGGGATCCGAGCCGCGTCTGCAACCTACACCACAGCTCACAGCAACGCCGGATCCTTAACCCACTGAGCAAGGCCAGGGATCGAACCCACAACCTCATGGTTCTTAGTCTGATTCGTTAACCACTGAGCCACGATGGGAACTCCAAGATCTATAATTCTTGACTCTAATAACCAAAACGGTTTCTTTCTTTGGCTCAGTTTATATTTCTTCAGAAAGGGGAACTGTCACTCAAAATGGTACCTGGATATCTCTCATCGCCCAAGCACACCACGCAATAGTCTTCTAATTGTTAGCAAGCAGGAATGGGGTGGTGAGGTCAGGTGCTGGTTTGGCTTTGGGCAGCAGGAAAAATCTGGGATCAGTTTGGTTGGGTTGTATGTTGAGTGTGTTGATCATTACAGAAGTATGTTATGCGGGAGAAGGGAACTGTACCACAGGTAATCCGTGGATATTAAACGAGGTAAGTCAGTGGCTTCAGGGGAGAGGGGAGAGGGCAGTGAGGCACTTTGGAGAGATGGACAAAATAAAGAGAAAGAAAAAATTAAACTCCAGTCTCGGAACTCCAGGGATCAACTGAGTCAAGCTAGGAGACTGACAAGGCAGACAAAGGTCTGGGTGATGACTGGACAGAGTACGGGCCACCCTCGTACACCAGCGACAGGACACCTCCCTGGCAGGATGTTCTCATGACGCTGAAATTTTAACCTGAGAGGCACAGAAATGTGTGGTCGATGAATGCTACCAGGACAGACCAGAGGAGCACCTAGGAGGGACAAATGAAGAGATCACAAGGCCTATGGTCTTGGGTTGTGCAGAAAAGAGACAGACAGCATCAGCAGGCTTGGAGTTTCTTGGTCTTGGCACGGTCATCACCACTGCCAACAGCGAGGCGAGCGAAACGGTTTGTGCACCCGCACGGCCTCCCTGCTCCGCACGTCTGAGGCATCACTGGCTCGCAGCAAACCTTAGAGGGAGCAAAGGGGACACTCCGTCATGCCTGGTACAGAACAGAGATGCTGAATGACCACCTGGATGAGTGAGAGGCATCCGTCCAGTGAACCCAAGGCTGGGTGAGCAGCGAGGAGGGGGAGCTGCAGATGGCCCAGGCTCTCGTCCTGGTCCCATTGTGTCCACAATGCAATGTCTTATGGTCTCCAGACAGGTCTACATCTCATCCTACTGGGAAGGCTGGGCCAGACCATCTTGAAAGACGTGAACTGGAAGAGACTCTTCTACACATGCTGCCCTTGGTATCAAACCACACGACAAGCATTTTAATCCTTTGTATAACTCTCCCTTGATTTCACCTAGTTCTGAGTCACCTGGTTCCTTTGAAGGGCATCCCACCACTACTGAAATGGTAGGACAGTTCAGTAATAATTCATTCTGATCTTGGGTTCCTGCGTCAAGTACATTTCACACTGCTTTCCTCTAGAGCGTCATGGACAGGTCCTCATTAAACTGATGTTGGCCTTCTTGCATAATCATCTCTAGCGTTCTGCCTCTTTCAAGGTACATTCAACAGGCTTTTAACTTTCCCTCATAAGGCTTATAAAAGAAATTGGCACAATGACTCTCCAGTTCACATTCTCTGCACAGGATTAAGTGTAAGCTGGATAAGCCTCTATAAATCAGCACTCCAGTTATGAAGTCATCATGGAACCAGCAAAGGTTCCAGGCAGGAAGGACTCCAGACCCCAACAGGAACCAAAGACTTCAATTCTCAAAAGCCACTAAATCAGTGCTATTATGCAAAAGAGAAAACCTTTAGAGGTAGTTGTGAAAGATTCTTTTACACGTTGATTATGCCATCATTTCCACATTTTGTACCCTCAGGCACAGGTCTCTTGAAGAAAGGGAAAAAAAAAATCCTCGGATCAATACGTTGGGGGATCACAGTTCCCAGGCTGCAAAAACTCCTCAGGGAGACAGCCTTTGTTTCTATGGTAACCTTTCCTCAAAGAACAGCTGTTTTCGGGTCACAAAGAGCACTTTGCTACAAGCATATTTGCTACAAGCACTTTGTCACCATGCATATAAAGGAAATCATAACTACACAGTTATATGTATACATGCAGGGAGCGCCTAAGGCACCTGAAACAGAAGCAGCATCAATTTCTGACCCAGGTGCAGAGCATCAGATCAGGGTTTCTGGACATCACATCCACCTCACCTTCGGCGTTTTCAAGGACACAGGGCCGAGAATCCACCTCACTGTCCAGGCTGATTTTTTTTTTTTTTGTCTTTTTTTTTTTGCCTTATCTAGAGCCGCACTTGCGGCATATGGAGGTTCCCAGGCTAGGGGTCTAACAGGAGCTGTAGCTGCCGGCCTTCGCCACAGCCACAGCAACACGGGATCCGAGCCGCATCTGCAACCTACACCACAGCTCACGGCAACACTGGATTCTTAACCCACTGAGCAAGGCCAGGGATCGAACCCGCCACTGAGCCACGAAGGGAACTCCCAGGCTGATCTTGATACCGACTCCTTTACACACAGCCAAGCTTTGCTTCAAGCCTATGACAATCCTGCTTTATTTACATTTCACCTCAACTTCCCCAAATCCTGTAACTTGATCTTCTCTTTCACTGGAAAGATGCCCCCTGTTCCCTCTGGTGTGTGGTCCCCCTTGCTGCATAAACTGACTTTGTTGGGCTACAGGCTTGTTCCTGGTGGTCTTAGTTGATGGGGTTAGGATAATGGGATGAATACAGGACTGAGAATTTACTGAAGAGGAGGAAGGGAGCTGTGAGTGTTGGTGTGTCAAAGCTAGCTAACTAACACTTCAAGCTCCCAAAGCAATTCCCACCTCCGCCCCCCACTGAAATCCTGAGACTTGAGAATGACTTTAGAATGGTACTTGTGTAAGTATTCCACAACCTTGACTTGCACGTCAACTTGCAGATCTTAAACTAGGTGAGTATATTCTCTAATTACTAATGAACATATTATGTAGGGAAGATTAACCTAGCAGGCCTGGGTTGCTCAGATCCTGCACACTCCAAAGAGAGGCCTGTGTTCAGAACTGGCCCTTCATCAGGGCTGGAGATAACCTCGGGGTCTGGGAATAGTTTGTTGATAAGAGTCCTTCTGTCGGAGATCTTGGGTTGCTCTGTACTATTTTGACAAGATAGTTTATGCCAACAATGTGATTGATGTGAATGCCTGTTTTTGCATGCCTGAGACTTTGGGCTATGTTGTATCAGTCTGACCTCCGAGATGCTAAAGGCTGAATAGCTCATGTCAATCATGTGAGAGCCACGTGACTATGTGATTGAACCCAATAAACCAAAGCTTGAGCGAGCTTCTCTAGTTGGCAATACTTGGCTCATAGACAACATTGTTGGCAGAATTAACATTGTGCCACTCTACTAGGAGGGGACATCTGGAGGCTGGCATCTCCTGGACTTTGCCGCATGGGCTTTTCCCTTTGCTGATTCTAATCCATAATAAGCTGTAACCATGAGCACAGTAGCTTTTTCGAGTCTTGTAAGTTCTTCCAGTGGATTGCCAAGCCTGAGCATGGCCTTGGGGACCCCTTTCCAAAAGAGCATCACACTAACAAGCCATCTCGCAGTCGGGCTCAAGGAGGGGTGAGTTTGCCCTGTGCCTGGGGCCCACTGGCACGGTCCCCGCTCAGGGCTCTGCAGAGACTCTCCTAGCCCACACGCAGCTCACCTTTCCCACAGGTTGTCGAGCATTCCGTTGTCCCCAGCTGCTTCCAGTTGTGATCCCGGCTCCGCCGTGGGGGCTGTGGTGCTGGTGGCACCACATTGTCCGGCCGATGGGAAGAGAATCTGTCTGGATGCCTGACCGGAAAGGTCTGTGCTGATTCCGAAGTGAATATTTCAGGTGCCCCACCGTGCGTGTCTGCCTTAGGCTCATCCCCCTCTTTCTCTTCTCCCTCCTCCTGGCTCCTGCCTTCTGGTCCCAGCTGGCCATTGAAGGGCTCCCCTGGGAGAGGCAAGTGCACACACCACAGAAGTAAGATTGGTTTGGATGGTGAGTTATAAAGAGGAAATGGCTCCAACATTAGAAATGTGGTAGCGTGAGATCATTTCTAATTCATAGCGCAAAGGTTGAAAATAAGCAGATGTTAATTCCCTAATATTAGAATTGTTATTACAAATGAATAAAAAAGGATGAACACGCCAGTAGGAAAATGGGAAAGGGCAAGGGAAAGGCAATTCACATGAAAAGAGATACACATAGCTAGAAGTTATACAACAATACTCAACTTCACTCATAATTAAAGAACTACACTACAAAGCAACTAACAATGGCAACTCTATTTATCGAACAACAAAAATTAGAAACCTCAGATTCCTAAACTCCTTATTGACAGTGTAGGAAAACACACTTTTGGGTAAATCTGCAAATAGATGCAATTTTCGGAGGGCAATTTGGCCATATCTCTCCAAATTTGAAATGCACATATTTTTGACCTACTGATTCACTTTCCAGGACAACTGTTGTACCAACATTCCCATTCTTTTACATAAAGCTGCATGTACAGGTATGGTTACTAATTTGAAACAGCTAAACCTTAGAATGGACTTAACTGTCCACTAGTGGTAGTGGTTGAAGTAAATGATACAACAACCATGACCATGAACGAGATACCATGTTCTTTTTTTAAAACCATGAAGCAGATACATGTCATGACACGGAGATGTGACGGGTAGGGTGTTTGGTAAAAGAAAAAAAAGCAGAGCAGAATTCAGTTTGTATACACATATACAGACACAGACATGGCAGGACAATTTTTGAGAGGTTAATTTGGGTTTTGTTGTTTATCTCTGCTGCTCCTCCTCTCCTAGACCAAGTGGCCAAGTTCTTAGACTTTCTGGCCTCAGATTTTTTTCAGTAAAGAAAATGAAAGCTGCTGGAAGTCATCAGCTCTTCTTTCCCACAGAAAGCCTGAGCTCCCAGTAAGGACAACAGGTCCCCGAGGGGCCAGCTGAGGAGAAGGAGGAGGGAAAAGTGGAGAGTGGAGAGAGAGGGGAAAAAGAGAGGGGGTGGGGAGGAGAAGGGGAGAGGAAGAAGAGGAGGGGGAGAAGGAGGAGAAAAAGAAATGAGACAACGAATCTCCAAAGCAAGGGAGACAGGCATCTGAGGTCTTGGGTTTCCTGAGCACCTCAGACCTGCCAGGCAGGGATCTTTACTCATATCTGGGGTGTGTGGGTGAGCCCCCAGACTGACTGAGGTTGAATTTTTCTGCCAACTTCAAAGAAGTTTGAAATTGAGGTTAGATTTATGGTGGCTTACGGAAAAGACGGGCACGTGAAGTTCCCGGTACACTTAGATTACAGACAAAGATTCAAGTTGGTTGCAAAAAATGATAGATATAAAAATACCTGAGTTGAAGTATTTATCTATTTTGATTTGAAATATACAGTTTAGAATTTTTCTTTTTAGCAAGATTTGCTCTGAATTTACTAGGTCTTGAAGCACGTAGAGTATTTTCTAAGTGAAAAATATTGTGGTTAAAAAAGAAGATTTAATTAAAAATTAAAGGTATTAAAAATTTCAAACTTAGTGATCATAAACTGCAACTCTGAAAAAATTTCAGCTATGAAAAAAAATAACAGACTCACACTGGAAAAATGAATTCTTTAGATATTGATTTGGAGAGGGATCTGAATTAAAAGTTAATTAAAATATGTGACTCTGTGCCAAGGAAAAAAACCCAAAAAACAAATTGGCTGCAAAAATGTTCGTCAATGCACAGGAAGGGCTGGGCAGGATTCCTATTGTTAAGAATGATTCCCTCTGGGAAGCTGGGAGAAGGATGAGGCTGGGGAAGTATCACTCCCCCCGCCCCCAACCAGGACTTGATATTCTCAGAGCGGTTTTAGGTTCACAAAAAAAATCAAGTGGAAAGTACAGAGAGTTCTGTATCTCTCCTGACCCTACACATGCACTGCTTCCCCATCAATATCCCTACAGGAGTGGTGCACTTATTACAGCTGGTGAACCTCCACTGACACCTCATCATCACCCAGCGTCCATGGTTTACATTAGGGTTCACGGTTGGTGTTGTACATTCTGTGGGTTTTGACAGATCAGTGGCATTTATTGATCATTACAGTACCACACAGAATAGTTTCACTGCCCTAAAGTCCTCAGTGCTCTGCCTGTTCATCCTCATCTCCCCGCTAACTCCCGGTAAACACTGATCTGTTTATTGTCTCCACAGTTTTGTCTTTTCCAGAATATTATATATACATACTTGGGATCATACATAAGGAGACTTTTCAGATTGGCTTCTGTCACTTAGTAATATGCTGTCACATGTCCTTTCCTTTTCTTTTAACCCTGAATAAAATTCTTCAACACCTTGATTTCAGCCCAGGAAAACCCATATTGGACTTCCAGCCTTCCCAAACTATAAGATAGTATATTCACATTGTTTCACGCTCCCAAGTTTGAGGTCATTTGTAACAGCAGCAGTAGGTAACTAATATAAGACACTTCAAAATGCTGAACTGGAAAGACAGACGGGAGAATGTTCACTTCATTTCGGAATCAAGTGGATGAAACACTCTTATCAGTGAAGGTTCAGGAGTGGTGAAGCATCTTTTGATTCTAAACCATGTGTCCATGGATTTTTCTCTGCATTGATTGAAAGACTGAGGGTAGATACACAAGAAGAAGGAAGAAAAGGCTTTAAAAGGAAATGACCCAGGGTGCTTGGCAGCAAAACAAGGAATTTTACCTGGTCTCCTGTGAGGTGGCACTTGTGGGCTGATGGCATTGTTCCCCATGATAACGTACTCATAGTGGACTCCGGGGTTAGGCTGCTGGTGTATCATCTGACAACACAAAGGTCAATGTCACCGCACTGGCACACACGCACATCCCTTTCCCGCTGGCTTTGGGCTCCATGGTGTAAGTTGCACTAACCATAAATGAGTGGATTGCTTCACAACTAATAATATTAGTGGACCAGGGACAGACTATACGAAAGCTATTTCTAGATGTGTTTTTGCTATTTGCTTTTGGAGAATGAAGATTGTAGTTTTGAGAGAAACCAAAGCAAACTAGGCTGAAAGTCAAGATTTTATAAATTCTGAACAGCGAGATGGAAACAATGGTTCTGAATCTTTATGCTGGCTCCCAAACCATCCTCTACTAGGGCTTAGATTTTTCTCCTGGCTTTCAAAATGCCCAAGATAGGCCCGTCAGTTTACACTACAGAGAGCCTGTCTGAACACTAGGTGGCGGGATAGAGTCAAGCAGAGACGGGCCAAGCCTGGGCAGAGCCCGCCCGGGATCCTTGAGGTTTCTCCCAAGTCCTCTACTGGCCCAGGAGGCTGGCTGGGAAAGGACCTGCCCCTCCACTTTTCCTCACTGACTCACTGGGTTCCATTCACTCTCATCCATGGAAAGCTCCAGAACCACTGAGAGATGGGGGTGAGAAAAACAGGTGTAAGGGAAGTTAAGTCTCCCTGGGTCCTATTCTCTCAGGAACCCATGACAAAATCTGCACAGGGTTGTGGAAGTCAGCAATTAAGCCCCGTGGGCACAAAAAACACAAAACAAACCAGTGCGGTGCAACAGAGTAAACCCCTCCCTCTTGGCTTTGGAGCGCAAAATCCTTGTGCCCATGGCTTTCCTGGCCGGAAGCAGGTGGTGGCATGGGTGGAGCAGCACGGGAACCTAGGAGAATCGGCGGTGAAAATACAAGCCAGGCAAAGAGACAGGGTCACATTTTGCTGTTTATATCTCACTGCTTTGTGACCAGCTGTGTCATCCACAGCAAGTTCCTCCTGCTTCATCTGGAGAAGCAGGACGTTAGAATCACAGCTGATCTCACAGGTCCGCTTAACTGCAGGCGTTCTCTGAGTCGCTCCTACATGGGTGGGTCCTGTTTGGTCCTCGGAGATGTCTGCTGTGTCCATTTTCACCATCAGCCCTTACCCCTCCCCTATATGTGAAATGGGGCCTCCTGTCTGTACATCACCCCTGGGCTCCTTGTGTCCAAGAACCATGGTGGGGAGCAGAGAACCCCCGAGGGACACAGTGCTGTGACCTCAGGTCCCTGAAGTCTCCTCCTAATCCTCTTACTTCTCAATCGGACAGTCATCCCTGGGGCCAGAAACCCGTCCCCCCTTTCTGCGACTCTTCTGCGTGAGCATTCTGCCAGTGCAAACCTTGTCCCATTTAGGGAATTATTATTGGCCACCACATCCCAGACCACCCACAGTCAGTGAGGGCCCTTAACAACCCGAGTTTTTACCCTCATGCCATTTGAAACTTACCCAGAGTCCTACTGGACAGTCTATAAAAAAATATTCAAAATGAACTATAACAAGGCTTCCTTTATAGTTTCTATCCATGAGCCACTATGCCCAAGAGGACTGAACATGTAACTCTATAGTTGGAGAAGTAATATCTGTAAAACTTGAACTCTACAAATATCAAGGAGATTAGCATGGCTTTGGAGATAGCGAGAGAATATATACCTATGAGCCAGCTCATTCATTTTTTTTTCTCAAAACGTGATTTTGAGCTTTTACTTCCAGTTATCTTTTACTTCCTGATCTTTTCAAGTGGACTGGATGCTAGTGGCTTCTTGGAAAAATGACTATTTTTAAACTCTGGGGCAACTTAATACTTTAGTTTCTTGTGAAAGAAATCAAAATTCTGTCTTCTGTGAAGTGGGGAACTTCTAGTAAACCTCTATATTGTTACTCCAAGCTTTATTGTGTCATCTGGAATATGCTGGAATTCTTGTTTCTTCATTTGCTTTAATAGAATTTGAAGAGGGCTGGGAACTGTGAGTGGTCTTGTCTTGCTTTAGGCGTTTGCTTTCTTTTGCCATAAAAAGAAAACACGCCAAATTAGCATAGGAGGAAAGTGCCTGGAGGAGATCCAATGTTCATGAAATAAAGGATATGTTTTGCTCCTGATTTGGTTCAACGAGTAAAATTGGTTTTACTGGGTCAATAAACTCGGAGGGTAATAAGCATCTGGTAGAGCTTAAAGTTTCTCTGAGCTAGGTACATCGAGAGGTGAGTGGCAAAAGATGAACGCCAAGCATGCAGGGCACCCCAAATATGCCACACGAATGGTCTTGCCGGGCAGAGGCAATGTTTGCTGCTTATTTGTGCTAAGTGTGGTCCTTAGAAGCAAGAAGACATGAAATCCCGGCAACAGTTCAAACTCACATAGACATCCAAGATCTCATTCGTGGGACCTTCGGCCAAAAAGGACTCTCCGGCAGTGCTCGAAATCTCATTTGGACGTTTGTAGGTGAACATGGTCCCACCGCCCTCGTATTTTCCGGGCCGGTCAATTGCCCAGTTCCCATTGATGATGGAGCGGCCAGAACGACTTCGCAAGGCTGTTGGGAAAAATGAGACAGTCCTCAGGTAAGCCCTCCGGTGTGCACGAGTAACTGACTTGACCCCCCGGTTGCTGGTGTATTCATTCATCAAGTTTGTCGATATGACCCACCATGTGCGTGGCACTGGCTTAAGCCCAGGGCAGAGCATCTCGATCACATCCCTTTGGGCTTCATCACATCTTCAACCCACTTCAATCCCTTCCACCACTTGGACTTAGTCTAGAAAGGAAGGCTGGAAGGGGTCAGGAGAGAAGGATGTGGAAAAATGAGAGAAAGGAGAAAGAGAAGGAAGATAAAAGGGAAGGGGAAAGGAAACCATATTCTATGCCATTATCTAGGTGACAGCTTACACGTCGGCAGCTCGTGAGCTGATCTTGGCCCACAAATGGGCTTACTTTGGCCATTGTAGTGTTTCTTTAAATATGTAACTGAACCCAAACTTAAGAATTGGGAGATTTCACATAAAAATTTTAGAGTTCTAGCTTCTCTTGTAAAATAAGAAGACATGTGGACCTTGGCTCCACAATTCTCTCATGGCAGCAATTGTGGAGCCGAGGAAGGCAGCCTCTGTTAGACGGGGCCTGCGTGCTCTGGCTTGCCCTACTCCCCACCACTCCCTAATACTCCCCAACAATGAGGCCAAGTCTCAGTTTATTATCCATTGGATTATAGCATATGGATTATTTATTCCATTTATGATCATGTTTGAATTATTTTTCTTGTAGGATAGGATTTTTCTTATAATTCTTCCTACCTGTATGTCTACTAAAAGTGGAAAAGCTAGACAGGCTAAGAGGATTACATGCTATTCTCCTACTTGGTCATCTTCCTTCATTTATATTACCTGGCTTCTGTGGGCTTTTGAGGATGTGGACTATATTAGCTACTCCAAGATACACAGTCACAATTAGTCTTCACATCATTGCTAAGCAGATGGACTTCCCCAACTTTCAGAGCATGGTTCAAATCAGAGAAGGAGCTTGTTCAAGTTCACGAAGATGGGTGACAAAACTGTGATTTGGAGTCCATGCTCAGGAGGCAGGCAAGATAGGAGAAGGGGGCAAGAAACAAGGTGTTGGGGATTCTGAGAGAAGAGAGGACAGCATCTGAGAGCAGACTTCCTTCACTTAGACATTTGGTACCTTGGGACCCACAATCCAATGGCAAATTGGGTTTAAACAAGATCCCGTTTAAGTGGCATGGTCAGAGTGGGCCTGTGACGATCACTGGCTCTGTGTACGCTCGATTGACAGAGTTACTAAATTTGATATTTTACAATGTATTACGAAAAAACTGACACACAAAAACAGTGAGAACAGTATAATAAGCCTCCAGGTACCCATCCCATTGCACACCGTCAACAATTAGCAAGTCAAGGCTTAGCCTGGTTTACTATGCAAATCCCAGACACTGTTTATACTTATGTTGTTCAGTACATGTCTCTAAAATATAAGGACTCTGTTTCTGAGAGCCAGTTACAGTGGTGTTTCACAATGGGCCTTCCCAGGCCAGCGAGTCAAGAAGGTGCTCAAAGGAGTAGAAGAGCCTCCAAGGTTGAGGTGGCCTCCCCTGCAGACTGTATCCCTGGCCATGGCTCCCTGGAGACCACAACTGTGGAACATCCAACACTGAATTAGAAAATCAGCCCAGCTTACTGAGTTGCCAGGAGGGGTCAAGAGTAGAGACTGAGGATGAACAGGTCTGGGGCTGTTTTCTCTCAAAAACACACTTCTTCAGAGTGGTCCGCATGCTGTCTCCATGTCCTCACTTCCCATTCATTTCTCAGCCACCTCCAGTCTGACTCCTGCCCCATTATTTCACCGACACAATCCAAATGAATGTCACCAGAACCTTCAAGTTGCCAAATCCAACGGGCATTTCCCAGGCCTCTTCTTACTAGATGTCTCAGCAGGATTTGGCACCATTGGATGTTCCATCCTATTTGAAACATTATTTCACTAGTGTCTGGGCCACCACACTCACCTGGCTTCCTCCTTTTCTCAGGCTTCTCACCTGTTCTTTCTTTTTTGTCTCATCTTTCTCTACTCACCAATTAAATGTTAGTAGTATTCTGTAAGGATTCAGAATAGACCTGATTTGGGTGCTGTACTCCTTTTGTGGGCAATTTCATCTATGCTCATGGCTTTAATTACTATATTCCAGTGACTTTTATATTTATGTTTCCAATCCAGACTTTTCCACTGGTCTCATACTTTTATATCTAATTACCTATTTGATAGCTTCACTCAGATGTGTTGTATAAGCCTGAACTTGTCCTTGACCTCTTCCAGTGCTTCTTAGCTCGGTAAATGGTACCACCATCCATCTAATCAGGAACCTAAGACTCATCCTGGACGCCTCCTCCCTTCCTTATCCCCTATATCCAATCCATCATCAATTTTTATTTGACCTCCTCCACATTCCTTGAATTCATCTACTTCTCTTCATGTCCACTGCCATAGTCCAGGGCTAAGCTACCATCACATCTCAAACGGACTAACTCAAAAACCTTCTAATTGGTTTTCCTGTTTCCCTTCTTTTGAGCCACAGTGATCTTTTCAGAATGCAGATTTGATCACGAACTATGGTTCAGAATCCTTCGATGGTTTTCTTTCTCCCTGGGAGAAGAAACGTCTAATCGTTAATGGGGTCAGAGACCGAGATGATGCAGTCCAGCCCCACCCTGTGTCACTATTCTGCTCTCTGTGCTCTAGTCCCTGGCCTTCTTTTAGCTCATCTAATATGCCACATTCCCTCCACAATTTCATTCCTTCTTCCAGAATTTTTTTTTCCCCAGCCCAAAATCTTATTTGTTTTTCAGATGTCAGCTCTTTAGGGAAATCTTCTCCCCCACCCCAGGCCAGGCCTCTCTCTTCTCCATGTTCTAAGGGGGGGAAGAGCCTTTGCTTCAGGGCACCTAACTCAAACTGTACATATACCTATTCAGAGCATAACTTGGTCACCGTTCGCCTCCTAGGACACAGTAAGCTCTCAAAGAGCAAAAATTGTGGTGTTCCTAACTGGTATAGCTCTAGTGCTCAGCATCATGCTCACCACATAGTAGGAAATTAATATTTGCTGAATGCAAAAATATGTAGTAGAAACAGGCAATGTCTTGAAAGACAGGCAAAGAATGATAAATAGGTAATGCACAGAGAACCAAGTACAAATTTCACCAGCAAAGGAAAAGATGCTCTACCTTACTTAAGAAATGCAAGTCAAAACCACAATGGGATACTTTTTTACCCACCAGATCGGCAGACATTTAAAAAAAAATTTAATATTGCCAGAATTGACATGTGTATGAACAAGCAAGCACCCACGACCTCGTAGGTGGGAATTAAATGGATTCAACCACACTGGAGGGCAGTTTGGTTACAAAATGTTCTCAGGTCAGGAGGATGGATTTAGGAACTTCCTCATGGCTCAGTAGGTTAAGGATCTGGCATTGTTCCTTCCATGGCTCAGGTTACAGCTGTCGTGTGGGTTCATCCCTGGCCCCGGAATTTCTGCAGGCTGTGGGTGTAACAGAAAAAAGGGGGGGAGGCTGAGAATCTCAGGACTCTTGACCTGAGAATTGTACTTCTAGGAAACAACTTGAGAGCTATCCTTCTATAAGTACACAGAAGTATTTTTAATAAGAGTATTCTCTGCAGATTGTTTTAAATTTAGAAAAATTAAGGCCAACCTAAATATCCATTAGTAGAGGATTGCTTAAGGGATTTGTCATTTTGGATAACCATGCAATGGCCCTAAAAACAATGAGGCAGGTCTGTGTAGGTAAGCATGAAAAGAACTCCACATTACATATTTTTAATGAAACAAAAATGTAGTAAAGTATGTTGGTATGGTCTCATTTGTGATATACTTTTTTAGTATAGTTGATTTATAATGTTCTGTCAATTTCTACTGTACAGCATAGTGTCCCAGTCATACACACACACACACGAATGCACACGGACACACACACGGACTCACACAGTCACACACAGACACACAGATACACACACACACTCCCTTTCTTATATTATCCTCCATCATGTCACAAGAGATTGGGTATAGTTCCCTGCGCTATACAGTAAGACCTCATTGCTCATCCATTCTAAATGAAATAATTTGCATCTACTAACCCCAAACTCCTAGTCCACCCCACTCTCTCCATTTGTGATAAACTTTTAAATAAAAAAATACAGAAAATATGTAGGCACACACATAAAACTTTTAAGAGAAAGATAGTTTTAAAACTGTTAACATTTGGGGACAGGAACTGGGGTTTAGGCTGGGATGGGAGATGAGAAGGGAGAGATTTCCCACTTTATATACTTTTATTACCATTTAAAGTTTATTTCACCATATGCACATATTACTTTCCTTAAAGCTTAAAATTTTTAGTTAATAGAAAGGACATGGTACAAGCAGAAATACTCCTGAGGAATATAGGTATTCCTCCACCTTTTTTTTTTTTTTACAGCCTCTCCTTAAAATCCCATTCAGAGCATCAAAAGCTCAGAATTGAGGTAGGTTCTGGCTAAGATTTTACTGCTCTTAATGGCAGTATTGTAGAAGAAGTTATTGTCTTGAAACCAGAAAGTCTATTTGAGAACTATTTGAAGTACTGCATGGGAAGGGGCAGCAAAGGCCTTCCAGGAAAGAAATAAGAGGAACCTGGATCTTTTTACCATCTACTGCTCTTACCCATGCATCTCCCTCTAAGGTTTAGATGAATCTTTAACCATAAAAAAGTATTTTAAAAAAGCCATATCAGATTTTGAGCAAATGTGGTTCTGATTCCATATGCCCACGGGTTAGCTTCTGAAATAGCTCCAAAACTATCCCCCACCTGGCCTGGCCTTGCATATTGAAAACAGCTGCACCTACAATGCCTGTGCCTGTAAGCAGTTTCAGGGCTATTAATGGTGTCCAGAACTACCCCACAAAAAGGTGCAGGTGATGCGTGGCTCTTGCTGGCGAGTATGTTCATTGAAGGTCAAGCTTTGGCAAAGCCTTTTTGAAAGGCAACCTCACAACTATGTCAGTAAGAGGCAGTCTCCACTCTTGTTGGACATTTGGTTTTTATTCCAGTTTTGATTGTCAATGCTGGGCATATATATTTGTCCTAAACTATCTGCACCATCCATGCCCTTCTCCGAGGTTCATATGGGAATTGCTAATATATCCAAGCCCTGCTTCACATACACTTTATCCCACCGTCTTAATGCCCACCATTCAGCCAGTGGATCACCCACTCAAATAAAGAGGCGGTTTCCTTATAGCAAACAGATCATAGCGGTTTAGACATCTGTTTCTTCCCTTGGAAATGAAGCTTAAGTTCCTCCTGCTAACAGAATACCAAACTTCTTAATGTTTCACCAGTTCTTAGAAGCTATTAGGGAAGTGGTACAACAAACTCAAGGGTGAAGAGGTCCAACATCGCTGGCGGCTATGGTGCAGCCGGAGGTGGGTAGCCCTGCCATTTCCCATCCAGTCTGTGAGCCGCCGCAGAAAGCAAGAAACCAGTGAGTCTCAGAATATGTTAGCTAATCTGGATACCCTGAAGATGGAACACAGTGGTTCACTTCATACTACCCACCTTGGAGGGGTCTTTCAATACATCTTTATTTTCACTCACTTCCAACTGAAATTTAGTATTCATTCCACTGTATACATAGGCAACAAAGCTTAATAGTATTAGCAGCACTGCAACTTTGTCATCAATGGAAATAATTTATAAATTCATATGACATCATAGACATTACAGATATTTTGAAATATTGTGTAAACCCTCATCACTATTTTGGAATTATAATAATTATTAGACCCTCCACGAGATGGCCTATTTTAACGTTAAAGAAGCCATTACTATATATATTGCGAATTGGCTTTCTAAAATATTTTGATTAAACATAGTTGGTTTCCTTTGGAGTCTTCCGTATCTTATTTTATGGCTTTAAAGACACGATTCCGAGAAGCTATCCACAAACTGCCACGGGAGTCCATGGCACAAAAGAGCAAAGAACCTCTGGTCTAATGATTTATGGTTTTCAAAACACAAATGAACTCACGTAATACAAATGCCAATCTCATAAGGCAAGCAGGACACATATTACTTTTATCATACAGATGAGGAAATTGGTTCAGAGAGATTAAGTAGCTTGCCCAAGGCCACAGACTGTAAAGTGAATTCAGGACCTGAGCTTCAATGCTCTTATTCCACATGCAGGCAGTCACACCCGTGATCCCCAAAGTGTGGTCCCTGGACCAAGAGCATCAGCACTGCCTGGTAGCTGTGTAGGCTCAGAGGAGCTGCATCAGAAACCCAGGTGGGGTCCAGTATTCAGGTTTAGCAAGCCCTCTGGGTGGCTGTGGTACATTTAAAGTTGGAGAAGCACACCTTTCTGTCCTCCTCTTTTATTTTTGAGACCTGATCAAAAGAGAAGATGTCTCAGTAAATGGAGGAGTGGCTTCATTTCCCATATCTTGGCTTTGCTGACACTGGACCGGCACTGAGAGAAGGGAAACAGAAGGGCCCGGCTGGGAGTCGAGACCTATGTTCATTCCACCCTCTCACTACATACAATACCCTCCCACCCTGTCTTCCAGCACTTAGAATTCTCAGAGCTGACTTTCCCAAGGATTTCAAGTTACCAGTAATCAATCCTAGAGGATACCTATCATCCTGTGACTTTACACTCAGGGCATAAGCCATGAAGGATTTGGATTGTGCTTAAACTTTAGGGGTGTGTATAAAGCAATCCAACTCAGCCAAAAATTATGTTAAGACACTGAGTAAGCCCGTGTACTGTGCTGTGAAATCCTTGGATGCGCCATTGCTCCCATTTTCCCACTGCAGCCATTGGATGTGTATTACGACAGAAAAGCAGGAGTTGCCAGGCAGATGATTAAGTTCTGATGTAGTTGTCGTTTCCTGAACACATGTGCAGTTGGTCTGATTAAGTCATTTTGCTTGAGTTAATTGCATTGGCAGTCCTAGTTATGGCTGTATTAAATTAAAAAAATAGGATATAACTCACATATAGCAAAATATTGAAATGAGGTTTATAGCTTGATGCTTGTTTTGCATTATGTCTACTAACTGGATAAAGATACAGAACATTCCAGCCTCCCCCAGAAGGCTCCTTGCTGCCCCCTCAGAGCCATTACCTTCTCCTCATTAATCTCAAGAGTTACCACTGCTCTGCTGTCTAGCACCATAGCTTCTTTGTTTTTGAATTTCATATACATGGAATAATAACATACATACTCTTTCGCACTGGACATCTTTTACTTAACTTGATATCCATGAGATTCATTCACTTTGTTGCCTTTAGCAGTAGTTCATTCTTTTCCATAGCAATTTAGCATTATATAAATATGCCACAATTTACTTTTCTATTATTGACTGACTTTTGGAGTGTTTCCAGTTTGAGGCTCTTACAGGTAAAGCTGTTATAAACATTCTTCTATGTTTTAGGTGGACATAAGTCCTCATTTCTATTGGGAATATACCCAGAAATAGAATTGTTGTGTTAAAGGCATATGTAGGTTTAGTTGTAGTAAGAGCTGCCAAATACTTTTCCGAAGGGCCTGTGCCCTGGACTTGACATTATTGGGAGCTAGGGATCTCACTATGGAAAATACAAATATGGAGTAGGGGAAGGCAACATAGAACCCCATGGGGATCAATTTAAATTTGGGATTATCAGTGTGAATTCATGATTTTGAAATAATGTATACGTAGGTGTGTGTGCATGTTTATATGTACATGTATATATGTGTATGTATGTGAATATGCATGTTTTGGTTATGTGTATGCACATGTATATATACATGCATATACTTCCAAGCTCTATCTGTCAAGAGCCCTAAGAAGCAAAGACATTCCACTAGCAATAAGCAAGCCTTGCACCTTAATCTTGGTCTCTAATACCATTCCCCATTAAAAGGTGCCTTTTTTGGGGGGAGAAATGACCACTTCCATGAATGAGGCAGGGCAGGTACAAGATAAGCCTGGAATTTAGGAAGTATTCACCAAAATGATGGGGACATGTTACAAGGACATAGGCGTCACCTTGAAGGGGCTCCTACTGGCCACATCTGACACAGTTTGAGCACCCAAAGAAGGATACTAATGAATTACAAATTATTGAAAAAAAGAGGAAATTCATGCATTCATACCAATAAGAAGTAGATAAATAAATACATGGGGGAGAAGGAAGTGTTCTTGCTTATGAGAGATTTCGAGGTCCAACTGGTAGAGACGGAGGGAGTGTTGGAACTGGAAACTCACTTTGCAATCATCCTGGTACAGACTGTGTTGGCCAAAAATCATCAATAGACACTAAACACTGGGGGGAAATTTTGATGTGGAGCAAAATACTCTGATGGTCTTGTCAGCCCCTCAGAGAGTTCACGCGTTTCAAGGGAGCAAAAGAAAGAGTCATTACCCAGTGAAGAAACTGGGCAATGCTTTACCAAATGATCCAAATTAACAGCACCAATGCGAAAAGGTGGACACTGTGTATATCCTGACATGGTACCTTGAAAAGGACATACCCTACCCCCCACCCCCACAAGTATTCAGCCGAGAGCACGTAACTTCACTCTATAGTCATGAGGAACATCAGACAGTGAGGAACACTGTATTTTTTTCAAAAGTGTAGGGAGAACTATATTCTTAAAAAATCCTGATATGAGAGTTCCATTGCTGCTCAGTGGGTTAAGAACCCTGTTATTATCCACGAGGATGCAGGTTCCATCCCTGGCCTCGCTCAGTGGGTTAAGGATCTGGTGTTGCCACAAGCATGGTGTAGGTTGCAGATGTGGCTCAGATCTGGCGTTGCTGTGGCTGTGGCTTAGGCCCCAGCTGCTGCTCCCGTTTGACCCCTAGACTGGGAACTTCCATATACCACAGGTGCGGCCCTAAAAAGAAAAAAAAAAGCAAACACAAGTTGCACCTTTCTCCCCCATATACTCACGCCTGGGTCCCAGCTCCCCAAAGATGTGGATTTCATTGCTCTGGGTACAGCCTGGGCAGTGAGTGATTTAAAAGCTCCTAGGTGATATGAATGTACAACCCAGACTGGATAAGATAACAGAATTTCCAAAGCAAAAGTTGGTGCCACTGTTTCCTGCTGGGTTGCTCCCTGTCTCTGTTTCTAAAGCTTTGAGCTAAGCTTTAGGAGATAACTTTGAGAAACACTCAATGTGGTGAAGGGGAAACAATGTGTTTAGTCAAACAAGAAGTCCAGACAGAGCCCCTCTCTAATGTGCTTTGAACTTCTATTGATAGATATAACCATGCTGAAGGGAGGCCAAGTGCACAGATCACACAAAACATCCCATCCACTGGGCTGCTCTGCAAAACTGCCAAAGACCAAAAGTGGTACAAAGTTAGTTTTAGTACCTGAGCATGAAAAAGGCTTAGAGTGCAATTTTGATGACAGAAAGAAGTACCATCTACACAAAAATATGTGTTATGCATAGTTTCTATTACTAAGTTTATTTTCCTCAATTATATATATAAATACCTGCCTCACTTGTTAGAAGGTGAGTGCTTTAAAGGGCAGATACTGCCGCAAATACATGTTTGCCCCACTACTTAGCTCTTGGTTGGCACACAGATACTTGCTGAATAGAAGTAAATTATGAGCCATATTGTTCTGATCAATCTTATTTTAACCTTATTTTAAGTTCAGAAAAGAGATTCTGCTTTTACCTGGATAATCCTATTTCATAATTCCAATCTCAATAATGTCCTCCATTCCTCCTGACCAAAATGATAAACACATGCAGTGATACCTACAAATTCTGTTGTTCTTTTTTTAAAAGAAGGAACACCTTTTTTTTTTTCTTTTTGGGCCACACGTGGGCATATGGAGGTTCCTAGGCTAGGGGTCTAATCAGAGCTACAGCCGCTGGCCTACACCACAGCCACAGCAACACCAGATCTGAGCTGCATCTGCGAACTACATCACAGTTCATGGCAACGACAGCTCCTTAATCCACAGAGCAAGGCCAGGGATTGAACCCACAGCCTCACGGTTCCTAGACAGATTTGTTTTCACTGTGCCACAATGGGAACTCCAACATTTTTCTTTAGGTAGATCCAGGTCTAGTCTGATAAGGTGTCCAGATTACGGTTTCTGTTAAACAAACACACACATATATCACACAGTGATTTTTAAGTTCAGATCTACTTTGGCATTTTGGAAAGAATGGAACCTGTGTGATTTTTCTACAATATAATGTAACACATTTGGACTACAAATCAGAGTATCGGAGAAAGAAGTATGGCTTTTCTTGGGCCAAACTGTGCTATTACAGGTTTTGAGGGGTTTGAAGAAAGGGAGTTGCCAAGTCTGTTCTTATTTAATTACTAAATTATGGCTAAATACGGCTAATTCTCATTCTTTTCAATATTAACATTTGATTTATCTTGACTCCAAATTTCCTTTGAATGCTTACTCATGATAAAGAAAGTTTGTGTGTTTTTAAGCCCCAAATAATGTCGTTTGAAACAGATCTCACCTATGGTTTAAGATAATAAACTGAGCAAAGAAGTATTGGGGTGGGGCTGCAAAGGTAAGACACAGCCCACAACTTTGGAAGCTTGGACACATTTTAACATGACTTGAATAGAGAGGCTGGTAAAATTTCCACAGGGTGTGCTGCAGAGGCTCAGGGAGGGGAAATGGAATTTAAGCAGAAATTTGCAGGGTGAGAAGCAATTCACCAGGCAGGGGATGGGGCAGGAGAGGAATTCATGGGGGAACAGAAAAGGCCATAGACAAAGGCAGAGGAAGCCTAACCTTGGTGGGGTGGGGGACAGTCTGGTGTGAGAGGAGAAGAGTCACTCTGGGGCACTGGGGACTGGAGTAGAGCAGGGGCTGTGAAGTGAGAGCCCTGGAGATGAAGTGGGGAGGGGACACTGTGGGCAGACTGGGAGGGCTTCTTGGTGGGCACAGGGGAGCCATGGGAAGTTTTTGATCAGGAGAGTGGCAGCTGAGATCTGGTTTTAGGAGACAACACTGGCGCCCGAGAAGGAAGAAGCCAGAAGTTCATGAACACCGCAGTTCCTCAGTGCCCACCAGACCTCATGGGCAGCACCAGCTTTTTGCAGCCATCCT
Organism: Catagonus wagneri; assembly: GCA_004024745.2. NCBI lineage: Eukaryota > Metazoa > Chordata > Mammalia > Artiodactyla > Tayassuidae > Catagonus > Catagonus wagneri. The sequence goes on from PVHT021183528.1 coordinate 10,050,638, forward strand.
GGGCCACCTGTCCTCTTTAGGCTGAACAATCTGCTCCTCATGAGCAGGGTAACCTGCCTGCTCTGTAGAAGGAATTCTAGGAGCCTCTTCACACTGATGGGTCTCGCTATAGCTCAGTTCATTTAGAGAGCAATCCAATATCTTTCTCACCCTAAATGACCTTGCTTTCTAACCCCTCCTCCTTTTAAAAAAAGACGTATTCTGTTATTACTCAAATTCAAGTTTTGGCAGTCATCTTTGGCTTTTCCCTATCTTTCTTTCTTCCTTTCTCCTCCTGCCTAGCCCCCTCGTGCATTCAAGTTTTCTTTGCCTCACCCCTGGACCACCTGCATGCTACTCTAGATTGATCTTCCTAAAATACCCCTTTCCTCCTGTCTTTCCCTTGTCTCCAAATCTCCATGCTTAAAGGATAAAGCCCACCCTCCCCTGATTCACAATCAATGTCTTTTGTGATCTGACCCTGCCTTCCCCCACCTCACACAGCCTTGTCTTCATTCAATCAATTATGGAAAATGTCAGTAATTTATATCTGTGATTTTTTCATAGGGCAGGAGCCCTGTCTTATTTAGTAGGTGACAAAAGGCCACTCTAGATGTTGAATAAAGGTACCACCCCCTTCTCATTCAGAGGGTTCTCTCCAAGAGCTATCTCCTGATTCTATCCTGCTTCTAAGCTCTTAACCCTAATGTTCATGTTTATGCTCTGTTCTTTGAGACTTAATCAATGGCTTTCTTGATTGTTCTACTACTCTAAATGCTCTGTCTGCACTTAATGCTGTGTCCAAGATTTTTTTAACCTCAGGAGAAGAAAGCCGAATTGATCAGACTCTTCAGCTCATGATACTTTTTCTGTACCAGGCACACCTATCTTGTCTTTTCTGATTTTCTCCTTCACACTGGATTTCCACTGACATCACCACCTGCCCATCCTCATCACTAATGTGATACATATGTGTGTGTAATACATATAAGTGTTACTGTTTTCCCCCAAACCCTGTTTTTAAGATCCACCTTTGTTGCTGTAATGTCTATCTAGATACTTGTTTTTCTGGCTGTTGCATCACATTCCATAGCCCATGCCTACCTCAGTTTACTTATTCAATCCCCTAGTCATGTGGGGACTGGTTTCTAAATTTTTTTTATTGTCCATAATGTCAGCAAAGGGCGGGTATTTAGAAAAGACTCAACAGGTACTGACAAAACACCAAAAGCCAAGATGTGCTATTTCACAAAACAGCAACCCTATCAATAGCAAGAGGAGAAGTATTTTTATCCCGGTCCACTTTTATAGGTAAAAGCAACATTTTAGCAAGAATGCATCCTCCCCTGGCACAGACTGGGGAACTGAAGCTTTTAAAAAAATCATATGTCAGAGGTGGGATTCACAATCAGCTTTTCCTGCCTCCTGGTCCTCAGGTCAGCTCTGTCCCCGAAGTCCTCATGAAGGAACAACTGTGGTGACCTCATGGAGCTGTGTATCAGGACCCTCTTAGAGGATTCTAGCGGGAGATCCGAAGACATCAATAAAAGAAATATCCTGCATGTACAGCAAGAGGGAACCCACAGGGTGCAGTGTGCTTAGTTTGAGGGAGGAAGGCCATGGCAATCAGATGGGTGTGGGGGGTGCTACTGTATACACAGCATGCTGGTCTACCTGCTGGCCTGGCACCTCCCCAAAGGAGTCAGCTGAGATTTAAAGCACTAGTCATTCGACTGCAGAAAAACAAGCAACACACACACACGCACGCACGCACAGCTGCCACATTCTGCTCTAAGTTCAAGCTCTTTATATATGTATAAACATACAACTATATATTTACTTGCAGTCCTATTTTAGGGACCATATAACCTCAAGGCCCCTCAAGGTGGGGATTTGGGTGATATTTTTTTAATTATAAAAATTGGTGACTAAAAATAGAAAGCTTGAAGCCTAATCCCATGAAAAGATGCAAGGTCTGGTGGGAAATTCCAAACAACCAATCTCGTAGCAGTTTTGCTAAGAGTTCCAATGTAATAGCACTAATTCACTCCTGACTAGTGACTTGGTAATGGAAGAAGAAGTTAATCGAAAAAACATAGGATGTACTTAGATGCTAAATGCAATATCAGTTTTATTGCAGAAACAAAAATGAACCTGAACTTTGTTGTTTTTTGAGTATAAGAACACTGAGCAATAAATGCATCAGTCTTAATGTCCTCTGAGAGTAAACGCAAGGAGAGAAATTCCTGTTTAATTGTTTTGACACTTGAACTACAATTCCTGCCCATGATATTTCTGTGAGACTGAACCAGTTACACCTTTGGAATTATAAGGGTTCTACAGTAAATGACGGCAGTTTGTCCACTAGGTGAACAGGGAGGAAACATTTTCCCATGCTGACAATTTAATGCACTTTTAGATGAAGCCAAATGGATACTAACTAGGATACAAAATCACATTTGGGAGAGAAAACACAACATTTCAGAGAAATTTGGGGAGTTCCCATCATAGCTCAGCAGAAACGAATCTGACTAGCATCAATGAGGATGCAAGTTCGATCCCTGGCTTTGCTCAGTGGGTTAAGGATTTGGCATTGCAGTGAGCTGTGGTTTTAGGTCGCAGATGTAGCTCAGATCCCACATTGCTGTGGCTGTGGTGTAGGCCAGCAGCTACCGCTCCAACTCTACCCCCAGCCTGGGAACTTCCATATGCCGCAGGTGCAGCCCTAAAGAGACAAAAAAAAAAAAAAAAAAAAAAAAGGAAAGAAAGAAAGGAAGAAATTTGGACTTGCAGCAGAACATCCTTGGGCTACCTTCTTAGTCTCAGATAAATATTAAATTTATGCGGCTACGAGGGGCTGAAAGGACGTCCAAAAGGCACTGGTGATGTGGATTTATCCCTAAGTCATCTTGAGAATTTGAAAATGGCATTTTAATTTTCACTAACACTCATCTATCTTCTGCTAGGCTCCTCTACTTTATAATCTCAGTTTACTTAAAAAGAACTTTTTAAAAAATGCAAAATGTCAAACATATTAAGAGTAAGCAAAGCAGTATATTAAATTCTCATGTATCCATCATCAAGCTTCAGGAATTATCAACATCCAACCATTCTTCATTCTACCCCTCTGATTGCTTCCTTATCTTTTTTGCTTTTCAGCACTTTTCTCAGGGGGGAGAGACTTGTTCTTTTCCCTGGAAGTAGTCACTCCGTTCAGACGCCAAGAATCTAGCAGATTTATCTTTCTTTTACTTCTCTGCTTTAATTCCATTTCCAAAGTGGGTTAAGGAATGCAGGGTGGAGCTCAGGATAGAGTTAACCCCATCTGGGTACTCGTCCTACACTTGGGGGTATTCAGCACCAAGGGATGATGGGGTTCAGTTAGGGTGGCACAGGGCAAGAGCCAAGGTTCCCAAAGTGCGAGCCCTGGGTCAGCAGCAGCAGCAGCAGCATCCAGGAACTTGTCAGAAAGGAAAACTCTCAGGTCCCATTCCAGACCTTCTAAACTAGAATCCCTGGAAGTGGGGCCCATAAAGGCACGGTTTTTTTAATTAAATTAAATTAAATTAAATTAAATTTTTGTCTTTTGTCTTTTTTAGGGCTGCACCCGCGGCATATGGACATTCCCAGGTTAGGGGTCGAATCAGAGTTGTAGCCGCCGGCCTACGCCACAGCCACAGCAACGCGGGATCCGAGCCGTGTCTGTGACCTACACCACAGCTCACGGCAACGCCGGATCCTTAACCCACTGAGCAAGGCCAGGGATTGAACCCGTGTCCTCATGGATACTAGACCACTGAGCCACAATGGGAACTCCAGAAATGTGTGTTTTAACAGGCCCTCCTGGGGATTCTATTACACAGTCAAGTTTGGTAACCACCACTCTGGAGGTTAGGCCAGCCCAAGACAGGCAAGTGCAGAAATCAGGGATGTGATTGATAATCTGCACTCTCTGAATGCCTGTGTGTGTGAGGTGTGCCTGTCCCCTCCCCGCCTCCCACACAAACACACTTGAATATATAAGCATATCCTTAAAAATAGCCTAAAAACTTACTTTAAGCTTGAGGAAGATATCAAGAAATAAAAATCCCCAGGCAAAATTTAAGCATCTTTGGTGCTATAATCTTTTTAATTCTGTGTTTAAATTTTATTATAAGTCATAGGCAATGGATATCTGTGATGCATTTTAGGTATTTACCCCTCCTCAAACTCTCTCCATGCCTCTGACAGTAATCAAGACAGTCTGGTACTAGCAAAAGGACCGACACATAGATTCACAAAACAGAATATAGAGTCTCAAAATAGACCCTCGCAAATATGGCCAATTGATTTTTGACCAAGTTGCAAAGGAATTCAATGGGGAAAGGGTAGTCATTTGATCATTTGAACAAATGGTGCTTTAACACTTGTACATCCATCTATATGCACACACACACACACACACACAAATGAACCTCAACCGGTACTTCCCACTTTATATAAAAATTAAATCAAAATGGATCATAGAACTCCATGTGAAATGTAAAACTATATAACTTTTAGACTCATAGGATAAAATTTTTGTGACCTTGGGTTAGGTGATGATTTTTTAGATATTATATCCAAAGCTAGATCCATAAAAGACAACACCGACAAACTAGACTTCATCAAAATTAAAAACTTTTACTCTGGGAAAGACTCTGCATTTATTTTATACCTGGAAGACAGAAAGAACTCTTGAAATTCAATAGTAAGAAAACAAGAGTTCTCTTTGTGGCTCAGTGGTTAGTGAACCCAACTAGGATCATGAGGATGCGGGTTCGATCCCTGGCCTCGCTCAGTGGGTTAAGGATGCAGCGTTGCCGTGAGCTGTGGTGTAAGTCGTAGATGTGGCCTGGATTCTGGCATTGCTGTGGTTGTGGTCAGTGGTTACAGCTCCGATTCAGCCCCTAGCCTGGGAACTTCCATATGCCAGGGGTGGGGCCCTAAAAGGCAAAACAAACAAACAAAAAAACCCAGTAAGAAAATGAAAACCCACTTGGAAACTGGGGGAAAGATTTGAACAGAGACATCACCAAAGAGATATATATGCTGTATGTATGTAAACATACTGATTTCCTCAGTTGTTTTCCGATTTGAAATTTCACTGATTTCTGCTCTTCTCTCTATTATTGTCTCCCTTCTGCTTGCTTTGGGTTTCATTTGCTCTTCTTTTCCCACTTTCTCAAGGCTTAAGATTAATTATTGATTTGGAATCTTCTTTTCCGATACAAGCATTTAATGCTCTAATTTCCTCTAAGTACTGCTTTAGTTACATCCCACAAGTTTCAACGTGTTGCACTTTCACTTTCATTCGGGACAAATTATTTTCTAAGTGCGTGGGAGATTTTTTTTTCTGTTTCATTTCCACGTATTGTTAAATTTCAAATATTCGGGAAATATTTGCATCTCTTTTGATTACTGATTTCTAGTTAAGTTCCCATGGTGCCTGAACAAAAAGCTTCTTTTATATGATTATAATATATTGAATTTGTTAAGGTCCATCTTATGGCCCAGAAGATGGTTTTTCTTGGTGACCGTTCCATGTGCACTTAGAAAAAGTATATATTTCTATTGCTAGTGGATGGACTGTTGTATGAATGTCAATTAGATCAGGTTGTCTACGTGTTCTGTTAATTAACTTGAGAGGAATGCTAAAGTCTCCAAGTGTAATTATGGGTTTGTTTATTTCTTCTTTCAGTGCTATCTGTTTTAGCCTCATGTATTTAGGGACTTCACTGTTTAGGTTTGTATACATTTATGACTGCTATGTTTTCCTGGTTAATTTTCTCTGTATTATTATGTAAGTTCCCTCTTTGTCCCTGGTAATTTTTCCTTGTTCTGAAGACCACTTTATGTAATAGTAACACATTATTACATAAAGTGGACTTTATTACATAAAGTCCACTCCTGCTTTCTTTTGTTTAGTATTTCCATGGCATATCTTTTTTAGAATCATTTTAATTTTCATCTATTTTAATCAGTAAATTTAGAGTAAGTTTCTTACAGAAAACATACCGTTGGGTCTTTTAAAAACACTTAGCCAGAGGAGTTCCCGTTGTGGCTCAGTGGAAATGAATCTGACTAGGAACCATGTGGTTGTGGGTTTGATCCCTGGCCGTGCTCAGTGGGTCAAGGACTCAGTGTGTTAAGCACTCAGTGGGTTAAGGATCCAGTGTTGCCATGAGCTGTGGTGTAGGTTGCAGATGTGGCTCAGATCTGGCGTTGCTGTGGCTGTGGCGTAGGCCGGCAGCTGTAGCTCCGATTGGACCCCTAGCCTGGGAACTTCCATATGCCACAGGCGAAGCCCTCCCTAAACAAACAAACAAACAAACAAACAATAAATAGTTAATTTTAAAAAACACTCAACCAACAATATCTATATTTGATATTTTAGACCATCTATATTTAACATAATTATTGCTTGGATTTAGTCTACCATTTTCTTAGTGTTCTGTTTTTCTCCTCTGTTTTTTGTTCCTCTATTCTTTTTCTTTGCTTCTTTTGGATTTGATATTCCATATAATTAATCTATTGGCTTTTTGTTCATAGTTCTTGTGCTATTTTTCAGTTGTTATCTAAGGATTATAATACCTAAACCTCATTTATCACATTTAATTAAAGTTGATATTTACCACTTCAATAAAAAGTAAACTCTTAAAAAGATATAGGTTCTTTTACTCTCCCCTATTTATGTCATATTTGCCATATGTATTACTTCTACATACACTGAAATGCTCCAAATGTTATTTCTGCTTTTTTTTTTTTGCCTTTTCTAGGGCCGCACCCGCAACATATGGAGGTTCCCATGCTAGGGGTCTAATAGGAGCTGTAGCCACCGGCCTTCGCCACAGCCACAGCAGTGTGGGATCCGAGCCGCTTCTGTAACCTACACCACAGCTCACGGCAACCCCGGATCGTTAACCCACTGAGCGAGGCCAGGGATCAAACCCGCAACCTCCTGGTTTCTAGTTGGATTCATTAACCACTGAGCCACAATGGGAACTCCCCTATTTCTGCTTTCAACAATTAAGCATAGTTCATAGAAATTAAGAGGATATGACCTTGGCTTTTTTTTTTTTTAACTTCATGATAATCTTATGAAATAGGTAGCAGATATTATGAATCCCATTTTATAGGAGAGGAAACTGAGAAGTTAGGTGACTTGTCTGCACTCACAGAGATGTCTAATAGCCCAGGACTCAACTTATCTGTCCTCACTTCCTGTTCCTTTCTCTGTTACTAGGCTGCCATATATGTAAATTATGGCTTTGGCATGGAAACTAGAGTCTGTGTGGCAAAGAAGGTGCCATGAAATTGTAAAAAGACAATGGAAATGAGAACACATGGGTTCGAGACATGCTCTGTACAGTGCAAGACATGAGGAAAGAACTCAGAGCACTCATGGGATTGCAAAGTCTGGGGACTTGCAGTAAATAATATTTAAGCATTCTTCCCTTTGGAAACACCATGGTGAGCTGGGGGAGGTGGCTCTTATAGCCTATATGCGGCACCAAGATAATAAGTAGAAATAGACCTGGGTCTAATTTTTAAGGCAGTGGACCAACCACAGACGAGCTGATGCTGTTCATGGTCCCAACAAACAAATAGTTTTGGTCCATGGTCATTTATGTTGGCTCTTCTCCATTTGGGATTTGCCACTTCTATTCATCAAAATAATCAAGAATCCAACTACAGAGGACTGAATACACAATTCATTTCTGTGGAAATCCTAGTTCCCTTCCCTTAAATTAGTGGTTTTCAAAACTGTATTCCCTGGAGTCCTTGAGATTTTTCATTAAGTTTCCAGATTTCCACAGTGTCCTCAGGGGTCATTGTCGAGAAGGGGGCAGAATGGACTCGGTGTGTGTGTGTGCGTGTGGTGGGGGAGCAGGAATGCACCTCCTTCCTTTATTTATTTTAAATATTTTATTTGAACAACTCGTTCCTTGGAACTATGAAAGAAATTTGAAAACCACCACCTCGAAGCATCGACAGACTCTCAGGATGGGTGGGAACTTAAGGTTCGTAAACTTCCATCTAACCAGGCACGGAATGCTTGAATTCATCCCCACCACATGACACTTGGCCTGGGCCTGGGCAGCTTCAGTGGCAGGGAATCTCTACGTCTTTAGGGACTCACTCCTTTCGCTCAGTTTGGAAGCCACCAGTCCTTCTGTAGCTCAGTGCTTTGCAAACTTGTTCTGCCCACTAGAATCATTGGGAGAGGTTTAAAAAATATGAAGGCCTGGGACCCACCCCTAGAGATTCTGGTTTAATTGGTTTGGGGTGCAGCCTGGGCCACGGGAGATGTCAAAGCTGCCCAGGTGATTCTAATTTGCAGCAAAGTGTGGGGAGCACTCCTCAGGGGAGCTGAGATCTGTACCTTAGAAATGTCACCTAGGGCTCTCACTCCTCCTGTGGAAGATACGTAACAACTCAAAATCCGCCTTCCAACAAGAACCTTGACAAAACTCAAAGACCATTCTCACTTTCCTCCCAGGGTTTGCCCCTCGCAAGGAAAACCCCAGTGCTCCTTAGCTGTCTCCTCCAGCCACGTTATCTGGCTGGTCTGTGTTCCTTTTAAAGCGGGGTGCCTCCCCTGGAGTGCAGTACGCTGCAATGGTCTGGATGATTCCACGGGAGGGCAAAACTAGGATCCCCCCACCCCTTCAGCTGGTTCCTACAGTGTCTCTACACGGCAGTGCATGGCTGAGTTGATGAAGGACATTTTTCAAACAGGTGCTACTGTTTTTTTTTTTGCCTTTTGTCATTTTTATGGCCGCGGGTTTATGGCCGCACCCGCGGCATGTGGAGGTTCCCAGGCTAGGGGTCTAATCGGAGCTGTGGCCACTGGCCTGCGCCGCAGCCACAGCAACGCAGGATCCGAGCCGCGTCTGCAACCTACACCACAGCTCACGGCAACGCCGGATCGTTAACCCACTGAGCA
>PVHT021183528.1:10059684-10078333 GCA_004024745.2 Catagonus wagneri
GGTGCTACTGTTAAGAGCCTTTCTCCCAACTTGTATGTGGATCCTAATTAGTAATTGCTGGCTCAAGCCTAATGACAACCAGAAAACCAAACCAGCAAAGCCTGGAGACGATTCCCTCTTCCAGCCCTTAGGCTCTTACAGTTTGCCCGGGGAATTCACACACCTTATTTCAATTACCCTCCCCCTCAGCTGTTCTTATTCCAATCCCGTTACTCAGGTGAGGAAGCTGGTTTGGGAACAAAGAAGAACTGTTCCCCAGACCACGAGGCTAGGATGTAGCAGAGCTGGGGCTCTAGGGTAAGGCTCCCGCTCGCATATTTAGATTCCGACAGCACCCCACACTACCTCCCATGTAACTGCACAGTCCACGGCAGGCCGGGGACAGGACCTCACGGAAGACAGACCTCCGGGTATTGCTGCTGTTCTATGTGGCCGTGTTCCAGGGCCACCCAAGCTCCCTGCACAGTGTGTGTGCAGCCCCATAACCACGGGACAGGGGGATCTGCCACAGTGTTGAGAAAGGCCAGGTTTCAGGCAATGTTACAAGCCCCCTCGCTCGGAATGCTGACAGAAACTGCAAGGTTACTTAGAAACCTCCTTGGAGAAAGGCTGCCACGTGCATGGCTGAACCCAAACCCAGAAACCAGGTCAGACAGTGGCAACCGGATCGGCAAAAATTCATAATCCATCTCATGATGGATCCCTTCCTGCTGATACATGGGATGTCGTATTCTCCTTTTGGTTCCTGGCTTGTGTTTGCTCTAGGACTTAAAACAATCTCTTCTGACATCTTCATCATACACCTGTTCCAGCTCAGCTCTGACCCTGGCTTTTGGTTTTCTGGCTGCACGTCTGGAATATTCTTAGGACTATCCTCCTTTCAAACACCCGTTGCTGACCCTCCTATGGGTCTTTTTTTTTTTTTTTGCCTTACCTAGAGCCGCACCCGCAGCATATGGAGGTTCTCAGGCTAGGGGTCTAACAGGAGCTGTAGCTGCCGGCCTTCGCCACAGCCACAGCAACGCGGATCCGAGCCGCATCTGCGACCTACACCACAGCTCACGGCAACGATGGATCATTAACCCACTGAGCAAGGCCAGGGATCGAACCCGCAACCTCATGGTTCCTAGTCGGATTCGTTAACCACTGAGCCACGAAGGGAACTCCCGCTCCTATGGGTCTTAATTTCACTGGACTAAAGACAGTGTGGCATCCAATGGCTGGGCAGTGGGTGTGGTCTGTCCTGGGTGCGGGGGAATAAGAGAGCTACATTGGGAATTCCCGTTGTGGCACAGCAGAAAAGAATCCACTAGTAATCGCGAGGTTTCAGGTTTGATCCCTGGCCTCGCTCAGCAGGTTAAGGACCCGGCGTTGCTGTGGCTGTGGTGTAGGCCTGCAGCTGTAACTCCGATTGGACCTCTAGCCTGGGAACCTCCAAATGCTGCAGGTGCGGACCTAAAAAAAAAGCAAAAAAAAGGAAAAGAGAAAGAATCTATGTTGTCTGAAGAGGACTTTAAAACAGTGATCAAAATGTAAAGCAGTTGATTTTTTTTTTATTATCACCATGATAAAATACTCCTCCCTCTGTCCCTCCTCTTCCTCGGTAACATTCAATAACAAATGTCCATCCCAAATTGCTACAGCCCTGGGTTCCATTTCTGCCCTGTCTGTTGGGTAGGAGTGAAGTCCCATCTAACGAGGCTTAGTAGAGTTTCCATGGAACTTGATGACGGGTTCAGATGGAAAAGAACTCCGTTAGGGAACCACAGACCCTGAGAAGATAGCGCAGCTTCCATGGCAGAATCGAAAACCATAGAAAACTGGATTGAAACAATCTCTAAGAACATGCTCTCACACGATGAGTCCCAAGCCCTGGAAAGTATCACGCTGGAAAAAGAGGGCATGAAATTGTTTTTATTTGAAAGGCATTTGTTTGAGAAAACGATGCTTTCTCCAAGCAAAATGTTAGCTTGCCTGGTTAGAAGTTAATTACAGTATTTATTGCTTTAAGGCAGCCTGGAATTTTGGCTTGGATTCTTTGAACCTATGATTCAGGGGAAAAATTACCTATTCAACCCAAGGCCAGTGAGCTAAAGGTTGATCTGATAACTGTCAATTTCAAAAGGGCCCAGGAGATAAGAACAAAGTCCCTGAGGGGGTAAAGAAACCAAACTGTGGTTTTAAATCTAGGAACCTTATCGTGGAGCTACAGGAATGTTTGTTACTCAGATTAGAGCTAAATGAGGAAATGACTTAAAAGGATCAAGTGGTAAGTTGTCTTGATTCACAAATTAATAATGCCCTTGTTCTTTTGATATCTTCAATACTCACATATTGGTTTAATTAAAATATCTGGAAGTTGAAGCCCAGGGCAAGCAGAGAAATCATACATTTGATATGTGGCTTAACGGACTTGAGCATTGTCATGCTAACCTGTCTCCAAAGCAAACATCATTCTTGTTGGTCATCCTCCTTGGGCCCCATCTTTGGGGCTGGGTACCACGGACTGACTTGTTTGGGCCTCTGGACACCACAAGGGTGTTTTCCAGCTGTCCCCTTCCTGGTGCCTATTTGTCCTTGACCTTTGGGTTTCTCCCAAGGTTCAAGCCTCAGTGCTTTGTTTCTCTTCTTCTTGTGTGACTGACTCCATTCGGGGGGCTTTGGTGCTCAGCCCAGTCCGCTCCCCCCTCAACTCAGAGACTTTCATTCCAACTGTCAGCGGGCCATGTGGACCTTAATCCCTCCTGCCTCCTTGAGGATCACCCTGCAGCAAGCATTCCTTCTCCCCTCCAACCCTTATCTCCCACTCTCTCTGCCAGCTCCTCTCCATCTTCCAAGAAACATGTTTAAGTCTACCCTAGCCTTCAAGAAGAAAAGAAACACCACATCAGCCCTGGCACCCGTTAATCTCCCTCCTCCTCTGCACTGTCAAACTTCCTAAATAACATTTACTCTGGCTGCCTTGCACCTGCAAAGGTCAGGACTAACGTTCTAGTTGCTAGATCCAGCTGCCTCTTTGCTCAGGCCTCAACGTTGGTGGAATATTAACCCTTTTTTTCTTAAAAATTATATATATATATAAAATTATTACTATATATATATAATAATTTTTTTTTTTAGGGCCACACCTGTGGCATATGAAAGTTTTCAAGTTAGGGGTGCTAGCCTACACCATAGCCATGCAGGATCTGAGCTGTGTCTGCGACCTACACCACAGCTCACGGCAACACTAGATCCTTTAAACCACTGAGCGGGGCTAGAGATTGAACCTGCATCCTCATACTTACTAGTTGGGCTTATTACTGCTGAGCCACAATGGGAACTCCAAATGTTAACCTTTTTTTGCTGGACATAGACTGCTCTCCAATGCATCTCGCATCTCTCACCTCTGGGCTAGCACTAGGCCTGACTCCTGGCTATCTCTGACCTCACCTCCTCGGCCTGTCTGCTCCTCTCCAAAGGGAGCCGTGGCTACAGTCTTTGGCTGGCCTTTATCTCCCCTCCATTCTATCGGCCCTCCCCCTCCCCTGGACAATTCCAGTTCGCCACTCTGAAGAGATAACGTCCAATTTACATCTTGGATCTTGACCTTCTCTCTGGACTCTGGCACCAGGTTTCCCAGGCCTGCCAGAACTTCGCTCTGTACCTTCCATAAATATCCCCCCATGTTCACCATGTCCCCAAGCAAACACCCACATCTCCCAGCCCTCCCTGATTCACCTGCTCACTGGCCCAGGTGTCCTCCCAGTCATCGGACTGGGAACCTCCGGTCTTCCCCAGCTCTTTCTTTACCCCTGGAGTCTAATCAGTTATGAAATCCTATTTTCCAAGCAAACCCTGATCCTCCTTCTGCCACCTGCAGTCAGAACTTCCACACCTCCAGGCAGTGGCCACGCTGCGTGCTCGGTCCGTAAGGCCCGCCCTTGAGAAGAGGGCATTGGTGTGGACAGCAGCTGCGTTTAGGCAACGGCTCAGTCTCCAGAACTGCTCCTTACCAGCCTGGGCCTCAGTTTCCTCACATGCACAGTAAGGGCTGGACAGCCCATCTCTAAAGCTTTGTGATTCTCTGGAGGCAATTCCTCATCATGTCTGCATGTCCACAGCCTACTTATCTTTCAAGATTCTTGGTAGCTGCCTCCTTCTTCCAAAACTTTTCCTTACTTCCTCCCTGTCCCACCCCAACTAGAAGCAAAGTCTCTCCCGCTGGATTCCAGTATCACTTGATTTATTTATTTTAAGGAATTTATCTCTAATTACTTTTTACCTTCCCCATGAGATTAAGTGACCACGTACTCTTGAAGGGAAAAGCCCATGTCTAGTTCTTTCATCCTCCTCTTTACATCTTCCTTGTGTAAACTGGGCAACCAAGAAATAGTCACTGAGTGAATGAATGAATGAATGGATGATTGCGCTGCATTCGTAGATGTGCCGTCTCCTGTGGAAAGACCAGCAAGAGGTCAAAGTGTGGGGCTTGGCTTTAGGCGTTAGAGCACCAAGCCCCCTGCATCCTGTCCCTGAAGCTACTTAAGACCTAGATGAAATCTATCCCTTTTCTTTGCCACGTGCCTGGGTTACAACCACTCATAGGTCCCCCACTTGCTAACTCAGGCCACTACCCAGGAAAGACTAAGTAACACAATCAGATGCCCATGGACAGCTAAGCAAATGACATAAGTTAATGGAACTATGTTCAATCTCCCTTGTAATATGCATGAAATAAAATAACAAAGCTACATCATCTTTTTGCTTGCAAAAAAAAATTAAATGATAATGTACATTTTGTGGACTAGATAAGGAGACAATCATAAAAGAGCAGGGGCCAGGAACCTTCAAAAGTAGCTGTCAGATTTGTTCATTCATTCAGTTAACAAACTCTTATTTGAGCACCTACTTCTTGCCCATGTCGGGCACACAGGAGAGATGGGGAGTCTGCCTTCTAGAGGGAAAGAGGTTACTGAAAGGGACACCGATGGGGTGGGGATCTAATGTACATGCAGTCCCGGAAGGCCTTTCTGAGGAGGTGCCTGAATGTGGGAAGGAGCCAGACTTGTGAAAAGCAGGGAAGTGAATCCAGTAAAGAGGGAACAGCCTGTGCAAAGGCCCCCAGGTCAGAAGACCTTGGTTTGAAGAAAGGAGGTCTGGTGGATGACTTTTGTTCTTGTGAAGGGAAGGGATAATAGTTCCCCTTCTGGAAGTGGGATGGCAATGATATTCTCAAATGGTAGCACAGGGACCGGAAGTGGCTCTCCTAACAACCAAGAAACGTGCTTACCAGGCTGAGCCTCTAAATTCGGGGTCTTAAACCTAATACAATTTATGAAACCTCTTTCCCTGAGCCGATTTCTCAAACCGAAAATATCAGGATTGAACTAAAAGATCTCCAAGGACCCTTTAAAGTAAAAAATTCTCTTAAAAGATTACATTTAATTAAAATGAAGAATTTGAAATAAATCAATGAACTAAGAGTTTAAATATGATGACGAGCTCCAGAGACTTGGTGGCAGCTATTCCCTCGTCCTGTTATTAACACTTCAGGCTGCCATTACCATGGTGTTGGCAGGTCCCGGATAGGCAAAGCCCTCAGTGAAGCCTTCTGACTGGCAGGTACTGCAAGCTGGTGGGAAAGCCTGACCCTGGAAGGAAAGTCACGGAGTGATTTGCAGACAGCTGAGTTTTTGAAGACTGTCTTTTCAGGATACTTCTGATGGGAAGGAGGCCTGCCAGGATGCATTTGGTCCAAAGGCAGTTTTCAGACTTGACTGATAAGCTGTAACAGCAGTGTTACCTCTGGCAGTTTTAATTTTCCATATGTTTTTCATCAGAGTAATTTCAACTTTTTTTTTTTTTTAATATCACAGAAGTTCTTCATGATCATTAGGGAAAGTGAAATGTCCTAAAAGTAAGAAGTGAAAGTTCTCACTTTTCCCACCACTTAGCCCCAGTCTTACTTCACTCCACGAGGATAACCATTTTTAACAATTTGGTGTATATCCTTCCAAATCTTTCTGTGCATGTGCAGACACAGACATATATAAACTTATAGTTTCCTATGGGGGCATTTTTAACACAAAAATGGAACCCTACTGTAACTTTTTTTTTTAAGTCCAGCATCCCCTCAAGGATCCTCATTTTATGTCATGACATATGGAGTGACTTCAGGATTTTTAATAGCTAAAGACTGTCTCATAGGATGGAAATATCATAACACTGGGTCATTTTCCTACAGTTAGGTGGTTCGGTTGCATATTGTCTTTTTTTCAACTTATAAAACTGGTTGCAATAAACCCTCTTGCACAGATCTTTAAAGGAGTATTTTGGTAGGATAAAGAGCCAGGAGAGGAACCACACACTATGGCATTTTATACACTTACAACACTTGATGAGAGCTGCCAACCGTTTTTGCCTCCCCTCCCATGCTGTCTTTTTACCAGTATTTATTTCTGCAACCTACTAGGTAAAAAGTACATTCTAACACTTTGCACTTTCCTGATTATAAATAGGATTAAATGTTTTTTCATATATTTTTAGATCATTGACATCCCCTCCCGGGGAATTACTTGCTTATAATATTTGCCTGTTTTACACTGGGTTGTCTTGTCTTTTCTTAGTGAATTGTAGTTTTCAAATAATAGTCATTAGCCCTTTGTTATATGTTCAAAAATATTGTCTTTCCCACTATCATTTGCCTTTAATTGGGTCTTTAAATATAGAGAAGCATCTAATTTTTATAATTAAATAAAATTATCTTATTAATGTTTACAGAGGCCAAAGGGTTTAGAGTCTTGTTAGAAAGTCTCCTGATTTACAATATTTTCCTCATGTATTTTTATTGATTTTATTTTCCTGTATTTTCTTCTGGTATGCTTATAGTTTTTATATTGGTATATGTTCTAACACAGAAATCTAATTTTATTTTTTCCCTATAATGATAACTAGTTATCCCAGTGCTGATTATTGAATTACCCAAGATTTCTTCAACATTTTAATGTGGCGTTCCCTGGTGGCTTAGTAGTTATGGATTCGATATTGTCCCTATTATGGCTCGAGTTTGACCTCTGGCCTAGGAACTTCCACATGCCGCAGGTGCAGCCCCCCAAAATTTAAATGCACCTTTTATCATATACTGTGTTCTTAATATGCAGTCTATTTCTAGACTATTTCATTTCTTTGCAGTCTCTTTGGTATCCCTGTGTCTGTCCCACACTTTTTTATTCTGTAGGCTTACAGAATTGCGATAGCTGGTAGGACAAGTTCTCACTTCATCTTTATTCAAAACTTTTTGGTTATTCCTACACATTGGCTCTTCCAGATGAACTTTAGAATTAGGTGATTATCATTAAAATTCTACTGGAATGTTGAGGTTTTTTTTTTTTTTTTTGTCATTTTAGGGCCATACACATGGCATATGGAGGTTCCCAGACTGGCGGTCAAATTGGAGCTATAGCTGCTGGCTTAGCCACAGCCAAGCCAGATCTGAGCCACATCTGTGACCTTCACCACAGCTTATGGCAACGCTGGATCCTTAACCCACTGAGTGAGGCCAGGGATTGAACCTGCATCCTCAGGGATACTAGTAGGGTTTGTTAACCACTAAGCAACCATAGGAACTCTGGGATTTCATTTCTATTCCTAGCTTATTAAGAGAGTTTTAACACAAATTGGGTGGCAAATGTTATCAAGTGACTTTTTGGCACCTCTTAAAATATTTTTTCTTTTAATATGTTAGGGTAGTAACAGATTTCCTAATATTAACTATCTTTTTTTAGTCCCAGAATTATTTTGATTTTTAAAATTAAACAACATTCTCCTCCCCACCATGCCTTTCTAATGCCCATTAGAAACAACAAAGATTGTCCTATTAACATGGAAAAACTTCCAGAATGCTAGACCTGCCACCTCTTAAACAATTCCTGCTGTATTTGGTGCTTTCAGACCCAGAAGGCCCTGATGAAGGTGCAGTATGTCCAGTTGTAAGACCTGGGCAGAGACCCAGTTTGAAGGTGGCTTTAGCAAACACTGGGCTGAACCTGTCAAGTGAAATGTGCAATGTCCAAAACAGAGAAACAAAGGGAATGACAATGTTATTTTTAAGAAGAGAGAAGATAATAGACCCTAAAACCTGATAACATTATTAAATACTGGAATAAAATGTTGGCAGAAACCTTGCTTTGGAAGCTGGAGAAAAATAACAGATCAGAGGACATACAAGATACAGGATATACACGTTCTTAGCTGTGAAAAATACCTAAGGATCTAGCTTTGCCGTTCCCAAAAGAAACATTTCATAACCCTGGAGTTTATGGAAGGTCTTACAAGAGATTATAATTCCAGATGTCATTTTGAATCTTGTGAGGGTGACCAGGCTGTAATCCTGCCATCCCCCTGATCATTCAGGTTGATTTGGCAAATCTGGTTGGCAAAGTCCCCTGCCTCCCTTTTTTGCTCCTGGACTTTCTAATTCACCTCAACCAGTCTTTCTAGCCTCATTTCCCATTACCCTTCACAGTCATCCTATGTTCTAGAAGGCCTAGACGTGTAATATTTCCAGAACATTCTGTACGCATTTATACTTTAATGGATTTATGGTGTATTCTCTTTGCCTTCAAAGGTCTACCTTAGCACTGTGTTCCAGAGGCTGTTTAATCTTCTGCCTCCCCTCTAAACTGAGGGCTGCAAGGGCAGGGCAGGATACTTAATTGCCTGTGTGTCTCCCATAGCTACCGCGGTGTGTGCTAGGAAGTGGCAAGCACCAGTGATTTTCAAAGTGTATGTCACAGAACCCTAATACCTTAGGGGAAGCCTTGAGGGACTCTGCAGGGTGAGGGAGGGGCTGAGCTAATGAGACTACAGGCCCCCCACCTCCTACACCCTCTATTCGGTGCAAGACATGCCTTGCATCTTATTCACATACTGAATTGGAGGTCCTGTGCAAAATCTCTAAAAGCTCCATTGCCATAAAAACAATAAAAACTGCCATTTCTATTCATGGTCCCTTTCCATACATATTCCAGAGAAAATACTAGCTATCTAGCTTTTTTAAAACTTCAAAGAGGAGACCCTACATCTTTTGCCACAAAAATGAATTTGCATTTTGTAAATGCAAAGATGTGATATTTTATAAATATCCAACAATAGTTCCCCTTCCTCCAACACTTAACACAAATGCAGGTTTTGCAAACACCGTGAATTGCAAAATCCTAAGCGTTAATCAGCGTTACCAAGGTCGCTCTATCATTTTATATGTGCATTTGGGACTCAATAACCTAAATTCTATAGCATTCCTGTTTTGTGGCATCTAATCATCATTCTTTCCCCATCTGTCCTTTCATCTGGGTCCAAATGCACACTCTTTCTTTACAGAAGAGCCTTCGAATGTTCCACTGCTGCTGCCCCCTCCCTGCTCCCCTGCCCCCCCACCCCCCAAGGGCCCTGGATCCTCTGGCCCAGGTGGCTTGCAGAACAGGTGTTCTGTGTCTCTGTGCCCACTTCCCCTGAGCAGGCATTTCCCCTCATTTTCCTGAAATGAATACCAAGTTTGATGAATGGAGCTGGTGTTCCAGCACCTTCTACTTCCCACTGGCTGGCTCCCAGTTCCCTGACGTCAGGTACCAATCACTGATCTTCATTTCCCGGCACTGTCCTCCACCCTCCCCTTCTGCCTCACCACCTCACACAGCTCCTCCACCCACCTCATTCTCCCATTTGAACTTTTGAAGCTCTCCAGTTTAAGGTTCCTTCTGGAATTCTCCATGGCACGGCTCCCCTTAGGCTTCCCCTTTCTGCATATTAATTGGTGTTTATGTGCCCTTAACAATGGCTACGCTATTTCCCCCTTTACTTCTCTCTCTCTTCACCACCTCATCACCAAAGAGCATTTTTCCTTCGGTCCCCTGTTTTCCTCCCCCAGAGCTGTGTTTTCAGTAGACTGTTCCTTCAGTCGCCTGCTCGTGACTCCCTCAGAGTCTGTGCTCTGATCTGCCTGGACACCTGGTTTAGTATTTTCAGGCTCAGAGTGGACTTGGTTTTGCCTGGAGCTGTTTTATAGGAACCTGAGGACTTCTCCCTTCCCTGCAGATTTTCTATGTGTCTCCGCTTCCCACAGGCTGTTCGGTGGGGCGGGGTGAGGGGGCGGGAAGTGTGGTTTTTTTGTGTGCTGGGATGTGGTGTTCTTCCTCCTTTGATTAGAATGACTTTAATGTCTGGGCACTCTGTCCTCAAGTGATGCTGAGGGTGTGATTTATCTGCACTTTCTTTTCCCCTTTCTTGATGTTCCAGATGGTTTGTGGGGGAAATATTGGGAGAGGGACACGTGGCCACTGCCATTATCTTCAGCTACCTGGAAGCCCCCATCGTCTGATTGTAAATGATAATAAAAGAACTTCTTTCATATGCCTTATATAATAACAGTCAAACTAGCTAACATTTATCAAGGACTTACTATGTGCCCTCTCTGTTCACTGCTCTATATGTAATAACTCATCTAATTATCACAACCATCCATGTTGCTATAAATGCTGTTATTTCACTCCTTTTAATGGCTGAGTAATATTCCATTGTGCATATGTACCACATCTTCCCTGTTCACTCCTCTGTCAACAACATGGATGGACCTAGAAATTATTATGCGAAGTGAAGTCAGTCAGACAATGAGACACCAACATCAAATGCTACCACTTACATGTGGAATCTAAAAAAAGGACAGAATGAACTTCTTTGCAGAATAGATACTGACTCACAGTCTTTGGAAACTTATGGTTTTCAAATGAGACAAGTTGGGGGGTGGGGGGATGCACTGAGGGTTTGGGATGGAAACACTATAAAATTTGGTTGTGATGATTTTTGTACGCCTATAATTGTAATAAAATTCATTAAGTAAAAAAAATAATTATCACAACCAACTTCTCAGGTAGGGACCTCCATCACTCAGATTTTAGAGAGAAGTTAAATAACTTGCCCAGCATGCACATATTATCATATACAATCTTCGTAAAGTCTCCAGATAGGCATTATTAGCTGCACTGTACGGATGAGGAAGCAGAGGCTCAGAGAGGGAATGTAACTCACTCAAGGTCACCCGAGCTACCAAGGTGCAAAGCAGAGATCTGAATTTGGTTCCAAAGCCATTCTTCTCCTTTGTGAAGGAAGAAGAAGGTGGCGTCTGTGCTGGCTCCTGAGTGTGAGGCATTGCAGCTGTTCCTAGACATGGGCGCTGTACCGCTAAGGCAGGGTGCGAGGTAGGCCACCTTCTCACCTGTGTCAATTGTGGTCGCCACCACCTCTCCCTTCCCGTGGGAGCCCCACACAGCAGGAGGAATGGCAGAGGCAGGGCCCGACTGGACTCCTTCTTTCCTTCGTGAGATTGCCCCTCGCTTTCACAGAGCTATGGGTCTTTGGGGACAAATTATTCCATGTCTAGATGGGCCCCTCTCCTAGAATGATGACGGAGGGCAGCAGACACAGGAGTGGGGTTGGAGGGGGTCTCTGAGGGGAGAAGTTGCAGTCTGCCAACCTCTTTGCTGAGCTTGATCAACTACAGAAGAATCAACATACAGCCGGGCATCTCGATCCCGAGACTGTACCTGACTCTGATCTAGCCTCCCATTCAACTGCCAGTTGGCAGAAAATTGGACAGAGGCACATATCAAACAGCACAGTGACTCTGCAGTCAGCAAAACCCACCAATACAGTGGCAAACATCACAATCAATGACCCTGGGTCCTCAATAGGTAAATCACAAAGAAAAGAAGAGGGAATCTGTAGACGAAGAGAGGTGTAAAGGATATAACTGAAAATAGGCCAGACTAAACTGTAAGGTCCAAGGATGACCACTTGGGCAATAAAATTATAAATAAATGCAAGGAAGTGATTTCTCTACAAGCCAGAAGGCGGAGGGAGGGAGCAGAGCCTGGGACAGGGCGTGTGTAGGGGGGGTTTCTGGTGACCAGCAGATTTCCAGTTCTTTTTGTAATAACTCATTACACTTGTTCCATGGGATTTTAAAAGAAGGATAGTGAAGGGAATATGGACTCAAGAGGCACAAAAGGAGAAGTCTGAATTAGGAGACAAGGGTGCCTGGGCATTTTCATGCACATGCTGGTTCCATGCTATCTTTCTCTGCCTCTCTTGACTGGCTCTACTTATGGGTTTTCCTGGCCACCAGGTGCACACAGGTCCCAGGTGGATGCTGTAGGTGTTCTGTGCGGTTTGTCATGGTCCTGTGGGGTCTACTGGGGTGGTCTTTGCCTCTAGGATGGAGCTATGGACTGCCTCTGATTTGTACTTCAGGCTTCTGGCAAAGTCATACATAGTTTTAGCTGAAAACTTAAGTGCAGGATTTCTGTACTTTTTTCTTGGGACGCGGCAATATAAGTAGCCATCATTAGACTTTTAAAAATAAGTTTGCAATGGCTCCTTTGTTTTCAAGCAGAAGTTTTCACTTAGTTAAAAACTGAAATAATATTTGTATTATTTCTTGCAACTGCATGTGAATCCACAATTATTTCAATAAAAATTTCAATTAAACCTTAGAGAGGAAGGGAAAAATAAGCTGTGAGGAAGCTTGTTGAACAAACGGAAGGAAAATGTATAATTCTTGAAAAACTTAAACACAGTAAAAGAAAATATGATGCTGCAAGCTGCGGCCCTAAAAAGCAGGAAGAAAGAAAGAAAGAAAGAAAGAAAGAAAGAAAGAAAGAAAGAAAGAAAGACAGACAGACATGATGACCTGAAGTCATGCATAAAGGATGCCAGACTTTTATTAAAAGTCACCAGAAAGTGATTCGGAGGCAACTGATGAAAAGCTAACCAGATGGAAATCTGTATTGTAGGGTAAGAAAAAATACAGAGAAGGAGGCCGAAAGAAGAGAAATCTAAACATTCGAGATGAATTGCTTGTGACAATATAAGAAGGATAAAGTCATTGGAATATAAATGAAAATCCATTCAACTGTTAAGAGCTTTTCAAGAGTCTTTCTCAGAGTCTTCCCCAAGTATCAGGCTTCATATGAAAGATCCTCCCCTTGCTCTCTCCTCAGAGTCCCACCCTCGACACAGGCTTTGTTCCCCCACCTCTCTCTCCAATTCAAGATCTTCTGTTGCCAGTGGAAACAAGGAGACAGATCAGGGCACTTGAATCTCCGGGCCCCACCGCCCCAGCAGAGAGCATCTGTGGACCACCCCACAGAGGCTTCCTGCTAGGGAATGTTTCTGGCCTTCTGCCGCCTTCGGGAGCAATGAGAAATATCTATCCACTAAGGGGTTCTCCTGATTTTTCCTCTCCCATAGGCTGATTTCCTTCCACCATCCCCACGTCCTGAAATTGATAGTGAGTTAACATCACAGTTGACTCAGTCTTCAAAAAAGCCCACAACTAAACATCTAGAACCACAGCAGGAAATCTGAGACATTTCTGCATCCCTTCAAAAGCCGTTTTGAATTCACTCTCATTATGGGTTTAGGACACTGGTCTCTCTTCCCGATGGGTTTATTCTTGGCTCACTTGGAAGTTTTATGGAATTTTAATTCCAGGATAGTGACTTGTACATAAAGTTTATTCAACGACTTCATAGCTTCAAAGGTAATTCTAAATATTACATTTCACCCAGGTCAGCATTTCCCAAATTGTCTTCATTGGAACACGGATCTCACCAGGTACCAGGGTGTGTAGCAGCATTTCTAATTGCCAGGAAAAAAGCCAGTGAAGCTTACCTGCAGCTCCCTCAGTGTCACTCCTCCCTCTCCACTCTCTCCTGCTGATTCTCTAAGACACCTGCAGAGTTACATGTGAACTTGGGAATCTCCCTGTCCAGTCCTCCAAGCATAGAGGAGCAGACCAGGAGATGGAGGGGCAGCAGTTGGAAAGACTGGCTCCGATAGCCAGGCTGAGTTCACCATGGCCAGCTCCTGACCTCCAGCTCACTGGTAGCTCCCTGCATACTGCAGAGCTAAATCTTACAACCCAGTGAAGGGAAAAAAAAAAAAAAAAAGCGGAAAAAAAACTTCATTGGAAGAATGTGTGTCCTGCCATAAAGTACAGCTTTAGTCTAGCTAAGTCCCCCTGGCATCCAGCAAAGTAAAAAAAGGGGGAAAAAAAATCCTGAACTGTTTTGAAGGATGGCCTGGGAGCAAAATTCCTGTAAGATGACCTCATAATCTCTGTAATTCTTGAGACCCGTAACAGCAATTCAGTTTAGAAGAATGGAAAAATCAAAATTAGATTCAAATGTTCTCTTCCGTGTTTATCTACCCCTCATGTGTCTTTTATCAGTTTGTGCCTGGATGTTTTGGAACACTCATTTATATATATCAATGTCTTGGTATTTTGCTACTCTTAAACTGATCATATGAGAAATTGGCCCCACTGAAGCTCTGGTCACTCAGAGAACACACCCACGTGATTACTTGTTACTTTTGGTGAACATCCCAGCTAGAATTTTGTTGCCCCTTTTGGAGAGGTTAAACATTCCAGCCCAAGCATGCTGTGGTTTTTGGTTACTCGAGTCTTTCAACTGGTTGGCATGGCCTTTGGGAATCTGGAGGGTTGGTTAGTTGTGACTTCCTTGTGGATGTGCTGTGCCAGGTCTTCATGTTATTATCTGTCCTTGGAGAAGACAAGTGTCCAGCTTCCCAGAGCCCAACTACCTGCAATGGTGTTATTAGAAATCCCTGGGGCCAGGCTCCCCAGTGCTGGACAGGGGAACGGATGTCCAGCTCCCACACTCTAGACATAGAGAAGCATTTCCCAGAGTCATTAGTGAAAGAGGCCACATGCTGAGAGTTCACTGGGTGCCAGGTAATCTCCCCCTCCCTCCAGGAGCACCTTCTGCAGTTTAACCCTTTCATGACACCCATTTCGTAGATGGTGATAATAAAGACCATGAGGCAATCTGAATAAGGCTAAGTAGCCAAGAAGTGATGGCACTGGAACTCAATCTAGCCCTGGATCCAAAGCTCATGCCCTTTCCACTCCAGGCAAGCTGCCTCTTAATGATGAGTTAACACCTTAGCAGCCACGGTCTCTAGGCAGCTGACAGTGAAGGACACAGCCACAGCAGGAAGCAGAGTAATGAGAGAAGGAGGATGTATTGGTTTCCCACTGCTGCTGTAACAAGTGATTATAAACTTAATGGCATAAAGCACCACACATTTATTCTCTTGCAGTTCTGGAGGTCAAAAGTCTGAGATGGGTTTCACTGGACTAAAATCAAAGTGTTGGAGATGCTCCTTTTCAGAAATTTTCGGGGAGATTACATTTTCCTTTCCTATTTCCTAGAGCCACGTTTTTGCACTTCTTGGCTCACGGCCCTACCTCCAACATCAAAACCAGCAGTGAAGCAACATCGAATCTCTGACTCCAACTTTTCTTTTTTTGGCGATGCTCTCAGCATGCCTAAGTTAGCAGGCTAGGGATAGAACACACGGCATAGCAGTGACCAAGCTGGATCCTTAACCCACTAAGCCACCAGGGAACTCCCTGACTCCAACTTTTCTGCCTTCCCTTTCCACTTATAAGGACCCTTGTGATTACACTGGACCTGCCTGGATAATCTCCCCAACACAAGGTCTTGAAACATTAATTCCATCTGCAATCATAATTCCCCTTTGCCATGTAACCCAACATGTTTACCAGTTCCAGGAAATAGAATGTGGACATTCTTTTTTTGGAGGGGGGTACTATTCTGCCAACCACAGGGAGTTTCAATAAGACTCATCCTCCTCAAAATTTTACTTGAAGCTGGCTGATGGTGGTACTCAAGTCCCCACGTCCCCCTCTGACCCATGTGCTAACTTCTGACTCCCGGCCTATTAAGCAACCTTGGGAAAGGTTCCATTTCTACCCAAGGAGGGGAGAAGTGGGAGCTACAGTTCCTCTGGAACCCTGGCTTGTCAGTAAGGATTCTGAGTTGATGCCCAGAGGTCCCAGAGAGGATTCCAGCAGAGCTGGAGAAGACAGTTCCACCAAGTAGCCTTAAAAATGGGAGACTCAGTGAACACACAGATGTAACTGGCCATCCATCACAAAACCATTTATACCACTGAAGGCCAAGATGGCTCTTCTGCAAAATCCCTCTGGCTGACTTTTTGATTTATGTTTTTCCTTTTAAGATTGACTTTCATGCTTAATTGAGCCTGATTCCCTTTGGGAGTTTAAAAAACCTTAATTGGAGAAAGGCTTGGAATATTTATTCCATTTATGGATTAGAGGTGGGAAGTTCGAAGAAGCAGATTTTAAATAGAAAGGACTTTCGAGCAATCAGAGCCACTCAGGGTTGAAGAGGCCACCCTGTGAGAGAAGTCAGTCTGTGCCTCTGTCTGTGTTCAGGGCAGAGGATGGGTGAGGTCCAAACAGAGAGCTCCAGACAGGATTCTGATTCTCAATCCAAACCAGAGGGAAGGAACACTGGAGAATCCCTTCTTCCATGCAGATGAGATGCTACTTCTTTTAGGCACCCTCTTCTTAGTCCCTGTGACCTCAACAAGGGCAATGGATCAGAAAACAGATGAGGCACAGAGACTTACCCCGGGTAACAGAGCTTGTCCAAGGCAGGGCTCAAAGGATGGCCCAGCCTCCTGGCGCTCAGACCACATACCTCTCTCATTGAGAGTAAAGCCTGGGTGCTCTTGGCTCTCCTTCCTGGCTCACTGACTTTATGATAAAGCGAAAGCAGGAAAATGAAGCTTACTTTGGATCTGGAGCCAGCTTTCTATAGCGTTATCTCATTTAATTCTCTCAACATTTCCATCACTGCCACTTCCTATGTCCAGAGAGAAGGAGATTCACAGAGTTCAAATTATATGCCCAAGATTACAGAGCTGCCCAGTGATAGGCATGGAATTCAAAGCCCGACTGAGGCTCTGAGTCTTGGGCTTTCTTCACTGCCCCTTCTGGAATGCAGCTTCCTGAAGCCCATGATATCCCAAGCACCCCATGGAAGCAGGTGGTGACTTCCAGAGCTGGGTGCACACACCAGCTATGAAACCCATCCTTGTCTGACTATACACACCCATGCGAGGAACCCAAGAGGATCAAACACTTTCTGAGGGTTAGACACACTTTGTAGCAATTTCCAGCTGGAGGAATACTATTTGGGGGTCACATTTTAGACCTACTGTTTATCTGTCAGAATCTCATGGAGGAAGAAGGAACCTGAAGATCTCTGCAGGTTCAAATGGGCAGAGCTTCAGTGCAGAGGGTCCCTGGCGCTGGCCCAACATCCAGTAGTGGACAAAGACTTTCATACGCATTATCTTGTGGGCCAAGGTGGACAGGATGCAGGTAAGTGGCCTCGCTCCTGAGAAAAGCCAGATGCATGGAGGTTCTGAAGCATCTGTCATAACTGGGAGTGGAAACGTCAAGGAGAATGACTAAAAATGCATAAATAAATAAATACGAACTGGGGTGATTATTCCAAGATGTTAACATTTTGTCCTTAAAAACAGGTTTTAAAAAGTTACAGCCAGCTTATGAGAAGAAAAAAAAAAATCCAACAACTCTGGGTATTAAACAGGTGACTTAATAGGAGAGCATTATTCTTTTTAATTATAAAAGTTTTAATTCCCCCCCATCCTGTTATTTCTGCTCATAAGCTTGTCGACTGGGCTGGAAGTGATTATGAAAGGCTGGGAACAGATTTTATTACCTGGAATACCACTTTTACACATTAGCTTTTTACTTTTCGGTTTTATGAATCAAATGCAATATGGAGCCTCTTTAAAAGTTAGGACACAATTCAGAATATTACCTCAGGATCACTTCATTTGAGTATGTAAAGACACTCATCTTTAGGGTAAAGTCTGGGTCCTGGTAATTCCACCTGAACTCTTAAAAGCAGAAAGGAAAATGTTCTTTGCAACCTTGGGAACTATAGGAAAATTAAGGAAAGAATTCTGGATAGGACTTGAGACAGAAGACTGGATTATAAAGGCTTCCAACTAGTCAGTAAATCAAAGTCATGAGCTAAGCACTTCATTTCATGTGGAGTATCCAGTTGGGAACTGTGAAGCATTATGAAAGGAAAATCCAGCTTTTCACTCAAGAAGCTTTTATTATTAAAAGGGAAGGTGGAAGAAATTATTATATAGAATACATATGGACACATGTGAAACAAAACAAACATTTCCAAGAAGCTATAACTGAAATCATAATTGTAGCCTGAAACAGACTCGGCTTACAATAGACTCTCAATAAATGTCTGTTGAATGAGTGAATAAATGCAAGATGAATAAATATAACCTGCATAGAGACACTCTAATATCCTTGACTGATCGATGGTTAATACAAATCAATTACCGACAAGTTAGTTTTTGAGGTTAGTTTGTGAGCTCATTTTCCTCTGATAAACTTTGCCTAAAAACAGAGAGTGCTGTCAGAAGGAAGCAATGGAGCCACGGTTATGGCCTCTTGGCCCAAACAGCCAAGACCCTACAACTTTGAAAAGTTAAAGCAGATCCACATATTTTTTTTTTTTTTTTTTTGCCTTTTGTCATTTTATGGCCGCGGGTTTATGGCCGCACCCGCGGCATGTGGAGGTTCCCAGGCTAGGGGTCTAATCGGAGCTGTGGCCACTGGCCTGCGCCGCAGCCACAGCAACGCAGGATCCGAGCCGCGTCTGCAACCTACACCACAGCTCACGGCAACGCCGGATCGTTA
>PVHT021183528.1:10079333-10214041 GCA_004024745.2 Catagonus wagneri
GGGGTCTAATCGGAGCTGTGGCCACTGGCCTGCGCCGCAGCCACAGCAACGCAGGATCCGAGCCGCGTCTGCAACCTACACCACAGCTCACGGCAACGCCGGATCGTTAACCCACTGAGCAAGGGCAGGGATCGAACCCGCAACCTCATGGTTCCTAGTCGGATTCGTTAACCACTGCGCCACGACGGGAACTCCAGATCCACATATTTTTTCACATGAAATAAAATTCTTATTGAAAACAGCAGACCATAACAACATTGAGGTGGATTACATAGTCCTAAAGAACAGCAATTATAGAAAATGAACACCTAGTAAGAAGTTGGTAGCTTGGTTTTATCTCCTAGAGCTTACTAGTCACCATCTAGCTATGTTCAGACTTGACTGTGAAACTTTTCTCAGGAAACATTCCTCATGTCGGAATGAGGAATAGGTCAAGCTTCGGTACCTGTTAATAGGCAGGGAATGTGACTGTTCATTTCCCTGGTTACTGTTCATCTGGGTGCTGGGAGAACTTTCCTCTAATATGGTCAACAGCTGCAGAGGGGGGTACTCGTAACTCTAAGCCAGTTTGTAGATACACCAGGTATTAGAGTCACCATGTGGAACATTTCTCCACCTCGTGGTTTATTCATTTTATAACGGGAAGTTTGTACCTTTTAAATAAGCAACTTTGATAAAGAAAAAAGCAATAAAGTCCCCCCCCAACAATATTACAACTTAAAATAAATGCATCAGAGGACATTGAAATAATAAGTAAATGCTATATATATAATCCCATGCTACTACTTTTGAAGCTCTCCGTGAAAGAGCTACATTAAAAAATTACCAAATTGACTTAAGTGAACAAGAAAACATGACAGACTGGTAACCACAGAAGAATTTTTAAGAGTTACCAAAAATAATTTCTTCCAAAAAGATCCCAGAGCCAGATGTTTTTATTGGTGTGTTTCCATCAAAATTTAAAGGGCTAGGTAATGATATAAACCTTTCCAGAGAATATAAATATTGGAATGCTAACCTAAGTTTTAGAAAGTAGCACAAAATGAAAGCAATCGGCCTGTCTCACTGATGAATTATAGATTTAAAAATCCTAAGTAAGGTACCAGCAAGCTGAATTCAGTCGAAAAGCAAAAGAATCCCCGAGCAAAATGACGAAGGTAGTATGCCAGGAATGCAAGAATGATTTAATATAGGAAATTTTTAGGAAAAAATAATTTAAATAGCTGCCAAAATGACATTTCAAACTCATCCTGGTAAAAACATTTACAAAATTAGAAACAGACTTTCTCAATCTGATAAAAAGCACATAAGCATACATTAATTTAAAATATTTTCTGAGCTTATATGTATCTTTCTTGATCATGAAAATTAGAGATATTCACATACGAAAGTCAGAGATAGGTGAAGGATGCCTGCTATCATTTACTCACAATTGTTTTAGAAGATTTGATAAACTTTTGGTAACGTCACAAGAAAGAAATCAGAGGGATGACTGCTGGAAAGCAGAAGGCATCAATCATCGTTATTATTTCTATCTGATATGATTACATCATTAGAAAGTCATAAGGACCCATGGAAAATACTCAGAATTAATAAAAGGTCACAAAGTGCCAGATAGAGATAAATGTAAGAAATCCAGAAATTTTCTTTATGCTGATAATAACTTGAAGTTAAAATAGCAACAGATTGCATTCTCTATCATTGTCATCATGGCATCACAACTAAAAACAATGAAATACATAAGGCCAATCTTCAGAAGAAAAGCAGAGAATCTATTTGGGAAATATCAGACTTCTACTGGCAGACATAAACTATTTGAATAAACAGAAATAAATGCTACATTCTTAGGCTGGATGTTTTAATTATGTCTGTTACTCCTAAATGGGTGTATAGATCTCGTATATTCATGGTAGCAGATTCCAAGTCAAGGGTCACCTTCTTTGAGAGATTTTTTCTAACCACTGAACTCAAATAGCACCCTGCTCCTCTAGCCCAGCCACTCATTCTCCACTTTCCCTGTTTTCTTTTTCTTTTATGGCCACTCCAGAGCATATGGAGTTTCCAGGGCCAGGGATCAGATCTGAGCTGCAGCTGCAACCTACACTGTAGGTGTAGCAACGTGGGACCCTTAACCCACTGTGCCAGCAGGGGATTGAACCTGAGTCCTGGTGGAGCAGAGATGCTGCCAAACCCTTTGTATCACAGTGGGAACTCCACCCCTGTTTTCTTTTTTAATAGCATGTATCTCCATCGGAAACGAACTTTTACCTCTTTTGTCTCCAGTCTCCCCCACCAGAATGTAAGTGTCATCAGGAAAAGGGAGTGGGGCCTTTTCTTCTCTGCAGTATTTGCGGTGCCTTCAAACAGAGCCTGGCTCACCCAAAGTGCTCAATACATGTTTATTGAGTTGATTTAACACAATCACAAGAGAACAACAACAGGATTTTTTTTTTAATGTGACAAATTGGTTCCAAATTCACCTGGAATATAAACATCCCAGATTATTTAAAATGTTGTTAAGGGAGTTCCCATCATGACTCAGTGGTAATGAACCCGACTAGTATCCATGAGGACGTGGGTTTGATCCCTGGCCTTGCTCAGCGAGTTAAGGATCTGGTGTTGCTGTGAGCTGTGCTGTAGGTTGCAGATGCAGCTCAGATTTGGTGTTGCTGTGGCTGTGGCGTAGGCCGGGAGCTACGGCTCTGATTTGACTCCTAGCCTGGGAACTTCCACATGCCGCAGGTGTGGCTCTAAAAAGACAAAAAAAAAAAAAAAGTTATTAAAAAGAAACATAAGGGGAAACTTGCCATGCTAAATATGAAAACACATTTGAAAAGTGCAATAGTTAAAATGCGGTACGGAATTTATTTGACAGGTAAATGGAACAAAACAAGCAGCTGTGAAATAGACCCAGGATAAATATGAGGATGGAGCACACTCTAAACATTCTAAGGTTAAATAAATAAATCATACAAAATACTGGGTTGGAAAATTGATGAAATATTAGGGGGAAAATCTATAACCACATTTTATACTATTCTCCAAGTTAAGTGTAAAAATGTTTAGATCCTTCTACTCTCAAGCCAGATATAAAAGAGTATATGCTGTACTATTTTGTATTTATATGAGGCTTTAAACAAACGGATACAGCTTATCTATGGTGTTAACAGTAAAGGTATTGGTTCCTTTTGAAGGTGGGGGACCTGAATGAGCAGGGGGTTGGGGCGCCAGAAGGGGCTTCTGGAATGCCAATAAAGTTCTATTTCTTGATCTAGGTACTAGTTACATGAGTGTTTCCACTTTGTGCAAATTCATCAAAGCTGTACAGGTTTGAACCGAGGACATTTCCTAGGTATTTATACTTAATCCTTCCATAAAAAGCCTATTTAACACATAAGTGCTAGGCCAGCTGATGGCTCTGGCTAGAGGTCAGGCTTTCTGTCCTTAAACATGCATTTCTTTTCCACTTGTGTTTTGCGAAGAGGGAACAAAAGTTTGTCATGAAGAGCTAAGTGCAACCAATTAAGCAACTGCACAAAGACCCTGGGTGGAAATATGTCTGTCCCCCTCCAAAGGGGTCTGTGTCACAGGAGCTGCAGGAGTCCCCATGTCAAGCAGTACTGAGGGTGTACATTTCTTTTTTTTTTTTTTTTTTTTTGGCTTTTGCCTTTTTAGGGCCAAGCCTGAGGCATATGGAGGTTCCCAGGCTAGGGGTCTAACAGGAGCTGTAGCCGCTGGCCTTCGCCACAGCAACAGCAACACGGGATCCGAGCCGCGTCTGTGACCTACACCACAGCTCACGGCAACGCCGGATCCTTCTATGAGAGTTCCCTATGCTCAAGTAGAAATGTCACTGTTCTGTGGGTCTCTGAGGCATGCCTGACTATTTTAAAAAACACATCACAAAACAGAAAATCAGTCTTTACATTAAAAGCAGAACAACTAATGTTAATGTTTCTGAAAACTCCAACTTAGCCTTAGCCTCTCGCACATTTGTAAGTAAAGGGAGGCTAACCGCCCTGTGCAGTATTCATTTAGAAGAATTCTTAAGTGAGTTGATTAGTTCCTTTTTCTTTGACGAACAAATTTTCACTGAACTGATAAAAATTTATCTTATGGGTTAATGTTGGTCTTCTTGCAGCAATGTTGGGAATTTATGAAATTTACGGTTTGTGAGGGATCACTGCAAATAGAAGGACCTATTTAAGCAAAGCATTAATGAAGGATGGGGACAGGATCTCTGCTGCCAGAGGAGAACTTGCTGTGAAGATGTGGTTATTGCCACGGGCAAAGAGGGAGATAACCATTCAGCTTTGGTGTCCCTCGAACTTAGCAACAAGGATGGAAAGACTGGGCTAGGTTTCAAAAACGCTGCTTTAGAGTTGAGGAAAGGGACTTAGCTTCTCACAAATGCAACGTAGCTTTCCCTTTGTAGATGGTCCCTCTCCTCCTCTCTTTACAAGTTACATTGATCACTTATATTCCAAATCCTGATATTACTCATTTGTTTCTTCTACTCTCATTTGCTCCAGATCATCTCAAAATGGCAAGCACACTCTATCATCCCAGGACCTAGCAATGCTTTGGTGGGTACTGTGTTTCTGTAGAATGAGACACTTAACTTATCATTACTCACTAAAGACACACACATACAGACTCTGGTTTTCTAAGGTTCATTTTGTTGTATGGAGTCCACTGAGCCCACTGATATACACCAATATGCTAGTCATTTCCTGGCCTTTCTGAAATACTTGCCCTCTGTTACCTTCTTCCTTGCTGCTGCCAGAAAAAAAATTAAAAAAAAATTTTTTTTAAATTAAAAAAATTTTTTTTAAAAAATTAAAAAAAGAAGCCTTTAAAGCAGAGGCATGCTTCTATCACAACCCTCCTCTAGCCCCACATCTTCCGTGGTTGACCACTGACCAGAGATTAATCCAGAGGACGGAGTTTGGGATTAGAAGTCTTCCAGCGTCTGGCCTTATCCTACCATTGCCGCCTCAAATTCAAGGCCACCCTCACTTACTTATAAGACACTACATCCAGACATACCTCCTATGACCTAATTCTCTGAACCTTAGCTCGTGCTCTTCCTTTGGACTGAAAATTTTTTTTTTAATCTTTCTTCTGCTAAAAGCCTACCCATCCTCTAAAATGGGTCGGCCAACTAGAGCATGGAGGCCAAATTCAGTAACTGCCTTTTTTTTATAAATCAGATTTTATTGGAACACAG
This sequence comes from Catagonus wagneri, assembly GCA_004024745.2. NCBI lineage: Eukaryota > Metazoa > Chordata > Mammalia > Artiodactyla > Tayassuidae > Catagonus > Catagonus wagneri. Next base: position 10,084,564 of record PVHT021183528.1, read on the forward strand.
CCACGCCCACTCATTCACATGTTATCTATAGCCATGTTCTCACTATGATGGCAGAGTGGTTGCAGCTGAGACCAAAGGTCTCGCAAAGCCTTAAGTATTCATGAAAAACATTTACCCTTTCCCTAAAAAGGTTGCTAACTCCTGCTCTAAAAGTCCAGTCTAAACAGCATTTCTCCATGCTCCTCCTCAGTTTATCCTGTTAGAAGTAATTTTTACATTCTTTGCATCCCCGTAGAGCTGGTCTCTTATCAAAGTTGTCAAAGGATTCTCAGACTGTAAACATCTTGGGGCAGGGACCACAACTTCACATCTCTGCACACACAGTAGGTTCTTTATGGATATTCATTAAAATGCTTACTTATTTTGCATGAATATCAAGTCAGATGAAGAGCAGTGCTTTACTTAATCAGATTATAGAACTTCAAGATTAAGGGAGAAATTAATACTGATCAAGGAGACAAATTTTGCCTCCAGAGCAAAATAAATATTAGTGTGACTGTCAAGCACAAAGAAAGCTGAAGGGGTAGGGCTGGGTATATTTTCTAACGACATGAATATCAACTCAATTTAGACAGAAGGAGCGGACTTTTTCCACATTAACATTTTTTTTAACAGTATGGATTTAGAAATTTTTTCCCTTTTTTGGCTGCCCTATGGCATATGGAGTTCCCAGGCCAGGGATCAGATCCAAGCTGTAGTAGCTACTTATGCTGCAGATGAGGCAACCCGAGATCCTTAACCCACTGTGCTGGGCTGGGGATCAAACCTGCCTCCCAGCGCTCCAGAGATGCTGCCGATTCTGTTGAGCCACCCTGGAAACTCCCACACTGACATTTATAAGATTCTAATTGAAGGAATCGTGTCTGGGGAAAGGTTAGAGTAGAACTAGGAGATGCAAAAAGTCCTTCTAGGAGCTACTGAAGCTTGGCTACAACAGCTGGAGAAGAGCTAATAGAGGCAGCCCACAACCAGAATGAGAAAAGAAGCTAACTTTCAAAGCTCACCCATTCAGGGATTATTAGCAAGAATGAAAGGTTTAAAGGAAGAGCAGAATCTGACTGGAGTTCTGCTTAATGAGAGAAGGGAAAAGGGCGCACAGTTTCCCCTGGAGGGAGGAAGGGGGACCACCCTAGACGGCAGAGTTCCCATTTCTCAAGCTTTAACCCTTGAGGGAAAGTAAGGGACCTTTCAAAGAGAGCCCTGACCATGGAGCAGCAAAGTGTGGGCAGCTTCAGCTGCTGGTTAAGAAAGTCTGCAAGTTACTAGTTTTCTCCCCTGTTGCTTCTTTTTCCTTAGGTCAACTATATTTACTAAATGTTGTTTAAACCTTAGCTAGCTCTTCTTGAGGCTTAACTTCTATTAATTCCCTAATGTGGAAGCTCGCAAAAAGCCAGACTCTGATTCCAAGAGGGAAGGCTTAGAGGCACTTCCAAGTGGGAGAGAAAACGGACGGATTTAGGACAGCATTTTCTAGGCTGGATGCACAGACAGTGGGTTCTGAGCTATTACCCTAATACAGGTAGAAGACCTGGGAGCGATCTGCAAACTGCTGAAGGTCTTGTCTGGAGGTGCTGCTGGGAGAGAATGTTATCCTTTCCATAGGGACAGGGCTGTCAAACCACTTCTACAAAAAAAGACCCAGCTCACTCGACAGCTGTTTTCTGCATTTGAGGAAAGCATCCCATTAGGTGCAGAAAAGCAGGTGTGGGGGCTTTGCATATGTCTGAGACAGATGATGCAATTGAAAGCAAAAACAAGTTATAGCTTAACTCTTCCCCACAAAACAAAAGGCAAAACCAAGGACAAAGAGGCAAACTCCGTCTTAAACATGTCCAGGCTACAAAGTGCTAAGTAAAAAGCAGAAAAACAGAAAAAACAAGGAACATAAGGAGATGGGGCAGATTTCATTTGGTTCAAGTGTATCTGAAAGCTTTTCAAGGCAGGAAGACTGTAAAAGTAAGAAAAAAGCCCATGTAAACAGATGCAAGGACATCAGAGCTTTCCTAAATCAAAGGGAAGTGTGCTGTCAGACACCAGGTGGAAAATATGTAATGCAAAATTAAGTCCAGAAGTGCTCTAGCAAATAACAGCATCTTTCCACAGTCTCTCTGGCATGGGATCTTTGGTGAAGATTAAGTTTTGGACAGGAATCATAAAAGCTTGTGGCTGAAGAGAAGGTGAGAAATGAGTCCAAATGAAAAACCAAATGCTCACTGATCACATTCTCTCGTGGGCCAGCACTGATGGGGAACATCCAGCCATGAATCGGGGTATCACTCTGAGATGTTCCCTGGGGCTGCCACTACCTGTAACAGTTAACTGAGAAGGGTCACAAAGCCCATCTCAGCATCCTTTCCTGCTGCTTGAAAGCAGACCACTGAGGCATGCCATATCATCTGCCCAAACATTAGTAAAAACACACTTGAAGTGTTGATGAGGATGTGGAGAAACTGGAACCCTTATGTATGGCTGGTGGAAACTGAAAATGGTGCAGCTTGGCAGTTTCTCAAAAAGTTAAACATAGAACTACCATAAGCCCCAGCAATTCCACTCCTAGTTATATACCCCAAAGAACAAAAGCAGGGACTAAGCAGATACCCATATAGCAATATTATTCACAATAGCCAAACAGCAGAAACAACCCAATTGTCCATCAACAGATGAATCAATAGAAAAATGTGGTATATACATAATAAGGAAGAAATTTCTCTCTCTCTCTTTCTCCTTCCTCCCTTCCTTCCTCCCTCCCTCCCTCTCTCTTTCTCTTTAGGGCTATACCCACGGCATATAGAAGTTCCCAGGCTAAGGACTGAATCTGAGTTGCAGCTGCAGGCCTATACCACAGCTACAGCAACACCTGATCTGAGCCACATCTGTGACCTACACTGCAGCTCACGGCAACCCTGGATCCTTAACCCACTGAATGGGGCCAGAAATCGAACCCATGCCCTCATGGATACTAGTCAGGTTGGTCACCATTGAGACACAGTGGGAATTCCAGGAATACATTTCTGATACATGCTATAACGTGGATGAGCCTTGACAACCTTATGCTAAGTGAAATCATCCAGACACAAAAGACAAATGCTGTATGATTCCACTTGTATGAGGTACCTAGAATAAGAAATTTCACGCGGCAGAAAGTAGAACAGAGGTTACCAGCGGTTTGAAACAGGGAGAAATAGGGAACTATTATTTACTAGGCATAGTTTTAAGACAGTGAAAAAAGTTCTAAAAAGAGTGGTGATAGTTGCACGACATCATGGATGTACTTAATGCCGCTGAAATACATACTTAAAATTGTTAAAATGGTACATTCTATGTTTATGTATTTTTTAACCACAGTTTTTAAAAAAGGAGAAAAAAGCCACATGGTGTTTCATTTCTCCAAAATGTCTATTCTTAAGAGTTGGATGTCTTTTTAGATGCCAATTTCAGAAGAACTCTGTTGAGGCAGATGGTGAAAGTTCAGTAACTAAGATATAACTCTGGCAAGCGAGCCCAAGGATCTCCAACGTGAGGGTAGGCCACGTGATCTTAAGCAAGTTTAAGGTAACCGTGGGGGTAGGGACAAAAGGCTGTGAGGAATTAGAACATCTTTCTTCTAATGGAAGAAAGGCACAGGTCACCCTCCACCCGCAGCCACATTTTTCTTGCCAGTGGCCATGGGCAAATACATAGAATGTAGGTCATGAACAAGCACTGAGCCTGGATCGGAGACCGACTCTACTAGTCTCAAATTCTTCACCTCGGAAGGTCCCTCAAGCAGGCTGAGCTCAGTCCTTGGCTATAAATGCAGATGCTGATGGGACCCCTCCCCACTGCACCCCACCATGTGAGCGCTGCATTCCATGAAGGAGGCAGACCCAGGATTCTTAGAGTAACATACAACTCCAGAACCATCAGTGAAGTCTCGTGATCAGCGGGGGCTGAGAGTGTCTGGGTACGGACCCCCAGAGCGGGCTGCACAGTACCCGTGTAGCCTCAGGAAAGCCAGGATTGGCTTGATTTCGGAATCCCCACTTCTCAGTACAGTTGCTGGCACTTGGAGGCTACTCCAAGGAAGGGATGTTTGTCTTCAAGGAAGACAAGGATGTTTGTGTTCAAGGGAGTCTGGACTCTTTGTCTTCAAGGAGTACACAGGGAGAACACAGACATAGAGACAGATAAATTACAATAAAATAAAATACGGCGAGTGCCAAACTGGAGACATGATTAAAGTCCTATGGGAATCTAAAGGAAAAATCTAACTCTTTCTGCTTTTCCTTTTATCTGTCTTTTATTCTTCTGCCATGTTTTAAGAAAGCAAGCAAGGACTACAAATGCCAGAAGGGCAGGCTACAGGAAGGTGTTCTAAGCTGGAACTTCTGTTGTTGAGGCTACAACCCAGGGGCCAACAGCCAACAGACTGAGTGAAAGATTAAAAGTAAACTGAAGGAGGGGGAGTGGATTGGAAACTAAGAATTTAGAGTGAGCTGACAAATTCAAACTTAATGGTAGAAAGAACAGTTATTCCAATAGCACCTTAGACATTTACTGTTATTAAGACGCCATCCTGAAATAAGTGATCCATGAAACTTTAGCACTAAAAGGGATCTTAGCGATCACATTCAGCAGGATCTGTCACCCCCGCATTGCTGACGCTTGGGGCTGGATGATTCTTTGTGGTGGGGCTCTCTGGTGACTTGTAGGAGGTTTACCAGCATCCCTGGCCTCTCTCCACCAGATGTCAGTAGCAACCCCCAACCTTCTCCAGATTGTAACAATCCAAGATATCTCCAGCACTGTCACCCATATGGGAATGGGGGCGGGGAGAAAAACAGCCCCCAGTTGAGACCCACTGCAATAGGCAAATGGTCTTTTACCCTGAAAGGACACTGGAATCACATAGGAGCCTAAAAAAAATCCTGATACCCAAGCTGTGCCTCAGATCTATTAAATCTGCAGGTGGGAGAAAAACATTGGTATATTTCAAATACACCTCGAATATCACACCTTCTGTGATGCCAATGTGCAGCCAAGGTGAGAACCACTAACCTGGGGAGATTAAGGAACTAGCAGTTCAGTAGCCCTAAGATGCTGGGTATTTTACGTACTTCTCATTAAAAGTCAAAGCTCTAGGAGTTCCCGTTGTGGCACAGTGGGTTAAGGACCCAACATGGTCTCTGTGAGGATATGGATTTGATCCCTGGACCCACTCAGTGGGTTAAGGATCTGGCATTGCTGCAAGCTGTGGCAAAGGTTGTAGATGTAGCTTGGATCCAGATTGCTGTGGCTGTGGCGTAGGTGTCAGCTGCAGCTCCTATCCAACCCCTATCCCAGGAACTTCCATAAGCCAATGGTGCGGCTATAAAAAGAAAAAAAAAGTCAACAGATCTATGGGATTATAATTGTTATCGTATTTTACCTATGAGGAAAGGGAATCTTAGAAATGTTAACAAATTTGTACCCGAACATCCCAGCCAGAAATGGTAGCTATGTGAAGGACAATTTCAATAGGCAGTGCTGGACTGTGAGTGGAAGACAAAGTCAAGAATTGGAGATTAGACAGGAACAAGAACAGAGAACTGTCACTTGAAGCACTGGATGCAGTCTGAGGTGGAAGGGGTAAATCTATGATTATAATTTTATTTCACAAATAAACCATTCTCTTTTTGATCTGTGTAGCACCGGGAACTATACTTAGTCACTTGTGATGGAACATGATGGAAGATATTGTGAGAAAAAGAATATATATATATATATAGATACGTATATGAATGACTGGGTCACTTTGCTGTACAGCAGAAATTGACAGAACATTGTAAATCAACTATAATAGAAAAATAAAACTCTTAAATTTTTTTTTAAATTACAGTTGATGTACAATGTTGTGCCAATTTCTGTGATACAGCAAAGTGATCCAGTCACACACACACAGACACACAGACACACACACACACACACACACACACACACACACCTTTCTCATATCATCCCCCATCATGTTCTATCCCAAAAGACTGGATATAGTTCCCTGTGCTGTACAGTAGGACCTCATTGCTTATTCATTTTAAATGTAAGAGTTTGCATCGCCTAACCCCAAACTTCCAAGAAACCATTTAGTGAGTAGAATGAGATCAGGAGAGGGGAGATGCTGAACACATGTGTTCACGTGTGTTTCTCTTTTTGTTCTGCTGGGAAGAAGGAATTACTCCTGACGGACAGTGAGCGGGGCAGGGGCAGAAGGACACACAACTAGAGCAATTCAGTTAAATCAGGTGGGCTTTTCCTGTCTAAGAAGAAAGGTCCAAGATTGTACACTTGATCCAGCACAATCCTAGAGGCTTCTGGCCGTGGGAGAAGAGAAGGCTGTTTTCTATTTAGCCACTAGAAGGAAAAGTAGAGTTTTGTTAAGCTGTCATTGATAAATCTTGGAGCCTTGGGATAAGACAGGGAAAGTATAAATTGAGCTCTTATCATGCTAGATGCTTTCCGTTTATCATCGTAGTGAATCCTTGCATACCTCTAAGAGACAGTGGTTTTGTGTCTACTTCCTGCCGCCCCTTGCTCTAGACACTCAGAGGAAACCTCTCAGACCGCAGACTGACAGCAGACTGGGCTTTGTTCCATCTGAAGCAAAGACCTCTTGAAGAAATAGATGGAGGTAAGTGTCTTAGTCTATATGGGCCACTACAACCAAACACCACAGACTGGCTGGCTTGTAAACAACAGAAATTGACTTCTCAGAGGTTTAGGGGCTGGGAAGTATAAGATAAAGGTACTGGTAGATTCAGTTTCTGATGAGAGCCTGTTTCTTAGACGGCTGTCTTTTCCCTGTACCCTCGGGTGGCAGAAGGGGTCAGAGACCTCTCTGCAACCTCTTTTATAAGGACACTAACCCCATTCATGAGGGTTCTGCTCTCACGTCCTAATCATCTCAAAGACCTCACCTCCCAATACCAACACCTTGGAGATTAGAGTTTCAACAAATGACTGGGGGCTGAGGGGAGGAATGGATGGAACGTGAGAATTCAGTCCACTGCAATAAATGAAGGAAACCTACTTAACGTACCTACAATAAGTATGTGTCCATTAACTTGATATATAAAAATTGACCTAAGGATAACCAGACAATGGAGCAAAGACAAAAACAAGGGCAAGTTACAAGAAAAATTCTTAGAGGTTAATTACATAAAGAAAATTTCATACTTTGATAAAAGGTGTCAGAGTCTTTAGCAAACACCTATTAGAAGAATTCCCACTGCCAGAAACTTGATAAAGAAATCCACTATCCGTATAATTACTCTAAAAACTTGAGAGGTCTGAGTCTCTAAGTGCAACACCACAGGAGAAAGGAAGTACTATACTTCGAGGGAAGATAACATCAATATTATCTACAGATGTTACCATTTTCAATTTTCTTTCTTTCTTTCTTTCTTTCTTTCTTTCTTTCTTTCTTTTCTTTCTCTCTCTCTTTTTTTTTTTTTTTTGGCTTTTTAGGGCCCTGCCCTCGGCATATGGAGGTTCCCAGGCTAGGGGTCCAATTGGAGCTGCCGGCCTACACCACAGCCATAGCAACTCAGGATCTGAGCCTCACCTGTGACCTGCACCACAACTCACGGCAATGCCAGATCCTTAACCCACTGAGCGAGGCCAGGGATCGAACCCCTAACCTCATAGTTCCTAGTCAGATTTGTTTCCGCTGAGCCACGATGGGAACTCCCAGATGTTATGATTTTCTACCTAGAAAATCCACGTTAAAAAACTGAAAAACTGTTAGAATTGTTAAAAGGGTCTAGCAAGCTGTACAGGTACAAAATAAATACATAAACTGATTTAACATATACCAGCCTAATTGGAAATATAATGGGAATAAAAACCTTATCTCATGTTAACAAAAATTATAAAACAGTTTTTCATAAACCTAATAAGTCTAATAAAACATAGGCAAAGTCTAGATAAAGAAGTCTTCTTAAGGAACCTAAAATAGGGAGATACACTATGCTCCTGAATCACAAAAGTCAGTATTATGAAGACAATTTTTCCTCTTCGAATTAATCCATAAGTTTATTGCACTTTCAGTAAAAAAATCTCAAAAGAAGTTTTACTGATTTCAACAAACTGATTTTTAAAGTATATGTAGAACAAATGTACAAGAAGACCTAAGAAAATTTAGGGAAAAAAAACAAAGTGCTTGGGTGGAACTGGGAAGAAGCAGAAAGTTTACCTACAAAAACATAAAACATATGAAATTACAGTCATGAAAAAAATATGGTACTAAAGCAGGAAGAGACAAACAGACCAACAGACTTGAACTGAGAATCCACAGGTATGTCTATATATATTTGAACTTAATCTATGGTAGATGAGGCATTTCAAATTAGTGAGGGAAATTTAATAAGTAGTGTTAGGACAACTGTCTATCTATTGGATAAATACAGATTGCTACCTCATACCACACACAAAAATTAATTCCAGATGGATTAAACACACATATAACTGAATCACTTTGTTGTACCACAGAAATTATCATAACACTGTAAATCAACTATACTTCCATAAAACTTTAAAAAATGAAAAGAATATGATCATAAAAGTAACATAAGAAAATATTAGAGAATAACTTTATAATGTTCCTATGTAAGACAAAATCCACTGGCCATAAAAGATGATTGATAGATTTGACTAAAAAAGACTAAACATTTCTCCTCAGAGGAGCAGATATAAGCAGAGCTGAAATATAAGATAAAGACTAATAAATACACATGAAGAAATGGTTTTTATAACATATATGAGTTCTTAAAACTGCAAACAATTAAAAAATACAAAATTCATGAAAGTACAAATAACAAAAATGATGGTGTGGTCAGGGAAATGCAAATTTAAAAAATATACTAAACATTAGGTACATTCATAAGATTCAGTGTTGGTAACGGTGTGGGGAAAGGGTTCTTCCATGCACTTTTGCTAGGGGGATAAATTAGTACAACTGCTTTGGAGAGAAATTCTGCTTCATCTTTCTGACTCTTTTTCTTTCTTTCTTTTTTTTAGGACCACACCCGTGGCATATGGAAGTTCCCAGACTAGGCGTCAGATCAAAGCTCCAGCTGCTGGCCTACACCACAGCCACAGCAGATCCAGGCTGCATCTGCGACCTATACCACAGCTCACGGCGCTAGATCCTTAACCCGCTGAGTGTGGCTGGGATCAAACCTGCACCCTCATGGATACTAGTCAGGTTCGTTTCCGCTGAGCCATGATGGGCACTCCTATCTTTCTGACTCTTAAGTGTTGATTCCATTTGAACCACAAATTCTATTTCTAGGAGTCTATCCTACAGAAAGATTTCTATAAATATGAAAGGATATACATATTAGGATATTCATGGAGGCATTACTTGTTAGAGAACCTTTCTTCAAGTTTTCTCCTCCAAGAATTTGCTCTGTTCTAGAAACATCTTTTGCAGTTTACCCTGGGTTTTCTCTTTCATGCTATAGGCTTTTTAAAAAAATGCCTAGTGATCCTTGGTTGTCCATTTATGTTATTTTCAATTATTCATCGATATTTTAAGACAAAAGCAGTGGGAAGACTGCCTGAGAACTCTATATACATGGGCCAAGTTTGTTAATAGGCCAAGTTCTAGGAGATGGGGCACGAAGTCTCTAAGCAGCTCCTTCTTCCAATTCCAGAATGACTCCTGAAGTCCTGGAGCACCAGTCCTCTCACCAAAGCCTCTTTGGATGGAGGAGGTCAATGTCAGCATTCTGAATGTGTGTGTGGAGGTGCCTGCTCACATATAGATTTTTTTTCTCTGTTTCCCTTTTCAGGCTCCATTCTCCCCTCCCATTCTCCATCTGACCTGCTGTCCCCCAGACTCAAGGCTCATGGGACTCTGCAGGCAGGTCAGCCCCCTCCCCTACATGGTCCCCTCTGTTCCCTAGGCTGTGATTTCTTCTGCTTTATTAGTGAACAGTCTTCCACCTACTTTGGAGAATTTGTTCTAGAAATTCATTAAAATAAAATAATAGATGCCCTTCCTCCTATTTTTTTGGTGTTTGTAGGTTATAACTTTTCTTTCTGTTTTCTTATTTTTTTTGGCTTTTTGCCTTATCTAGGGCCACACCGCGGCATATGGAGGTTCCCAGGCTAGGGGTCTAACAGGAACTGTAGCTGCCGGCCTTCGCCACAGCCACAGCAAGGTGGGATCTGAGCCGCGTCTGCAACGTACACCACAGCTCCCGGCAACGCTGGATCCTTAACCCACTGAGCAAGGCCAGGGATCGAACCTGCAACCTCATGGTTCTTAGTCGGATTCGTTAACCACTGAGCCACGACGGGAACTCTGGTTATAACTTTTCTTATTCCTTTAGTATCATTTTGATGGCATCTTAGGAGGAAGGAGAGACAAACTCATGTATTTGGTCTGCCATCCTGAACCACAAATCTAAAGTATTATTTGCAATATTGAAAACTGGAGACTGTCTAAACATCACTCAGCAGGAAAATGTTTAAATAAATTAGGTTACATCTATTGTATGGAATATTCTTCACTCAAAAAATAATGAATAAGCTTTATATGTATTGATATCAAAAGATCATAATATTAATAAAGAAGAAAAATTGTAGAAATGAGGCATAGTAATATCAATTTTAGAAAATTTATCTGTACTTTCACAAAGGACTAGAGGATATACACTGAACTAAGAGTGGTCCTTTATCCCCATCTTTACACTTGAAACCAGTGGACTGGCGTGGAGAAGGAATTTCACCTTTTTTGCTCCATATCATCTATAGGTGTTCAAAATTTTTACAACGTATATGGATAAATCTTTGGGATTAACTGTCATGCAAATGTGAGACATCATATTATTTAAATACTCCAATCTCTCCCACATGGCAAGCTGCTTGACTAAGAAATAAAGGTTTGCAAATTCTAGCTGACCTATGATACTTGATTTTTTTAAAATGCTGACCACCACTTTCATTGCTTAAAACTTTTAAGAAAACATGCTTAAACGTAAAGGTATTGCCAGTTTATTTTAAAAACCTATAAGCCTTCAAAAAAAAACCCTTCCAAGTCTAAGACACTATGACAATGCAACATGTTGGCAGGTAGAACATATCATGTAGAATCAAGTTTTGCTTGGTATGCTTTTATGTCTGATTTCTTAACTGTTACATAATGACATTAGTAAACTGAGCTGGCTGAACTATGCCAAACTTTAATATTTCAGCTAAAATAATTTCACAACATCTTATTAAGGAAGAAGTAAGTAATAGAAAATGTCAATCATCCTAATAAAATTAGATATAACTTTTTATTTCCAAAGAGCAGGGTTCAGAATGACTCCAGTGGAAAAGGAGACCACAGACCTTACAACAGATAAAGGGGTTCTAAAGTATTTTCCATGAAAAAAAAACTCTAGGAACCTATAATCCATCAGCTACTCTATATTTTGGAGCATGTGAAAAATTCAAATAAACACTGAAAAACAGAGCTCAAATTTGCATAATTTCACTGGCTCCCAACCTAAAATGAGACAGATAAACCTATCTCCTGAAATCAGCACACCATTAAATGTCATGATTTTCCAGCTTTGCTCAGAGAAATGTAAACATCATGAAGTGCTGACCCTGCCCTGTCTCCGCCAGCTGCATGTGGGCCAGTACCCTTGATGAGTAATTGTCAGGGTCAGGCTTGGGTTTTCAGAATCTGAATCTAGAAGGCCCAGTTCTTGATGGCTCGATCAAAGTAAGCCATAAACTCAGTCTAAATGCATCATCACCATTTACATATTAGCCAAGGGTGTTGGTATACATGCCTCTTTCTTCTGTTATGCCTTTGATTTTTTTTTAAAGCTGAAGTGTAGTTGATTTACAATATTAGTTTCAGGTGTTCAGTATAGTGATTCACCATTTTTATATATTTATATTCTATTTAAAATTATTAAAAATATTGGCCATATTTCCTGTTATAAATCTATCCTTTTAGCTTATTTATTTTATACATAGTAGATTATATATCTTAATCCCCTATCTTGCCCCTCTCCTTTCCCTCTTCCCACTGCTAATCACCCATTTGTTCTCTATAAGTCTGTTTTTGTTTGGTTGTATTTATTCATTTCATTTAGATTCCATATATAAATGATAACATAAAGTCTTTGTCTTTCTCTGTCTGATTTATAAAGCTAAGCACAATACCCTCCTATTCACATGCTTGTTGCAAGCAGCAAGATTTTATTCTTTTTTATGGCTGAGTAATATTCCCCATTTTGGCTGTGCCCATGGCATGCAGAAGTTCCTGGGATGGAGCTCAAACATACATCACAGCTGTAACCAGAGCCATAGCAGTGACAATGCCAAATCCTTAACCTGGTGAGTCACCAGGGAACTCCAATATTCCATTTTTTATATACTACACATTCTTTATCCATTCATCTGTTGATGGACATTTAAGTTGATTCCGTATCTTAGCTATAGTAGATAATACTGCTATAAACACTGGGGTAAATGTGTCTTTTCAAATTAGTGTTTTACTCTTCTTTGGATATATGCACAGGAGTGGGATTGCTGGATTATATGGTAGTTCTATATTTAGTTTTCTGAGGAACCTCCACACTATTTTCCACAGTGGCTGTACCAATTTACATTCCCACCAACAGTGTAGTAGGGTTCCCTTTTCTCCACATCTTGATAACATTTGTGATGTTTTTGATGATGGCCATTTTGACATGTCTGAGATGATAACTCAGTGGTTTTGATTTCCATTTCTCTGAAGATTGGTGATGCTGAGTATCTTTTCATATGCCTATCGGGCATATATATGTCTTCTTCATGGCATTTATTACAAAACTAGAATAAATTACCCTAAAATTTGTGGAACCACAAAAGAGCCCAAATATCCAAACCAATCTTGAGAAAAATAACAAAGCTGGAGATATCACAAAGCCCAAATAACCAAGCCCATCTTGAGAAAAATAACAAAGCTGGAGGTATAGATCTCAGACTATACTACAGAACTATATTCCTCCAAACAGTATGGTACTGGTACAAAAACAGACACACAGATAAATGGAAGAGATAAGAGAGCCCAGAAATAAACCCATACACTTATGGTCAAATAATCTCTGACAAAGGAGGCAAGAATATACAATGGGGAAAAGACAATCTCTTCAGTAAGTGCTACTGGGAAGTCGGACAGCTACATGCAAAAGAATGAAACTAGAACATTTTCTGACATGATATAGAAAAGTAAACTCAAAATGTATAAAAGATCTAAGTGTAATACTAGAGACCATAAAACTCCTAGAAGAAAACATAGGGACAACACTCTTTGACATAAACTATAGCAATATTTTTTGAATCTATCTCCTAAGGGAAAGGGAAGAAAAGTGAAAATGAACAATTGGGACTTAATTATACTTAAAAGCATTTACATAGCAAAGGAACTCATCAACAAAACAAAAAGACAACTTATTGAATGGGAGAAAACATTTGCAAAGGATATGATCAATAAGGGGTTAATATCAAAAATATATAAGTAGCTCATATAACTCAATATCAAAAAAAAAAAAAACCCTAACAACCCAATGAAACATGGGCAGATGACCTGAAAAGACATTTTCCCAAAGTTTTTGATGTTTCAATTTCAATTTTCACATCCTACCTCAATAACTGCATCTTTAGTCATGTTTTTTGAAGCAAATAAAGAATGTCCAGTTTTACAAGTCAGAAGGTCATACATGTAAAAACACTTATGGACTGAATTATTATACATACAGTATGACTACTATTAGTAATGGAGTAGCCTAGAATAAGTCACTTAAATATGATGAGTTTTAAAAAACCTTTAAAAATGAAATGATTAAACCATCTTCTGCCAGCACTTATAAAACAAGTCCTTCTGTTTTCATAGAAATCCACTTTCTATCTCTATCAAGTATGGGAAGTTAGTCATTTTAAAAGTATCAAGTATTTCACAAGTCAAAAAAATTTTTTTTTTTTACTACAAATAAGAAACAGGTCATTCAGAAAAACAACAGGGCAACTGAAGGAAACTTGTTAAAGTTGGGCATTTTTTTAAATGCAATGATACATGTTTGAAATATTCATTTCCTCTGTACTGCCTATCCTGCAGAGCAAATGATGCAGACAGCCAAATCAATGTTGTGCATCAAGTCAAAACTTACTTTGCACAAAATACAGTTTAAGCAGAAAATCAAAAGGCAAGAAAACCAAAACTTTTACCATTATCTGGAACACTATGGAGAAACCCTTCACGTATCTCTGAAAAATAGTTCAATGTTTGAAGATGTGTAATGTGAAATATAGCCATTGGAAAGTTCAAAAATAGCTAAATAGACCTGTGCTCTAATAGCTTACACATCATCTCAAACAACTGCAGATGGCTTAACTTTTAAAATACACAGACTTCACAGGACAAATGGAATAGGTGAGAAGAATACCTGTGATGAGAGAAAGACCATTCCATCTACCGTGCACATTAAAAGAATGAATTTTATAATATGTGAATTATAGCTCAATAATAAAAGGAAAGGGGGAAAAAAAAGTGCCTCCTGGGTGATGTTACGTTCCAAGTGACACTTAAGCGCTATGAACAGAAGCCCCTGATCACCACTTCTGGAAGCTCCCCTGAGGCTGGCCTGCTCTTCTGTTTCACTCTCCCCTCTCTGTCCATGGGGCATGTGTAATACTGCCAGGGACTCTGGAGTTCTCATGCACCCCATTGGTCACTGGGCACAGGAAGCTGAACTTGATTTTCCAAATCACCCTTCCATTGATTCGGGGTATTTCCATTCTCTTCTGCCTCCTCTTCATCTTTTTAAGGAAATTTTAGGGAATTAGGGAATTTGGATTCCCGGAAACACTTTGACATACTGACAAGTTCTCTGAGACAAAAGAAAGAGAATGAAGGTTTGTCAACTGCTAGTAAGTGTCAAGGACTCTGCAGGGTCCTCAATACCTGTTATCCTAGGGATTCCCACAAATACTTAGAAGATCAAGATTCTCTCTCTCTCTCTCTCTCTCTCTCTCTCTCTCTCTCTCTCTCTCTCTCTCTTTTTTCCGTTTTATGGACATACCTGTGGCTTATGGAAATTCCCAGGCTAGGGGTCGAATTGGAGCTACAGCCACAGCAATACCAGATCTGAGCCCCAACTGCAATCTACACCGCAGATGGTGGCAATGCCGGATCCATAACCCACTAAGTGAGGCCAGGGATCAAACCTGCACCCTCACAGAGACAACTTTGGGTCCTTAACCTGCTGCGCTACACCGGGAACTCCTCAAGTTTCCCTTTCCCATTCTCTAGATGAAAACACTGAGGCAGGCTCTGAGAGCAGTTTCCATTTAGACATCCAGTGGATATTCACCAGATACCTGTTTTACATTTGGAGGGCACAGCTTAAAAACCAGTTACCGAATACGATTAATTCAAACCAGGAATGTACTCAAAACCATGCAAATCTCATCAAAAGTGGCATAGTTTGCTGGTGCATTTAAAATAATCACACTTCAAATAATCGTTCGAAGAACATTTTTCATTATAGGAAGATGATGCTTATGAAGATTTGCTCTTTTAACAGTACAAAATAAAGGCGGCAAAAGCCTTTTATTTTTTTTTTCAAATAAAAATAACACACAAACCACTCCCGGGGAAACTAGGCTTATTGCCACTTTGGTGGCTCCTGGGTTTGCCAGAGTAAATGTAACAGCTTTCCACTTTAATTGGGTTTGTTTCAGAGTCCCATTTGCCATCTTTTCCTCCTCCTACCAGTGAAACCAAATGAAGCTAATTTTGGATGTGTTTCCCTAGGCAGAGAAGGAAGAGCTATGTAATCTGGAGTTTTCGGGTCTGCAATTATCTTCTGGGGAGATCCTGGTACTCGAAATTTGCAAAACTAACGATTTCTCAATTGCTGCAGCATTGGCTTCATGGCCCATGGTGCACCAGAACTGCTCATGGGTATTATCTCTTGGTAGACTAACTTCCTTAGAGATAGACTCCCTGGGTTCGAATCCCAGCTCCACCTCTTCCTTTGCTGTGTGACTTTGGCAAGTTCCATTATCCCCCTGTGCCTGTCTCCTTATCTATGAAATGGGGAGGGGAACAGCTCCTATTCCCCTAGGGCTGTTGAGAGGGTTCAATGATTCTATAAAGCACTAAGAATAGTGCCTGGCACATGGCCTGTGCTATTTCAATTCCTGTTAAATAAATAAATACTTTTAAAATAAAAATGTATGTTGCTGTTCATTAAATGACTTTAAAAATGCTCTCCTTACATTATTTTGTCAGCTGATTTGTCCATGCTTCCATGAGTTAAAACTGGTAAAAATTAACTTGTTGTGGCCCGATTTGCTTTGCCTAAAATCTGCCAGAAACCCAGCAGGAAGAATCAATGAAAATCTCCTTTTGTGGGAAAACTGGTTAAAAATCGTCCCCCACTGTTGACGATATTGCCCAAAATGTTTGCTGAGGGATTCTGTGGCTGCTCAGAAGGTACACACATACTGCTGCTCCAGGCTGGTGAAGCAGAAAGAAGAGAAAAATGGCTTTTGCTTTAGACCTGTGGAGGGCGAAAGTCTGGAGAGGATCATCAGCGGCCCCTGTCCCCCTGAAATTCCAACAGAAAAAGACTAACAGATCCCTTGGCTTTCCAAAGAGCCTCCTCCATTTCAGAGAAACAATTTCACCCGTTCTCGATTTCATAACCTTGTTTCTCTTGGAAGGAACAAAGAGAAATGTTCCTTTGGTTTAAATGTGTAGATATTCAACATCTACTTGCCAGAAGGACTATTTTTAACGTTCTCCACCCAAGGGTCTCATTTTAAGGGGAGGCCAGGTGGTGCTTTGGCATTCCCCAGTGGCCTCTTCTAGGTGTCCAAGGGCCTCTGGACACCACTGTGTCACAATCCTAGAAGGAATAAATCATCTGGTCGTGACAGATGGTTTCCTCTGGAAAAAGACCAAGCTTACCCAAATAGTTGTTGCTCTTGTACATCTCGGTGATGTTGATTTTTGTGGCTCCTTGGGGAATCTCAACAACTCGGTGGTAGCCCAGGCTGGTGAGGGCGTGCTTAAACACCCCCGACACAACCTGACAGCCTGTGTTATCGCCTCCGCACACCCCGCATTTGTCCACGACTTTGTCGGAGCCTAGGTAGTCATCGCAGCCAATGCTCTGCAAAGAGGTGGAAAAACAAAAGACTCTTGTAGCATATGTCAGGAGCATCCTGGGCAAGAAGGGAGAGGGCGCCTGAAGATCTCTTGGTGGGTCTCGACCCGATCTTCCTCCTGCCCCCATTCAGCTCCTGTGGATAAACAAGTTCACTCTTCCCTTCACCCAACAGATTTTCCCAGAGTACTCACTGAGGGCAAGGATCTTCTTTGCTAGGTATGCGTGAAATGTACATTCTAGGGGCGAGGTCGGGTCCACAGAGAGTAAACAAGACAAGGAAGTGAAACCGAGTGCACTTGGTGGTAAATGATCAGGAGAAAAATAACACAGAGTAGATGAATAAGGAGGGTTAGGGGCTGGACATTTATTTACACAGGCTGGACAGCGAAGTCATTCTGAAAATCCATCCCCCTGTTGCACTCTGAGAGAGGAGAGGTTAGAGAAGTTTTGGGGGGACATGAGAAGCTCTGCACCTAAAACTGGGGTTTATCCTCAATTCTTCTTCTTCTTCTCTTTCTTTTCTTTCAGACCTCACCTGTGGCATATGGAAGTTCCCTGGCTAGGGGTCAAATCGAAGCTGCAGCTGCCAGCCTACACCACAACTGGATCCAAGCTGCATCTGTGACCTACACTGCAGCGTGCAGCAACGCTGGATCCTTAACCGACTGAGCAAGGCCAGGGATTGAAACTGCATCCTCATGGACACTGTGTCAGGTTCTTAACCCGCTAAGCCACAGTGGGAATTCTACATCCCCGAGTCTTCTCTTCTAAATGATGGATGACACACCTAGCCAAAACCCCCCAAAAGAAGTGTTCTCAGGCCCCATTTCTTAGGATGTTAAATCAAATTGGTGGCGATCTGGGTCCCCACTGGTTACCGTGACTCTGAAAAGCTAAGCAGTAGGACTTTTGCTTGGCTCTGCCAAAACATTTTCCCCAGGGCAGAAGGGTACAGAGAAGCAAGGACTAGAAACATCAGCAAACTGGGTGATACGCATCTAAATGACAGGGTCCTCTCTGTACGGGCAGTCTCACCAGGGGTCAAAGGAACTCTGACCTTCCTGCTTTTCCTCCCGAAAAGAATCTTCTCCTTATGCACCCCAGATCTTTTTGCTTTATCTGCCCCCCTCCCTATTCATGTATCTCTTAGCAGTTTAACCTAAGAACAGAATGGAATGATCTTCATGGAATCCTTTTCCACTTCTGTTGCTGATTCCACAAGGACTCACATTCCCAAATCCTGAATTTAATGCTGGAACCCGTGGTCTGAGCGGAGAAGATTCTGTCACATTTCCGTGGGCAGACAAAAGTGAGCTGATCGTAGTTTGGACAATGAAATATTGGGATGACAGGGTTACTTCAGGGGGTTAGGAGGATAGGAAATGATACTTGAAATGAGACTGGTGTTCTAAAACTTGAGACACAAGGAATCACAGGCTTGTGCTGGTTCCAGAATTCTAAATGCCATGGTCAGACCCCACCTCAGGGGCAAAGTGGTTGGCAAACCATTCAGAGCCCACTTTTGATTCTGATAGACAGTCCTGGGTCTGTTCACGAGGGTCCTCTAGGTCAGATGCTAGAGGCAGACTCAAATCAAAAGGTGTTCGTTCATTCTTTCCCCTCCGACTTCGTGTTGGACTGACATCCTTCTGCAGATTCTGTACATCTGCATTATTACTTCCATATTCCTGAGTGCACATTAGTCCATCAATAATAACTGATCCCTCCTCACAAATAGCTTCTCTGTAAAACATTATTTCTGACAGTAACCGAACATCATCTCAATATGTTCATCCACATCCAATTAGCCTTTCAAAATGCCATGTTTGCTATGTATTTCTCCTCTCCCAAATATTTCCTGTCCTTGCCCCGTGCACGTTTTAGCAGAAACTAAGGAAAATGCTTTCCATGCACAGTTTCTACCTCGTACCCCTGCTCTCTGGGTTTTCAAAAGGGGGGGGCACCATCAGCAGAAGTTTGGGAACGTAGACCCCACGTTGCTAAGGAAAATTTCTGACTGAATTAAGGAGATGCCTCTGATTGTCACTGATGGGGAGGATGAACAGAAAAGCTGGCAGCATGCACTCCCTGCCCTGTCTTGCAAGAGCTCAACCTTCCTCCCTTCTCTGCCATGACCCACTCTTGCTATTCCTGGACTCATCTTGTCTCAGCTTGAACTCATTCCCTTGGGGCCCTCTGGGTAAAGGGGACAATGTGCATCGGCACAGAAATAGCTAAGGGCACTTAGAAAGTAGGAAAGCATGCTCATAGCCTTGAAATGCAGGGCTGCTGGGAGGGATGAAAGGAGGCTGGAAAATTTAGATGAATCTGTTAAGGATCCTGTTGGCCAGGACGAAGAATGAGAATTTTATCCCATGGCATCAGCAGACGCTGGGAAGGTGAGGGCCGTCCTCAGGTATGTTTTTCAGATGACAACTTTGGCTGTAGTGACGAGTGGGTCTTAGAGTGGGGAGAATGTGCAGTCTAGTCAGTCTTTCTCTTGTCAACGGGGTGTATGGGATATTTCTGAAATGAACAAGCGTCTCTGAAGACGGGGACTGACACTGCATGAATCCTCAGCCCCCAGCCCAGTTAGAATGGGATGACCACAAGGAAACTGCACAGCCATGGATCACTTCGGACAACCACAGACCCAGACAAAACACTGTTTTATCTTGTAAATCAGACACTGCATTAAAATGCTCTGCACAGTCCAATGGTGTCCCCCCGCCCCCCCGCACGTTAGATTTCCTGTACCACACAGCTACTCTGGATGAATCTAGACATGGGGAGTGAGGGCTGCAGTGGTTTTTCCTGGGAAATGTCCAGTAGCCTGCAGGTTGGCTTCAGTGAAGCTGCTCAAGTAATTCAAGAATGGAAGGTAACATCCTATCTCCTCAGGGGCAATCTCTGGACTCCAAGCACCCATGGTTCACTCTTTAAGAAAGAAGGCAGAGCAAGCTGTGTGTGTGTGTGTGTGTGTGTGTGTACCTTCACTGAGTGGTAACCAGAGGTTAGTGGAGCATGCTTCTAGTGCTCTGGTGGATACCCAGGGTCCCTGAGAGGCTGGGTTGCCATGGAATTGCTAAATGTCCCACGTGTAATTCACAAAGCCAGAGGGACAAGCCCAGAAGGAGCGCTGGGCAGACAACATGCATTCAAGACCTTTAGCTTTAGAACCCAGGCCATAGGCAAATTACATGACAACTGACCCTTCTCCTATAGAGGGGATTATAAGGATCAGATGATATAGTAAGAGAAAATTTGGACTGGGAGTCCAGGCAGGGCATGGCTCAAGAAGTGATCTTTGGGTTAGAATCTGAAAGACAAGAAGGGCCAACCGAGTTCCTGTGGGGCTCAGGTTAAGAACACAACGTAGTGTCTGTGAGGATGCAGGTTCCATCCCTGGCCTTGCTCAGTGGGTTAAGGATCTGGCGTTGCCACAAGGTGTGGCATAGGTTACAGATGTGGCTCCCATCCAGTGTTGCTATGGTTGTGGCATAGGCCTCAGCTGCAGCTCCAATTTGACCCTTAGCTTGGGAACTTCCATATGCTGTGGGTGTGGCCACAAAAAGGAAAAAAAAAAACAAAGAAGAAGAAGGAACAGCTCTGGCAAGATCTAAACACACAAATATCTATTTTATCACTGGTGTTGTTGGGTGATTGCACCCAGAGGGCCATCTGGGAAATCAGACACAGGTCCTGCTGATGGGAATTTGAATCTAACTGGGATGATTCAACACACATGCAGAAAATCGCATGCTATTAGGCAATGAGGAATCCCTACATTCTCTGTGTCCCGCTGGGCCAGATCAACTCTCCTTGAGAAAGCTGATAATTAACAATGGGGTGCATAAGTCTGGAGAACGTGGCACTATTCCAGTCTGAACTAGGGGATGGTGGTGGAATGAAGAGCACTGAAGAGATACTTAGGAAGCAAAATAGTGAGGAAGAAGGGAGCCCGAATCCTTTCTTCTTCCTCTTCCCCATCCTCCTCAACCTCATAGTTACAGAGTCTTTGTGATAGTCCAGGTCCTCTGAATACATAGTTTTCTCATTTACTCTTAAATCAGTCTATGATATTGCTGAAACATTAGAAAACTAAGACTTGAGAGAGATTAGGTAACTGGCCCAAGGCCATGCTGCTAATCAGAGATGGGGCTAGATTTGAACCCAAATCCCATGCTTGTAGCCACTATGCAAAAACTGCTCCCCCCAAAGGATCAGGTCATGCTGAGGGTTCTAGCTTTGATGAAGGAGTGGATGGTGGCAGTGACCTAGGTGCAGAGGAGCAAGTTCAAGGCTCTGTTACCATAGTGTCTTAGGGAGAGCTTGGCCCTGAAGGGACTCTGGCATTCTCCTCTTACAACATTGTGAAGCACCAGGCACATTACATATCTCCCACCTTGGCTGTTATACACATGGTAAGGGAATAAATATCTCAGCTCATCTTCCCATTACATTACTCTTTTAGCATTATAACTTTCTGCTGCAATAGTTTAAGACACACAGGAAGTTGTGAAAACAGCACAGAGTGTTTTGGTGACCCATCACGCAGCCTTCCCCAAGTGACGGTAGCTCACGCGAGCACAGCACATTGTCAAAACCATGTATTGCAGAGACATTAGAATAATTAATGTATTAACACAACAATAAACCTTATTTGGATTTTGCCATTTTTTCACATGCACTTTTTCTTGGTGCAGAGGTCTTCAAAATTGTATCACTTGTACAGATTCATGTACTCTGTTAACCTTCTTTAAAGCAGCTGGTATTTTCCTCCTAAACATGACTGTGTAATTGATAAGTGGAGCTGATGTCATTGAGTGGGAGAAGTAGTTTGGCATGATGGAAAGAATGTTGGACTGGGAATCAGGAAACCTGGAGCATACTCCTGGCTCAGTCCCTGACTTATGTGTGATGCTGGATGGGACGCTTCTCTCTAGGCTTGGCGCTGAAAATATTTCCACCACCATCTAGGTCTTTCAGAGAACAGTGCTCAGAAGTGAATCTGACCTGGGTTCTGGTTTACAAATCAGAAGTTTGGTCAACTGGTCTCTGATGGAGATGAGGTAACAGTGCTGGTCTATGTCTCTGAACTCTTTCAGAGGTACGCCAAAGTGCCATCAGTGTGTATTATAGGTGACACTGGAGTCTGCCGGACCTGGGTCTTGTGCTGGTTCTGCCATTTAGGGGTGCTGCATCATTCATCCTGTTAATGAGCCATTCAGAGCCTCAGTTTATCTGAGGCTAGGGAGGGACAGTATCCACTTTATAGCACTGTTGGGAGGATCAGATGAAGGAAATACACAAGGCATTTATCAGGATGCAGTGAGAGGGTGGTTCCTTAGAAAACACTGGATTTATCATTGTCTTCATATGCTTGGTTTCATCTGGAATCTACCCATTCTTAAGTAAATCCTGTCATCATGTAGGCTCTCAGATCCACTCCTATTTCTGCAGCACTTTCAATGACTTCTCAGCTGCAGATATTCCCTTCTTCATTTGGAGAAATTCAGAAAAGTCCAAAGAGCTAAGAGAAGGCCAGGTTCACCATATAGGTGAGACACCTTACACGGCTCCTTCGCTCAGTGCACTGCGTGAAAAAGTACAGAACAAACATCTGGTCCCTGATCTACTTTTACCTCAATTTCATCTTTTTTTCTTTGCTCACCATGTATGGTCATTCCAAAGACATATTTCTTGATGTTACAAAGGCAGTTGGGCAACTATCAGATATCCTTATACTCTTCCAGTGATTTCTGCAACAAGTTGTAGGAAAATTTTACATGTTGCAAGGCATCACGGGAGAAATAGCTCAAGAATTGCACCCCCCCCAATTGTATGCCAAAATTAACCTACATGAAATTTCCTGTGGGAAATGAGCAATCTGGATGACACATCTCGTGGTGAGTTTCACAGGGAGGAGGCCTCTGTCCATCATGGCGGGGTAGGCTGGTGCCAGGCATGCAGATAGTGGAGTTTCTGATTCCCCTAATGGGAAGCAGATGTTTCTGTGTACGCTCAGTAAACACACCAGATTGGGTAACCTCAATTGGTTGGCTAGATGACACTGCCAGGTAGAACGACATGCCTTAATGATCATGCTGCCACAACAGCATGCGAGAATGTTCTTATTAAAGTGATTAGCAGCTAACACCAATTTTCTTATATTTACAGTGAGCTAATTCTGGAAATACATATGGACGCAACAACTTCTATGCGTGACATCCTCTTGAAAGAAATCCTTTGCATATGATAAATATCTCCCTCTTATTAGGGACAGGAATGTAGATCAATACCACCTTCCTGGAAAGCTATTTAGCAATATATACCATTTGACCCAGGAAATCTTCTTCTAGGAATTTTCGTTAAGGAAATGATAAGAAAGGAGGCCGATGACTTCTGTGTGAAGGAGCTCATCACAGTGTTATTCTTAATTAAAAAAAGGAAACATCCTAATTGTCCAATGTAGGGAAATAGTAAAACAATATGTAAAAAATCTCTGGGAAATACTGGGTGGATTTTTTTTTGTCTTTAGTCTTTTTTTGAGGACCGCACCTGTGGCATGTGGAGGTTCCCAGTCTAGGGGTCCAATCAGAGTTGTAGCTGCTGGCCTACGCCACAGCCATAGCAACATCAGATCCGAGCCCTGTCTGTGACCTACACCACAGCTCATGGCAACGCCAGAGCCTTAACCCACTGAGTGAGACCAGGGATCGAACCCACAACCTCATGGTTCCTAGTCGGATTTGTTTCTGCTTTGCCACGATGGGAACTTCCTGGATGGATCTCTCTCCAGTTGTTACATCCTCATTAAAATCTTCTAGCACTTGCGCCTGCATGACTGACCCTCAGTATGGTTCAGTACATGTTTCCTGAGAAACCCTTACTACGTGCCAGCACGGCATTAGGCAGGGCAGATTTGAAGGTAATACAAACACGGTTCCTATTTATGGTCTAAATCAAGTGTTGGGCAACTACCACCCACTGGCCAAATATGGCCCAACACCTTTTTTTTGTAAAAAAAAAAAAGATTTTTTGGAACACAGACACACTCATTAGTTTACTTATAGTCCAAGGTTGCTTTTGTGTTACAATAGCAGGGTTGAGTAGTTGCAACAGAGATAATATGGCCCACAAAGCCTAAAATACTTATGATTAAGTAATTCACAGAAAACAAAAAGCCAACCCTTGGTCTAAATTGAAAAGCAGACACGGTCTTTCAATACGGCGTGTAAATATTCAGAGGGAGACGTGCCGAGCCCTGCAGAGACAAGACTGAGGCTCAGGTCGATGGTTCCAGCTCACCCCTTACTGGCCCCCTTCATCCTGTATCGCACGCCACTCACTTGATCTGTCCCAATGTGTCTCAACTATAAAACGGAAAGCGAAGAGTTACCTCCTAGCTCAATAGTTTTCTTTTTTCCTTTTAGGAAGAAAAAAAACATACTTTTTTCAAATGAAACCTCATGCAGAAACGGAGGGAATGCCAATATGTAAAATGAGAGAAGCAGAACTGTTTTAGTTGAAGAAGGGCTGGCAGGGTTTGGAAACTCAGCATCTCACCTTCCTGCCTGCTCTTCTTCCTCATGGCCAAGGTTTCTCAACCGCAGCTCTAGTGACATTCTGGGCCAGATAGTTCTTGGTTGTGGGGACTGTCACTTGCACTGTAGGAACGTTAGCAGTACCCCTGGCTTTTACACACTGGATGCCAGAAGCAACCCTTCCCCCCTCAGTATGACAAACACAAATTTCTCCAGACATTGCCAAATATCCCCCTGGGAACAAACTCACCCCCAGATGAGAAGCACTGCTCTAGTTTATTCAGCTCAAGGGACACTTAGCAGCACAGATTCCCCCTCGGGCTTTAAAACAATGGAAGTTTCAGAGAAGTGCAAAAACAGTCATCTGTAAATGTCAGAAGCTAATGAGCAAAGAATACTTAATTATTCACTTCTAAAAAAACACTTCATCACCACCATCAAGCTAGCCAATAGCTGTCTAGAGCTCTTGAAGCTTGCCCTTTGCCTTAAATTCAATATGAGCGGGGTTATGTACTGGAAAGAGCACAGCTCCTGGCATACAGTAGGTGCAGAGTAAGTGCTTATTGAATGAAAGAGCAGCTGGTTGAAGAGTCAAGAGATCAAAGTTAAAGGGCCAATGAACTTCTTGAACTGGATCATCTCTCCATCTCTAAATTGTTTTGGAAAGACAGAGAGAGAAAGAGAGAGACAGAGAGACAGAGAGAGAGAGAGACAGAGAGACAGAGAGAGAGAGAGAGAGAGAGAGAGAGAGAGGGAGAGAGATGGAGAGATACAGGCCCGATGTGAAGAATCATGCCAAGTCTGAAGCCAGAGGAATTTAGACAAAATTAAATTGGAAACAGAAATCAATAGGAACCAAACTGACAGTGTCATTCATTTGAAGGGAAGAAAGGATCCTTGGGATAAAAGATGTTTTGGCTTCCTTAATGAAGGCAATTGTGAAACTGGTGCTCTGGTTTCAATCAAGCTTATGGCTGTCCCTTTTCAGTAGCTTATCTTATTTCATTAGAGAACAGCACCTTAGCAAGTGACTCAGTTGGAAGAAAATGCTGGTGCTCTCCGGATTATCACTGGGTGAGAATCAACTGCAGCACTGTTTACAAATCTGAGGGATGGGGTCCCGAGAGAAAAATATTTGCTATGCAGTAAGAATTATCACCTCTTTTCCTATTAGGGTTGCCATGCTGGGTGTGTGTGTGTGTGTGTGTTCCAAACTCTAGCATTCCAATGCTTCACTTTCATGATCTTCCTCCCTAATGGATCGGAAAGGGGAGGGGCATGAATAAATTATGACAATGACAACAGTTTTATCATAAAAGTGAGGTGTCCATATTTTTGTACAGAAAAGTAGAAACCTCTGGACTTCCACTTTTACTTCTAAAATGTAAGACTGACTGGTGAATTCTCCGCTTAAAGAGAATTCTGTTTAAAATATCCAGTCAAGGAGTTCCCGTTGTGGCACAGTGGAAATGAATCTGACTAGTATCCATGAGGATGCGGGTTCGATCCTTGGCCTCTCTCTGTGGGTTAAGGATCCAACATTGCCGTGAGCTGTGGCATAGGTCGCAGACACGGCTCAGATCCCGCTCCGATCCTATGGCTGTGGTGTAGGCCGGCAGCTATAGCTCTGATTCGACCCTTAGTTCGGGAACTTCCATATGCCACACCTGAGACCCTAAAAGTTAAAACAAACAAACAAACAAACAAAATACCTGCTCAGATTGTATCTTAACTCTATAGGGCCCCAGAAGGGACAGATCTGTCAGGAGCTGGGGTTTGGGCTCTCAGGGGTCAGGACTAGCAAATGCCTTGCAAAAAGGAGCACAAAGATGCTCTTTACATTCTATAGGGCAAAGTTGCATGTTGGGCTGATGAACTGTGCTCTAGAATGGAGGCTGCTTGCACACTGGCCCAATTTTCATGGCCTTCTGGGTGTAGACAGCCCAGGTCCACAGGTATGGGCCCAGCTGAAGGCCCTCAAAGGCCTCTGGGCGAATGCAGCGACAAGAAGCCAATGAGGGAGGCACATGTGGGCTTCCCTGCACTTCCTTGACTCACAGCCTCTCCAAACAAGCCTGTTTGCATTTTTCTCCACAAGATGGCACCTATAAGCCTTTGCAAAAGGGTCCTTACATTACCAACTCCTTTAGGGACATGCATCAGTGACTAAACATTAAAAGAAATGATCGCTGAGAAACATAAGACTGGTGGACTTGGAAATTCAGGAGGACTGCCTATTTATTGCACTCTCATGTGCAAGTTTCTGCCATGCTGTTTAAGATGTGATTTTCATTTCTCAAAATGCTTCGGTGGAGCATTTAAAGATGTAGGTAGAATATTCAGGCCTTTTATTTCCAGAACGTCCAAGAAAATGCTTTAAAAAATCTATGTGAGTCAAACTTTAGGAGTTCCATGTTTTTTGAAGAGGTCACTGGGTAATCTCTCCAGGTATGGTTAAGGAGACTGGCTGGGTGGGTGGGTGGGAGGGTGAGAGGAGATGAGAAGACAAGGCTGGCTACAAGGCGCGAGGGCTCAAATGCCAAGGCTCTTTCTTGAGTGAGAGAAGGACACACTGAAATGCTGTTTTTGGAAGATGCTTGGCAGATATAGGCAGTGGAACAGAGATGGACGAGACTAGATGCTGAGAAGCACAAAGACAACTATACTAAGTTGGGCACAGAGGGAGGGAGGCCTGGACCAGAGAGCTGGAATTAGAATGGAGGGCAAGGACACACCAATGTTCGGCTGAAGGAGTGACCAATGGACAGAAGAAGGATGGTCTATCGAAGGTGAAGGAAGGAAGACTTGGAGGTCCATGCCTTTGGAAACTGGAAGAATAGAAGTGTTACCTGTTTCAGGCAGAAGCCTTCCAAGAGGGGCAGGGTATTGATGGAGTCATCTTAGGGTGAGGGTATGAGGGTAGATCTTGATAATCATTAATTCATTCATTACATTTAGTCATATTCATACTTTCTCCCTCTTTCACTGGAACTTTCCTCCGGAATATTAAACATTTTTATTTTAGCTTTTTGGATGGGAATCCTTTCAAATTATACTTTCCCCTCCTCTGTTTTGGTTTCCCTTTAAAAAATAAAGAATAATAAGCATATTTGATCTTCTCCAGCGCTGTTGCTACACCAAGTGTGGTTCCATGGACCAGCAGCACAGGCATCATCTGAGAGCTCGTTAGAAACCCTGGTCCCCATTCTAGGCTTAATGAATCAGGGTCCACATTTGAGTAGCATCCTCAGGTGAGTCCCATGCAATAGAAGACAATTTGACTTTTTAGGTCACTTTTTATTTACTCCACGTTCTTTCTTCTTTTCTCAAGTTGTACAACCAACTCTCCTATCCAGTCAGAACAAAGACTACACACCAGTCACCCTCTTGGTTAAAAATTAATAAGGAATAATGAGTTTGGGAAGCTTTTCTCTGTGATATTTTTAATAGGGACATGGGTGGAGGTGAGACATACATTCATAAACACAGTATCTGGAGAATCTGGACGGTAAGAAAGGCTCTGGAGCCTCAGCCCCTTGCTTCAGGGATGAAGAACCAAGTCCCGGGAGAGGAGGTGACTTCTCCAGGGTGACAGAGAGAGGACTTCCTGCTAGAAGAGATTCCTTTTCAGGATACCATGATGCCTTCCCACTCCTTCCCAAGCAGGATTTTTACTCAAACAGACTATGTTCTTTTCCTTCTCCTTCTTTTGTCCCCGTAACCACGTGAAAAAGGTTTTCTCTACCGGCTAGGATGGTGACTCCTTTTAGAAAGCAAACTGTCTCTGTGATAATACCTGGACAAACTGCTTGGGCTGGGAGGACCCTGAGGCCTGAGGGTCACCAGAAAGCAAGGCAGCAAGAGATAATGGCTAAACTGAGATATGGCTAAATAGGAGAAGAGTTTGGTTTTGCTTCTAGAGCCGGAGACAGAAGAAAGGGACAGAGAAGAGGAGGAGAGAAAGCAGGCGACTGTGGAGGGCCGATGAGAAGAGCTGAGTGGTTGGGAGGACATTGAACATTGACCTTAAATCTGAAGTTTACTTGCTGTGACTTAAACCTCTCTCTGTTCCCAGCCTCCCCAAGTCCTCACGGAAGCTCTATATCTATGTTATGCCTAATCTTCCTGCCTTTAGAATTCCTGGTTTAGGTTCCTTTAACCTCTTTTCATTTCAGTAATCTGAAACAAAAATTTCTCTTCTACCTCGCCACGTCTTCAAAAGTCTTTTTTTTTCTAGGCACACGGACGCCCACCTAGAGCATCCCTGATGCATTCTATACCTCAAGGTTCCATCAGTTTTCTGAGCCGTGGCTTCTTTCCCTGTAAAATGAGGGCATTAAAATACAGTTTTTCAAATCTGTTGTGAAGATTAAATGAGAACGCTCAGGTGAAGG
The DNA here is from genome assembly GCA_004024745.2 of Catagonus wagneri. NCBI lineage: Eukaryota > Metazoa > Chordata > Mammalia > Artiodactyla > Tayassuidae > Catagonus > Catagonus wagneri. The sequence goes on from PVHT021183528.1 coordinate 10,113,685, forward strand.
CCCCCAGTTCAGAACCGGCCTGGACCCGGGACTGGAAAAATGTTGGTGTGCTTTCCTTCTTGAGATTGTGCCTGCCTCTTTTCAATGACCTGGCCTTGGGCCTGGCCATGGGAATCCTGTTTCTCACACCAGGCACACACGTTTCTACACTAACAGAGGAGGCTGGTCTGTTTGCCCTGTTCACAAAAACCCCATTTCTATTTACCCATGATTCTCAAGTAGCGTTCCAAGCCAACAGGCAAACTGCTGTGATCTATTTGCATTTCAATAATGTGCTGGGACAATGCAGATCAAGGATGCTGGAGATTTTCTTCTAACTTTTGACTTCTCTATTAAAAAAAAAATGTGGGTTTGTTTGTTTGTTTTGTTAGTCTTTCCTGGTTTGTCTTAGAGACCAGTTATGGAAAGTCTCAAAAGCTGTAGAGATTATGTTCATTGTAGAGACTGCAAGGGAGGCTATGGAGGGACCTTACGGTTTGCGTATGTTGGAGCACGGTCCTAAATGGATTGTAAGTGGAAAACAGATGAAAATAAAGATTCAGGCAGTAGGAAGCATCACGTATATATCTAATAGCTATCGTGGGTAAACGACTGGTCAGGTTGCCAGGTACCTAACACGTTATTCTGCTTAATTATCCTGACTCTCCCTATTTTATCAAAGCTCAGAGAAGGTAAGTGTTGTGTCATATAGAGGTGGCGAAGGTGGGTTTGAATGGAGGGACTTCTGGCTCCTTCTCCTCCGCTATTTGTACAGTCCCTTAGCCTAGTGGAAATCTTTCTCTACCTTAAGAACAAAGCCTGGCAGATGGCTGAGCAAGGACCACATACACCGAGGGCTACAATGTCCACGAAGTTAAAGAAGGTGCATTCCCTCTTACTGCTTCTATCTCTAGAGCTGCCCTCTGGCTTTCCCCAAAACCCGGCCCCAGGGGAGCTACTTGTGGTCCAAGGTCTGCCCTCCCAAAAGGACTAACTGAGTTGTTTCAGCATCTCCTGTAGCTTCTCTTGGTGCTCTTGCTCCCCGTGCTGTCTCTCTCCCCTCAGGCATCGCTCATCCACCCAAGAGAACGGACATCTCTATCACCATCCTTCCTTTTCGTACCAAATTCCTAGGCCCAAACTTATTCACTGAAAGAGTAGCTATTTTTCTCATTTGTCTTCCTGGGAATGGAAACTCTTGGTTTTCCAGGCTGGGAAACATTTATGACTCAAGGACAAACATCATTCCATGGGGAGTATCATTACCCAATCCAAAAACTTGCTCTTTAGGGCTAGCCTGACCAAGAAATCAAATAAAGATAATTCCTTCTTATACTCTCTTCTAACCCTAGATGGGCCCAACATGAATATTTATTTCATTAAGAAATAAAGACATTGTGTTCCATGCATGCTCAGAAGGAAGAAATCTGGATGAAATATTTAAACACCAAGGCTCCTTCACGCTTCTTTTGAAGGATGGCTAAGAACAGGGTTATCTGTCAAACTCAATGTGTTCCATAATAACAATTCAGGTGGCAGCCAGATGAACAATTCTCATGCTTGCAGAGAATTTCCCTTCTTCTCCAACTTTAGACCAAAAGTTGGACACTGGCAGACATGATGCCCACATGTTTCCTACTGACTGCAGGAACAATATGCACTTGTGTACATAAATATTTAGGTCATGCACACCAGTTGGATAAACACTGATTCTTCACCTTCTTTGGTGGAACCTTGAAATTCTTAATTCTCCCCAGTCCTTTCTTTAAACAGATCATATTTATGAGCTTTTAAATCATGCCCCCCAGATGTATAAGCATAAGAACGGCTAATGCTGTGGTTTCAGGTAATCTATCCTGCATGTGGCTGTGAAATTTATCTTCCCAAGACGCTGCTGTCAACATGTCATTCCTCTGGCTCAAAAGGCTTCCTGATGTCAGCTGTCACTTAAACAAGCTGATTATTTCCTCCTAGGCATTATGCCTATATTTGAGTTCCTAGTTCCAGGTGTAAAGGAGTGCCTGGGGCTATAGCAGCTTGAGAATAAACTTTGCCCTCGGTGTGGATAACTGAATGAAAGTAGGAATTTTGAAAATAATCCAGCATCATTATGTTTTGAAAGCAAAAATACTCTAAGTGACAGTATGTATATATTAATTAGCAATGCCAATTATTAATTCTATCCTAATTCGTTGGGTTGGTTTTGTGATAAGGAAGGGAGTCAAAGTTTGTAAAAAGCACCTCCTGGGAGGAATTCAACACATATTATGTCTTATTTAAAGTCAAGTTAAAGATAACATAGAGGGCAAATTCAAAGAAATGATACTCATTCCTAGCTTAAACAACAGCTGCCTTGGAAAGTTATTTAGCTAGAGAACGACCATATACTTTAAGGAATGTGGAATGGTTGCAAATATGAAACCAAAAAGAAAAGCATTTCTCTGGCAGAGTAAAAGAAATCCTAGTTAAAAGAGAGCCAGAGCCAAAGTCAAAAAGAGTCAAAAATCCAACTCTGACAATTGATGGACTCTTTGGGCCCTACAAGAAAGGCGTGCTCCTGTTTTTCAGAAAGGTCTCCAGAAGTGCTCGTGGATGCCCAGAAAAGCAATCGCAAGAAAGGAAAATGGCATTTGTTGAAAATCTACTAAGGTGACAATATTTACTACCATTTTTTTTTCCCCAACTGGAACCAGAGCAGTGACTAGAGCTGCTGCAGTGACAACGCCAGATCCTTAACCCTCCAAGTCACCAGGGAACTCCCATTTACTACCATTTTAATAGACGAAGAAAGAGGTCACACAGCTAAGCGTCAGGCTATGGACCCATAGCTCTCTAGCTCAAAAACTTAGAAGCAGAGTAATAGAGTGGAAGCCAAACAGGCAGGGTTAACCATGACTGAGACAGTGACTACGGTGGCAAATCACACACAAGCAGATGAAGAGCAGAAGCTGCAAGAAAGGGAGTGAGAACAGCTCTGAAGTGGGTGAATGGAGTGCCCACAAAGGCAGGCGTCCTGCGGATGTAGACATGTCACCTGGGGCTGACAGTGGTGGAAGGAAAGGGGGCTTCTGGCTGCCTGCTCTTCCCTGATATTTCCCAGAGAGGAGTCTCTTAATATCAGTGTTGGACTTCCTTTTCACACTCATGGGAAAGCTCCAACTTCCCCAAAAGCTTTGGGTTCTCTCTTATCCATTGTCCCCATGTATTTCCTGAAGCCTGGCACAAAAGACTCTCGCAGTTAACTTTTTCCTGCTGTAACGAAAAGATCTGAGGGAGGCTTTCTCTTCAGTGAAGACCCAAAGTCCAGGACTTTAAATCTTTTGGACAACCTCTGCTTCCTTTGGGGCTCACTCTGTCTCAGAACTCCAGAATGTGCTCCTTTGACCCAAAGAAAGAGAACCTGAAATCACGGCACCATGAGTTTAGAGAGAAGGAATTTTCCAAGACCACTTTTCCTTTGGAAGTATTTTGTCATCTCAGCAATCTTGGGGTTTCTCTTTTCTGACCTAAGGTTACCTTCTTTTAGGCCATTCTACGTATGTTTATGGGCTGCAAAGACGTCCCTGTATAGTTTTAATTTGCTTAACTTGTATTTTTAAACAATGATAATAAACAACCTACTCTTTTTTTTGGTCTTTTTAGGACCACACCTGTGGCATATGGAAATTCCCAGGCTAGGGGTTGAATCAGAGTGGTACCCACTGGTCTATGCCACAGCCACAGCAATGCCAGTCTGAGCCACGTCTGTGAGGTACACCACAGCTCACGGCCACACTGGATCCTTAACCCACTGAGCAAGGTCAGGGATTGAAACTGAGTCCTCGTATATACTAGACAGATCCATTTCCACTGAGCCACGGTGGGAACTCTCAACCTGCTCTTTTTAAGATAAAGAAACTTCTAGAGATCTTGAGCAGAGGAAGGCTATAACCCTATAACTTAATAGGTGCTTCAGCAGAACATTGATTTTGAGTTGTTAATGCCTCCTCTGGGTTCTATGAGTTAACCAAGGCATTACCCCTGAGATAAAGAGTGAACTGGAGTGTTAGAGAGAGTTGCTGGAAGTGTCTACTTGAACACTGGAAAATCCTTGCCGCAAAACAATAGTGACAGGGTTGACACAAAGCCATTGGGATGGTAACTAGCAGAATGATTTATCTGCTTCTTAGGATGTTTGGGAAAAAAAAATACCATCAGCATGGAGGAGGATGTTTGTCTTCCTCTCTGCCTCTCCGCTGTGGTTCAAAAGTATCAACAAATTGAACCAGATATTTTTTTTGTTGTTGTTGTTTTTTACGGCCACACTTGCAGCATATGGGAGTTCCCAGGCTAGAGGTCAATTTGGAGCTACAGCTGCCGGCCTACACCACAGCCACAGCAACATGGGATCTGTGCGGTGTGTGTGACCTAAACCACGGCTCATGGCAACACTGGATCCTTAACCCAATTATATGGACCACATCCACATGGTTACTAGTTGGGTTAGTTACCACCGAGTCACAACAGGAACTCCTTTTTTTTTTTTTTTGTTGATAAACGTTAAAATATTAGAGAATAGAAAACAAACAAGGGTGGCATAGGAATTGATCTAGGTGGCTGTGAAAATCAAATTTGAATTTCCTTGTAAATTTGGACCTTGCAGTAACCAATGACTGCTAGCAAAAACCACTAACTCTCCTTGCTTTAGAAAGCCACAGTTCTCTATTTTATATAAACATCAACAAAATGGATAGGAACAACAATAAAATGGATTTGCAACAAAGGACATCTATATCCTTTCCAGAAAAATAACTTTGAAATTTCATTTCATAACAGATTTTTGTTATATAGAGAAGCACAAAATGGCCCGATAGGGGGAGGAGGAGGCTTATTGTAGTAAAATTAGGTTTACTAGCAAGTATTCCCACTAGACATAGAGTGCTAGAATCACAGAACCTTAGAATAGAAGAAACCATAAAGGTCATTTGATCTAATCAAGCTCAGAGGAGGTGCCTCGAGGGGTCAAGTTCCACATCAGTGTCAGCCTAGGAATTATTCTTCCCTGCTGAGACCCTAGACAGATCATCAGGGCTAATTTAACTAAAATGTGTCTACTAGACTAGACAGGTCAATGGCTTTCAAGCTATTCTAAGGTTCTACTTTAATACATCCATAATCTTTAAAACATTTTTAAAATATGAAGAACTTGATAAACATTATCTTCAACCATTATATATGCCTAATTATAACACACTGGACACTGCTGCATTAACTCATTTTATGTAGCCCTAAGGATAAACTGCCCCATTTTTAATCAAAGAGATTGTCTGTCTGCAATTTGTAGTTTGTTGTCTGTCTTAAGAACTCCTCAAGAGTTGTAAGCTGAAATGAAATTCAGAATTTCATTTATTGGATTCCACATTCTATGTACTAAATATTCTATTCAACAAAATAGCCACATTCTCACTTATTGAAGTTATAACAGTTAATGTTTTAATTAAAATTAATTAATAGTAATAAAACATATCAGGGTTTAAAATTTATTTCATGATTAGGATTACTCATACCCCTTTCACTGGAAAAAAGAACATTTCTGCTAAAAAGTGAAGACCATAAGATTAGATAATTTAGCACATGCACAGCACTTATTTTATAAAATGCCTTACATATAAATTAACTCACTGAATATTTCCAGCACCCCAAAAGGTAGATGATATTATTTCCATTTTAAAGATGAGAAAACTGAGTCTCAGGGAGGTTGAGAATATTGTCCCAGATTAGCAAGCTATTGAGCTAAAATGTAACCTGGTCGGTCTGGTCCTGGAACATGGACTGTTAACTCCAACACGCATTACATCTCCTGATGACCTTGTGGGTGCCTGATGACCTCAACTTTGTAAAATATTTCCCTTCTTGGCAAGAGCCCTGTCTCTCCGCGTTTGTTTAACCCACTCCCACTGTTAGGAAGCTCCCCACCTGCTGAGGAAGCCCATTCATTCCTGAAAGACTGACTTGTAACAAATTCTCCCCTTGGAAACCACTCCCTGCACACTGTCCACCAATGCTCCATATTCTGATCCCTGGAGACCTTTGGACACTGCTCTGTGCCCTTTCCTTTTTAATAGTTTCCATCTGGTTTGATGTATTTGCTGAAAAGAGGTCTTTTCCTCAACATTATCCCCTTTGTCAGGACTTTGGGATGAGACTCTGATGCAAAAAAAGCCCTAGGTTTCCAACTCCAAAGATAAATTATCCGGAAAAATGTCACTGTTGTACAGTCCCAAAAATATATTTGATTTTCCTGAGAAAATACGGGGTTAAAAATACCCCTTTCAGGAGTCTTTCTATGACAAAGTACTTGCCATTTTCACTCTTTTACTTAAAAGATGACATAAGAAATTTTACACTGTGAAAAGGATAAAATTACTATTAAGTAGCAATGATACTGAGTAATAATTGGAAACGCTATCTTTGGAATCATGCTTTGCTGGGACTACAAGACAGTTGGCCACTCACTGGCTGTGTGACCTTAGCCAAAGTGCTTCAATAAGAAAATTATTGTAATTCAAGCTACAAAAGGAAAGCATTTATCACTGTACTTGGAATAAGAGTTTGTGATTGTTGTTAACAACCACAGTATAAAGATCTGGAGTGTTTAACAGGAAGAAGAGCAGACAGACATACTAGATGGCTCCAGTATTGCAGGCTTTGTCATAAGGAAGAAAGATTTCTTATTTGTGGTCCCAAGAGACTGGACTGGGACTAGTAGGGGGATTGTACGGAAAGACCTATCACTTTATTTATCCTGAAAAGGAGTCTCAGTGAATGCCTGCCTCATAAGATTGTTGTGAGGATTGACTGTCACAGTCTGTATAAAGGGCTTAGCACTGAGCCTGGAGCATAGTAGATACTCAATAAATTTTAGCTATGCTCAACATTAATAGTCAGAATTGGCCAAGGATGGGAGGGTATGGAAAAAAAGGTTTAAAACATTGAGTTACTATATTAACAAAGAGTTAGTTAAACATCTACCATGTGTCTAGCGCTGACACAATTCTCTAGAGAAATCAAAAGCGGTGTATGCCATATCTCTACTCTTACTGGGCTTAGCGCGCCTAGCTGGGGAGATGTCTAGCTGGGGAGAGCAAAATAAAGGAGAATCAACTGCAGTTTGGGGAAAGTCTGGAATATCTAACTTATAGTCAGTACAATTTAGGTCCTTACCTGTGTCATGCTGTCTTTTTGTTCTTGGCTCTGAAGGAGTCACCTGATTTGCTGGCCTCAGCTTACCTCACGGAAATCAGCCTAGCAATGGAAAACTGGTCCTGGGCAAACCCTGGCCCTCTTGCCATAAATTACCCAACAGGCTTTGCTATTGTCTGCCTTCTAAGTTGAATACACCTCTTAAGTTCACTTTCACATACTAGAAATTTGCCCTTGTTACTATTGTTCAAATATTCCCCCAATATTACTATCTGGTGGCTAAAAAAAATTACCATTTTTTTTCTTGACCTGTCTCTACTGAAAAAAGTCAGTAACATTCATTATGAGATGTTTATTCCCCATGAAGCTAAAATAAACTTTAATTCTGAATAAGAAAAAAATACCTGAATATATTTTAGCATTTTCTTGGCTTGCTCATAATTGATGTAACACCATTTTACAAGAATTAGCAGGTGAGAATCTCCAGGGTTATATTGGCAGTGAGTCAGGACTACACAAAGCCACAAGATAAAGATCACAATTCTTTGTTGATTAACATTTTATTTTAACAGCAAGTTGTTTAAAATATTTAAATCCTAACATTGGCATTACGTTGTGTTATGTCTACGTGCCTTCAGCAAAGAACATCCAAAATTTAACTCTGAATACCTTTCAGAACTAGCACATATTAAATGATAATAATTCTAGAATGAAGTAAAGTTTTATGGCTACACCTGGGCTTCCATTTCAGTTTACAGAATATCTCATTTGGAGAATGAAGAAATTAGAGCCTAAATGTGCATGGAGTGGGAGTGGAATTTTGTAGTTTAGTGCATTTCAGTTCTGTATTGCAAATGAGGTGTTTATGTCAAAGAGACACTATTAGCTTAAGTGGATATCACTTCCTAGTTACACCTGGCTTACTGGAACTCACTCCCATCCCCCATTCAAGTCACTGGGATTTACCTCAAAATTATAGTTTACAAAGTTGATGAAGGTACTCATCTTTTCTTCTGAGGCAAAGGGAATCGTAGGATGAAGTTCTGTTCAGCATTATGGCATCTCAGTAGGTGGTTCTTCCATGTCTAGATAAATGGAGTATTATAAATTCTTACCCCTCTGAAGTTAGCTGTGACCATGTGACTAGTTTGATGTCACACAGATGTATGGGAGAGTGGCCCGTATCACTTCCAGGTGGAAATAGAATTGGTAGTGCTCAACTTTTCAAACTTTTCTTCCTCTGCCAGAGCAAAGCTTGCAGACTTCGGGTGAGAAGGCAGTTGCCTAAGACGGTAGAGCCTCCACCAACCTGGGTTCTGAAGGGACTATGATGAGCAGGGCCCCTGCTGGCCATGCAAGGGTTAGAGTGAAAAAGAAGTCTTTGTTTGAGGCCACTGATATTTTGTCATTGTCATTCAGGCATAACAGATTATTTTCCTTGATATGAACTTCTGGTCAAATTCTTATACTTATAGCCAAAAAATTATGTAGAATTTCATGCCAAGTGACAAAGACTAGATCACACTAATTTCTAATATCCAGTACATTCAAACTATACTCTGAAGTCTTTCTAATGCCTGATTAAGAGTGTACTCTCGGGAGTTCCCATTGTGGCGCAGGGGAAATGAATCCGACGAGTGTCCATGAGGACGTGGGTTCGATCCCTGGCCTCACTCAGTGGGTCGGGGATCCGGCGTCGCCGTGAGCTGTGGTGTCGGTCACAGACACAGCTTGGTTTCCGCACTGCTGTGGCTGTGGTGTAGGTCAGCAGCTGTAACTCCGATTCCACTCCTAGCCTGAGAACTTTCATATGCCGTGGGCGCGGCCCTTAAAAAAAAAACGAGTGTACTCTTGGAGTTCACAGTGTGGCTCGGTGGGTTAAGAACCTGACATAATGTCCATGAGGATGCAGTTTCCATCCGTGGCCTCCTCAGTGGGTTAAGGATCTGGTGTTGCCGTGAGTTGCAGGGTAGGTGGCGGACTCAGCTTGGATATGGCATTGCTGTGGATGTGCTCTTGCACTGACATATTGTAAATTAAAAGAAAAGTATTGTGACTATGAGAATAATACAATTTGAAACCTAGTAGCTAAAACGGCTTAAAAAGATTTTTCTTTATTGTACAGAAAAGACAGACTGTTAACAGATACAGAATGATACTTGCCAATCCCTCATGCAGCTCGTGATTTTCATGTACACTTTTAGTTTCTTTTTTTTTGTCTTTTTGCCTTTTATGTAGAGCCGCACCCGCGGCATATGGAGGTTCCCAGGCTAGGGGTCTAACAGGAGCTGTAGCTGCCGGCCTTCACCACAGCCACAGCAACGCGGGATCCGAGCCGCGTCTGCAACCTACACCACAGCTCACGGCAACGCCAGATTCTTAACCCACTGAGCAAGGCCAGGGATGGAACCTGCAACCTCATGGTTCTTAGTCGGATTCGTTAACCACTGAGCCACGAAGGGAACTCCCACTTTTAGTTTCTTAAGGTTCTGATTTTACCTCTAACTTGGTGCTTCTGGATTATGAGATATAGTTTGGAAAACCCCACGAAGGGCTCTGTAAGGCATCTACAAAACATCTCATCACAACTTTCTATGTATTACACAAAGCAGGAATAAAACCGAGACCCACAAGTGTCCAAATTCTGAAAATACAACCTGGAGAATCCTGCATTCATTTGTCCATACCGCATACTATCAGCTCAACATGATACTACACCAGAGTAACCATGTCCTGCAAAAAAGCAGGAATTATGCCTGGGATCATTCACAATACCGACCTTCACTGCAGCCCCAAGTAGGACGCTGCCTCCACTTTTGGCTGCTATCTTCTCACTACCAAAGATCTCGAACAAGCACCAATTTTCACAAATCACTTCTCCTAACTTTGACCATGGACTCCCACCCTCTCTAGTTTACTGACAGTTTTCTCCCTTGAGGATGCTAATGACTTCATTTTACCCTGTATCAAACAGGGTCATCTCAGGTCTCATTCATTCTCAAGAGGACCGCTCATGCCTCACCTCCTGACTTATTCTCTGCCTCCTCATCCCATGACCTCGGCGCTCCGTGTTCTCCTTCCTTCCTTTCCTCCGCTTGTCTCCTAACTGTGGGCTTCCAAAGGCTCATTTTGATTCTTTATTAGAATTCTTTAGATCTGTGTTTGCAAATATTTAACATGGGATGGCAAGGAGAGGGGCAAAAAGTTCAGCTCTTGACTGCACTTTCTCACAGTCTATACAGCACAAGCTGAAAGCCACTATTTTAAAGAAGCTGTTAGTAAAGGAACTTTTAGTTTTCATCTAAAATTTCAAACGCAAGTGTTTTGAAAGTAAATGAGAAGCTAAAGATTTGTAAACAACGGTTAAAAAGAGTTAATCAGACTGGAAAACAGCACTGATCACAGACTCCCTACTCCTAACAGTGGGCGTTTCTCCTAAGAGAACTGTTCCTTTTCAGAGGTTTCCATTTATCCTGTTGCCATCAGTAAATTCATCCAGTTGCTACCTAGTCTCACCTGCATTCCAAATACAAAAGACCACTCTTTTAAGGAGTCCTTCAGGCATCTGTCTTCCAGCTAAAGTTCCTAAGTTATATCTGAAAAGCATTCTGCTAATTATTGCCTTTTCTCTTTTTCACTCATCCGCCAGGAAATTCAGAAAAGACACTAAAGCAGGAAGGCCCGAGGTTATCAAAGAAATAAAAGCTGAATCTAGGAAGCAGTTTTGACGGAGAAAACAGCTGTTATTCAGAGCTCTTCTCTTAGGAACCGTGTGGGAGATCCCTGAATAGAGGGAAGTTCTGGGCCAGCAGTCACACCTGCAGGTTTCTTACCCCCCAGGTCCTCCTGGGGTTCAGTGATGTCACGGAGTGGAGGAGACAGGTGGGAGCCCAGGACTCCTAGGGGACCGGCGCGGGGTCAGGGGAGTCGAAGGCACACTGCAGGATTGCTAGGAAGAGCTAAGCAAAGAAAGATTTCTTTGTGCTGGTCCCCTCGAATGATACAGAGCCAAGAAGAAGCCAAGAAAACAGGAACAACGCGGCAGAAGATGGTGGGAGCTTCAGTCCAGGGATGGAAAAAAGAAATAACTGGAATGAAATGAAATGGAGGAGGAGAAGGTACTGACATTTGTTGACTATTTCTAAACTTCATGTATCCTTATTTCCTTTCAGTTTCATACTAGCCACGAAGCAGCTATGGTTTTCCCCATTTTATTTCAGTTGAAGGATAGTTTCAGAAAAGTTAATCGATTTGTTGACAATCACGTGACAGACCTGAACAAAACTCTGGTCTATCTCCAAAGCCCATATGCTGTCTGTTGTACCAGGACAACAGAAGGTGATGAGCAAGGGCTTCAGGGCAGACAGACCTCACTGAGATCTGGGTTCTGACCCTGCCATTTCCCCAGCTGGATCACCCTGGTAAACTTCTTAAGTTTGTAAAGCTGCAATTTCCTCATCTATAAAATGGACACATATGGGACTTAGCTCACAAGTTTGCAAAAGTCAAATGAGATAACTCATGAAAATGCATCCATTGAAAGTGCCACAGAGTAAGGACCTCATAAACATTAACTCCCTTAGTATTAAGATCGTGATTATTTTCATTATCACCTCCTCCACCATATTCCTGCCCCAAATCATGCTACTGGGAAAGAATCAGTATTTCCTTTCTTTGATATTGACCATCTTTGTGTAGTGTGTTTTTGACTCTCCATTAATTAATGCATTTGATAACCAGGGGATCATGTGTTCCATCCAATCCACAACGCATTTTCCTTTGGAGAAAGACAGATATAGGAGAATACAGACAAGTCTTTCAGCCTTCTAGCAGAGTCATAGTTGTCAATTGGACCATTTCTGCTTTCACAGAAAACCCTGCTGCTATCTTCGAGACCATCTTCTCACATGATTACTTTTCCCAGATAGCTTTTCATTTTGCAGGGTGCCTCAAATAAAGCCTGTGTGTGCATGCATATGTGTGCGTGTGTGTGTGTGTTCCCACCCAATAAATCTCCTGCTTGGCAGAGAGTGTTGATGGTTTCTGTGAAAGGGTCTTTGTGTCCCTTTCTGTCTAAGAGGCTTTTTCATTAGAAGCCTGGAAGTCAAGGTAAGTGCCACAGGGATTCGAGGATCTCTTGGCTTTTCTCTGATGTCCAAATTATCTCCTGGAAAAATAAAGTCCGACATTCCCTGAAGTCTGTTAATAGATGTGACAGCTGTGAGAGCTTCAAATCTGGCCTTAATTAATGGGCACTACACAAATGTGACCAAAGCATATTTGCAGGGAAGAGGCTTTAAATAGCATCAAATGTTTGTGAGCAGGAGGCCATGCGATGGCAGGAAATATCTGACCATCTTAATGGGATCAGGCTTTTGTGTGCAAACAATGGTGAACAGACCACAGCCCAGCTGAGAGCCATTAGAATAGAGTTTCCATTTGTGGCGGTGGATAAAGGCTCTTAGCCACTAATCAGAACAGAGAACAATGAACTTGTGGGATGATGCAACTGCAATAAAACTGGGTGCCCAAACGAGTGGTCCCCACTTAAGCATTTGCAGTTTACAGGGACTGGTCCTCCTCTTGACCTTGCTGCCACCTGGGCACAGAGGAACATGGGGAAACCAGTCCCTTCACCTCTGAGGCTAGTTTTCTCTCTCATTTCTGACCAACCCCTTCAAGTTGTTCCTCCCAACCCTTCAGTAAGTCAGTCCCCAAGTGACTCTTCTCTGTTCACATCTGCTCTGTGACCGACTCCCCAGGGGAGACTCCTTCTTCCAAGTCACACAGGGATTTAAGAATGTCTCTTATCCAGCTGTGGCCCAAATACCAGGCATGTCATCAGGTTGTAGATGTGCTCACGCTTACCTAAATACTTGTAATGAAGACAGAAAAGACCAAACCTGTAGGCGTGACATCCATTCATTCATTTGAGACATTTTCATTTCCAGATACAGATTTAAAAGCTGGCGATGCAGACAGAAGACTGAGTTCTTACGGAACTTATAAAAACGCTCCTCCGTCATGGTCACTACAGCAGCTGACCTAGGCTGAGTGTGCCAAGCGCTGTGCCAGGCACTTTCCTTCTATGATCCCACTCAATCCTCAGAACAACCCAGGGAAGTGGCTACTATTACTCTTTCGTTTGATGACAAAACTGAATTCTGAGTGGGAGGGCAATCAGATAACTTTCCCAAGCTAGGAAGCAGGTAAGCAGCAGAGGGGGGACTAGAACCGGGCCTTTCTGTTGTCAAAGCCCACGTCTTTATCTGTTACACTGTAACGACCTTCCTGGTCATTGGCCACCCAGTCCAGTGGAGGGAAACAGACAAAGAACTTCACAGTATTGGATGATTAGGAACCCAGGAGGAAAAAGAATAGGAAGATATGGTAATAATCTAGACCAATACCCCAGGTGAGCTGCATGTTCAAGGCATCACAATTTATCCTTTCTAAAGAAAGACGGCTCTTGATTTCAAGTCGTCATTTTTCCCCAGGTACGTCTGTCTTCACCCTCAGTGGAATCATTCTCACCAGGGGGCTGGTTATTTTTACACTCAAGAGATGGGGGCTGACCTAGAACAAGAATCTGAAGAGTCCACATTTAAGGGCAATGCAACAAAATATTCCTGGAAGCATTTCCTGTTGATGGTCAAGCAATGCCCAGGAATACCAAAGAGTTTGATTTTGAGGCAGTTTGTCTTTCAGTTGCTTTCTTCCTTTAGAAACTCTTTCATTCCTGTCTCATCTTGACCCCTGAAAAAAAGGGCAAGCTGTTAGATAAGCTGCCCAACTGGGGAGACTTGTAATAACTGCCTTAGACAAGGTCTGTGGTAGTAATTAGGAGATTTATTGCAGCAAAAGGCTCAGGCAAAAGCTGAAAGAACCTAGATTTCAGCTTTCCCTTGCTCATGAATTAGCCTCTATCTTCGGCCTCTCTGTGTCCCCAGGAGAAAATTTCACATGTAAGCTGTTTGTGTAGTCTTCTTATTAATGTAAATAAACAAGACCCTCCATGAGATGCAGAAAAGAAATTAATCAGGACCAGGCAATGTTTCCAAATCACTGACAGCACTGGCTGGGAAAACAAAACTTTGTATTTAAAATATAACAGGAAAAAAATGTGCAACACTTCAGTCCAAGACATATAAACTGTGGACAGGGGAGTTCATTCCACCAACACTTAGAGTGACTTGAAAACATACAGACATTTAAAACCTATGCAAGGGAAGCCAGTCCAGGCTCTCTGGTGGTGGGAACCAAAACTAACAATTCTGACACACCAGGAGGCCACGGTGAGGCCAAAGAAGTTGATTCTGGCCATGTGGCTTCTGGATTTCACCCTGTTGGTTGCAAAGAACCCCCTGGAAATTTTAATCAGGGGTCACATGACCCTAGGAACACCTGGAGAGAGGTCAGCTGGGTAGACTTTGCTGGGGCAAGGTGGGGGTGGTGACCGGTGGCACAGAACTCCGCTAACACCAACGGAGACGGGAAGCTGGGGGAAATATTTTCAAAGATATTTCCAAGGATCGGATGACAGGACTTCTTGACCCACAGGATGTTGCAGCCAAAGAATAAATAATGATGGCTAACATTCAGTGAGCACCGCATTCAATGCTTTTCATGGATTATCTCATTCAATTCTTCTCCCGGCTTTATGAGAGAGGCAGGATGGCTTTCCCTATTTCACAGACAGGAAAACTGAGGTCCAAGGAGGTGAAGCAGCTTATTGCTCTGGCAAGACATGGATTCGAGAACTGAACACGACGACTCTAGTGACTCCAAGGCCCATGCTTTTCATCCCTCTGCTGTGGGAGGAATCAGAGTGCAACATGACCGCAGGCTTTTCAGCTTTGGGTATGAACAGTGGGATGACAGCATCTCGAACTGAAACTCGAAGTGTGACACTCAAGCATCTCACTGTTTTCCTGGTCCCTTTGGTACAGGACTTAGGCATCACAGCGGAAAATGGAGGAGCATCACAAGATCCCCAAGCCAACACGCTGAAGCCGTTTCCCAACCCTCGTTTAATTGGAAGAAGTGGCCAAGGACCGATTTAGCTTCAGGGCTGCTTTTCCTCTTGGCCTGTCTCACCCTCTTTCCCTCTTCCCTGAGGCCTCAAAAACTCAGCCCACTTTCCTTTTTAATACCTCCAAGACCCATTCTAGCCTTTTAGGGTTCCTCCTCTCTCACAGCCTGGCTGTGAGGTGTTACCGGGTTACCCTAACCCTTCCCAGCAAAGGGCTTCTTCACTGAAGGAAGAAGAAAGAGCAAATACAGGAGCTTAGGCTGGTCAGTGAGTCCTTCTTGGTCTTTCCTTTCTCACTCCCTTGTTAACGAAATGGCAATACTGCAAGGCCCCTGTTATTCTCTTAATCCTTTGACGGATGTCATGGAATAGTCCCTCCTTTCAAAGTTCTCTCTTTCTCAACCCTGAATGCAGAATCCCTCGGGGCCTTTTAAAAGCTAGTGATCTCTATGTCTGCGGGAGGCAGAGGGAGTGGAAAGGACTGGGAGTTTGAGGTTAGTAGATGCTAACTATTACATTTAGAATGAATGGGCAATGAGGCCCGACTACAGTGCAGGGAACCGTGTCCAGTCTCTTGGGATACAACATGATGGAAGATAATATGAGAAAAAGAATATATATATATGTGTGTGTGTGTTTGTGTGTGTGTGAACCGTGTCCAGTCTCTTGGGATACAACATGATGGAAGATAATATGAGAAAAAGAATATATATATATGTGTGTGTTTGTTTGTGTGTGTGTGAACCGTGTCCAGTCTCTTGGGATACAACATGATGGAAGATAACATGAGAAAAAGAATATATATATGTGTGTGTGTGTGTTTGTGTGTGTGTGTATATATATATACACACACACACACACACACATATATATGTATACTGGGTCACTTTGCTGTACAGCAGAAATTAGCATAACATTGTAAATCAATTATACTTTAATTTAAAACAAAAACAAAAAACAACCTAATGATACCTGGACCTTATCCCTAAGACTCTGATTTAATTGGTCTGGCACAGGACTGGCCACAGTCATTTGTTGATGTTTCTCAGGTGACTCCACCATATGCTCATGACTCGGTCCCACAGATCCTGCCTCTTAGAAGGATCCCTTTCTTAAGGGATCTGATGCCAGCATCTGATGCAGCAGCTCTCAACCCTGGTGGGGTGCGGGTGGTGCAGTGAGGTGGGTAGGATTTTGCTTTCCTCAGAGAACATCTAGAAATGTCTGGAGACATTTTTTTTTTTTTTTAATGGCCTGTGGTATATGGAAGTTCCCAGTCTAGGGGTCGAATCAGCTGCAAGTGAGGAAGACGCCACATCCGTGACCTATGCCACCACTTGTGGCAACACTGGATCCCTAGCCCAGGGATGGAGGCCAGGGATCGAACCTGCATCCTCAAGGAGACAACGTTGGGTCCTTAACCTGCTGAGCCACCAAGGGAACTCCTATGGAGACATTTTGATGGCACAGCTGGTGGAGACAGGGGCAGTGTGCTACCGATTCCTGGCGGGCAGAGGTCAAGGATGCCACTAAACATCCTACAATGCACAGGACAGCTCACAGCCAAAATCACTGGTCCAAACTGTGACTAGCACGGCCGCTGAGAAATCCTGCTCTGATAGAACTGGCAACACACGCGAGTACGCTGAAGCACCCTCATGCCTGTGAGGGGCCCCCCGGGGCCGCGAGAGGCCCCATTTGGAAGGTCTCAGTCTTTGTGAGGCTCCTTCTTTCCTGGGCAGCCCGCCTGCTTTCACTGTTCTGGAAACGTTACAGGGAAGGTTGTATTTTTGTCATAGCCTCGTGGACATTGTGCCTGAGAAGGTGGGGGAGAAACCCTTCTCTGTCTTCGGGCAGGGAACCCCAATTTGTAGCCTCTTCCCAGTCCTGCTCAGAGCGCTCACACCTCTTGCATTACATGAAGAACGTTCTCAAGGAAAGTATGACAAGAAACAAGAACCTTGAAATTGGGGGTAAAATATAAACAAATGTTTTGGCTGATGTGCCGCACATTTTTTAATCACTAAGTGTGTTTTCAGAGTGTACTGAGCCCTGCCTAGCATGGCTCGAATTAAAGATCAAAGGCAGTGCCGTGACGAGACAGAGCAGAGCTCTGTGCCAATTTCACATCCTCCCCCCTCCCCCGCTCCGCCCTGGAAAATCCATGTGATCATCCATTTGCCTCAGCAGTGCTTGTCTCAAGCACCAGTTAAGCATTGATTAAAGGAGGACTGTTGTGCTTTGTTTTTTTGGGTTTTTTTGTCTGTTTGTTTTCTTTTTTATTGAGGGAATTTTAGAATGTGGGTTAGATAGCAACAACTTTTATGAAAAGAAAGTGCTCAAGTGCCAGCTTCCAAAGACATAAGTCTGATGCTTGGCAAGTGTTTCCATTTTTTTATTGAGAGATTTCAACTTGAGGCAGCAGGAGGAAAGCTGGCCAAGAGGCATGGAGCCCTTCTGGGAGTACACGGGGGACATGGCCACGAAGGCATGTGGGCGCGAAGGAGCCACCAGGGGTCCCAGAACCAAGCCATCACCGGTCACAGAGGGCTGGCTAATGCAGTAACCGGAGGAACCAAGCTCCCGTAAGCTGAGGCTGCAATCGACACATCCCAAATAAAGAACATGCACAGAAAGGAGGCCCAAATAGCTGCATACAGGGTGGGTTTTATTGGGGATGGGGTCAGGGGACATAAATAAACTAAGAAACTCTCAGGGAGGCTGATGTAATAGTCTAGGTGTGGGACGTGGGGTGGGTGGGTGGGTGGGGTACCGAATGAAGAAAAGACAAGTCTACAAATGTCACAAAAGAGTCACTGGGAAGCTCCGAAATTTTTCTTACAGATCATATCCTCTGGAGCTGAGCTTCTCAAACTGTCCCCACACACAAATAAGAAATGATGCTACAACCACAGAGGTGACAGGAGCTGAGAAGTGAAAACATGGACACGTGACAGAAAGTGCTAGGGGGCATGTGGTGCAGAGGCTGCTTTTGCCTGGACCAGGGAGGGTGATGATGGTGTGGTCTGCATGACAGGAGTCATCCCCTGAGGACCGTGGGGGGAACAAAGAGGCAGGCCCCTCTCACCCTCTGTCTTCTGAAGCAAGACCAACACTTACAAGTCTTTCAATGGTGCCTCGTGTGACATGGTTTGGGTCTCCTCCTCTGTCCGGCTGCTCCTCCTGGCCGAGACCCCGTTTGCCATAGTCCCTACTGAGATAAGGTCCAGAGGTCTGAAACCAGTGGTCCAGCTTCAGGCTGACCAGGCAGAGAGAGACCTGGTTCGGGACATTTCTAGTCACGCAGATGGAGCCGCCATTAGTTCTCTGGCAGTTTCTCAACACTGTTTATTCATATCAAGCCAACCTGATGACAGATTGGACCTCGAGGCTGACGGAGTGAGAAATGTCAGGGTATTTCAAGGGCTCTTGCCAGGAACACTGTAAGTTAGACATGTAACCAAACCCCTTGATAACTGTTTTGGTTTAGGCTCACTCTGCTGGATTATAAAAGTGGCTTGTTTATCTTTGCATCTCAAAGGCCTAAAACAGTCTCCAGCTCTCTGTGGGCACTCCATAAATATTAGTTGAAGGACCAGATGACTAACCTCGTTTCCCTCACTGCCAGCCCCATTCTTCCTAGGGAGGCCTGTCAGATGCTTCAGTAGGACAAGCAGCAGTGGTGAGCCAAGGTAGAGCCTCCCCCGACATTCATGGCCACCAGTGGCCATCTCCTTCTTTTTCTCACCTGAGAAGCAGAGTCACCCCGTTCCTTTGTAATCAAAGACTCCCAGACAACTTTATCGTCTACACTCTCATACAGGCAGACCTCGTTTTATTGCACATTGCTTTATTGTGCTTTGCAGATTTTGCATTTTCTTTTTACAGATTTAGGGTTGTGGCAAAGCTGCATTGTCAGATGATGATTAGCATTTTTTTTTTAGCAATGAAGTATTTTTAAGGCTTATACATTTTTAAAGACATAACTCTATTGCCCATTTAACAGACCACTGTAGAGTATAAACATAACTTTTATATGCACTGGGAAGCCAAAAAAAAAAAAAAAGTGAGTGTGACCAGCTTTATTGTGAAATTCACTCTATTCCTGTGGTCGTGAACCAAAGTCACTGTATCTCCAAGGTATGCCTGGATAGACGAATGACCACTAACTAAATTGATATAGTTAACAGAGAATCTTCTTTTGCCCCACCTTCCTCCTCCAAAGCACTGGGTCTAGATATTATGTAATTTCCACCAAATGTTTAAGGAACAGATAATTTCCACTTTACAAATTGCTCTTGAGTACAGAAATAGAAGGAAAGCTGCCCATTTCATTTAATAATATTAGAATACCCTTGATTCCAAAGCTAGATAAGAACAGTGAAAGAACAGAAAACAATCAGCCAATGTTCCCTACTTTACTATGCCACAATCTTGAATAAAATTCTAGCTAATATAATCTAGCAGTGCATTAGGAGATAATTATACCAAGTGATTTTATCTCAGAATGTAAGGATTGTAGAATCTGATAAATCTGTCAATGTAATTCATTCCGTCATTGGTACTAAAGAATAAAAATCACACGGGCATATCCAAAGATGCAATTTAAATAAAGCACTTGTTAAAGTCCAATTCATATTTAAGATAAAACATTCCTAGAAAAACTTAGAAGGGTGCTTCCTGAACTTGAAAATGTAATGTACCATAACCTACCCACGGAAAACATCAAAGTGAGATACATTCCCTCTAGGAGCTGGGAGAAGACAAATATACCCACAATTACTGCCACTCTTCAAATACGGATGTCCCAGCCAGTGCAAGAACACACAGAAAGGAAATAAGAAATATAAGGACTGGGGAAGAGGAGATAAGACTGCCATTGTTTGTAGATGGTATATTTACATACGTAGAAAACTCAAGAAAATCCAAGCACTTTTAGAATTAGTCTGAGAGTACTGTGAAGTTGCAAGATCCAGGATACTATAACAAGAGCAATCATACTTCTCTGTAGCCAACAATAAACAACCAGAAAAAGAGTATAAAATAACATACTCTTCACAAGAGCATCAAACACCAAGGGTTATTTGGGAATTAAGTTCAAAGACATTGCAAAAGATCTTTAAGGAAAAAAAATATAAGCATCCCCTTAAAGGATATAATGGGAGATCTAAATAAGTGGATGATGTGGCACAAAGATGAAAAAACCACCTCTGACTACCCATTTCCAATCCTGCAGAGTCTTCTAGATCTCCTCCAGGAAGCCCTCCCTGATTGTCAGGACAAGGCTGAGGGACCACCACCTGTCTGTGCTCTCCCAGCCCCTGTATCTCTCTGTGTTTGAGCTCTATCGTCTGTCAGTCTGCTCCCCCCTCCCTCAGACTGTGAGCTCCCTGAAGGCAGAGGTTGAATCTTCTAGTCTTTGCATCACTGACATTTGCATGGTGCTTGGAATATAGTAACTGCTCAACTAAGGCTTATCACATGAATGAATAAAAGGAGATCCCTTGCTCATGTGCTCCCACGTACTTGCTATCCATCAAATAAACACAGGGGTCCTCTTCATTTAAGAGTCAAGAGTAGGCGTAGATCCTGTTGTGGCTTAGTGGTAATGAGCCCAACTAATATCCATGAAGATGTGGGTTTGATCGCTGGCCCCGATCAGTGGGTTAAGGATTCAGCGTTGTGAGCTGTGGTAAAGATGGCAGATATGGCTTGGATCTGGTGTTGCTGTGGCTGTGGTGTAGGCTGGCAGCTGCAGCTCTGATTTGACCCCTAACTTGGAACCTCCATATGCCATGGCTGTGGCCCTAAAAAAAGAAAAAGAAAAAGAAAGAAAAAGAGCCATGGAAGGTAATGAAAACAAAGAAGAGGAAGTTCGAGAGGCCCTATGAGTCTTAGAGAGTTTTGACAACCCCTATCCCCACTCTCTCTAATTCCTAATTCTGTCCTGTGTGCTCTAGCTCATCTCTTTTGGGTGCAGTTTGCACTCTTTTCTTCACCTTCTTTCCTTTTTCTGGATGGTACTCTCCACTTCCTCTGAGAAGGTCTTTCTTTTTGAGATTCAGCTTATTGAAGAACTCCAACATATCCAATCAGTGATCCATTCCCAAAGACTCCCATCAAATGGACTGATTTATCAAAGGTCTCTACAGGTCCATTGGAAAGGGGCTCTTAAATTCTGCTGAAACTTAGAGGCTGTTACAAAATAAGTATTCCTGGATCCCTCTTTAGCTACAAGGAATCAGACTGGGAGGTGAAGCCCAAGTATGCATGTATTTTGTGCATTTGTGCTTAATGGTGTTCTCTGAGTGATTCTGGCACAAGATTTTATTCACACAACCCTTCTCTGCAGGTAAATCTAGCAAGGTCTTTTTGATAGATGCAAAGGATGACTTCATGACATCCGTGAGCTGGATTTCTGGCCAGTGACGACGGTCTATGCCTTTTCTTTAGATTGAAGCAAGAACTCCATACTAGACTTCCATTTGAAAAAGGCATTATAAAAAAGAGCGCAGGTGTGAAAACAGTATTGGATTTACACATTAACACCAAATGGGTCCCAAACACAGTGTTTCAATTAAGCCACACACCAAATGCCTTCCATACTGATTATTTTCATCAAGAACTAAGACTACTACTCTATAGCAAAGAAATGTACTGACAGATTTATTGCGCGTCTTCTCTTCACCAAAAAAGTACTCTAAAAGGAAAGCATTTCCCCTAAGTGTAACTTAAGGTGTTTACACTTCAAAATGTACATAATTTTTAAAATTTAAAAACGTTGTTATATTTTGTTGTAATGGGCACTGCAGTAAGTTGTTCAGATTCCCTTCAGGACTGAGTACAGAGTTGAGTCTCTCCCTAGGACCTGTCATCAGCAGAAGGAAGCTGCTTTGTTCAAAGGTTACCCTCCCTTCCTGGGCAGAGTCAGCATTCACTGACTGCTTGATGAAGGATATAAAGGCCTGACCTCCTTGCCTTTATTGAGATAATTCTGAAGGGTCATTCCAGCTTCAGATCTCCCTAGAAGATCAGCTGAGGTCTCTGTTGCATCTGCCCATACCTGCATCCCTCAAGACTCATGGATGTTGTTCCCAAGCACTCTCCCCAATAAACCACCTGCACGGGAGTTCCCATCGTGGCTTGGTGGTTAATGAACCTGACTAGTATCCATAAGGATGAAGGTTTGATCCCTGGCCTTGCTCAGTGGGTTAAGGATCCAGCGTTGTTGTGAGCTGTGGTGTAGGTTGCAGATGCGGCTCAGATCCTGCCTTGCTGTGGCTGTGGTGTAGGCCAGCAGCTATAACTCCAATTTGACACCTCACCTGGGAAACCTCCATATGCCGTGGGTGTGGCCCTAAAAAGACAAAAGACAAAAATAAAATAAAATAAACCACCTGCACACAAATCTCAAAGGCTGTTCCCTGGGGAACCCAAACATCTGTCAAGTTCATGTTACAACTTGATTCTCTGGTTAGCTTTTAAATTCTTATGATAAAATACTTGGTCTTAACAACCTTAAGATGTTATAGTACTAAGTACAGTGCTACAAAAAAATACATATTGGCTATTTCTCATTTCTACCTTGCAAATATTTCTAATGTTTCCTTTTACAGAATGGGTTCAGGTATCAGATGACTTAGGTTGAGATCTTCACCTTACAATTAATTTGGGGAATAATTTAACTTAGCTAAGACTCAGTTTCTTTACCTGCAAAATGGGATTAATAACAGTACTTATCTCAAAAGGCTGTTGTGATGATGCTTAAATGATATAATCTATGTAACTCACTTAGGACTAGGTCTGGAACATAATAAACTTTCAACGAATGGTAGCTGCTGTTGTTATGACTGGCATAACCCTGGCCCCACTCGGATGACCTTAGTTATTATTACCTTAATCATCACCTTACTCCTTGATTGTCATAATAGAAATAGATCTTCCCCCCTCTCAGTTTCCCTTGACTTTACTCCTTCCCTCCAATTCTATCCAATGCTACTGAATTATTTTCTTTAAACATCGCTTTCATGATGTCACTTCTCCACTCGAAATTCTTCAGGGACTCCTGATTGCCAAGACCTTCATAAAAGTGGCACTTCTGTGGGCATCCAACCATTATTCCAATGGAGAAGAGTCTTCTTCATTGTCTTCGAACCATTGCTCAGTCTGAATTACTCTCTCTTACTTTGTTTTTAATCAGTCCAAACCCAGCCCAGATCAGAATGGACCCCATCAAACTTCCTCTCTATCTACGTCCATATCTACCCTTTTCCTGAGCCTTCACTTATCCTAACATCCTCCCACTTTTCTACTACTGTATAATCAAAGACATCCCTAAAGTTCTAGATTTTCCTCGGATTTCATAAATGAGCAAAAAATCTCCCTTGATAAGCATCAGGGAGATCCTATAAAAGTTGCTATTCTGAGCACATCCATTGGTCCTTAGGTGCTTTTCCCACAATTACGATGTATAAAAGGACTGATAGTAAAAAGCAGAGTGGACATCTCAAAAAAAAAGGTTTAGAAAAAAAAAAGTGACTCCAACTCACAAATAACACACAAGACCAAATGCTGAATTGCAATGAGGTAATAAGACATATGGAATTTGTCTAAAAGGAGTCAACTGGCTTCCAGATTCGGGGATTTGATGCCTCTGAGTTATTTTTACTGGTAGAGATTCCATTTTATGAGTAATATCTGGGACATAGTATCAACAGTCAACAGTTCACAAACGCTTTAAAAAGTCTTCCAGCAGAAAAGGTTTAATTAAGCTTGACAGAAACTATCTAGCAGCTTTCGTAAGTAATTGCTATTACCCAAAATAGGACCAAGTTGTAAACTGCATGATTTCAGAAATGATGAATCAATAAAAATGTTTATAGAAACAGGATTTTGATTAATTCCTTCAGACTAACAAATTCATGGCATATGTGATAAATTGAGATTTCTACTGTCAATTAGGGAAACCTAGAAATCAAACCCAGCCCTCAAAAACAGCTCTTTGGATAACTGATCCCAGATTTTGGCATTGGGAATTACTTTCTAAGCAGCTCCTCCAAGATCAACTGCACCACACCTCTTGGCCTTATTCCGGGATGGTCAGGTTCAAAATTGCTTCAGTTCTCAGCCATGCTAAGAGCCACAGCGAGACTGACTATAGACATGTTGTAAGTATTATGAAGTCTTGGTAAATGAAAAAAACAAGCCATTCATAAGTAACTAATGGCTCCTCTTTATGCATAAAAGTTCAATGGCAACCAAAAAATCTTTAGCAGTTATAAAACACCTCCTCCATTACTAGGGTAAAGAATTAACATAGAAGTTCTATTTATCCAGAGCACAAATAATAATTTTTTTTTTTGTTAAAGGGCCCTATGCTCAAAGCAATTAACTCTCGAGTTTCTACAAGAATATAAAGCTCCTCTTGAGCCATCAACAAATGTGAAATTATTTTTACTACAGTTTTAGTGTCCAAACATATTTATTTGAAAACAACCAAGGTGTAACTCTTACAGTAACATTTAGCTAATCAGAATATCGGTAATTTAACACTTCAATGGAAATTCACATGGAATTATTTAATAGGTACAATATTACTATGTCATTCCCATAAACGTTCTCTTTTTTCCAAAATACTCTATAGTTGCTTAATGAGTGCACAAAATAACTAATCGAATCACTGAAACAAAGCTAGTGTCAGAGTATCTCTGGGATGAAATGGACCTTCAGGGACACCAAACCAATCCCTCCTCTCGACAACGATCCTCAGAGCTCCTGAGTTGTTTTCTTTGCTAACAATTTCCATTACGTCACAAGGATTGTACACTCGTTTTCAGTCAATATTTTGATGGTGATTTTTAATTTTTCCTGTAGAAACTCTTGATAAAATAGTACTTATTACCAGTGTTTCTCCTCTACTTAACACTGTACTTCACAGCAGTCTAAATTCACATCAATTGTAACTTCTTGGATGTTAAAATGTGAAAAAATGTGTGCTTTACAATTGAAAACACATGGTCATTTCAGCATTTAATTATACATGCAAAGAACAAGAAATCATGAACATGCAGAATCCTGAAGCAAAGGGTTCCAGAAATCATCGAGTCTAACATTCTATTTTAGGGCCTCACCTGTGGCATATGGAAGTTCCCAGGCTAGGAGTCGAACTGGGGCTGTAGCTGCCGACCTACGCCACAGCCATAGCAACATGGGATCTGAGCCATGTCTGCAACCTACAGCACAGCTCACAGCAACATTAGATTCTTAACCCACTGAGGGAGGCCAGGATCGAACCTTCATCCTCATGGTTCCTAGTCAAGTTTATTAACCACTGAGCCATGAAGGGAAGTTCCTAAAATTCTATTTTTAAAGACCAAAAGATTTAAAGCCAGTAAGTTACTTGATGATACAATAATGGGGGTAGCTGATAGGAAGAATGGAAAACAGGCTGGACTCCCAGGTCGAAGCTGACCCGAAGCTGGTCCTTAACCTTTCCAACTCTTACCCCAGTAACAATGGCCACTAGGGTGTTGAGTCCAGGCTGGAGAGATGGCATAGGGTATATGCAGCTATTTAAAAAATATTTTTTTAGAAAAAGCACTTATTTATAAAAGTATTTAAAAAATAAAATTCAATGGCACAAATCACCACAAAGTTAAGTGATCAGATCCATAGGACTGTTCTCACTCACAGCATTTCCTTTCCTACTTAGAAAGACACCCAGAACATTTGAGAATGTGTAATGTTTCCTAAAGTACTACTAAAAGTTGCAATTTGTGCAATACTCATTTACATCCCCTCTATCTAACCAAGGCTTCACTTCTCAAGCCTACCCAAGGTTAACACCAAATTCACAGATCTCATTGTATTATTCGATACCATAATTATTAGTAGGGTTACTTCACAATGAGCTAATCCTGATTTCCTCCTGATGGCAAATCACCATGCAAGAAGATGACCTTCATTTGGTAAAGGGCATATGGAGGCTTACAGTCTCCGAGGCAATGGAGGGACTGCCAATCTGAACAAAGCTGGACCAATATTTTTCCCATGTGGATGCATTACATATGAATCATGTCTTCATAGACAATGTGTGGCATTTACATATCTCTCCCTGTGTCTCATGTCAGGAAAAAGGAAGAGGAAACATGCTGTCAAATACAGACAATGCATCAGGCACTGTATGAAGCCTTTTACGTTATTTATCTCAGTTCTCAACCATCTCAGAAGGTAGGCACTACTAATCACACGTTTTGGGTGAGAAAACAGAAGATCAGAGATGTTAGGTGACTTTTCCAAGGCCTCACAGGTGGTAACGTGGCAGAGCTGCCATCCAGAGCCCCGCTTGTCTGATCCCCAACACTATGCTGTTTTCCCCACACCTCCCTCTCAGGACTTTCAAAGGTAACTTTAATCACAGCATCAGTGCAATGGGCTGTGCATTGCATGCTTTTCTTCAAATTGCCTTCTGGGACTGCGCATGAATTTCTAAAGAGCTGTATGAAATTCTAGTCTTATAGGCTGGCCACCCTTGACAGAGAAGATGTTGAACAGATACTCTCTGAATAGAGCTGGTATTAAGAAACGTTGAAAGAACTTCAGATCTTGGGCAGGATTTCCAATCAGGTGTTAACTTAATTATCTGGAAAAATGAACGGTACTGTCAAGCAGACCTCCCTCCACCTGTAGGTATTCATTTCCATTCGTTAAATAAAATTCTATGTGAAATAGAGAGCAGACTGTGCCATCTACCTATAGGTCCCATTTGAGTGTCTGCATTTGAGTGTAACATAAGGAGAGAAGAGGAAACTTGAGCCACAAAGTAACAGAGCTGATAGGAGCAAAGGAAATTTCAATTTATAGTATCACCAAGTGGGATTAAAAAGTTATGCCAGGGAAGAAGAACGTGACCAGGAAGTTATTCAAATCATTAAAAAACAAGCTTTTATGGAATCTTGAGAGCAGACTACTGAAAGAGAAAAGAATGAATGGGTTTGAACACAACTTGCTGGTACTTCTGTTTTCAGGAAGATTGGGGCCCTCTTTTGTTTTCCCAGATGCCAACCATGCCTGCTTTGCTTGATAGTTTGTCCATACTCTTCATTTAAGTCCTATAGTAAATCCTACTTTGGGTTTTATTTTTAATTTGTAAAATGTATAAACATGCATGTGGGAAGCCAAATTGTAAAGCAGTACAGAACTTGAGGAATTTTACATTCAATAAAATTTTTTTTTTAAAATGTGTAAAGACGCAGAAAGGTATAGAAAATAATATCTAAGTACTCACTAAATTATTTTTTGTTAAATCTGCTTTAGATATATTCTTGTTTAGGGAAACACAACATTATGGATCGTGTAGAAGCGCCTTCAGTATCTGTCCCCACTCCCATCCCCTCCCTAGAGGCAGTCGCTGAAGGGAGGGTGCATCTGTGCTCTTATATTGTATGTTTTGTGCTTTTTATTTAAATATTTGCATAACTGTAATGTATCTTTAGTAATTTACTTTCTTCATGCTGTGCTCTTGAGAGCAAGCCATGTGGACCCGTGTGCATATAGTTTATTCATCTTAACTGCTGTTACGTTTGCACATGTAGGACAGTATATGCCCCGAAGTATATGCATAGAAATAGAATTGCTTGCTTTTATGGGGTGTGTGTGCTTTCAGTTTTACTAGAAAGTGCCTCTGTTTTTACATTTCACCTATCAATACGCACCATTTCCACATCTAAATAAGACTATCTCCAATAGCACTAGGCTAAGAGAGAAGTTTTATGAAAATTTAACTGGGGTTCAATGAGCATCATCATTTTCTTCAAAAGACCACATTAGGTACTCCTTTGGTTTTAGATCTTTCCAGGACTGAATGTGATTCCAAGCTTTGGGCTAGGACCAGAGATGGATAATAGGAACCCTTGTTGTTCAGAGGTGTGTGCTGATTGCTTGGGGTCTGTGGACATCAGCTTATGCCAGCCGGGTAGGAACTAGTAAATGGCTCCTTTGAGGGAAAAGATAAACAGAAATAAAGAAATGCCAGAGCTAACTGGAAAATTGTTTTCATAATTCAATTTTGTTTTACATAACCTTGCTCCCCAAATGTTAGCAATTTAGCTCAAAGAGCTGTTAGTGCTATTAAATAGTCACTAAATGTTGCAAAGAGACAGCTCAGCAAAACTCACAAATCGAGAAACCGTTTTATGACCATTGTTTCACCTCTGGGGGTGGCTTGCTGCATTTTGTTCCAGGTCCCTAGGGCCCAGAGGTAATAACATCTGTATTTTTAAGACCAGCTTTGCACCACACCTGCATATCAATTCCCTTCTTTGACTTCTGCCTCTAAACCAAAGCCAAATGTCTGGCTACAGATTGGGTTTCCAGGGTTCGGCTGAGTATTAAATACAGCAGCTCCAGGACTTCACTGGTCCCACAAAAACCTTTTTTTTTTTTAAATGATGTTAATTGAGTCCTGGGAAAGTGTAAAAAATATAAATTCTTAGAGGGAAAGGAGATGAAAGGAAATGAAAGACAGGAAGAAGGAAAGGGGCAGACAATAAGAAATTCCTAATAAAAATAGAACTGAAACCTAAAGCATGGTGGAAAAAACTTAAAATTATTTAAGAAAAATGATTATAGTCTCATTTCACATATTTCCATTCATTTATTTCTGGCTTGAATTTGATTTTATTTAAAAAGCAGACAATTGCTATTAAATATTTAAAAAACAACTGGAGGCGAGGAATTGGAGATAGGGAATTGGAGGAATTCAAGAACTCTCCAGTTGGAGTTCATGTTAGTTGATTTATCACTAAAAACTTCTGCCAGCACTTGCCATGATATTACACGATGTGACGTGAATCAATTCTCTAACTTACAAATTAGCTTCTAATAAGTAGAAGTAATTATAGACTGGCCGCTCTCTGGTGATAGGCAGGAAGCTGCCTTAAACTAATGTTAAACACTTTTGAATCTCCATGACAGATAAGGGTTACCGTGAGCAGCTCACCTGGAAAATAATGTGAATGGAGCCTCTAAGGGGCTTTGCTGCACAGTGGCCCTCATCTGGAAAGGTTTCCTGTAGCCAGCAACCTATTCATGATGAATGAAGTGGGAGCGTCATGGATTCCTGGTGTTGAAGACCACCCAGTTCAAGCCTTTTGCCTAATGCAGGAATCCCATGTACACCTGCTCTGAACAGGTTATCCAGGCACTTCTGTGGAACATTTGCTCTTCGCATCTGGACACAGCACAATTCTGTTTTATAGGAAATTCTTTATTGTGGATTAAACTCAGGTCCCTTATTACTTTTACCCATTGGCCCTGGTTCTGCTTTTGTGAATAGAACAAAAGAGATCTACGCCTATTTCCCAGAGCTTTGGCGATGGCATTGCTGCCTCCTTCTGCCCACCCCTACCAATATTCTCCAGGATAAATCATGCCAGCTCTCTCAATTGCATGCATTTGATAGGGACCCTAATGAATGGTCTCAGACATCCTCCCTTAGGTATGTTCTAGATTATCAGAGCCCTTTGAAAATGAGCTGCTCAGAATGGAATATAATGTGGTCTGATCACAAGGGGACTATGATTACTCAGGACCCCACATTTCTATTAATGCAGTATGCAATTAGATTCGCTTTTGACATCTTTTCACTGCATGAGCGGTTTTTAATGAAAGTTGGCTCAAATTTCCCTATCATTTCTAGATGAACTGCAGATTTTCAAACCAGTTATTTAAGGCTGTCGCAGACTTGTTTTTTGGAACTACCATCACGCTTAGGCATTTATAATTCCCCAATTTTATCCTTCTTCATTTTGAGAATGTAGACCTTTGTCTCTCTCTAGTGTTGGTACAGCCAAATGGCTCCTCTCTTCTGGTGTGAACCTAAGAAGAAGGTTCAAGAGGCTGGAGACAAAGTGGCTTCTGAAGCCTCCTTGCTTGGGGAGGTTTGAAGAAATTCCATTTCACTAACTTTTCCCATAGTTTAGTGAAATAAAACTCCATGCAAAGAAGAAAAAAATGTATGTATATATTTGAATTTTTCTACTTTTTTGTATTTTGTGTTTTTGTATTGTGGGTCTATGCTGGGCCAGATGCTGTCCTGGGAGCTGAGAATGGGCAATGAAGGAGACACAGTCTCTGCCCTCTTAGAACCTCTAACCAGTGGGGAGAGTCACACGAGTGATGAGAAGGTGACAGCACGTGGGAGCAGGTTGCTATGGGAATACACATTCATCCACACTGAAGGGGCATCTGTCCCTGAGGTTCTGGGGCCAATCTATACGCAATTAGTATTGGCCAGATGCCCAAGTTCATCTCAAGAGCTGCTCCTTACTTACCCTGGGCTGCAGGTGTCCCTTTACCCTGCTGTTTCTATTTTCTCCTATTAAGAGCAATGGCCCCACAGGAAAATACAGAATCCACATAGGAACAGTCCTTGTTTCTCTCCACTGTTTGATAACATTATTCTCGGGACCCGATGGAGGCCAGCCTTCACCCTCCGTTCCTGTTTGCTCTAAAGGATGATGATAGTGACAATGAGGAGGATAGCTTCCGTTTTCTGAACATTTACTCAGTATAAAATACATGCTATATATATTTCATATATACTCCTCTAATCCTTTCTAATTCTCATAGCAATCTGATGAGGTATTTTTATCCTCATTTACATCTGGGAAAACAGGCCCCCTAACTTGTCTGGTGTCACATTATTAGGAAATGAGTGCACCCGTCAATAACTCAGTAGTGGACACGTATGTCAATGAGGCCGCCCCTGGGCCCCAAACCCGATCCCTGTACCTCACATGCACATATTGCTCTGACTGCTTTTTCTGAAGCCCTGCTTACCTACAGGCCAAGAAGACATCCTATGATCTAGAAGCCCTGTTTTTCAAGAGTCCTGGTTGATTCCAGCCTTGGCCTTCTTGACCCTGTTTTCCTACGTCTCACCGCTGTGTGTGTTCATCTGGGTGTGGATCCACTTCCGCCCACGTGACCAGTCTTTTGGAAACCTCAGCTCATAACATCTCCTGGGACAGCTTCATGGGTTTCTTTGGAAGTTCCCCTCCTTTCCCTGCTTCTTATTTTCTTTCATTGATGTTCCTCATTTTGGTAAAGTGAATTGAGTTTAGAGGTTTTGCTGAGTTGTCTCATTTTACTAATTCACTTACTTATCTACCAACATTCTAATTTTTTTTTTTTTGTCTTTTTAGGTCCGCACCCTTGGCATATGGAAGTTCCCAGGCTAGGGGTCAAGTCAGAGCTGCAGCTGCTGGCCTGTGCCACAGCCACAGCAGCACCGGATCCAAACTGCATCTGTGACCTATACCGCAGCTCAAAGCAACCATGGCACCTTTAACCACTAAGCAAGGCCAGGGATTGAACCCACATCCTCATGGATACCAGTCGGGTTCCTTACTGCTGAGCCCCAAGGGGAACTCCCCACCAATATTTTAATTTATTTTCAGTCTTCCATCACTTGGAAGTCATATTTATCTTTGGAGTCTCTGACCAGGAGACCCTGTTTATCTTCTCTGAAAACAGCGATTCTGTGCATCACAGAAATCTTATTTCCATTTTTCCATTTCTATTTAAAAGGGAAAAATGAACAAGCCCGAGGGCAGAAGTGGAGAGCTATAAAACACTGGTCAATTGTTTTGATTTGAAAAAACAAATCTGTACAAGTTGATTTACATCGAAGGTAGTGTGTAACCTAAGAACCACTTCAAAGGCCAGTCTTCTCTCAGGTCCCGTTTTTGAATTGAGACCTGTGGTTTGGTACAAACGGTGGCATCTTCCCATCCTGAGCTGGTGGGACACCTCACACGCAGGCCTCATCTGATGGTTGGAAAAGTACCCAGCCCAGCACCCAGCCCCGTATCAATCTCAGTAAATGTGAACTTCTGGGGGATTCAGCTACACTCACGAGGGGACTGCTTCTTCTCCTGCCAGGTCTAGCTCATTGCCTCTCTTCATTTTCTTTTTCCTTTTATGGCCACACCTACAGCATATGGAAGTGCCCAGGCCAGGGGATCAAATCCGAGCTGCAGCTGCAACAGATGCCACAGCTGCAGCAACACCAGATCCTTAATCCACCGTGTCACAGCGGGAACTCCCCCTCTCCTTTTTAAAAGGAGGAAGAAATAGTCCCTGAGTTCCTTGTCTCCAGTGGTTGCTCTCTTCAAATATTACATATTCTTCATTTCCACTCAAAATCTTATTTTTTTTTAACTTTCCCCAATGACTCTAACCAACACTAACCTTTCCCTCTCTTCCTATACTTAAAGTATGTCTTCCAACTAAGTATTTCTGGATTTAATTAAATATTTTCAGAAAACGTCATTTAAATCTTCCAGATTTATGGCTTTCCTGTCCAGTGAGATGATGCTTTATAAAGTTGGAACCAAATCTCATTCTTCCTCTTCTTTCCAGAAATCCTGTACAGGGTTGAGCCAGGCAGGGAGTACAATCTCTGATCTAGGCTTACAAAATCATTAACAGACATGACCATTCACCAGAAGACAGTCACCAGAACTGTAAATAAATAGAGGGCTCCCATAAAACATACACAACTTTTAGATGACAATAACATACATACTAACAAAGACAAGAGGCACTCTGAAGTAATGAGCAGGGCGCAGAAGAAAAAAGTATCTTTTACAGATCTGTTCTTGTGCTTTCTAACTTGTGATATGGTCACAAATGTCACAGGAGGTCAGGGGCACGGGGAAGTCAAAGACAGTCTCAATGTTCTAAGTTCCATGGACCTGGGAGATTTGTGATTTCATTTAGGGAAATAGAAATGTCTGGAGGAAGCGAGAGGTTCAGTTTACTTGTTTATTCCCTGCAGCATTCCAAAAGAATTGGAAACTAATAAGAATAAGAATGTAAAAAGAATAAAATAAATAAGAATAAAAATAATGTAATAAGAACTGGAATAAAATTGGTGGAGACAAATGAGATAAATGGATGGAAGCCTTCCCTGTAGAAGATGGGGGCTGGAAGGGCTGACTTCAAGGGCCTGATGAAAACAAGGAGAATTCAGCATCCGATAAGTCAGGTGGTTAGGTTTCTCAAGAAGGCTTTGAGGAGGTGTAAAAAAACAAAGCTGACAGTGGCAATTGGATATGATACGCAGGCAGTTACCAGTGTCCTCAGGAGTAAAGGTGGCTGAATCCGGACCTGGGTGGGTAACAGAATGAAGTAAATGGCGGCAAGGAAATGCAAGAAGCGGACAGAGTTCTTTCAAATATTTCTGGAAATATTTACTGGGGGGTAGACAGAGAAATATTTAGTCAAAACAGAGCAGCTGAGTGTTGGAAAAAAAGAAGACAGGGTACTTGAGGGAGCAAGCCTTTCAATTCTAGCGTTCTGACGACCCAGCTCTAACCATAGAGCCTCCGTGTCTGGAGCTGGCGTCTATGGTTACAAGTTGAATTAATAAATATTCCCTGTAGTGAGGGGAGGACAGGGAAAAGGCTCTATTTATTCAGTGAGTTTACGGTCTGGTCAACAGGCAACAAATCCCCAGTCAGACCACAGGTGGATATCAGTTACACACATTCAAAGCCCAGATGAGTTATACTTACACCCCACATAAAAGGGAGCATATTGGTCAGCTGGGAATTTGGCCCAAATGCGATACCACATTCCACCTAATCAGGGCTGGTTTATTGGAATACACGGGTTCTGCACGGATTTAGTGGTTTACATGGGATCTGGTCCCACGTGTGGACTGAAGAACCCTTCGGAGCACAACAGTTTTTGTGGCTATATGCTCATTAAGAGGGTAGAGAGGAAAGTTGACATCATCACGCCAGTTTTGCTTGTGTGGATATGGGGAGTGATGAAAACGAGAGGGTCTAGATAAGGAAGAGAGGTTTCGAGAGCGACTGTCACTCATTTTATATATGTGGCTCCATATACGTCTCCGGGCTAAAGATTCACTGGCTCAATATGGTCAAAAGTAAGAAAAGACAACTTAAATCAATAAGTCCTATTCCTATTTATGTCTCAGTTTTCTAAAGCAGCATTTCTTAAAGTTGTTCTGAATAGGTAGGATTTTAAAAGATTTTAAAACTTGAAAAAAATAGAAACCAAAAAAATGCCCCAAAAACCCAAATAAGTCCATGGACAGTAAGTTTGGGAAATGCTAAATCATACAAAGTCAGCCAGGTTACCTTAGTATTTTTACTGTGCCAGTGGGTCTTGTGAATTTCCAAGAGGTGCATATAACACACAGCATTTCTTGAATTTATTCACATATAAAACCTTTCCTGTGTAGGACTCTCATAGGACTAAAGGTACTAGGACACGCTTTGGGAAAGGTTGCTCTCCACCGGCTCTGCTTGTTGTGCAAACACGATGCCTGTGACTGGTCATTAGCAAAAGAAAATGCATTTGCTTTTCCCTAAGTCAAGGCGAATTTCACAATGCTCTTTCACTAAGGAAGCAGACTCCACAAATGCTTCACCTTGGGTGTTCATGTGACCAAGTGACAAAGGCTTTTTATTAAATAAGCAATACTCTTCAAGACAGAATTTTAATCAGAAGCACAGTCTGTGAAGTTGCTCACTCCTTCCTACTGATGGCAATAGCATTCTGTCTTCAGCCACATTTAGCAGCAACCAGAAACTTCAGGAAGGCTCCGGCAATCATCCACCTTGCTCTAAGCTCAGTTGGAGTACCCTGCATTGGGCCTTTGAAACGTATCAATGCATTGCCTCTGCTGGGAAATCATTTCACAGCGGGGGCCTCTGTCTGAGTGTCTCCCTTTCAATTGCAGAATTCAGAAGGCAGAGCAGACGTGAGAGGAAGTTGAATGGCCTCCCATTCCAGTCCCATAGCGGTATGTCAAAAGTTTAGGCAGCTGCATATCCTTCTTTTCTCTGTCAACAGCTGCAGCTATGCAGCCCACCCCTTTTTGTGGGTGTCGGCCCAGAAAACAGCCCCGGACAAACTTATACAGGTTCACACACTAATAATCCCAGCAACCTCACAGAGCCTGGGACACCATTCTGGCTTCCTGCAGTCTGCCCTTTGAATTCCAGATCCTCCACCTCCATGCAACCATTTTCTCTGTGAATTATGTTTTCAGAAATCCTTCAATTCAAGGCGCCATCTTACAAAGAAGTTTGCAGAAGCCTGGCATCAACCCCATTAGGGGGTGATTAGTTGAAACTGTGAGCTCATCCAACCTTAGAAAGAAAGCCTCATTACCTCTTTTACAAAGGGCTTTAATCCCCCTTTAGTGATTACACTGACAAGAACACAAAGATATTGGTCATTCAGGACCTTCTCCCAAAGGTCCCCCAGGCCTTCTGGCCCCTCCTTGACCACACAGCTAGTGTTTCCAAGTCCCTGAGGGCTGTCCATCTCCACGGGACTAGCTAAAAGGGGGTGTCTTTCAAATGACCCAGCACTCCTGGGGCCCCAAATGCCTTAGCCACAAATGGTACCCAATACTCACTGACGTAAAGGCCTCTCTACAGTAGCAGTTCTCAGCAAAGAGCATTCATTCAACTTCCACTCAGCTCAAAGCCTGTGAGACCTGACCCCCACTTGATTTTCCCACCTAATGTACAGCCATTTCCTGTACCACAACTTACGTGCTCAGCCAGCACCCCAGCCAGGGAGCCAGGCATTCCAGACTGTTCCCTGTTCCTTAATCCTATCATGCTGTAGGCTCTGCCTTAACTGTCCCTCACCGGCCCACCAAACAAAAACCATCCCTTAAGCTCCAACTGAAATGTCATTTCCTCTGAAGCCTTTCCTGTTCTCCCCAGGCAGGGTTAATCCTTTCCTCTCCTCTGCTTATTATACGAATTGCCCACCTGTCATACTATACAATGGTTAGTTGTTCGGAATCAGCAACAACTAACCAACAACTAACCTAGGCCTAGACTGTGAGCTCCCATGGGCCCCCAGGGCTGAGCACAGAGCAGGTGTTCGCAGGTGCCCAATGAGGAAAGAGGAGGTGTGTTGAGTTCCCACTGCCAACGGGCACAGGGCCTTCTGAGGAGAGGTAGTTTCTACAGGGAACACTGGCAGTGGGGAGTAGGCGACAGCAGCACAGAAAAGGCTAGCCTGAAACCACCCTTAACCTGTCTCTAGGAAGAAATGGCCATTTCCAGTGAAAAACCCAGGACTCTCTAAATGCCGGACACAGAAAAGAGGAGATCAGTCCAGCATTATTAGGACACCGACGGGGTCAGGGATACAGAAGGGAAATGGATCCTACTCACTGGAATGAGCTACTGCTGCTACATATTGTACTGACTGATGGCACAATGGGTAAGGTGGCACAAGTGAGGTTTGGGTCCAAGCAGCCTTAAGTGCAGAGCTTTCTCTATTGAGGCATCTAAACACACATTAAAAATTGCCAAGGCCTCTGCAAACATCTGTATGTTAAGAGTAGAGGTCACATGCTGTTCTTTCATGTAATCCTCTCTACATCCCAACCCGTCTTTCTCTTTCTACACAAACGCACACACAGAAATAAATGCGTATACACATATACATGCGCATGTATATATACATACATGCCAACTAGCCGAGGGCATCTAGTCCCCTCTGCTCCCACGATATAACTGCCGTATCTGCTCTATGCTCTGTTTGCCTCAATTTATATTTGAGGACTGACTGGCAGAGTGTTACCTCCCTTTATTTCAGCAAAGATGTAAAAGAGCAGGCAGCACAGTGGGTTAAGAATCGGTCTGCGGCAGCTGGGGTCGCTGCAGAGGTGCGGGTTTGTTCCCCAGCCTGGGGCAGTGAGTTAAAGGATCTGGTGTTGCTGCAACTTTGGGTCGGGTTCAGTCCCTGGCCTGGGAACTTCTGTTCGCTGTGAGTGCAGCCATGAGACAAAAACAAAAACAAAAACAAAAAACCCTTTTATCTAAATCCATTTGCAAACAGTTTTCACCTCTTTATTCCTGATGACAGTGTTGTTGAATTCAATGCCAGGGAGCCTGTCGTTAATTTTGTTTTCTTAAGTGAGACGTGAGACGTGGGTCTCAAACGTGCCCAAGGGAGTTCTCTAAGTGCCTGGCATACAGTAAGCACTCAATAAATGGTAGTTCTGTTTGTTATTTTTCTTACACTCCCCATGTGTGGCCAAGAGAGATTACTGGCCAACTAGAGTCTTTCAAGAGAGCAAATCAAACCCATGTGGCTCATCTGGCCAGGGCCTGAGTTAAACCTGAGGTGCTCTGGATGTCATTACCTCTGACCTTCAGGTCAGCAAAGCTAAAGAGATGTGGGAGGTTTCAGAGATGTGGTCCAGATGAGAACGGCTCAACTTTTATGCTGAGTGAAATCACCCCTTCTACGATTATTAACTATATAGCACTGTTTAGAAATGACTGCAACGGGTCCCATTTGTTAACTAATTTGTCTGAACTCATATATATGTTATCTATTAACATTAATAACTTGCATTATATTTTTTGTTCTTTTTTTTCACCCCACTCCATATAATCAGTCTTCAGCTCATGAATACCTCAAAGAACAAGACGTGGTGTGTTCAGAAAAGGTTCTCTTGCGTCATCTGTCAGATAATCTTCTTTAGACTCATCACCAATATACAAACCAGGGCAAAGAAGAGCAAGGACCTCATCCTTCATGTTACTCTCCGGATTTAAAACCATCTAGTGGGGTTCGTTACCTACCCAGAAAGAGAGCAATACAGCTCTTGAATTTTTAGCTGAACCTGGTGTTAGGTCTGTCTCTGCACCTCGCTGGCTATGTGACTCTGACGTGGTGAAATAACCTGTCGACATCAGTTCCTTATCTGTAAGTTGGGGATAATACTCATTTTATAAGACTATCACGAGGATTAAGTGCTATCAAATTTTAAACTACAACACTCACTTTTGGAGAGTTTGCAGTGAAAAGCTGCCAGATGAAACATAGATTGGAAGGATTTTTTGGAAAGGCATTTGGCAATAGGGATCAAGAGACTTAAAATGCTCATG
This sequence comes from Catagonus wagneri, assembly GCA_004024745.2. Lineage (NCBI taxonomy): Eukaryota > Metazoa > Chordata > Mammalia > Artiodactyla > Tayassuidae > Catagonus > Catagonus wagneri. The sequence goes on from PVHT021183528.1 coordinate 10,151,842, forward strand.
CCCTTTGATCTAGTCATTCCAATTATGGGAATAATCCTGAAGGCATGATTGAAAACAAGGTCAAAGATTTATACCCAAGGATGCTGATCACAGCTTTATTTGCATTTGTGTAAAACTGAAAACAACCCAAATGCACAGTGTTAGGAAAATGCTTAAATAAATCATTGTGCATTCACATGGTAGAATATTAGATGTTGTCTAAGATGATCTTTATAAAGAAGTTTTGAAAATCTGGGACATACCCTTTAAAATGCTAAGTGATAAGAAATGGAAAAGAAATTACATAATACCAGGAAGAAGTACATCAGGATGCTAACAATAGCTATTGTTTTCTTTCCTTTTGTGGTTTACAATTTTTCTACAATGAACAATTGTAAAAAAATATTAAAAGATTACAAATAAACTTAAAAAAATGAAAACTTTAACAAAGGGGTTGCTATACAGTAGGCACTTACGGTGAGTCCTATTCTATTCCCCTTAACATGCTTCCTAAGCAGATCTGCCCTGGTCCATTTCCTACCTCATTCTCTGCTCTCTTCTGGACTCCAAGCCTCTCCATACTTCTGAATTCCCTGTACCTCCCAGGACCTTTCACTCTCTTCTACATACTTTACTGTTTGTCCATATTGAAAAAGTTACAAGTCCCCACTCCCTAGACCTAGTTAAGCCCTATCCGGTATGACTATCTGCACACATGCACTGAGTCTCAGGTGGGTAAGGTTCCATCTCCTCCTTCCTCAGTTACAGCCCTTACTGTTTCACACTGCTGTTTCACCACTACGCCAGGGAGGGCGATGACAGCAAGGGCAGACACGGTACCTTGCTTGCCTTTGAATTCTCAGGGCTAGGCATGATGCCTGGGTCTTAGCAGTAAGTCAAGTAAGTGTAGAAGTAAGAAACACTTATTCCAGCACCTTAACTCACAGCTATCGTCTCCTCAAAGTCCAAATGCCGAAATGCCATCCTTCTTCACCTTTGAGCCATCTTGCAAACTGGACCATCTTCTGCCCATGACCTTCCCCATTACCGTTTCATCCCAATACAGTCAAGCTGCCTTTCTCCAACCTTTGCAATGCTCCTAAATCCCACCTCTCCTATGAAACATGACTCCCTCTGCCATTTTCCAGGCAGGGCCCCCTGGATCCACATTTAGCCATACTAGCTTTCTGGTGTCCATTTCTAGCCAGTCATAGTTGATTTCCATGTGTAACTCCTGTAAAGGTCCCAAACTGAATTTAATATATTGCCCCCAGCTAGCCCTTCTTTCCCTACCACCACATTTCTGCTTAGCACTGAGGAGCTTTTGGCTCACCCTAAAGCCTTGACAAATTCTTTCTTCTCCCCTAATTCAGCCCCCAAAGCCAAGCTGTCATCCAGCCCTGTCTTTTTTCCCCCCTCGGAAATATTTTCAGATTTCACCTCCCAATTTTAAGGACAACCGCATTACAACTGCCCGTAGAAATATGTTATTTCTGGGAGGTCTTACTCCTTTGAGCTCTTGATCTTGTCTCCTTGCTGCAGTTTGTGGCTCCCAAATTGCATTCACTTTGCCACAGGAGCTTAAGTGACAAGGAATATAAAATGAGCTATCCCACCACTCCCCAAAGCAGCCAGATGACAGCAAAAGAAAACCTTCCAGCTTTTGTGATCTCTCTGCCCAGCCACTGTGTAAAGTACGTTGCAAGAAGTATGTTGGAGATATTTTCTTTGTCTTTTGCTTTTCACAAGGACAGAGTAAGGAGAGTGTTTGAGAGTGGAGAAAAGAAAGAAAGAAAGAAAGGAAGAAAGAAAGAAAGAAAAAAAGAAAGAAAGAAAGAAAGAAAGGAAGGAAGGAAGGAAGGAAGGAAGGAAGGAAGCTCAAAAAAAAAAAAAAAAGGGAGAAAGAAAGGGAGAAAGAAACTGAAGGAAGGAAAGAAGGAAGAAAGAAACAACATTCCTTCCCCCAAAAAAGAAAAAGAAAAATAGAGACATTTTCTCTTGAACTCATTGTAGTCAGCCCTTACTATATATAGACATTTCCATTGTCAAGGTTACCAAGGACTGCCATGATACTGAATCCAACGGTTAATTCTGAGTTCTCATCCGGACCTAACAAGAACATCTAACCCAGCTGACTATCCCTTCCTCCTTGTAAGACTTGGAGACAGTATTCTGGCTTCTGGCATTGCACTCCTGTTTTATTTATAACTCCCTGGTTGATGCTTCTCAGTCTTATCTGCTGTCCTACCCATTACATTAACTTCAAGCACTGTAGCCTCCCAGGGCTCAGTTCTTTGAGCATCTTCTCTCCTCTGTATTCACCAAGCTCATCTTGTCTCTTGGCATTAAATACCATGTTTACATCTGCAGCCCGAAGCTCTCCCCAAACCTCTGCCTTTTATACCCATGGCTTCAACATCTCCACTTAGCTGTCCGAAAGGCACCACAAACTTCACAATCCAAAATGTCCTAATCTTGCCTCCCAAATCCGTTCCCCATCTTGGCTGTGGGCTACTGCATCCTTCCCATTGTTTAGGCCAAAAACTTTTTTTTTGCTTTTTAGGGTTGCACACACGGCATATGGAAGTTCCCAGGTTAGGGGTAGGTCGAATTGGAGCTGCAGCTGCTGGCCTACACCACAGCCACAGCAATGTAGGATCAGAGCCAGGTCTTTGACCTATACCACGGCTCATGGCAACACTGGATCCCTGACCCACTGAGCAAGACCAAGGATTGAACCTGCATCCTCATGGATACTAACTAGTCAGACTCGTTTCCTCTGCACCACAATGGGAACTCCCTAGGCCAAAAACTTTGATGTCACCCTCTGCTCCTCTTTTCTCCTACACCCTGCATCCACTATGCCATTCTCCCTTCAAGGTACTTGTAGGATCCAGACACTTCTCATCACCTCTACTGCTGCTTTGTGACCCAGGACACCTCCCTTCTCACCTGGGTTTGTTCAATTGTTAACTAATTGGCACACTCTTTTTCAGTTCTGTGAACTTAATATATATTCTCCACATGACAGTCCAAAGGTCATGTTAGAGCCAAACCCCCAGGGGTTCCCACCTCAATACTCACAAAGGACAATGTATTTATTTATTTATTTAGCTTTCTTTCTTCCTTTTTCCTTCCTTCCTTCCTTCCTTCCTTTCTTCCTTCCTTCCTTCCTTCCTTCCTTCTTTCTCTTCCTTTCTTTCTTTCTTTCTTTCTTGCTTGCTTGCTTGCTTGCTTGTCTTTTGTTGTTTTAGGGCCACACCCGCAGCATGTGCACGTTCCCAGGCTAGGGATCTAATCGGAGCTCCAGCTGCCGGCCTACGCCACAGTCACAGCAACGTGGGATCCAAGTCATGTCTGCAACCTACACCACAGCTCACGGCAACACCAGATCCTTAATCCATTGAGCAAGGCCAAGGATTGAACCCGCACCTCATGTTTCCTAGTCAGATTCATTTTTGCTGAGCCACAGTGGAAACTCCTATTTATTTAGATTTTTATGGCCCCACCTGAGACATATGGAAGTCCCCAGGCTAGGGTCAAATCAGAGCTGCAGCTGCAGTCTGCATCAAAGCCACGCCAACACCAGATCTGAACCACATCTGTGATGTACACCACAGCTTGTGGCAATGCTGGATCCTTAACCCAGCCCAGGGATCAAATCCACATCCTCATGGATACTATGTTGGGTTCTTAACCCGCTGAGCCACAATGGGAACTCTAAGGTGAAAGTCTTTAAATGACCTATACTTAGGATTACCATAAAGTTTCTCTTCAAACCACTTAAAAAATAAAATAATATTGGGACAATAAGTATAAATTTGAATTGCCCCAGGCAAAGAAGATATATATTTACCCTTCCTATAAACTTCTACTCAATCTGGTCCCCTTGTCAACTGTATGAATACATCCCCTTCTCTTCCCTTCCTTGATCCTCTGCTCCAAACACACTGGTCTCCTTGCTGTTACTTAAAACATGGCAGACATGCACCCTCCTCAGAGTTTTTCTGCTTGTTATAACCTCTTCTCCCATTTGTTTAAATGGCTTGGCCTCTCATTTTCTGGCCTCTGAACAACTGCCACTTTCTCAGAAAGGTCTTCCTTGACCATTCTACTTAGATCCCACCCCAACCCTGTATTTCCTACAGACATTTCTGGTTTTGTTTTTCTCCATAGCATTTCTTCTGCCATGATTTCTAAATAATATTTTCACTGGATATAGAATTCTAGGTTGACAGTTTTTTTTTTCCAGCACTTAGAGACACTATTCTACTGTCTTCTATTACAGTGGACATTTTATATACCTTAAAACAGTAAATAACTGACAGTGATTAATATATATAATATTTTCCCAGCACTTGCTTGTACAGCTTTTCTGGATCACTCCCCTCCCTTCAGTTTGAATGAGGTATTTTCTTTTTTTTTGTCTTTTTGGCTTATCTAGGGCTGCACCTGTGGCATATGGTGGTTCCCAGGCTAGGGGTCTAACAGGAGCTGTAGCCGCCGGCCTTCACCACAGCCACAGCAACGTGGGATCCAAGCCATGTCTGCAATCTACACCACAGCTCACGGCAACGCCAGATCCTTAACCCACTGAGCAAGGCCAGGGATCGAACCCGCAACCTCATGGTTCCTAGTCAGATTCGTTAACCACTGAGCCATGATGGGAACTCCGAATGAGGTATTTGTTGATTTGATGCAGATAATATATATTTTGCCAGGCATCGGTGAGTGTCTCATCTTGCATTCAGATATTCAGGGTTTTCCACCTCAGGTGGAGTCCAGAATTGGTCTTTCTCTCCTTTTCTTGTATGTTATTTCCTACTAGAAAATTTACTACGTGTCCCATGACCCACTAGATTCTACATTGTATCTGCAGACAGCATCACTGCATTTGTAAAAAATACATTTTACTCATTGATGCAATGTTTGTGACCAACTTCATAGCTCATCCTTCACAGGCCCTAAAAGGAAAGAAAACGGCATGACCCAGGGGCAAGATCACAAGCCTTTGAGCCAGGAAGCACTGGGTTCAAATTCCATTTTGTCAATTGACCACCAGCTTCATATCCCGGGAATGTCACTTGGTCTCTTTGTTATTATCGTTGTTGTTGTTGTTATTATTATTAGAGATATAATTCACATACCACATATTTCACCTTTTAAAGTGTTATAATTCAGGAGTATATTAACACAGTTGTACAAATATCACAATGATCCAATTCCAGAACACTCATCACCCCTCAAAGAAACTCCACACCCATTAGCAATCACTTCCTATTTTCCCCTCTCTCAGCCCCTGGCAACCACCAATCTGCTTTCTGTCCTCTCTGGATCAACATGAGCCTCAGTTTTAATTAACTTGAAGCTGAATATAACGCTTACCTTACGGACTAATGCGAGAATAGAGGCAGTTTTTGCTGAGCCTCTAGCTCAGGGTTTGGCATCTAAGCAGCCTTTAATAAATCACTGACCCTGTGGAGTCCCCAGTATGAAACACTCGGCCCTAGTCAACCCACCTTACCACTGTCCTCATCCTACACTCTCTGTTCTTGCCCCTCAGCTCATTTCTCTCTCCTAGATTTCTGCCTCTTCAAACCCAGCATTTAAGATCTAGATGAACTCCTGCCTCCTACATATGAAAACTTCTCTGGCATAATTTCTGTTTTTCCTATGATTTTTCTTAACCTACCCTGGAGAGAGAGAGAGAGAGTAAAAAAAGCTCTTCAGCTTGACTTTAAACATTTCCAATATAATGAGATTTTGGCTATAACTCCAGGCTAATCAAACTTGTGTTTATTCTAGATTTTGCTTTGTGACACATACAGGACGGCTCATACACACAGCTGCTTTGTTACAATAAAGAGAAAGGGTGTTACAATATTTTCAGGAGCGATTTCTGATCTTGCTACCAAACCTCCATTATGAGATGACGTTGAAGCAATAAATAGTGACATTTCAGTAGCTCTGTACATGGCAGTTATGTTTTTCCACATTCTTGTGATTTGCAAATTTAGAGCCATCAAAGATTACAGCCTCTTCAGAGTGTATTTAGTCTTGGAAACCTTCTTAATGAGTTTGACATTTTTATTAGGCTCAAAGTCTTCCACCAAAGCCTGGTGCAATTATAGTCATTTATAAAGTAGCCAACATGAAAAGAGGCTTGGCAGGCCCATGACAATGCCTCCCAAAGTCTTGCCGCCTGGGAATGCTCACCCAGTTTTCCATTCCCATGGAGGCCAGGGGGGCCATGGCTGGAGCTGGGGTAAGCCTAGATGACTTGTAATGCTCTTTCTAGCCACAAAATGCTTTCGTTCTAGGCTGATTTCACAAATGCATCAATTCTCCCACTCCCTTAGCCCAAGCCTTCAGGGAATAAAAGCAAAAAGCTGCTCTTACACACAGTAGAAATTGCTCTTTAATGATACTATTTAGTAGAACGTAACAGTTAATAGCTCTCGCCCTATAGTCAAATGGAGCAGGGCTCAAATCTCACTTCTATCATTTACTCATTGTGGGTGTTGGGCAAGTGATTTACTCCCTCTATAACCATATTTCCTCATTATTGTTTGAGTATAGTAGTATGTAAAGGGCTGTTACTTTGTAGCATGTAGAATGTAGCAACTGTTCAGTGAATGATGGCCACTCTTACTATTTCAGTTGTCATCATCATCATCATTATCATCATCAGACAACACTTATGAACCGATTGTGGAGCTCATTAAAAATGGTTGAGTGTGGGTACAAACTTCCAGTTATAAGATAAATAAGTCCTGGGATGTTAGGTAGTTAACTATACTGTATGTATACTTGAACGTTGTTAAGGGAGTAGATAGATCTTAAAAGTTCTCATCACAAGAAAGATAACTGTAACTATGTGAAGTGAAACATCGATGTTAACTAAACTTACTGTGGTAATCACTCTGCAATATACAGATATGTATCAAATCCTTATGTGGTATACCCTATACTAAGACACTGTTATATGTCAATTATATCTCAATAAAATTGTAAACAACAACAAAACAAACAAAAAATGGTTGAGTACAATCCATTCAAATAATTCCCAATCATTCCTTTTTTACTCACATACACCAAATACTTAGCAAGTGTCATGTTTGTATAAGGCACTGTTCTAGGTACTAAGGGAATCATAATGATTAAGAAGACACAGATTCTTCCTTCATGAATCATAGAGAAGAATACAAGTCTCTTATGCCCTTATTAAGATAAGGTAAAGGAGAAAAATAAGAATTCCAAGAGGAAAAAAGCCCTATGTGAATTTAGAAAAAGAGTGAAACCAGAGAAGGCTTCCTGGAGGAGGTGGTACCTGAGTTAGTGAAGTGATGGTAGTGAAATGATTTGACCATTGGAAGACTACAAGACAGGCATTCCAGGAAGAGAGCAAGGCTTGGAAATCCAGACAGAACTTTCTGTGTGAGTGGTAGTCTTACACAGAATACTTTCTAATTCATAGTATTAACTATAGCTAATTAGTGTTATTTTTCCAAGGCCACATTACTACAAAATCTTAATTGCTGTTTCAGTCTTTAAAGAAAAAAAAAGTTCTTGCAGCTCCTATCAGTCACTTTGGAAGGAAAATTACAGAGGCTTTCATCAGATGGGATCATAACAGAAAGATGACACTAACCAAGCCTGGATGTTTCAGAATTTGAGACGTGAGAGCTTACAGGAAGACAGAGAGCCAAAGTGCATCTCAGTGAGATTTGTGGCTCCACCACTGAAAAGGAACCACTCATACTGGAGTGCATTGTGGGGAAGACATTGGGGCTTTATGCAGCTCCCAGTCTTTCGGCACAAAGCAAGCTCTCCACACAATGCAGGGAGATGACATTTGCCCTTGAGTGCACACACATTCCTCCGGGACAGCAGCCAGGAGCCGCTGTAGTAGCTGAGTGGCAGAATGTAAAAGTCCTCACTTAAAAAAAATTAAAAAATGCTCCTCATCAGGTTTTACAAATGGTGCAGGACTTTGCCAGGGGGCCGGGGGTGCATGCCACTGGATTGATGGAGTGTAATTGCCTTGCATTATGATTTGGGCAGGGTTTCTGGTTTTAGGTCTCTTCTACCTTGAGATGCTCCACAAGATTTCCATGACCTCACTGGTGACCAAGGTCTGGTTAGAACAGCGAATGGCTTGCCTAAGTCTGAGCCTCAAATTTAGGCACTAAGAGAAGACATTATGATGTGTACGTCAGGGGCTCATGTCTGTGTCTAGCGAGGATGTGACAACGTGGATGAATATATTGATGGAAAGTGAGCTTCTTGTGGGACATCAGCCCAGAGGACTTGGATCCTCCTCAGGGGACAAACATCTACATTTCCACTTAGATGGGAAAAGCCACAGCAAATCCATCAATCAAGTATTTATCTTCTACATACCATGTAACCAGCATTGTACCACGCTAAAGTCAGAGGGCTGGATTCAAAGAAATATAACACATGGCCCCTGATCTCAAAGGTTTACAATTTAGTTTGGGAGACAAAGCTAAGCCACATGAAATAAATACTTGTGCCCAATATCGTTTAGGGTTTTACTAAGGTTTTCAAGTGGTCTCAACTGTAAATATTAACTGTAAGTGCAAGTGGAGTGCAGAGACAATAAAAAGGCCAGAGCAAGTTTGAGTGGTTAAAAAAGGAGTCACAAAGGGGGTGGAACTTTCCCTGGGTTGCTCCTAACATAGGTGACACATACCTTCGTAAATCTTTAAAAAATAACTTTCCAGAAAACCAGTAAGAGCGTGCTCTATTAGATCTCTCAAAGTACTAAGCAATCTTGTGAGGTAATTGTCATCAGTGATTATCTGGTTTGTCAGAGGTGGGGAGGGATCTGAACCCAGGGTTGTTCTTGAGTACTGCACAAACACTGCATGAGTACCGTGGAACTTGCCTAAGCCCTGTTCTCATTCTAAATATTATATATATAAATAAAATGGTTCTCTCAGAGGCATATTCAAATAATATGGTTTTTCTGGATCCTGCCTACCTTATGTTGCCGGGAGGGACCGAGAGTGAAAGTACATTCAACAGAACTAATCTATGGTGCAGTGGTATTCAATCAAGAATTTAGGAGGGAGATTTGTTCTCCAACTTAATTATGGAAGCACTGTTCTTGGCATTAGATGGGGGTGTCTTTCATTTTGAAGAATACGAGCAACTCCATTAGCAATGACATGGATTGGAGAGAAGGCTTCGTGGCAAAGCATGTGCTGCTCTTCAGAGCGCATGGTGGGGTCTCTCAGACACAAATCTGGGAGGCCTGCTGGTTTGTGTCTCAAAGGACTGTCTTAGTTACCATTAACAGCCCTGCGTTCTTGGCTGTGTGTGGAAGACTCCAGCACCAAGGCCAGGGGAGAGCAGGGGGGGGCGGTGCTACAGAGCAGGGGGTAAATGGACTCAACAAAATAATGACCCTTGGCCCCTGGAGTCAAATCTCAGTCTTTCCAATGAAACCTCTAGGGTGTTCATACCTGATATCATGTCTGCACTTTGGGCCTCCTTTTCTCAATTTCCATTGATGCCTTCAGATCTGTCAGACTCTTGGCCTTGGGATGTATGCTGGCTGAACCCTCAAGCCTCCTCAAATGTCCCCATCAGCCAAACTGGCGTTTTCCAAACATGTCACGGGTTGGATATCTCCCACCCTTGGTTTTTGTTTTTGCTCCCCTGGCCTGGAAGACCCCTCTTGTTCACCCACCCAACCAGTGCTTGCTAGTCCTTCAAGGTCCAACCTGAAAGTGGCTGACTCTGCAAACCTTGGCTAATTCAGGACTCTACCCTCCAGTACGGGCCTTCCTACATCTCTCTGCTGCCGTCCCCCTTACTCAGCTTAGCCTGTACGAATGAGCACTTCTCTCTCCCATAGGCTGCGAGTACCTTTGAATTGTGGTTTACTCATCTGGGCAATAATGGGGCCCAGCACAGGATCTGGCTCACAGCAGGGACTCGCTAAATGTCTATGGGAAGAATGAAAAACAATTCAAGAGGGGGCCTGGACTCACTTCCTCTAGGGCTGACACAGGTATATACCCTGATGAGGTGCATTGTGCTTGGCGGCTGGGTGGTGGGATCTGCTTTCCCACCCCAGGAGGCCATGAATGGAGAGGCTTTTCTTACTTGTGTTGAGCTTGTGAAAAACCCACAAGTGCTATCCAGTGATTTGGTGTTGCAAGGAAGTATGCAGAAGAAATGAATCCATAAAAACTCAATGGTTTGACCAAGGAGATTCTTATGTTGTTTTCCTAAGAGAAATAAAACAGTTGGGTTCTCTAGCAAACATGTTTACTTGGTGAAAAACTTTTTCTTTATAAATCTTACTATTCTTCTAATGAATTCTGCTTATTATGCTCTTTACAGTGTGTTTTTATAGGAAGAACTGGCATAAATATTCAGCATCGAGAAGTCCAAAAGAGCTGCATATATTATAAATATATATAATCTACTTAGTAACTCTCTGAAAACTTGCAAAATACCAGACACTAAAGACCCAAACTGTCAGTTCTAGCCAGGCTGTCTTTACACATTCTTGCCTGTGTGAGAAAGAAGATTCTGGGTAACACCAAAGAAGGCCTATGGCGGAAAGCATACCGAGGAATTTGAGAAATTTGATGCCGTGATTTAGAAATAATCTAAATAGTCTACGTTCCACCCAAAAAAACAAGATTAAAAGAACAATATTGTTGGAACATTAAGAAAAGAAACAACTTCAAAGCTAAACTTTCAACAAAGAATTTGGACTGAAGGAAAAAAATGAAATCTAGTCAAATATTTTGGTTTAGCAATAGTTCCTCTTTGCCTCACCCAGCTTCGTTCCCTAAAGCTTGAGGCTTCAAGGCTTCAATGTTTCTTGGCTGCTTTCCTTTGTCCCCACCCCTATCTCTGGCTGTGGCTCTTAAACAATGGCATTCCAAGCCAGGAGAGCCAGGGTCACCCCAGGAACCCAGCAAACCACCATCACCCTTCCACCTCTCTCTGCTTCTGTGCTCCCCAAACAGAGCATCGTTGCCCAGTTAGGATGCCTGCAGGGTTCTCAAACCACCATGAACACAAGGAAACGAACAGAAGCGGTCCCATCATTAACAGATTGGCCAAATGGAGTCTGAAGAGCACCGTCCATGCAAGTAGCAATCCAGACCTCTTCCACACCAGGAAACTTTAGGATTCAAAGAGCCCCAACAGGTGTCTTGATCCATAGTAACTTGATAAAACTAAAATATCTTGGTTTGTTCCCGTGGGTCCAGTCTTAGGTTACTAATGACAAGCTGAAGGATAACTCACTGTTTATAAAATATAAAACTCTCAGCAATAAGCTTTCATAGTGCCTCCTGGGAAGTGGACACTTGCTGCCTTTATTGGCTTGGAGAAACAGATGGCGACTTCTGGAATATGGTGGAAGATGGTTCTTTCATCATAAAAGTAAAAGAGCCTTTGGACAACTATCTTGTGTTTGTACTTGGAACAAAGAGAGAAAGCCACAGTGATGTCACGGTTGTGACTGCATCTCTACCCACAGCGGGGTGGCACACGCCATGCCATCTGTGCAGGGCCACTCTCCCCTCAAGCCAGTTGGCAAAATACAAGTCACCTCCATGTTTCACTCACCAGTCAGGGATTTCTCTAAAGACATGTTTTTAATAAAGGATGGAATGAACGCTCGTAAGGAACAAAAACACAAACAAGGAATGCCTCAGGGACATTCTGGTGGTGGTTTAAAAAAACAAAGAAACCAAACAGAACGTTTGCTGGGAAAGAAAAGTAATGATGAGGTTGGACAGAAGGACTTGTGTCCCGACTTGAAGGGTTAGGAGATGCTGAAACAGTCACCCCCGAAAATCTGAGCCATCGCTCGGTGAAACCACCATGTGCAGTTACATAAACGCAGATGGAAATCTTTCTCTGCCACTTATGCTGGCTTTGGGCAAGTGTCTTAACCTTTTTAGGTCTTTATTTCCTCATCAGTAGAATAGGTATAACAGTATCTACCATCTTTAAATGGATAGTATTGAACTACTGATCTTAGGAGGTTTGGGATAAAGGGGTTCTTCTGCTCTAATAATTCAGGGATGAATGTTCTCTACTGCAGTATATTTGCAGTTAATTATTAACAGGTCTCTAGAAATACAATAGCCGGTAAAGGATGTTATCTGCATAGACATACATGCAGTCTAAGGCCCTCTGAATTTCCCAAGCTCTAACTGCATTGCTTATTAAAGTCAATTTTCAGGATGCACAGTATTTGACTTTCAGGACTTTCTGCCCACAGTGGCTTTCCAGCATCACCCAGTATCTACATAGAAGTACCACTACACAGCTTCCAATCCCAGCCTAATTAAAGAGAGAAGAAGCTCATACACTTTGTGTAGTAACAACATCACCCAGCCTTCCAAACTCAGTTCATCCCTGGCCTCTATACTATGGCCAACTCAACTTCTCTTGCTCACACTGTATCTGCCCACTCAATTCCCACAACTGGGACTGCCCATCCCCCACATAACTGGTAAATTCTTCCTCCTTCAATACGTAGCTCAGATGTCACCACCTCAGAGAAGGTTTCCCCAATTCCCTAGTTCCAAGGACACTCAGATGCTCACTGATCTCTGCTCCCAAGCTTTTGGTGCTTTCTTCATGCATAAAACATACTTGGTATACATCTCTTTCTCTTTCTCCCTCTGTTAACCCCTTCAGACCAAGACTGCATCTCATTTTCCGTTATGCTCCAGGGTATTACACAGCCTGACATACTGTAGGTCAATGCCTGCTGTGTAAATAGAGGCCAGAATACGAGTGACCGAGTGACCTGGAGCATTGCCTTCACACATTTGCTGCCAGTGCCAAGGAAGCCCAAGGGCTCCACCGAGGGCAGTGTGGGGAACCTCTTTGATTCAGGAACTCTGAATCACCCAGTCAGCCCTGGTTATGCTGGGTCCTCCTGGGCTAGGGCATGGGTGAGCTCACAGAGTGCAGAAATCCCGGCCAGAAAGAGGTCCCTGCAGGCTTGGGAATGGATGGGAGCAAATGGTACCAGCAATTCAGTGGGTCCCTGGGCTGTGGGGCAGAAGGTGCAGAGGGAAGCACCTGGCAGGAACAGCCAAATCCACACCATGCACTTAGCCCCCCACCGGAACTCAATTTCATCTGTTCCACCTCCCATCTTTTCAGGTCCCTCCTGTCCTTCTCCTCTTCCCTCTTTCCCATTGCTTCCCCCGCCCCCTTAGTGACCATAAACAGCCACTGATTTGATAGTAAGAATCTCCAGCCCCAGAGAAGAGACAGAAGAGGAGACAGCGGGTCAGAGAAAGGACAGGAGCAGCTACGAGGGGTGTTATCACCCTACTGGTGTCACACGGTCTCCGGTGATCTAGTGCGTTTCTAAAAGGTCCCCCACGAGGCTTTCCTATGGGTTCTTTTTCTCACAGTGATGCTAAGGGACAAGGGTGGAGCAGGGAGAGAACCTCTCATCAAAAGATCTGATCTCCTTCTGGAAAGAACTTTGAGCTAGAGACCTCAGTTCTCCGTAGCTGCATACCCTTGGAAAAGTTAATTAACCTGAGAGTCTAATGCCCCTGCACAAAAATGAGGATGCTCCTACTGACCTCCCAGGACTATACTTGGAATGAGATGAGAGGGTGCATAGAACCCCCAGCACAGCTCCTGGTACCTGTGAGTGCCCACTGCCTGTCTCCTCCCCCAGCCAGCACTGCAACCCCGATGCTGAGCACTTCAAATCTCACCTTTCTTCCAAGGCAGGCTGTCCTCAACTTGAGGCAGGCTATGTTCTAAACGTCCATTTGAAAGCTGAACAGGAACACATTTTCCCATAGAATGGATATTATACATGGTTATGGGGCTCCCAGACCTGCCCATAAAAGCCAGCCCAGCCTACGGTGGAGTCCGTCACTCTACCGCAGGCCAGAACGATACCAAGGAGGACATGGCCTCCATGGGGAAATGTGTTCTGCATTCTGACCTGCATCCCCACAGCTCTGCAGGGAGGTATCTACTCAGGCTGGGACAGCAGGGCCATGTGGCTGTTCTGTAGGGCTGGGGGGGGGCTCTTGGGGGGGGGGTGGTCTGCCAGCTGCTTCCTACTCTCAGCCCCTGCTGCTTATTGCTCCTGCCCATTGTACAGGATGGAACATGCCGGAACAGTGCATTCACCTAGAGAGTCATCTGCTCAAGAACCTCAAATGGTTTCCCAGCCCAAAGGTCCAAATTTCCTCTTTTGGTATTTCAGCACACACCCCGCCACTGCCCCAAATCTACTCTTTCCAAGGTTACCATGCATTAGCTTATAAATGTGTGTTCTTGCTCTCACTCGACTTTATTGTGGCATGATATAGAGGAAACACCGTGAGCTATGGGGCAAAACCCAAGTTCAAATCCTGGCTACATCACTTACTAGCTAGGGACCCAGGGCAGACAAGCTAACACCTTAGCTCTTGTTCTCTAGTTTTTAAATTGAGAGCTATTAACACCCACCTCAGAAGGTTGTTGGGAAAATTATATGAGGTCATGTCCATCAAAAGCTGACATGGAGCTTATCACACTTAACGACCCACAAACATTTGCTTTTTTCTTTTCTTCTGTTATTTACAGAGTGAAACCTCTTCTGAACAACACCATCCATGGTTACTTGCTGCCTTCATGTTATACACCCCCTTTTTTGTTTGTTAGTTCTTAGTCTGTGGAAGATATCTGGGTTTGTTGCCTTTTTTTTTTTTTTTTTTTTTTTTGCCAAGGAGAACATCTGGTCCTGGTCTACACATCTCTCGCCACTCATGGGCCAGTTGCAAACCTCCAGAAGGTTGCATCAGACCTCATTCCCCCACCAGCTGCCCTCTGACATCCCCTGAAGCCCTGCCAGCAAGAATCTACCAGGTGTTCGTCCTCAAAGTCTCCCTGTCAGGGTCATCTGTCACACAGGGAACATATTCCAGGACCCTTGAAGATGGGAGTGAGTCACAGCAATGTTCTTGTTTCATGAGAGTGGAAGACGTGTTCACAACCACAGTCTCTATATCACACACTCATATGCTTGTGACACGCAGAAATGAAAACCAGAGATTGTAGGAGAAACACTTGGACTTTGGTCAAAGGTGGGCCCAATATGCCAGTCTGGAAAGACTGAATAAGAACATGGGCAGACCGGATTCCATTCCCCACATCGCTACACTTTACTGTCTCAATCAAGTCATTTAATTTCTCTAACTTTCAGCTTTCTGAGGTTCATCGTAATAAACAATGGCTCTGCCTTTCTGGTGACCATAACTTGAGAAGGTGTCTGGAGAAGTGTTTTTCTGTTTTGAAAAGCTCTTCTGAAATAAAACTCATTATTGTCACTGCTATCACACCACTATTGTATGAGAACAGCCTATTCTTACCATAACCCTGGTCCAGGTTCATTGCCATAGAGCTATACTATTGCAAGTCTCTGCCCAGTGCTGGCTTATGAATTATCCTACAGTTCTGCAAATGTGCTATAGGATATTTCAAGCCTGCAGGCAAATATAGGGAATGATATCACAAACACTTGGGTTCCCATCACCCAATTTAACACAACAGATGCAAGGCTAAATCCCTCTCCCTGATGCGGGTCTCCTGTCTCCTTCATCAGCCATCACCACTATCCTCAATTTGCTGGTATCACACTTATGCATGTTTATACCCTTAGTAATATATGTAGATCCATAAACAATGTATTTCATTATTTTGTACGTTTTTTTTGTCTTTTTAGGGTTGTACCCATGGCATATGGAGGTTACCAGGCTAGGGGTCGAATCAGAGCTGTAGTCACTGGTCTCCGCCACAGCCACAGCAATGCCAGATCCGAGCTGTGTCTGCAGCCTACACCACAGCTCACGGCAACACCGGATCCTTAACACACTGAGAGAGGCCAGGGATCGAACCCGCGACCTCATGGATACTAGTCAGAATCATTTCTGCTGAGCCATGACAAGAACTCCGTTTCGTATGTTTTAAAGGTTTTTATAATGATATAATATATTTCAAGTTCAGAAACTGTCTTTTCTCTTTCATCTTTGATGTTTTTGTCTGTAATGATACGTGCGGCTCTAGTTTTTTCTTAAGTATTACTCTGCACTTCATTACACGCAAAACCCACAACTTACTTATTCTCTTGAGGATGGACAGTGAAGGGGTTTCTGATGATTGGCAATTATAAACAGTGCTTCTACCATCATTAATTGTATTTATGTACACATCTGCAAGAGTTTCTCTGGGAAGTCTTTTGCAAGCTGTTTTGGCTGAAACCCACAGTAAGAAATATATTCCTATCAGCGTATACTGCACAAAACACAAAAGTATGTACACATACACAAAGTGGAACTGCTTCAGGAAACTACCTGTCACCCTTATCACATTCTCTGTCCTTTAGTATATTTCATTCTTTCTATGTTCTAACTGCTGTTCAAAACCTACCAAGTTGATTTGGATCCATATATGGGCCCAGAGTATCTACCCAGATGCGGAATTGCTGAGTGAATAGGAGGTTACATGAACCTTCAACTCCCTATTAAAACATTGCTATTTTAAATCACTTTCCAGCTACAAAAACACAACAGTTCCCTAAGGTCTAACGCCTCACAGCAAATTCCTGGGTCTCTTGACAGGGCATTAACCCTTTGACAGGTTTCTCCCTCCCTCCAACACATTTTGCTTGTTTCTGCCTTTACTCAGACTGTCCCCTCTCCCTCATCCCCATCTGCCCCCTTCCTGCCTTCTGCATACTGTGCCCATCTCCCCATCAAGTATCCGAGGCCACCCCCAGCCCCCCTCATCCTTGAACTTAGGCTGCATTAAAAACACCACTAGGATATTTACTCCTTAATTGCTCACTGCTTTCAGAGTCTCCCATTGTCTTCCAAATGGTAAGATTCTTAACCAGTCAAGTTTCTTTAAGACCAGTGAAGGTTCTGGTCTTAAAGCCAAAGTATCTCAAAGTATCCCAAGTCTCAAGTCTCAGCCCCAAGTCACTGGGTTTGTTGCCTTGAGCTAATCTTTTAAACTCCTTGAGCTCCAGTTTTCTCGCATATAAAATGAAAATGTGGTAGAGCTTTTTCTTTTCTTTTAAGCGGAAAGGAGATCGCAGCTGTGGAGGTACTTTGCAAACTGTAAAAAGCGGCAGAGAAGGACTTATGTGACTCTTATAACCTCCAGGGAAGGCAGGATAGTTGCTGTTCTGAAAAGCAGCTTCCCTCACGGCTAGGCAGAAGTCTAAGATGAGCCCCAGGCCCTGGACGAACTCCAGGACCGCCAACGTGATGGGTTTTATGCCCATCATTAGGTTATGCCAAAAGGCACAGGTGACCTTAAGAGAGGGAGGTTACCTGCATGCCTGGACTGAGTCAAATGAGCCTTTTAAAAGTAGAAAAGTTTTCTCTGGTTGGTTGCCGACTGGAAACACAAGGATTTGTCACACTGCTTCCGGCTTGAAGATGGAAAGGTCATGTGGCAAGGAGAAGTGGGCAGCCTCCCAGAGCTCAGAGGGCCCCCAGCTGACAGCCAACAAGGCAGTGGAGACCTCAGCAATGAATTCTGCCAACAAGCAGGGAGCTGGGAACATCCCCCCAGACTCCATCCAGAGGAGGATGGCAGCCCTGGGGACACCGTGATCTCAGCCTGGTGAGACCCTGAGCAGAAAACCTCGCCATGCGTGCCCAGACTTCTGACCTACAAAAACGATGATGTCACACATAATATAAAGGAATTAATATAATATATACATATGCATCCCCTATATAATACAGAAACTATGAAATAATACATCTGTGTTGTCTTAAGCCACTCAGTTCGTGATATTCTGTTACAAAGCAATAGAAAACTGAGTACGTATAGACTTGGGCAGGTTTAGTTACTAGGTAGGTTTTCCATTTTTTCTGTGTGTAAAACTGGTGTCTCTGGTTTCTGTTGTCTACCTTCCAAATCATGATGGCTCAGATCCTTCAAATGCTATGCATGGAAAACAAAACCCCAAGTTGAAGGTAGGGGGGATGAAGGAACTGGAGAGGTAGTGACCAGTCACTGCTGCGTGGTTTGGGATTATCCTCCAAGGCAGCCATCTCTTCTGAGTGAAAGGACTTTGATGATAAAATAACAAAGCTTCTGAACTATGTCAAGTCTCAGAGTTTGAATTATTATTATTTCTCACACACGTGCTTTCCCTCTTCTGGGGACTTGTTTACCCAGAGGTATTTCTGATTCCTTTTCTCATCAGAAGTTCCATAGATCTGCAATAGGCAGATCACCCTGAGAGTAGGCATGGTCTGTTTTCAGAGAGACAAGTTCTCTCAAATGCCAGCTGGCCTCAAGCAACTTAAAAAAAAAAAAGGTATTAGACATCTGTAAAGGACCAGATCTTAAGGAGAACACAAAAGAAATAACATAATATCCCCTTACCTAAGTTCAGTTTATCCCCACTTTGTTATATTTTATTTATTTATTTATTTTAGGGCTGCACCTGTGGCATATGGAAGTTCCCAGGCTAGGGGTCGAATTGGAGCGACAGCTGCCGGCCTACGCCACAGCCACAGCATCGCCAGGTCTGAGCCATGTCTGTGACCTACACCACAGCTCACAGCAACTCTGGATCCTTAACCCACTGAGTGAGGCCAGAGATTGAATCTGCATCCTTATGGATACCAGTTGGGTTCATTTCCTCTGAGCCACAATGGGAACTCCTATCCCTGCTTTACAAAGGCAAATTGTCTTAAACTGAAAACATAATTACCACTAATTTCATGAAAAAAGTTAATGGAATCCAGAACTCCAAATGAAATCAATGTATGCAAAGACAACACCAAATGTCACTAAAATGGTCTTTACTTTACTGGACAACATCAGTATGGTGCTATAGCCTAACCAAGTATTTTCTCTTTATAATTTAGCTGTCTAGTAGCTATTTATCTGTCTCCTTAAGCTTTGACACCCTTGTGTTCTTAAGACTATACTAAAAAATACTAGGAGTTCCTACTGTGGTACAGTGGGTTAAGAATCCGACTGCAGTGGCTTGGGTTGCTGTGGTGGTGCAGGTTCTATCTGCAGCCTGGCACAGTGTGTTAAAAGATCTGGCATTGCTGCAGCTGTAGTGTAGGTTGCAGCTGCAGCTTGGATTTAATTCCTGGTCCAGGAACTTACATATGATGTGCATGTGGCCATTAAAAAAAAGGAAGACTATATTAAAAGAACTAGACATAGATAATGACACTGAAAATTTAAATAATTCAACCTTTAAGTAAAAAAATAGTGAAGTCAAAAGGAATCAGTGGACACAGTGCAAATGACATCATACTCATCCAAGAAACTGACATCGTAACGAACAGCATCACTGCTACAATGGGCAGATTCTGAGTCTTCTTAAAGAAGCATGCCCAGCCAGGCACTGGTGTGACCTGCACCACTGCCCAGATGATCACCAAGCCAAACCAGTTTTCATAAATACCAGGACAGCCCCCTCAGAGCTAAATCAGAGGCACACAGAGAAAGCTATAGTAAAGCTAAAACGGTTGTAAACCAAAGAGGCATAATTTCACTGCACTTTACAGTTTACAAAGCATTTCTCCCTCTTGAAAGCTTCTCCACGCTACATTTATTTCTGCCTCTGTGATTCTGAAAACTGTCACACCAGTTTCCTGACCTCCTACCTAATAACTGTAACATTCCAGAACTTCAGAGACCTTAGGCATCACGTTTAACATTTGAGAAGCCAAGGGTGGAGTTCCTGTTGTGGGGCAGCCAAACGAACCTGACTAGGAAACGTAAGGTTGCGGTGCGATCTCTGGCCTCGCTCAAGGGGTTAAGAATTCGCTCAGGGGGTTAAGAATCCGGTGTTACCCTGAGCTGTGGTGTAGGTCGCAGATGTGGCTCAGATCCTGCATTGCTGTGGCTGTGGTGTAGGCCGGCGGCTGTAGCTCTGATTAGACCCCCTAGCCTGGGAACCTGCATATGCCATGGGTGCGGCTCTAAAAAGTAAAAAAAAAAAAAAAAAAAGAGAGAGAGAGAGAAAAGCCAAGGGTTAAAGAGGTAAATATTATGCCTTCTGTCCACAACACACAGATCAGTGGATCAGTCAATCAGCAAGGGTTCATTGAGCACTTCTATGTCCTGACATCGCTGGTCTAGAAACTATGATGGATTCAAAGCAGAGTTTCTTCCTACAACAAGGATTGCGTTTTAGTCCAGGAAAGAAGGCTTAAATATGTGGAATGATTTTGAATAGGAGAATACTAAAGTTTTTTTGTTGGAACATACTCTGAAGACATTTGCAGATTATACGGGACAGTTCAGTACTTTCCCAAATAGACCATTTATTATGTAAAGAAATCTATTTATATTTTGGATTTATTTGTATATCACTCCAACATAGGTTTGGGAGGGCTTATAATGAAAGACATTATAAGTCTGACAAAAATAGAAGAAGAAACCAGGAAACGGAACATGTCTCAATCTTAAGGGTAAACAAAGTTGTTCTGATTGAGCGTAAAACCTGAACAGAGACCACTCTCAGCAAAAGCGAAAAGATAACTTTCTCTCTTGTTAACTGAAAGGAGAAGAAACAACAGGGCCACAGGGCATTAGAAAGGATCCGAAAACTTCCTTACATGGAATTTTAAGATCTACTGTATAATACAAGAGAAGGTGTCCTAATTAATAGCTTTAAAATAAAGCGAAGGCAAAAATAAGAGTTTTAATTGGTAGTTTCATCTTTTGATCTCTATAAAAGCTAAGAACATGGCAGGGGAATGTAATTATTGGGGCCCAAGTATTCTAACATGCTCTGAGGGTAGATTCAGAATTCCCACCCAGAGAAGAGGAAGGAGAATACTCCTCATTTTCCCAAATACCAAATTTTGTTTTATGTTTTGTCTTTTTCGGGTCACACCCACGGCATATGAAGTTTCCCAGGATAGAGGTCAAATCGGAGCTACAGCTGCCAGCCTATACCACAGCCACAGCAACGCAGGATCCAAGCCGCATCTGCGACCTACACCACAGCTCACCGCAACGCCAGATCCTTAACCCACTGAGCGAGGCCAGGGACCGAACCTGCAACCTCATGGTTCCTAGTCAGATTCATTTCTGCTGCGTCATGATGGGAACTCCCCAAATACTACCTTTAGAAAAAAAAAGAAAACATGATTTCTAGTAGGAGCTGGACTGTAAGTGATATCAGATCGTATTTTCTGTTAAGGGCCTGGTATATATCCATGCACTGAGAAAGATTATATTAAATGTTTTTGTACTGTTTCCCTCTCTTATACAATTGCAGGTTTTCCAGAATTTTGGATTTTGTAGGCCAAAATTTTTTAATTCCCCCAAAGAACTCCCAAGGCTCTATGGATTTATTCACTTTTTACTGTCAAGGAGGAATATTTTTTACAATAAAAAAAAAAAAAGAAAAGGTGCCAGCTATTCTTGTGATCATTTCAGAAGAGACATTTTAACTCCAAAAAAGTAGAACATTATCTCAGAGAAAAAGAACTTTTCAAAATTAACGTATTTGCTTCATGTAAGGCTCTCGATGATGGCTGTCATTTTTCACATTTTGCTGAGCGTCAGTGATGAACTGCATTTGGGGGGGGGGTTAGGAAACCTCTAGTTTAGATTGAAGGCTTCTTGCAGGCAGGGGCTAGTCTACATACTGGGACAGCAACCCCTCAACCTTTTCCATTTCCATTGCCAAATATTTGCACATCCAGCCCTATATAAAAGAAATGCAGATTTTATGCCTTAGAGGGGCCACGCAAAAATGTCCCGCAGTCTTTAGAGCAGAGTCCATAAAGCATGATGCACCTTAGAGCAGATAATGAGGGAGTGTCACCTAGTGGTGAGAAGGGTAACTGCAGGCTTTCCAAAACAAAATCTTTCCGGAAAACGTTTCCAGGGATAAATTTTCACTCAATAGGACTTCATGTACTACTTATTAAAAACAAACAGGAGTTCCCACCACTGTGACTCAGTGGTTAACGAATCCGACTAGAAATTCGTTCGATCCAAGGCCTCGCTCAGTGGGTTAAGGATCTGCCATTGCCATTAGCTGTGGTGTAGGTTGCAGATGCGGATTGGATCCCGCATTGCTGTGGCTGTGGCATTGGCTGGCAGCTACAGCTCCGATTATACCTCTAGCCTGGGAACCTCCATATGCCAGCAGGTGCGGCCCTAAAAAGACAAACAAACAAACAAACAATATTCCAAAACACCCTGACTTTCAGTACATTTCTGGGTATATGGAGTCACTCTGCTTGTTTATTCATTCAGCCATTTCATTTATCACCTACTTTATTCAAAAGTCACCACTTACAAAAATATACACTGCAATCAAACAAAATAAGATTTAAAGTAGGCAGGGAGGAGACCTGTTAAAAGGAACAATAATATGGAGCCAAAAGTGAAATCAGTACCAAAATATTTATGTCACAAGGTCTCCGGTTTGTTAGCAGTGGGTCACTACTCAGCTCTAAGCTTCCCATTAGACAGTTGGAGAGAGAAATTCATTCACTTCATGAAGATTAAAAACCAGCCCAGCTCTGGAGAAGCCCAGGCATGCCTAGTATGGAGATAAGTCCGAAATCTCTCAGCTGTGCATCAAATGTACAATGCCCTCGACAACAAACTGGGAGTAAATATGAGGCTTCCTTCCTCCCTCCCTCCCTTCTTTCCTTCCTCCCTTCCTTCCTTCCTTCCTTCCTTCCTTCCTTCCTTCCTTCCTTCCTTTCTTTCTTTCTTTCTTTCTTTCTTTCTTTCTTTCTTTCTTTCTTTCTTTCTGCTGAACAGCCTGGTTTCCTGTAACTTCCTTGCATTTGGGCTGATGCATCACTAAAGCCCCGTCAGTGCTGCTAATTCTCCTGAGGTCTATAATGCTATGGTTCAGCCATGCAGCTTCTGCCAGTCTGGCTTGGTCTGAAGCTATTCTAGTCTCTCTCGAGAAATGGATTGAATATACCACTAGGGCTGCACTTGTTCATGTCTCTCTGTAGCCAAGCCCGTTGCAAGGTGATTTTGCAGCTCTTCCCAATGAAGGGATGGAGTCTATTCCCTTACCCCTTGAAGCTCTTGCATGTTTCTGCTCATAGTCTTGGAATTCCAACATGGTCATGTGAACAAGCCTGGGCTAGCCTAGTACGACATGAGAGATGCGTGCTCCATTTACCCTTCTTGCCCTGGTGGATAGCCAGTCAACTGCCAAATATGTGCTCAAAGCTCTCTCAATTCAGCCAGCTCCTGGCCGATCACAGATGCAGCCGAGCCATGCACAGCTCAGATTGGCAGAACCACCCCAGCTGACCTGCAGACTCGGGAACAATAATAAATGGCTGTTATTTCAAGCCACTCTTTCCTGCCTTCCTTGGCATCAATCATCACATCCAGGTGATTTTCTCCTTAACATTCTTGTGTCCAGCTGCTCCTCTCCATCTGTTCTGGTGTCCTTCAGTTCATCACCTTTCACCTGGGCACTACAAACTGAGGGCCAATGAGAGGAGGGAACTGCTCAGGGTTATGAAGCAGACAGGCAAGGAGCCAGGGAGTCAAATCTTCTGACATCCTGACACCCTACTTCACAGCCCCCGATGCTTGCTTATCTGTACAAGGAGACCCAGAAACCAGTGTCTGGTACCACAAAGATGCTGGCGAGAGCGCCAGCTTCCCCTTTGATCACATCACCTTGGATGAGTAACTTAAGTGTTTCCAAACCTCGTTTTGCTCATCTGCAAAGGGGGATGCTAATATCCACTAGGGTGGTCCCAAGGATCAAAATGAGAAAGCTCTTTGGAATCCAGGGAATGCCATGAATGTGTGTTACTTGTGTTGGCACACTGTAAGTGCTCAATAAAAGCTGAATGCGAGCATGAAAGGTTGCACTGTTGCCTAAGGCGCAGGCTTGATATAATGGAAGGGTTGATGGGGAGCTAATAGTCACTGAGTGCCTCCAAAGTACTGGGATAAAGTGGATAGAGCAAGTCCGTGTCACCGTCCGAGGAATGAATGCTGAATTCACCTCTCAAGTGAACACCTACCTGAACTGTAAGGGTTCTCTGACTGCCCTAAAATGCCCCCAAAGAGCATTTTTAAAGGACTGAAAGCCCTCTTTCACGCAAAAGAAATTTACTAGGCATCTTGCTTGTTCCAGGTTCTCTAGGAGGTGCTGGGGATACAGTGAAAATCAAAGGTAATCAATGTGACACAATTAGTATTAAGTTACCAAATGAAGTCACAACTCTTGAGGTTGCAGGAAATCAATCAGAGCTCATATTGACATTTATTATAGCTCATAATCCTTCAGAAACAGTTGATTCATAACTTAACCCAACAGCAATACAGAACATGTGAATGGAGTACATTGTATAAGGGAAATTAGATTATCCTATTCCCGAAAGAGTAATTAATTTATACAGTGGATTTGAGGAAATATTTTTACATTAAGACAGTATTGCGTTTAACTTATTTCACAGGTGGCATTTCAGGGGAAAAAAGGGACCCATTGAATAGAACCAAACTATGTAATTCACAAAGCAGAGATTAGAGTTTCAAAAGGTCTAGAAACATTCCATTGGCCTATTGGCTCCTGAAGTCAAATACCTTTTCAAAAGCCACATTCTAGTTTTTGTTTGGGGCTAAAAAATAAGGACCGTTGGGGTCCTTGGCTCTTAAGTCAGTAAATCTCATACATGTCTCTTTCTTTCTTTCTTTCTCTTTCTTTCTTTCTTTCTTTCTTTCTTTCTTTCTTTCTTTTTCTTTCTTCCTCCCTCCCTCCCTTCCTCCCTTCCTTCCTTCTTTCTTTTCCTTCCTTCCTTTCTTTCCTTCTTTTCCTTCCTTCCTTCCTTCCTTCTTTCTTTCTTTCTTTCCTTCCTTCCTTCCTTCCTTCCTTCTTTCTTTCTTTCTTTCCTTTCTATTTGCTTTTTTAGGGCCACACCCGCGGCATATGGAGGTTCCCAGGGTAGGGGTCGAATCGGAGCTACAGCCACCAGCCTACGCCACAGCCACAGCAACACCAGATCTGATCTGCATCTGCGACCTACACCACAGCTCACAGCAATGTTGGATCCTTAACCCACTGAGCGAGGCCAGGGATTGAACCCGCAACCTCATGGTTCCTAGTCGGATCCATTTCGGCTGAGCCATAAAGGGAACTCCCTACATATCTTTCTAAAAGGACCCCTCCCAGCCTTTGTCACTGCCACCATTCTCAGCATTCTCCTGGAATCTTTTTAACAGCCTCTTTCAGATATAACAAATACCAAGCACCTATCCTGTGCCAGGCAGCAATACACAAAAGTCACAACTCCTGTGCCCGAAGGCTCAGAGTCATCACCTGGTACCTCTCCCCAGAAACTCCCATGCCTCCTGTGCCACCCACATGCCACCATGACTTCTCTAGATGTGCATGTCTGTTGAGCTCAGGTCTCTATTTGTAACCCTTAGTTAGCAGCTGGCTCGCCAAGTCTTTGGTTGCAGTGTCTCCCCGGTGAGGCATTCAAAGCCCCTTAGCGTGTGTCCCTGGCAGACCTTTCCAGTGGCAGCCCCTGTCAGGCAGAGACTGGCAGCCGAAATTCAGGCCAGAACAAAGCCCCGGCACATACCCAACCCTGCCCAGCTCCCTTTCTTGGCATTATCTGCCCCATCTCCCGCCCCCACCCCCCACACCCCTAACCTTTCTTTCTTCCTCTGTGTCACCTTGTCCTTCAAGAAGTAGCTGAAGGATCAGCTTCTTTTGGGGCGCTTTCTCTCCACCTCCATCCTTGCCCCTAAAACCAGGTTTCGAACTTAGAAAATAATGAAATATACGTAACTCTAAGATGATACTGAATAGGACAGTATTGGATGACTCAGCAAGCCCTTTCAGACTCTGCTATGCACCCAGGGGAGTCTTAAGTAGTAAGTATCACGTTAATAGACATGATATACGCCCGGCAACAGTGCTGGCTGGCCCTCTCCCTGGAGGCAAACAGGTGCCTTTTCCTTCCATATCCCCAGACCCAGCCCACTGCCAGACACGAGTTAGAACCTCTATAAATGGCCACCATGCTACAGCTACTACCTTTTTTTTTTTCTTTGATTTTTAAGGCTGTACCTGTGGCATATGGAGGTGCCCAGGCTAGGGGTCAAATCCGAGCTACAGCTGCCGGCCAACACCACAGCGACAGCAACGCAGGATCCGAGTGCATCTGTGACCTACAGCACAGGTCACGGCAACGCTGGATCCTTAACCCACTGAGCGACGCCAGGAATCGAACCCGCAACCTCATCGTTCCTAGTTGGATTCGTTTCCACTGCACCACGACTGGAACTCCTACAGCTACTACCTTAAAGGTGGGTTTGAACCAAAAAGGTGGAATCCATCTACAAGTCCAGAACAAAGGAAATCATTAAGATGATGGCTTTACCCATACGACAGAATATCATCCTCTACCGACAGATAAGGTTTTGAAGACTATTAAATGATAGAGGAAAATGGCTCACCACATCATATAATTATCATCCCCCAACTTGAAATGCACACAACTGGCAAAGATCGAGGGTACACGACCACAGGCAAACATACTTTTACAAATCCAAGATATTAACAGCCCTAGATTTGCCGTGGTGGGATTTTATTTTCTTGGTTTTTCCAAATTCCTCTCTGCACGCTCTTTCTGTTTCTGTCGCTCTTTCTCTTTCAGCAATGAATAGAAATTACTTTTAGGTAAAAAGGCAAACGTTTTAGGAGGGTTGGCAGAAACCAGAAGCAAATGAAAAAAGAAACCCCAGTCATCATTGAAGAGGCTGGAAGAAAGAAAATAATGACTCTTAGAGAAACGAGCAAGGCAGTTGCTAGATGTCAGATTGGCTAGCGAGATAAACAGTGGCCAGTCCCAGAGCTGAACCTGCCTTCGTCAGGAAAGAGGACAAATGGCCACACAAAGGTACAACTGCACAGTGTCAAAGATCAACATGCAGGGAGAAAGCTGGTCTATCGGCTAGAGCTGAAACTTCCTATAGATTCTAATGCAACCTTTACAACTAAATTACGGGGTGGGATGTGAGGTTCACTCGGGGACTCTATCTCCTCCAGGGCTCAGAGGAGAATCCTGTCCACAATAGGTACTTGAAATGGGTTCTAGGGGCTAAACCGAGGCATTTTTAAAAAGCCTACCAGACATCTGGGGCTTTGGTGAAGGCAAACTTCCCTTAATGCAATGGGAACATGGAAATCACATTTTGAAACATAAACTCAGGGATCTCTTTTTTCCATTAAATAAGGAATTTCTTGGGATTTGCTAAACATTTCTGTTTTATTCAACACAGGAACTCTGAGGCAAAGGGATGCCAGAAGCAAACCTGGAGCCTACGGCTTAGGATGGGGTTTATTTATTTGGGCACAAGAAACTAACACACAACATTCTACCCCCGCAGGGAAGCCCTCCATGGAGACAGGCTAACTTTTAAGACTCCAAGATGTGTACATAGGATCCCTGGGCTCAGAAGAGACTTAAAAAGGAAAGGGGCCAGGAGTGAGTTCTTCACCAGGCCTGGATTCAACTTCAGGTGCTTTCAACCTTGAATCTTCCCCAGAAGATGCACAGGAGATGAAGTCACAGTCAGCAACAACAAAACCTGTCTTGGTGAAGCTGTGGAAACACCCAGTGGGAGACCTCAGGCTGACAGGGAGATCTGGCTTCTCTCAGCCTTTAACACGCAGCCTGCAAGTCCAGCCTGGCCCCGGAACAGGCTGGGACAATGGCGAGGGTTAAATGGCCCACGGAGGCGCAGCCAAGCCATACCAGAGCAACTGCTAATGTGAAAATGACTAGGAACACCCCGGAGTGTAGTCTGGGAAACCGCCTGGAGCCACAGAAACCCAGAGATGAACAGGCTGTGGCAGCTGGAATGAATCTTCCCGGACAGTCATCAGCTTTCTTATTTTCCAGTTGAAGAGACTGCAGCTCCCAGAAGAAAAGGGTCTTTCTTGCCCAACACCCCAGAGCCCATTCACGGCAGGCCTAGGAGTAGACACCTCGCACAAACTCAGCTGAAGATCCTAGCGCCAAATATCCTGTTTCCAGCCCTGCGGTTCCACCTCCTAGATCACAAAGCAGTGGAAACGGTCTCTCAGAAAAATCTGCAATTGTATTCCAGGTCCACCAATTACTAGTTAGCATGCCTTGCCTTCCTCATGGAAAAACCAGTGTCCTCCTAGCCAGCATCTCACAGGGTTATTGTGAGTAATTAAGGAAACACAAATGGGAAAGCCTTTTTTTTTAATCTTTTTTTTTTTGTGTGTGTGTGTACTTCTCTTAAAAATTTTTTTTTATTAAAATGTTGTTGATTTACAACATTGTGCCAATTTCTGCTGTACAGCAAAGCGACCCAGTCATACGTGTAATATACATCCCCTTTCTCATATTATCTTCCATCACAGTCCATCCCAGGAGATTGGGAGGGAAAGGCTTTTGTAAACCACAAAGTCCACTTTTACAGACAAAAGTAGCTGTGCCTGATATGTGGTGTTCTTGTGCCCTGAGGCCGTCGGTGGGACTGTGCTTGACTATCAGAGGTGCTCCATTGATGGTTCATGGGAGCTAGGATTATATGTCCTCATAAGTAGTGGCATGGACTCCTTGAGTCCAAGGGCTAATATCTTTTTGTCTCTGTCCTCCAAAATACTTACCTCAGGACCCCAGCCCAAATGTATTATCTTTTTTCCCCCTGACCTATGAGTCCCATATTCGATTGTGCTTCCTTCTTTGCTTTGGCTGCTGTGAAGTTCAGATTAGTATCTCTGACCCACATCCAATAGGACTTAATGCATGGATTTTAGACACTAGTCTCCTTCCTGTCTTATTTTTCCTATCCCAAGCTTCGTCTTTATTTTCCTCCCTTGACTTGTGCCTTGGATGCTACATTCACTAATTTTTTTATGGCTGTTTTAAAGTATAAAAGACTCATAAATAAATACGTTTCGAGAGATGTTCAATTACCATTGTTGATTGTTGAACAAAAGAGAAAGGAACAAGAGGGTAGGATAGGTTTCTAACTAATCTTCCTTCCTTCTTTCCTTTCCCTTCCTTCCTTCCTTCCTTCCTTCCTTCCTTCCTTCCTTCCTTCCTTCCTTCCTTCCTTCCGTCTTTCCTTCCTCCCTGCCTTCCTTTCTCTCCCTCCTTCCTCCTCCCTCCTTTTAACTGTGAAGTCTGGCTTAATACCTTCCTTGAAACGTGAAACCAAATGGCAAAGGCAGATCAGCATGGGTCTGGATTCACATCCATGAATATCAGAGGGCAAAATCTTCATTTCTTCAGGCTTTCTGACCAGCCAAGAAAAAAACCCGAACCTTAGCTATCTGACCTGCAGGCCGCATTGTACCTTGGATGCTTTTAGCAAAACATATTTTTAGAAAACCAAAACATTTAAGGGGATGTCATGATAAAAATATTCTCAAAGACCTTTTCATTTTCTCCCCATTTAAAGGTAATACCTGCTCCTTAAAGAAAATGTGTTGTATACTGTAAAGATAAGCAGTAAAAATATTAATCAAAAAAAAAATCATGCATGAGGAGTTCTCTGGTGGCTCAGTGGGTTAAGGATTCGGCATTGTCACTGCAGCTGCTTGGGTAGCTGCAGTGATGTGGGTTCGATCCCTGGCCTTCCATATGCCATGGGTGTGGCAGAAAAAAAATCATGCCTGGGAAGAAATGTTTCAAATATTAGCCTAAAAAAAGAGAGGTAAGATCACAGCTGTTAAAGTTCTGGAGGGTGCTTCTCGTAGTACTTCACCTGCATTTCTTTTTCTATTTTTCATGTTATCAAAAGGGTCCTGAATCCTGATTCAGGAAAACAGAATCATGGGCTCCAATGTGGCCTTCGGAAACCTCTGGTCACATCACCCATGTGATGTAGGAGTCCCCTATTTTATAACACTGTTTTTGTGGCCATTTTAAATAACCCATGCATTTTCCTTTATCTGCAGTTCTCTGGTGACTCACTACAAACTTGATGCGTGGGCAGGAATTCTGTGGTTTCTCATGCAGTCAAGACCCTTAAATGGAAACCAGGGATCCCAGATTAAAAAAAAAAAAGATCTTCTTTAGGTGAGGGTAGAGACCAGCCAGCAGCCTGGCACCCCCAGATTTGTCTCTTTTGACTGGGTAACCTGTTTTTGCATTTATTTGTACCCAACCTGTACCAACACAGATATTCCAGGAGGATTTTAAAAGTCAGACATACATAGGGTAAGGATAAACACACAAAGATACTGGGGCAGAAGGAAAATAAATAAGAGAAGGGAAATAAAAAGGTAAGGCTGGTACAAGTATTGTATTTCTGTAAGGTCTTATCCAATAGCTGGGGATGGGCTGTAAATTGGTTCTGAGCTTCTAAATTGCCAAGACTGAGAAGCAAGCATGATGGGTCATCAAAATCAGTCTTTGTAAGTCAAACATACACACACACACACACACACACACACACACACACACGCCAGCTTCCTTGCTCCCCTGCTTGATAATTTGAGGGAAATGCTACAAATGTGCTACCAGAGACCCCCATCCAGATGGAGCCCAGGCGCCTCCATGGTCACTGGCTCGATAACACTCTTGTACTGGACGCCTCCCTCGGCAGCACACTTCTCCGGTCCCCTGTGACCGCCTGCCAAATAAACCCTGCACTGGGGTCCTTGGCTCAGTGTCTGGGTCTGGGGGAACCCAAACCAAGACCTGGATGCTGTGAGATCTAGTGAAAGGCGGTGAACACAATGATGTCTGTCACACGCTGCCTCTTCCAAGGACCTCCAGCACAGCCAAGGGTAATTCCATAAAATGCCACGGCCACCTGCTCTACTGTTCTGGGTGAGGGGTCCACTTGATAGAACTCACTTTTAGCATTGCTGTGTGAAGCTGAGCCAGCAACTTGGTCTGGCCTGCAGACTCCTAGTCTCTAACAAGAGAGGGTTGGTCTACTGATCACCTCTGATGCTAAGATTCCTTGACATCAAAGATGCCACGTCTACACGAGTTTAAGTTTTAAGAAAATCGCAGTGCTCTCTGCTGAAGCATTTTTCAGAGAATCCCAGTCTGTCCGTCAAAGCCGTCAGGGCTGGAAGGTGAGGAGGTGGCCCTGGAGCAGAGAAGAGCCAGGGTCTAGAGCAGACATTGATTCTGTCCATGTGATGACCAAGGAGGTGGGAGGGGCCAGGGGAGGGAGGAAAGGAAGCTCGAGAGTGAAGAGGACAGCTTGTAAACCAAGAGAGGAAATACCAGGGCTCTCTGGAGGCACAGTGAGTCATCTGTAACCCACAAAATCTGGCTGCAGTGTAGGAAGGGATGGGGAATTATGGGGCAAAACGGTCCACGAGATCAGGGTCTATAGTGCAGAAACTCAGGGCGGGATGGTTCCACCCAGCATGGCTGAGGAACAAAGAGGAATCCCACCGCCTTTAACGTGTTACAGTCAGTGTGTTACTCATCCATCTAGCTCAGTTTTATCACCTGAAAAGGGGATAATAATCCCTGTCACAGAGGGCTCTGCTGGCCTGAGCACCTGAGCACAAAGTAGATGCTCCATAAATACTGGTGCTGGAGTCTGTTGGCCAACCCTGAATTAAAGATTTCTAAAGCAAACTTATGGTTACCAAAGGGAAAATGGTGGTGGTGGGGGGATAAACTGGGAAGTTGGGATTGGCATATATACATTACTACATACAAAATCAATAAGTAACAAGGACCCACTGGATAGCACAGGGAACTCTACTCAACATTCTGTCATAACCGGAGCTCCCATTGTTTAAATAACCCATGCATTTTCCTTTATCTACAGTTCTCTGGTGACTCACTACAAACTTGATGCATGGGCAGGAATTTTGTGGTTTCCCATGCAGTCAAGACCCTTACATGAAAACCAGGGATCCCAAATTAAAAAAATAATAATCTTGGCCTATACACATTACTACATACAAATGAGTCTAATATCCATGAGGACACAGGTTCGATCCCTGGCCTTGCTCAGTGGGCTAAGGATCCGGTGTTGCCATGAGCTGTCGTGTAGGACATAGATGTGGCTTGGATCCTGCGTAGCTTGGCAGGCCAGCAGCTACAGCTCCAATTCGACCCCTAGCCTGGGAACCTCCATATGCCACGGGTGCGGCCCTAAAAGACAAAAAAAAAAAAATCTCATAAGGGGAAAAAAAATTGAAAAAGAATAGATATGTGTATATGTCTAGCTGGTTCACTTTGCTGTACACCTGAAATTAACATTGTAAGTCAACTACACTCAAATACAAATTAAAAAAAAAATGCACGGACACCTCTGACCACAAACTTCTCAACATTCAGAAAGTGGGTATTTTGACTCATGGCTATTTCAAAACTAGTTTGCATTTTTATTGGATTAAATTCCTGTAAAGAGAAAACACACACAACATTCAAACTGTGCACTGTTACAGAGTAACAATGCCTGAAGGGTACTTGAATTCACTATTAAATTTCAGCCAAAATAAAAAAATCTAAAACAAAACCAAATGAAATGGTTTACTTGTTACTTTTCTTTAAGTACTAGCTGTGACCTTATCTTGTTATTCCTCTCCCTGGACCTCGGATTTCCCATAACTAAAAATCAAGGGGCACTGGGCCAAGTACACTTACAGAGGCTTTTTGGATCTTTAGTCTATTTCCATTCTACTGCCCCCCCAGGACTGAGTCCTTCATATGGCTATAGAGTTACTTCTGTCTGCCATGGTCACACTTGTGTCCTGAGCACCCCGGAAGCTGGCTTAGAGCACCTCAACCTTAATGACTCCTTTGTTTCTCTTCTCTTGTCAATAAATTACAGGGTGATGTTTTTCCTCTCGTTATTGTACCCCTGTAATTTAGGTCCTTGGACCCCAGAGGTTCATTCAGGTCCCAGGAAAATCGGCCTGTTATTCCCTTTTCAAGTTCAATGTTTGTTTGCAGTTAAACTTACAAGAGAGTCCCTGGAGCAGAAACTAGAGAGATAAGATCTCTCCATTCCTTGCAAGGTATCCCATCGCTAACAAGTCAGGATTGCCTTAGACCTGTATGACCAACTACAGCCTTCAGGGCTGGTGTATGGCAGGGGGATGGGCGGGAGCTTGACACACATTTGCCACATGGGCTTAAGACTTTATTCACCAGTCGGATACATTTATGGGATGTGGGAACAGTAAAGGGAGAAGGGAGCCTGGCTGGATAACAACCTTCTTTGAGGCCAGACAAAGCCATCTCTATTGAGGTTGCTGACAGGCATACAATGAAACGTGAAATTCAGAGGCCATGTACATACCTAGAATTAGGTTATCTGAGCCCAATAAAAATAAGTGGACTTTTTGAAAAAATTTTTTTTACTGTCATTCTAGTTCAGCGTGATTTCTTTCTCAGGAATAAGAGCCAAAATGATTAAGTGTTATTTGGCTTAACCATTATGGTGTGTATCTGGCTTCAAGTCTTGGCTTAGAATTCTGTTCGTCATCAAAATGCTTCATGATTAGAGAGCTCCCTTCATCTGACAATCCCATAGTGCTTACTCACAGTCTTAGAGGTTTGCAGTGGCATTTGGGATTTCAATTCCTTTTGAATGGGTTTTCCAGAGCATTTAGAGGATAAAATTCCAAAGGAGCTGTGTCCAGGGCACTCGCTGGGTCTTCACTACCTGAGCCTCAGAGGGAAGATTCCTGGAGTAGTTTTGCTAGTGGGTCCCCCAGCGAGATTTTGCTGACCTCTCATCTCTGAAGGCTGTCCTCATCAGTCACACAGTTTTTCTGCCCCAGTTTGACGTGCAGTCTCTATAAATGTATGCCTCCTGTACGTACCCAGGGTCTGGGGCTGTGCACCACAAGATGATGTGGGTTGTAGGTTTTCTGGCCTCGGATGTTTACAGGCTCACTGTGAGTCCAAAGGCTCGTAGTGGAAACCAGTAAGAGAGCAACGGAGGTCAAGTGAGATCAAGGCTTGATTTATGGTATGTGCTGAAGCAGAGGGTACTCTAGGACCAGCGATGGTGTGCTAGGGTGTCCTGGAAGTGGTGGAACTGGGATTGGGCGGGGAGGGGGAGGTGTGGTGCAACAGATGCCACACCACATCCAATGCCTGCTGTTCTGCTATACTTCGGGGGTAAGAAAGCTAGACCATGAGGTCAGTACTTTCGTCTGATTGGCTCACTGATGTATGCAGCCACTTAGAACAGTGCCTGGCACATAGCTGACCCTCCATAAATGATGTGCTGATGAATACAGCGGAGCCCTGGGTTCCACCCTTTTCCCCTCCTTCCTTACCACCTTCCAACAGACTCCAATGGTTGATGCATAAATCTAACCATTCTACAAGGTCAGCATACTTGGGAAACAAACTGTATACAACTGAGGTCTCTTATAAATAGCTCTGAATACATTTAATGCATCTTGTTTAACCATTGCTGTCATAAGATTTAAAGCCACGACCATCCTCTTTCAAGTTACCCCAAACTCTCGTTTGCCCAGAGGTCTCAGATGCCACACCAGGCCCATCGTGATTATGCTGCTTCTAGGTCATTCACCCTCCAGCTCTGAGTGGAGCAACTGTGTGGTCTTGGGCAAGCCCCCATAACCTCTAAAAGGTTCATTTTCCTCCTATGCAAAATCAATGGGTTGGATTAGATCATCTCTAAGGTTCCTTCTCAAATAATGATTCAAAGGACTGGAATTTGGTGTTTTACACCACTCTTTGGCTCTGGGGAAGACGGAGTGCTTTTTATCCACCCTTTGGCTGAGGAAACCACCGTGACCTCCTAGCCCCCTCCTTTACCCACTGGGAAGGTGTAGCCAATTTGTTCTCATTTTAAGAAACCTAGTTTTACTCTTTGTCCTTTTCAGTGGGCCATCCCCACTTTTCCATTTTAAAGCAATTAGATAGTTTCTTCTTTCTCTCCCACTCAGAGCCTCTGCCTCCATAAGATTTGACTGAGAAAATCAGAGCTGCATTTTGGTATCTTGACCCTAAACCTCACCTCTCTGGGATCTTCTCTTTTTGTTTCCATGGATGTTTCCCCCTAAATCCATACTCATTCCCTCTCATTCCTCTCACTTTATATTCTGCTTTACCTTGAAAATATCTCCTCGAAGCTTTAATGAAAAATCCTTTTCCATTAGGCTTGAGAGATCAAATATTTTTAAGACCAGGAGAGAGCTGCCATCCATTGAGCATCTGCTGTGTACCAAACACTCTATTGAAGTTACCTCCTTAATCTTCACTAAGACTCTATGATGTTGACTTGATCCTCCCCATTTTAAAGATGAGGAAAATGATGCTTAAGGAAGTCACTGGCCCTGCCCAAGAAACAAGCTGCAGTACTGGAGATTCAAGCTCAGGTCCCCATGCCTCAAAGCCTGTGGGTCTTCTCTCATTCTACTAAAGACACTAATGATATTCAGGGGTTTGCAATATGCATTTGTAGCTTAGCAGTCACTTTTAGATTCAGAGAATTTTCAAGTTGGAACATATTTAATAAATCATTTAGTTTTCGTTACTTCTAGTAGAACTTAAGAAATATAAGAACATACCCACATGGAGGAAAGGAATGATATAATTACATGGAAGAATGCACACATATTATGTACATTTATATTTATAATAAAAATGTAAAGTATATCTTTACAAGCTTCCATGGAACATTTACAAAAATTGGTGTATTTGGCCACAAAGAAAGCCTCAGTCCCTTCTCTAAGACTGGAATTGTATTGAGTATAATAGTTCCTGAGGCGTCTTGCATGCATTAGCTCCCACTATGTGAATGCACTTGATGTTCTAGCTAAAAGGAAAAAAGAAAAAAAGAACCATTTGCCATTGTCTAAATATACCCTTACCTTTCCTAACTTAGTACCTCTCTTTATTCATAACATTTCTGAGGCTTGGATTGGCTTCCTTCACTATCTGTCTATAGGATGCTTAAGCATTCTTGAATCTCATCTCAAATGCTATTTTCTCCACAAGGCTGCTCCCAGTCCTCACAGTATGGTGCGATATGTTTATTAGAATAGTTTATATCTTCTCTTTAACCTATTTGTTCATGGCCACCTTTAGAGAACAGCGGTGGTGTTGCGGGGCGGGGGTGGTGGTTCTCATTGCCTTATAAATCTCACAACATGTACTACAAACCTCATGCACAGAACAGCATTCAATACAGAGCTGTTGAATTTAATTGAAGAGTTGCTTATTTTTGCCTTGGTGCTAGGAATATGAAAAAAAATATGTAGATAGGCAGATTTCAGTGCATTCTAATACAAACCACTTGGTCTTTTACATCAATTACTCATTCCGTCTCTTAAATATGCCTGGGCTGAAATTTTAACATTCTTTCTGTCAATTCATATTAACATTCAAAGCTAAAGTAAATAAATTTATATAATATGCCAAATCAGCAAATAAGTTTTTTTAAGTTAAAAAAATTTTTTTAAAGGAAAAATGCCTGATTTGAGTATGCATGCCAACAAAGTCCAGGAAAATAGGGAAAAAAGACACCCACTGTGGCCTTAGTTTTTAAATTAAATAAACTTTTCCATGTATAAAGTGTGTGACTTTCTATTAAGGCACTGAATAGATTCTTGGCAAGTAATTTTCTCAAAAAGATGCAAATAAAATTTTGTTTGAGCTTCTCATGATATGCCAACCGCAATTAATCACTTTCCTCTAATGCAGCTGGGTGCTTGATAACACTGGCTATACAAAAGGAAAGAAAAGTTAAAGGTGCTAAAGGTCATCCTTTGCATTTATATAGATCTTTGCAGTTTGCAAAGCATTTACATTGACATTATCTTATTCATGTTCCTTATATGGCATCAAGATGAACATTACTATTGTCTCCATTTTATAGATGAGGAAACAGAGGCTAGAAGAATTCTTCTCCCAAAAAACACATGTTGGGAGAAAAAAGGAAAAGGAAGAAAAGAAGAATGGATAAAAAAAGGTATCTTACAAAGGAGCAAGATGGTACACTGAGCAAAATTTTTTGTCTTCCTCTTTTCCTTCCAAAATTCCATTTAAATGGGACAAGAGATACATGTGCTGTAAAAAAAAAAAAAAACTATAAACCAAGTCAGGACACAATAATTTAGATAAAAAATTTTGAGGAATTTCTGGATATTAGAAAGTTTATGTTGGTAAAAAACCACAGCAGAAAAACTACCAAAACAGACTATTGCAGAGATGAAAAAACTCTAAACACAGAAATCACAGATACAATGAGCAGAAGGGGTCACTGAGCAAGAGTGGTCATTTAATATCAACGACAAGACTGACTAAAGAATGAATGCTAAGGTCAGTCAAACCCTATCTCCTCTAGGCCAACAAAGCAGCTGGTGGGAGATTTCAACACCTCTCTCTCAAATGGTGAAGATGAAGCAGGCAAATATTAGCAAAGATACAGAAGACTTGAAAAACTCAATCTACAATCTTTATTGAATAGAAGTATAAAAGGTCCCTGTACCCAGTTATCAAGAATGAACATTTTCTCAAGCACACATGGAATGTTTCCAAAGACTGTCCACATACTAGGCCATAAAGTAAGTTTCAACTAACTTAAAAGACTAAGCAGTATAGATATCACATTCTCTGAGCACAATACAATCACGTTGGAAATGAGCTTGGGCCCAACTTTTGAAAACAGAATTATATAATGTATGGGCCAAAAAACAGCATAATGACAATTTTAAGAACTACTTAAACTGAACAAATAATAAGAAAACTATATGTTAAAACTTAAGGAGGCCAAAAAGGTGATATTTTAAGAAAAAACTCTCTTTAATGCTCATATTGAAACAGACCAAAGGTTGAAAATTAATGAGCTAAAATAAATTTAAGGAGTTAAAGAAATAAAGAAAAAAATCAAACGAATAAATCCAAAAAAAGTAGAAGTAAAAAGCAGAACACAACTAAATGGAGTAGAAAACAAAGCTTCAGCATAGAGGATCAACAGAGTCAAAAGTTGATTTTTCTTTTCTTTCTTTCTTTTTTTTTTTTTTGGTCTTTTTGTCTTTCCTAGGGCTGCACTCACAGCACGTGGCGGTTCCCAGGCTAGGGGTATAACTGGAGATACAGCCGCCGGCCTACGCCACAACCACAGCAACGCCAGATCCGAGCCGTGTCTGCAACCTACACCACAGCTCACGGCAACGCCGAATCCTTAACCCACTGAGCAAGGCCAGGGATCGAACCTGCAACCTCATGGTTCCTAGTCAGATTCGTTAACCACTGAGCCACGATGGGAATTTCCAAAAGTTGATTTTTCATAAGGAGTAATAAAGTTGACAAACTTCTGATGAGAAGAATCAATAAAATAGAAGTCATAAAGGAACAATGCTAGATAAAAAACAAAGGGCATCCGAAGCATCTGAAAAGACAGAGGCTATAATGAACATATTTATGTTAAAAATTGGAAAAATTAAATGAAATGGACAAATTCCTAGACATATATAAACCTCGAACATTGTCAAGAAAGAAACAGGAAGTTTTCATTTTCCTATAATCATTCAATGAATTGAATCATCGGTTTAAAATTTCCCCACTGGGAAAAACAAAACAAAGCACCATATCAGTCTTATTAGCCCATTTCTCAGGTGACTTTCTAGAAATTTATTTAAAAATTTCTAGAAATTACAGAAAAGGAAATATTTCTAAAGTAAATTTATGAGACTAGAATAGCTTTATAATATAATCAAAAAGGACAGTGTAAGAAAGAAAAGTTTACACTTCCCTCTTGAACACAAAGTATTTTTAAATTCTCTAAACAAAATAGTTATATGTAGAATTAATTTAATAAAAATAAAAAATATCATAACCAAGTCAGATGTATCCCTGGATGGTTTAACATTATAAAATCTATTTCTGCAATTAGACAAATTAAAGGAGAACCACATAATCATCTCCATAGACAGAAGCAACGTCTTAGATAAAATTCAATACACATTCATGATTAAAAAATAAATCTCTTAGCAAATAGAAGAGGATTTATCAACCTAATACAAGCTAACACTTTCAACAAACTTCATTTTTAATAGCAAAATGTTAGAAGCAAGCATTTCCTTTAATCAGGAACAAAACACCATTGCCTCTATTCAACATGTTATTGGCGGTTCTAACAAGTGCAATAAAAACAAAA
Organism: Catagonus wagneri; assembly: GCA_004024745.2. Classification (NCBI taxonomy): domain Eukaryota; kingdom Metazoa; phylum Chordata; class Mammalia; order Artiodactyla; family Tayassuidae; genus Catagonus; species Catagonus wagneri. The sequence goes on from PVHT021183528.1 coordinate 10,190,968, forward strand.
AGAAATAAAAGGTAAAAGAATCGAAAAAGGAAAAATACCCAAATGGTCATTATTCACAGATGAAATGATTATGTACTTAGAAATCACAGAAGTTCCTGGACAATTGCTTTAAATTAATAACGGAAATTAGCAAGTTGCTCAGATATAAGATCATTTGCATTTCTAAGCATTAGGAAAAAAAAATCAAATAAAATATACATAATTTACAACAAAAACTATGACAAGGTAGCTAGGAATAAATTTAAAATAGAAAGTATTCAAGATCTTTATGTAGAAAATTATAAAATCTTAATGAAAAAGTTCAGGAGTTCCCATCATGGTGCAGGGGAAAAGAATCTGACTGAGAACCATGAGGTTGCGGGTTTGATCCCTGGCCTCGCTCAGTGGGTTAAGGATCCAGCTTTGTCATGAGCTGTGGTGTAGGTCACAGACACAGCTGGGATTTGGCATTGCTATGGCTGTGGTGTAGGCAGGCAGCTGTAGCTCCGATTAGACCCCTAGCCTGGGAACCTCCATATGCTGTGGGTGTGGCCCTAAAAAGCAAAAAAAAAAAAAGAAAAAGAAAAAGAAAAAAGTTCGAATAAGACGTAAATAATTATAAGGCTTAGAGTATGTTCATGACTATAAGGGGCTCAATATTGGGATGGTGTTAGTGCTCTCAAACTGACCTATAGATTCAATACAGTCCTGATACAAATTCCTAGAGTATTTTTCAAGGAAAATTGATAACTTCAAATTTCATGAAGAATGCCTAAGAATATAGCTAAGACACTCCCCTCAAAAAGGAATAAGGTAGAGAGTGTTCAGTTAATGGTCCTGCAACAATTGATTACCAATATGGGAAAAAATAAAATTACATCCCTTATTCACACTATGCAGAAAAGTCAATTCTAACTGTATTAAAAACATAGAGGTGAAATGTAAAACTTCAATGATTTTAGTTAAGAACATAGGATAATATCTCCATAACCTTGGGATCAATAATTTCTTAAACAACACATAGAAAATGTTAATGCAAAGAAATAAAAACTGATAAATTCAAATACACTAAAACTGAAGACATCTGTTGATTAAAAGACTACAATAAAAATTTAAATGCAAAGCACAAAGATGGAGAAAATAGTAACCTGGTATAACAAGCAAAGGATTCATATTTAAATATACAAAGAACTCTTAAATCAGTAGTGAAAAAAATGAAGGGCCAAATTTAAAAACAGAAAATAGTCATGAACAGGCATTTCATGGAAGAGAAAACATAAATACCTTGTATACATGTAAAAATTTTACTATATTACAAGAGTTAGTGATCAGAGAAGTGTCAATCAACAAACACTAATAATAGTTTATACCTAATGTAGTAGCAAAAATTACCCTGTCTCATAATGACAAACATTGACAAGGAGATAGATAACTGAGAACCCTTAAACACTGCTAATAGAAGTGAAAACTGATACAACCCCTTTAGAAATCAATTTGATATTATAGTGTAGAGTTAAGCACATACTTTATGACTCTAACTCAACTCCTAGGTATATACACCCTTAGGAATCCTTGCACACATATGTGAAAAGACACGTTCCAAAATTTTCATAGCAGTCTCATTTATAATAGAAAAAAAAATAAAAACAAAAGTGGAAAGAACCCGGATATCTATTAACAGAGAAAAGTACAGTATATTCACATAGAAGAGCACTATGTAGCAGTGAAAATGAATGGACTACAGCTACCTGCATCCTCCTGTTGAATAAAAAAACCAAGATACCATGTTTATGTAACTCAAAACCAAAAAAAGCAAATAATATATTCTTTAGAGATACATACGTATGTGGTAAAATTATCTTTAAAGAAGAAAAGAAATGAGAACCATAACAGGACAATGTTTCTCTCGGTGGGAGGGAATGGGAGGAGAAGTGGAGAAGACGTTACCTGGGGAGCAGCACACAGTGTTGAGAATGCTTTATTTCTTTAGCTGGGTGGTGGGCTCATAGGTGTTTGTTTTATTATTTTACTTGATAGCTTGATTTATATTACATATATTCTCCTATATATATTAAACATCACACATTTTTTTAAGAAATAAGAGAAAAGTAAAGAAGGAACTTAAAGGCCACACTCCACAAAAGAGCTGTTATTATGACTGAGTCCAACAAACCTTCAAGAAAAGGCTAATTCTCTGTTGTTTAAACACGCCAAAGTAATATGTTTCAAAGTATGCAAAGTATGTAGTTGTTTCAAAGCACACTAAAATATGAGAAATTTTGAATTTACTTTACAAAACTAGCAAAACCCCAGCCCAGCCCAATAAAAAAGAGCTGTGAATCAATAGTACTCATTTCTTTTTTAAAAAGACAAAATGCAAGATCAAATATTCAATAAATCAAATCTGTTAGCTAATTTAATGAATAAACCACCATGATTCAGAAAGTTAAGTTTCAAGAATGCAAAGAGAATCCAACATTAAGAAATCTATTTTTTAAAAAGAAATCTATTAATATAATTCCCTAAGTAGGTTAAAGAAGAATACCATGTCAGCATTTCATGAAGGCAAACAAGATTTGATAAAATTTAACAACCAGTCTCAATAAAAACTTAGAAGGGAAATTGCAAATGTTTACAATTTATCTATTTAAAACATCTGGCAGGCATCACACTTAGTGATGACATATTAGAAGCTTTCCCATTTAAGTCTGGAAGAAGATAAGAATGTTCATTTCATTGCACTGATTAAATGATGTATCCTGGAAATCCTAGCAATTGCATTGGATAAGAGGTAGAAACGAGGCACCAGCTATCAGGAAAGAAGCAAAACTGTCATTATTTGCAAACCCTAGGAATATACACGCATATATTCATAGACACACACACATACACACACATATGCACATACCCTTATGTCTAGAAATGTGTAGGAATGGTTCTAGAAGGACAAATGCCAAATTGTTATCAATGATTTCATCTAGGGAGGAAAGAAGGATTGGGAAGGGAGTGAGGATAAAGGGGAACCTTTATTTTTTTAGTCCTTTGCATTTCTTTATTGCTTGAATTTGTTTTCACAATAACAACAGCCTTAATGTGAATTTATCATTATTATTATTATTTTTATTTTTTGGCCACATCCTTGGCATATAGAAGTTCCCAGGCCAGGAATCAAATCCAAGTTATAGCTGTGACCTATGCCACAGCTGTGGCAATGCTGGATCCTTAACCCACTGTGCCCAGCAGGGAATTGAACCTGTGCTGCCCCAGAGACAATGCCAGATCCTTAACTGCTGTGCCACAGCAGGAACACCAACAACAGCCTTTACAATTAAAGAAGAAAACAATTTAAAGTGTCAAAATCATTGGAAAGGAAGAAGTAAAACTATCATTGCTTGCAGATGACATGAGACTATATATAGAAAATCCTAAAGATGCTACCAGAAAACTGTTGGAGCTCATCAATGAATCTGGTAAAGCTGTAGGAGACAAAACCAACACACAGAAATTGATTGCGTTTCTATATACTAACAATGAAATATCAGAAAGAGAAATTAGGGAAACAATCCCATTTACCACTGCATCAAAAAGAATAAAATACCTAGGAATAAACATACCTGGAGAAAAAGGACCTGTATTCTGAAAACTATAAGATGCCGATGAAAGAAATCAAAGATAACACAAAAAGATGGAAAGATATACCATGCTCTTGGACTGGAAGAATCAATATTGTCAAAACGACTATATTACCCATGGCAATCTACAGATCCAATGCAATCTCTATCAAATTACCAATGGCATTTTTCACAGAACTTAGAACAAAGTATTTTAAAATTTGTTTAGAAACACAAAATACCTCAAATAACCAAAGCAATCCTGAGAAAGAAAAATGGAGTTAGAGGAATTGAGCTCCCTGACTTCAGACTATACTTCAAAGCTACAATCATCAAAAGAGTATGGTACTGGCACAAAAACAGAAATATAGATCAATGGAGCAGGGTAGAAAGTCCAGAAATAAACCCACACACCTATGGTCAACTAATCTATGACAAAAGAGGGAAGAATATACAACGGAGAAAAGACAGTCCCTTCAATAAGTGCTGCTGGGAACACTGGACAGCTATATGTAAAGAATGAAATTAGAACACTCTCTAACATCATAGAAAAAACTAAACTGAAAATGGATTAAAGAACTAAGATTGGATACTATAAAACTCGTAGAGGAAAACATAGGCCAAACAGTCTCTGACATAAGCCGCAGCAATATTTCTCAGATCCATCTCCTGGAGTAATGACAATAAAAACAAAAATAAACAAATGGTACCTAATGAAGCTTACAAGTTTTTGCATAGCAAAGGAAAACATAAACAAAACAAAGAGACAACTCAGAATGGGAGAAAATATTTGCAAGTGAAGTGACTGACAAGGGATTAATCTCCAAATTATATAAACACATCCTGCAGGTGTTCATTAAATAAACAAACAATCCCATCAAAAAATGGGAGGAAGATCTAAACAGACTTTTCTCCAAAAAGACATATAGACGGCCAACAAACACATGAAAAGATGCTCAACATCTCTAATTATTAGAGAAATGCAAATCAAAACTACTATGAGGTCCCACCTTACACCAGCCAGAAGGGCTATCATCAAAAAGTCTACAAACAATAAATGCTAGAGAGGGTGTGCAGAAAAGGGAACGATCTTATACTATTGATGGGAATGTAGATCAGTGCAACTACTATGGAAATCAGTATGGAGGATCCTCAAAAAACTAAAAATAGAACTATCATATGATCCAGCAATCCCATCCCTGGTCATCTATTTGGAGAAAATCATCATTCAAAAAGACATATGTACCCCAATGTTCACTGCAGCACTATTTACAATAGCCAGGACATGGAAGCAACCTAAATGTCCATCAACGGAGGAATGGATAAAGTAGATGAGGCACATATATATAATGGAATATTACTCAACCATAAAAAAGAATGAAATAATACCATTTGCAGCAACATGGATGGACCTAGAAATGATCATACTAAGTGAAGTTAGACAGTGAAAGACAAACATCATATGATATCACTTATATGTGGAATTAAAAAAAAAGGTACAAATGAACTTATTTGCAGAACAGAAATAGTTCACAGACTTTGAAAACCTTATGGTTACCAAAGGGGACAGGTGGAGGGGTAACAGACTGGGGGTTTGAGATTGGCATATGCATACTGTGGAATATGGAATGACTGGCCAACTGGGACCTGTTATATGGTACAGGAAGCTCTACTTGATATTCTGTGATAATCTATGTGGGAAAAGAATCTGAAAGAGAATGGATATGTGTACATGTATAACTGAATCACTTTGTCATACAGCAGAAATTATCACAACCTTGTGAATCAACTATACTTCAATAAAGCTTAAAAAAAATAAAATGTCAGAATTTTATGGCTAGATATGGTAGACCCAAGGCTCAAACTCTGGTCTTGCAGTATTAAGTTAGTTCCCCGTGGTTGGTTTTTTATTCATAAGAAGGTAAAAGAAAGGTGGAGCCACTGATAATTGTGCACAAAGAATTGGTCACTCAGGGCATTATATTGATCCTTCATTCTTATTTCCACAAATAACACTCCAGGGACTAATAATGATGGCCAGCTTCTTTTTTTTTTTTTTAAGTTATTCTTTTTTTACATACATTTTATTGAGAGTATAGTTGACTTAGAAAGTTGTGCCAGTTTCAGATGTACAGCAAAGTAAATCAGTTACACATATACATATATCCATTCCTTTTCAGGTTCTTTTCCCATAGAAGTTATTATAGCTTTTTATAAAGGCTAATCACTGCTTACAAAGCAGTTCTACCTTCACTATTTCATTCATTTTAATCCCTAGGAAATAATTTCAATAATCTATGACCAAGAAAACATTCCACAATGGTAACCTAAATGAGATGTCATAAAAAGATAATCTTAAGACTGTAGATACAGAATTTCTGGAACTTCTAAAGACACAAATAAAACTCTAACCCTCAGGATCTGGATAACTGACAGATCTTCTCCTGACACATCCTTTGCAAGATGCTTCTATAATCTGAACCGTTTCTCAAACAGGTCATATTCTTTCTTACTTCTGGGACTCTACAGCTATTTTCCCTCTCTAGAACATTCTCACTCCTATTTTTCCTCTAAGATGCCTAACCATCCATGCAGAGGAGTTAACATAGCAGACCTGACCACTGTCTTTAAAAATACCTGCTTATCTGGTTGGCCATTGGCTGGAGTCTGGGAACTTGGATTTTGGGTGGGTGCCCACCATTCCCGGAACTGGTAAGAGTAGTTCATTTGCATATACTGCATGGACAATATGACTTATTCTAAACAGCTGTCTCCATCTGGGAGTCTATAATGTTGGAGCATGGCAGGCAGAGAGTGCCTGTGTGGCCAGCCCCCAATAAAAACCCCAGGTGTTGCGTCTCTATAAGTGTCCCTGGCTGGCAACATTTCCCAGGAGTCATTACAACGCATTGCTGGGGGAACGAAGTGGGTCCTGTGTGACTGCACTGTGAGTAGATCCTTGGGAGCTTTGTCATGGTTTTCCCCAACTTTGCCCCATGCACATTTTCCTTTGTTAATTTTGCTCTGCATCCTGTCAATATGATAACTCATAGCTGTGGGTGCAACTATATGTTGAGTTATATAGAAGCACTGTAAATCGCTTGTCTTAAATATCCCCAATGCATAACTCTTTGAATTTTTCAAAATGGCATTGTTTGTGGAGTCTTTTTTCACTTTCTTATGCGGATTTCACTGCTTCTTTGCCTCTGTTCTTGCAGTTAAAGAGAATTTCTTACTGCATAATCATTAATTGTTTGCACTCTGAGCCCCTTTTAAAGTATAAGCTCATCAAAGATAAAGACCTTATCTTTTTACTTTTCCTTTTTTCAGCACTGAGGTGACAACAACACACACCTGTGGCTTTTGCAAAAGTAATTGTAGTAATAGCCAATAAGTTCGGTTCACTCTGTGCTTGACACATCAAGCTAGGAGCTCTACATATATTACCACATTTAAAAAATCTTTTTAAAGATTGAGATACAGTTGATTTACAATATTACACAACTTTCAGGTGTACAACATAGTGATTCACAATTTTTAAAGGTTCTATTCCATTTACAGTTATTGGTTATATTCCCTGGGCTGTACAATATATACTCATAGCTTATTTATTTCATACAAAGTAGGTATTCTTACCTCTTACTCTCACCTCTATCTTGCCCCTCCCCCTTCCTTCTCCCCACTGGTAAGCACTAGTCTGTTCTCTGTATTTGAGAGTCTGTTGGCTGGTGGTAATTCTTTCAACCACCCCTTAAAAGAGTTATTGTTATTACCCTCATTGCAAAATGAGAAAACAAAGGGGTAATAAGTAGGTGTTAAATGAGTGAATGAGCCACCTGAAGACACCATTTTAGCCCTTAAGGAATCATTTCACTGAGCCGTACTTCAGTTACCCTTATTAGCTCCTGTGTACCTCACCTAAGCAAATGCTATGAGCAATTGCTGAGGATGATATCTATTATATCACATATTTTATTTATTACTGAGTGATTTTTTATTACAATAGATTTTATTATTTTTTACTGGATAAGACATGCCTGCTGCATACAATTCAAAAGATACCAAAGTGTATGGTGAATCCTAAGTCTCACTGGCTCTCCTCCCTCAGCCATGCATTTTCTCTCCCATTTTCCCTCCCTTCCTTCCTTCCTTCCTTCCATCCATCCTTCCTTCCTTTCTTTTTTTCTTTTTTAGGGCCACATCTGTGGCATATGAAAGTTCCCAGGACAGGGGTCAAACTGGAGCTATAGCAACCAGCCTACATCACAGCCACAACAACACCAAATCTGAGCCTCGCCTGCGACCTACACCGCAGCTTGCAACAATGCCAGATCCTTAATCCACTGAGCAGGACCAGAGATGGAACCTGAATCTCCATGGATACTAGTCAGATTCTTTCTGCTGAGCTGCGACGGGACCTCCTCCCCCATTTTCTTATATTTCCTTCCAGAGAAAGGATGGACAAACATAAAAACACATTTAACACAAAGGGTAGCATTTTATATACTTTGTTCTTTTCTTCCCTAACAACATATCGGGGTGGTCATTTCATATCAGGGCATGTAGAGCTCCCCCATTCCTTCTGAACACCGTGGTGATTGTCAGCCAAGGACAGAACAACCCAGGATGGTGTCGGTGCCTGGGTTTGAGAACAAACCCAGAGAAGGACTACCCCTTCTTCCATTTTCTGGTTGCAGGAGCATCCAGCTAACAGCACTGAGGTCCCTAGAATGCTTTTGCCCTTGTCAAAAATAGGACAGCATTGACGTTCACTTGTATAGACTGTATGCATCCCCTGAAAGAATGTAAAAGGCTGCGAGTCAGGCTGAATTTGGGGTGCATTTGTTCCCTATTGAAAGACATTTAGGTTGCTATAACAGCCACATAATGGAAAATGGTTCAGAGGGCATTTTGCACATTCAGAGTAGATCCATATGATAAAGTATTAGAAATGGAAAAGCTTGCTCGAAGAGATAGTTTTATTTATTTATTTTTAATTTAAACAACCGAGATATTGTTCACATGCCATAAAATTTGCTCTTCTAAAAGGTATGAGTCAGTACAACCACAAGATTGTGCAACCATCTACCACTATCTGATTCTAAAACATTTTCATCACCATGAAAGACACCCTGTACTCGTTAGCAGCCAAGATATTAAAAAGATGTCCGGTTTAATTTTGACAGGTTTTGCCAAATGGGTTCATCAAAATTAAACCCGACATCTTTTTGGCTCACTTCTAGAAATCTGTCTCACCCCGCTGTACAGAACTCTATGGGTTTCCAGTTGTCTCTCCCTCCCCCTCCCCACATATAATAGCATCTCACTGGTCTTATCTGAGAACACAAGTCCAAGTTCAGGAAATGCACACACACCTCCCCACACACCATTCTGCTGCATCCTACAAAGAAACAGGATCCTGGCACACTTTCCACACTGACGAACACACCCAAGGTCCAGCCCGACTCACAGCCGTTTACATTCTTTCAGAGGGTGCCTGCAGTTTGTTGCTGCGACACCATCCTGGGTTGTTCTGTCCTTGGTTGACAGTCAGCAGTGCCAACAGTGCCAGCAACAGGATGCTAAATATGGCTTGCCTTGAATGACACCCCTTCCTCCCACCACCTGCCAGCCCCTGCTTGTCTGGAAGGACCTCATGCCCTAGGAAGTACCTGACTCTGTGAGCTGCTGCCCAGAGTTTGCTGCATGGAGGCCAGCCACGCTGAGGACACAGCCGGCCAAGCACCACGAGGTGTATGACACTCCCTTCCCCTTCCATCCCTTCCCTCACGTGTTTTTATGAACATCCAAAGGGAAGATAATTAAAACCTGCACGAGAACCAGCTGGCCGAGAAAATGAAAAGTTGGGTGACTTGGGGATGATACCACGTGTTTACGGGTGAGTTTTGTAAGGAACACGGCTGCATAAAAAAAGAGCCTTTTGTAAAGAAATGCCACATTCTCCAAAGCACTGTATAAACGACACTGCTTTTAAGGAGGGAGGGGGAGCAGGTCATACTCCGGGGCCTTCCTCATCGTTTTATTTCCAGCAAGGGGAAAGGCATCCTAATTGTACAATTCCCTAGGAGCACAGTAGTTATGGAGCCAAGGCTTCACAGCAACATACACAACACACACACACACACACACACACACACCATACACACAAACACACACACACAACATACACACACACACAACATACACACACACACAACATACACACACACACACTCTTACACACACACACAACATATACACACAACACACACACACACAACATACACACATACACTTACACACACACAACATACACACCCACATACACACACAACATACACACACACACACACACACACACACACACACACACAAACATATGGAAGGAAGGAAGGAAGGAAGGAAAACAAGAAGAAAAGAGGAAAAGGCACAGGAGGGTCTTCACTTAGCGTAGTGGAGTAGAACAAAGGAAAAGACAGCAGGCATCCATCACCTCTGATAGGGTTTTCTGACTATTAAGCACACAGCTTTAACTCAAAAGACAGAAGTCCTGCCTTCCTCTCCCGAGTGCCGGCCGAAAAGAGAGTCAAGATTTGGATGAGCCTGTGTAATCCCCTTTCATTTTTCATCTGCTGTGCACATTGTAAAGTGAAACAGAGCTACTCGCCTCTGCGCATGTGACACAAAGCTTGAAGCACACGCGGCCCAAAGTGACCTTCCCCAGGAGCCAGCTGTGCGCAGGTAACTGGAGCCTGCCCTCAGCCTCACTGTTAATAAGAGTAATTGGCGCACCACTGAGGGGCTGCTGAGGCGCTGTGATTTGCTCGGTGAGGGGGTCTCCCCCGGCCATATGCGCATGCAGCGGTGATAGAAATATTTTCCATATGAGCTCTCCTCTCACATGCTTAAGTGCTCCAGGCTGAGTCAGGCCAACCCATTTGTCATTTACTCTACACAGTAAAAAATCAACAGGGAAGTTGTGAACTTCAATTGCAACGAGAGGTCTGCTTTCAGCCTCCAGCATGTCTGAGCCATTCAGCTCCTCCAGTGCCCATTCAAGACCTTGAAAACCACCCCTCCCGGCCTAGCCGCCCCCCCCTCCACAGGCCCAGAAAATATCTGCAGAGCAGAGGACACAGGTAACTAATAGGCTAGAAGCCTCAAACAAATGACCCGTTGCTGCACGCCTCTGCGCCACATGCTTGCTTTGAAAGGAATAGGGACCCTGCTGCAACCACAGCTCGCCTTGCAGCCTGGGTTTGGGAGCACACTCTCTTCCACTCCTCTTAGAAAAGGGAAAGTCATTACAGGAGTCTTTCAGAGCCTGCTCAGTCCCCATAATGCTAACAAAAGGCAAGAGCTGCGAAGTGGCCCCATGGCCTTTTCAGGAGATGCACTTTTCACTTGGCTTTTCAAAGAGGAAGCTAGATTCAGGCAGAAAGCCATCCTTTCATTACTCAGCCATCAGTCTCTGAGACTTTTCATCAGAATGAGGAGTAAAAGGAGTGGACCAGGTAAATTTGTTGCAGGCTTATTTGCAGGTGAGGGTGGATACACCTAAGTGCTTCCCCCGCCAGCCCATATGATCATCCTTCCGATCTCTTCCTGTGTCAGAAACTGTGTTCTATAGGCATCTATGATGCTCAAAAATGTATCCAGCAAACACAGGCACTAAACCACAAAGAATAAATCATCCTCATGAGTCTTAAACATGCCTCCCTTCTCTAGTAGACCTGGGACACGCTAAGCCCTGTCCGTACCACTAGTTCTCTTCAAACCTATGATACAAAGTTAAGCACAAATTTTTTTTTTCCAAGCACATCAAAGCACAAAAGGAGAAAAAAGTGAAGTAAAAGTGGCAAAGAAAAGCAATTCCCCTAACAGGCATCCTTTAGCGTGCATATGAAATACTGAAGGAAAATTCTCAAAAAGGAACAGTCCCTAAGGAATCTGACATGTACTTTTTTTTTTTTTTGCAACAGCAGAAGAAGAAATGTGCATGCTCCAGACATCTGTCACCAAGGCCATGCCAATTCCCCTGTGTGGTGGCTGTACCAGAATAAGATTTTAGAAATGACAGGATTTTTCAAGAAGAAGAGAAGTCTTCCTAGAAGAAAAGGCAAGGCAAGCCTTTAAAAGCAAAATAAAGCATTACTCTTTGCACACCATAAAAACCCCTTCCCTGATCCATCTTGGTAGATAGAAGAGGAAATATAATACTGACAAAAATACAACTTCTGACAAGATATTTTATTTGGCTTACCTCTCCCCCAGGTCTTGCTAACACTGCAGTTTGAACGTGGAGCAATGTTAATATCAGGTAGCTGACAAACATTATTACCCAAAGTTAGAACTACCCTAGAGGAGAACTCCGTCTGCCAAGTGCTAACAGCTAGCAGATGCACTTGTGTCTCGGGATTCCAGCCCTGGAGTTCTGCTAGGCACGGCGCTGGTTCCCTCGGCTCTCCTTCACTGTACTACCCGGAGCTCCGAGCTCAGCCTCTGCTCTGAAGAAAACTGGTAAGCTGATCTCTTCATGTAATAACTTCTCCCGACTGGGGGAGGGGACAGGAGCCAGCTGGGAGCTGGGGGGCTGCCTTTAACAGAAAGCAGAAAGGGGAGGGACAGAAATGATCAATGTGGAGTTCTGCATCTGGTCTCATTCATGAAAAGGGCTCCAAGGTAAGCACTTCCCATGCAGGGAGGACCCCCCCCTCCCCAACTGAGGCAGGCGGGAGGCAGTGAGCTACTACAGGGTGAGCTCCAAGCTGGGAGCTGGAAGCCCTGGGGCCTTTATAGTCCAGGATCTGCTGCTGACAAGCTGTGTGTGCCTGGATAAGCTGGCAATCCTCTCTGGGCTTTAGCTGGTTCTCTCTCTGGTACAGTTAAGGGTTGGGTGAATGACCTCTCAGTTCCCTTTTAGTTCTGATTTGATGGTTGCAGAAACCTAGGCAGTCAAAGGCTGTGCTATCCAGGGCAGCCTTGAAGAGGAAAGAAGTCACAAGGGTGCTGTGTGTTTATGTGGTGATTATATGGACATGAACTGATGGGAAATGTAGGGAGCAAGCCATTATAACCTCCTCTTACCGCCTCACCGGGTCACTGTGCCTAACCAAGAGCTTGAGGAATTATTGCAGGTGATGTAAAAATAAATGCTAAGATGGGAACAAGTGAAGCCCAGGTGTTAGATGGCACTGGTAGAGTGTATGCAAAGCAGGATGGTTTTAAAGAAATACCTCTGGGCAGAATCATACCGACTGTCAAAGTGGGGCTTGTGGGCAGAGCGAGCACAGGAGCAGGCTGGAGAGAGGGTCTTGCTAAAGCCTAAGGTCTTTGTGAGACATACCCTAAACAGTCAGCCCTCAGTGTGAAAAAGCAAAGCTCATGGCTTAGAATATGCTGAGAGCTCATAAAATATTAGATTCTGCTTAGAGTGGACGTAAGAAACCATTCTGAAGCTGAGGACAGGATGACTGTATGGTGCAGTGGAAACAGCCCAGGTTCTTGGAATCAGGGAGATGTCACTTCAAACCTCAGTTCTATTACTCATGCCTGGTGGGTCGGTAGGTGAGTATTTAACCCCAGTGAGCCCCAGTCACTCCACCGGTCAAATGAGGAAAGGCCATCTGCTGGTTTTGATGATTATCAATGAGGTCACCTAGGCACAAGACTTGGCATAGTTCCTAACACACAGTAAGTGCTAAAGACATCAGCTTTCTCTTTGACTTGAATAAATATTGGCACTCAGTCCCAGAAAGCGAATTAATAAACACTTGAAAAGCCTCAGGTTGTGGGCATTTTCCTGCATTACTGAGGAAATTTTAAACCAAACTTCAGTTTGCAGCCATTTCAGAACATTTATCATCACCAGTCATGTGACAATTCACTAGTGGGGAGTTTTTTTGGGGGAGGGGGGTTGGGCGGAGGGACTTTCAATCCCGTCTTCATGGGCTGTATGAGACAGAGGCATGGTGAAGACAAAACCTTGTTAGAGAAAGGAAAGAAGGGGTTTCTTCTCTTCCCTCTCCTCCTCCTCTTTCTCCTTATTATTCATTATTATTATTGTTTAGGATTGGGTCTGTTCTGCAGGTGACTGAAGGGGCACTGTCATTTACTCAATAAACCCACCAGAAATGCAGGAAAACCAAACTTCTTGAAAGACCAGGGGTCTTGTCTAGTCCAGGGGTTGGATAACTTTCTGTAAAATATTTTTGGCAGCTATTCAGTCCTGCCATGGTAGCATAAAAGCAACCAACGGCAATACTACATGAAGGTGCAAGGCTGCGTTCCAATAAACCTTTATTTACAGAAACAGGGACTGGGCCAGATTTGGCCATGTTTTGCCAATCCCTGGTCAACACATTTCCTAATCATTCGTCAACCCACTACAATCTGACTTTCAGCCTCTCTGCTCCACTACAAGGCTCTGGAAATGTCACCAATTTGGCTTCTGTGTCACAAAACACAAGAGGGTAATTTTTCAGAGCTTATCTTATTTGGCTTCTTTGCAACATTAACTATGGTCTTTAAAAGATATTGTGGGAAGATGTATAACATAAAATTTTACCATTTCAACAACTTTTAAGGGTATAATACAGAGATATTTTACTACAGTTGAAATGTACCACCATTGCCCCTATCCTTTTCCGGAACTCTTTCATCATCTCAAACAGAAACTCTCTATTCATTAAACAACATTTCCTCAGTTCTCCCCCCTCCCAACTCCTAGTAACCTATCTTCAACTTTCCGTCTTTATGAATCTGTCTACCTTAGGTTCCTCAACTAAGTGGAACCATACAGTGTTTATCCTTTTGTATCTGACTTATTTCACTTTGCACAATGTTTTCAAGGGTTATCCACGCTGTAGGATGTATCAGAACTTCATTTCTTTTTAAAGCTGAATAATATTCCATTGCATAGATATATCACATGTTGTTTATTTTTCTGTTGACAGATGCTTGGAGTGTTTATACCTTTCAGCCACTGTGAATAATGCTGCTGTGAACATGAATGTATAAGTATCTGTTTCCCGCCTTTAATTCTTTTGGGTGGCTACCAAGGAGTGGAATTGCTGGATCACGTGGTAATTCTATGTTTACCTTTTTGAGGGACCACCAATCTGTTTTCCACAGTGGCAGTACCAAGTTATGATCCCACCAGCAATGCATGATGACTCAAATCCTTGCTAACTCCTGTTATTTTCCCTTTTGTGGATTATGGCCACCTTAAGAAGGAGTATGAAGTGCACGTCTTTCTTTTAAAACCGCCTTTTCCCTTTAGCTTCCAGACTACCATTCTCTCATTTTCCTTTGCCTCCCATTAGCCGACATTCTTTAAGCACTGAGTCCAGCATTATTCTAAGAAGTTTACATACAGTGTCTCATACAATCCTGACAATAGCCTTAATATAGTAAATAACTTGCCCTCATCATACAACAGGTAGGCTGCAAAGCCATTATTCTGGCCCTGGCAGCCTGCCTCTAAAACCCAGCTCTGAATAACTACACTGCACTGTCACCACTTCTGTGGACATGCTCCATGGTCCTTGTCATCTTCTGGCCTAGCCCCTAAATGCCCTAGGCCCTCCTTTCCTATCCATTCTCCTTGAGTCACCTCATCATTCAACCATTCTACATGCCAGTGACTCTCCACCATGGACTACAGCCAGCTCTTCCTCCTGACCTGCAGGTCCGTATATCCAGTTGCCTAATGGATACTTGGATCTATCAAATGTATTCCCAACTCAACAAGTCTAAAACTGAACTGATATTTCCTGAAACCTGTTCTTCTTCCTGTTTTCTCCATCTCAGTAAAGGATATCATTGCCCATCTAATTCCTGGAGGTTGAAAACTGGGCGTTGAGTTCTTATACTTCTTCACCTCTTTACCAAATCATCACCAGGTCTGATGGAGTTTCCTCCTAGAGGTCCCTCCAGTCTGTCCACGGCCCCAGATTCCCGCTGCCTCTGCCCCAGTCTGGGCCTCTGCTATCCCTTCTTGACTTTTTGCAGCAAGACCTTGTAACTTCCCCACTTTGGTCTTTCCCCTTCCAGCTTGCTTCCCCACTGCAGCCACGGGGCTTCTTCTAAAACAGGAATCTAATCATACTCACTCCAATGATTCATTTTTTTTTTAATTTCCTATTTTGACATAATTTTATATTTATAGAACGTTTGCGAAGATAGCACAGAATATCATGGTTTATCTTCACCCAGTTTCCTTCTAATGTTAATATCTTAAACAGCTATGGTACCTTTATGAAACTAAGACATTAGCAACTGTACAATGATATTAACTATGACTGTAGTTGTATTTCCCAAGTTTTTCCCCCAAAATCCTTTTTCTGCTTCCGGACAAATCCCAGGATTCCACATTGAGTTTGGTCAACACATCTCCTTAATCTCTTCTGGTATGTGACAGTTTTTCAGCCTTTCTTTCTTTTCTTTCTTTCTTTCTTTCTTTAATGATCTTGACACCTTTTTTTTTTTTTTCCTTTCCTGGCTGCACCTACTATATGCAGAAGTTCCCAGGCCAGAGCTCAAACCCCAGCCATAGCAGCAACCTAAGCCACAGCCAGATTCTCAATCACTAGGCCAGGCCCCTCAACCACAACTCTGACCTTGACACACAAAGAGTGTTGGTCAGGTGTTTTGTACAATGTCCCTCAATTTGGGTTTATCTGATGTTGTCTCAAAATTAGACTGTGGTTATGGGTTTGGAGAAAGTACACAACAGAGGTAGTGCCCTTCTCATCCCAATTGGCAGGGGCACCCTGTATCAACATTGCTGGTGATGTAAACCTTGATCACTTGGTTGAGGTGGTGTCTGCCAGGTCCACTGTGAAGTTACTATTTTTCCTTTTCCATATCCTATTCATTAGAAGTGAGTAAGCCTGGTGGAATTAAGCTCTACTTCCTGGAAGGAGAGTATCAAAGAATGTTTGGACATATATTAAAACCATCACAATAATTAACACATATTTTGGGGGAGATACTTTGAGGCTATGCAAATATCCTGTTTCTCAATGTTTTATCCACTAATTTGAATATTAAGCAGCAGATCTTACTTGTAGCAATTATTACTGTTCTGCTTTAGGTGGAGAATTTCTGTTTCCCTTCTGTATCTACTAAGCAGAGTTTATCAGTATGGAAGATTTCTCCCTCTTTCCTCTTTTATTTACTAATTCAATCATCTATTAATTCTTCCCTGTTTTTCTTAAAATCTTTTGATTACTCTTCATTATGAATAAGGTCCAAACTCCTTAATATGACACTTGCATGGCTGTTTACAGTCTGGTCCCTTCCTGCTTCCTTCTTCTCTTTTCTGTTCACATACACTCCACTTTCCAGACATCTTGAGTTACAAGAAATTATCCTCAAATGCCAGGTGTCCTTGTGTCCCATCCCCTCCTTCATGCTGGTCCCTTTCTCTAGAATGTCATTCCCTCATCCTTACTGGGTTAGCTCCTGTTGCACGCTGCTTCTTTGTAAACTCGGCTCAAACAGGCACCACATACTGGCAACCACATATATTGCCCATTGATAAGGATTAACTGAATAGTCTGTGACAGCCATAAAATAGAATATTCTGCAGTCGTAAAATAAAGATGGAGCTTGCTTCCTATATAATGATATGAAACATCTCCAAGACTTAATAAATGAAAAAATAGGATGCACAATGGTGTGATTATCATCCTATTATTTGTGCATATATGTTTACCATTGCTTTTAGACATATTAACTATCTGTGGGAAAACACACTTGAAGCTACCAACAATGATGGCTTATCTAGGGAGGGGAACTCAGTAACCTCAGGGCGGAAATGGGAGGAAAACTTAAGACTACACAGCTACTTCACCGCATGTGGTTACTGAACACTTGAAAGGTAGTTTTTCCAAATTGTGATGTGTTAAAAATGTAAAATATACTTTGTACTAATGTGAAGACTTGGTTTGAAAAAGAATGTAAAATGTCTCATAATTTTTTTTTTTTTTGCTGATTAGCTGTTGTTCTGATAATTTTATATATGCTGGGTTAAATAAAGTATGCTATTACACAACTTCCTCTGTTTTGTTTTACTTTTTAAAAATGTGGCCACTACAAAAATTTTAAATCACGTTTCTGTTGGACAGCACTTCTATAATCTTTTCATACTTTACTGAATTGTCAAATTGCGAATGTATTG
The DNA here is from genome assembly GCA_004024745.2 of Catagonus wagneri. NCBI lineage: Eukaryota > Metazoa > Chordata > Mammalia > Artiodactyla > Tayassuidae > Catagonus > Catagonus wagneri. The sequence continues at coordinate 10,208,743 of PVHT021183528.1, forward strand.
CTATTCCAAAAGTAAATGAAAATGAAATAATAGTAATAGTAACGGCTAATACTAGACATAAATAAATACACACACAAATCCCTCTCCACCAATAAATGAAATGTCACCCTTTCTAGGAGCTGTGCCTTGCCTACCAAGCTCCGGGCTGTGCCCTTGGCCTTTGTCCCCAGGCATCCCATGATTTCCTCCAGTATGATATTTATTGTACGGTAGTGTAATTGTTAACTAATGTATCTGCCTTCATCAGTACAGAGCGAGGCCTTGATATCAGGAGATGCGTCTTTCTGTGTTTCCAAGGCTCCACACATAGCCTTGTTCAGTGTGCACTGAATTAGGGGATGAATTCAAAAGAGGGGCTGACAGGAAACTCTCATCTGCATATGACGGGAGGAGAGGTCGTCCAATGACACATGTTAGATACCACAAAGGGGAAAATGAGAAGGAGAACTTTCCAGAAGGCCTTTCCCTCCAGGAGATGCAGAAAGTCTCCAACCTAACTTTTGTGTGACCTAGGTGGGGAAAATACAAGTGAGTGGGCGAAATGTGAGTATCAAAAAATAGGGAAAACAAATGTTTTCCTAAACTCACACGTTTCATGGAAAATATCAAATGTTTCTGTCTTAATAACAAAGAGGAAGCCCATAGAAGATAGCACCTCTAAGGCTATTGATTCCTGCAAAGAATTTCTGACCCTTTATGAAGGAAGGAGTAAGATGCTGTTTTCTCCAGAGAGGCATATCCTGCATGGCTAACCGGCTCAAATATGTGTGGAATAGGCGGAGAAGAATCTCTGTCAAGGAGTGGGCTATTAGTCCGGGAGCAGGTGTTAGCAATTAACTCTCCCTTTGTGTGGACCATAGAGCCAATAAATAGCCAAGGAAGTGGGAATGAGGAAAGCAAAGGGGAGTTCTCTGGTCGATTCCCCTTAAACATAAGGAAAATCAGGAGAAGCTAAAGCAGAGGGAGTCACGGGTCCTTCCCGTTCCCCAGTTTTGGCCTGTAAGGGGCTAAAGTCTGGCTGCATGGGCACCTGTAACCAGTAAGGGCAGTGGTGCGGCTGGGTGGAGCATCTTTCTGGGTCACTGAAAGAGGAGCTGTGTTTCTTGGCCTGGCTTTGACTCTAAGTCAGGAGCAGGGCCAGAGACACGGTCAGGGAGATGCTCACACAAAGCATGCGGGGCAGGCCCGTCCTAACTCTGAGAGGGCTTAGGACGCATGTGGACCACATTCTCTATTTCAATCATTTACCCTAAGGCAGAGGTTCTCAAATTTTGGTCCCTGGATCAGCAGCATCAGCATCACCATGAAACTTGTCAGAGATGCAAATACCTGGGCCTCCACTCCAGACCTACTGAGTCAGAAACTCTGGCGGTGGAGCCCGTGGATTTGTGTTGCTCTAAGCAACAGCTCTCTGTCTAGTAACCTTAATTCAGGCTGTATAACTTGAAATTATTATTTTATTAAAAACCTATATTCTGGAGTTCCCCTCATGGTTCAGTGGTTAATGAACCCGACTAGGAACCATGAGGATGCAGGTTCGATCCCTGGCCTCACTCAGTGGGTTAAGGATCTGGGGTTGCCATGAGCTGGGGTGTAGATCAAAGACACGGCTGTGGCGTAGGTCGGCAGCGATAGCTACAATTTGACCCCTAGCCTGGGAACTTCTATATGCTTCAAGTGTGGCCCCAAAAAGCAATAAATAAATAAATAAACAAAAAGAAACAAAACAACAACAAAAAACCCAGAACATACTTTCATAGAAAATATGACTGTATGGTATTAAAATATAGCATAAAGCTATAATAATGAAAACGGTGGTGCATACTACCAGTGTGGGGGATAGACGTTATTTACATAACTAAACACGGAAAAGGATTTAGTGTACAAACAAGAAGTCACTTCAGAACTGCAAGGAAAGTGTGGAAAGGGGTCAGGAAAATGGTTATTTGGGAAGCAAGTAAAGTTATTTCCCTAAATTATAATCATGTACCAAATATAAGCTGCAATAGATCCAAGATTTCAATACAAATAACAGAAGTATGAAAGAAGTAAAAAAAAAAAACAGGTCAATATTTCTGTAGTCTTGGAGTGGGGGAGGACTTTTGATCATAGCTCTAACAAAGGGAGAAATATAAAAGATTTACATATATTATTAATATTCTGTAAATCAAAATTTCACATACCATTTAATACATTAAATACATACAATTGAAAATAAAATACGCAGTAGAAAATGTATTTCACTTGTTTACTTAGTTAAATACTTATCGCGTGCTGGGATGTGGAGATAAAGTGACCAGCAAAAGCAGGCTCAGTTCCTATCTTTATGGAACTTGCTTTCTGGCACAAGAGGCCAGCATTCATGAAACCCAATAAGTAAATTAAAAACTGCAATGTGAAAAGGGCTGCAAAGAAAAGATACGTGGTGATATAAGAGGCTTCTCCTCATTAGGCAGATTGGCTTGTGACAGGAGCAACAATGGCTTTCAGAGGACCTGAGAGGAAGCAGGTGTAAGCAGAGCATCAGATGAGGCTGAAGACAAAGGGAGGGGCCGTGATAAAGAGTTTCATGCTTTTCCTAATGGGAATCTGTTTTAAGGGCAGAGGCAGAGGTTACATGACTAGAATTGCATTTTGCAAAGGCTACGCTCTTTATAGAGAAAGAGTTGGAGAGGGGCAAGCATGGAGGCTGGGAGACCAGTGAGATGATTATTGCTGGAGTCCAGATGAAAATGGATAAAGGAGCTGAAACCAGGGTAGAAAGAAGTGACTAATTTCAAAGATCATTTACAACATCTATAACAGAAAAAGGTTGGTGTTCATAATAACTTTTAAAAACCCACAAATCAGATAATGCCAATTTTACTAGTAAAAGGCTAGAAGCAATGTCCAATAGCAGAGTTGCTAAAGTATGGTATATCCACAATGAAATCCTGCTGTATAGCACGGGGAACTATATCTAATCACTTGTGATGGAACATGATGGAAGATAATGTGAGAAAAAGAAGGTGTACGTGTGTGTGTGTGTGTATGGTTGGGTCACTTGGTTATATATATATATATATATATATTTGGGTCACTTGGCCGTACAACAGAAATCGACAGAACATGGTAAATCCACTACAATAGAAAAACTAAAAATCTGAAAAAAAAAAGAATTTGTATTGAATTTTCAAAAAAAGTAATAAAGTATGATAAATTCTCAAAGTGAAATCCTGTCCAGTCTTTTAAAGCGACCACATCATATATTTATGGATATGGATAATTTTCGATGTTACATTGTTTTAAGGCAAAAGTCAGTCACACCAATTATGTGTCTTCTCAACAAACAGGGCTGGGATAACTGGAAATCCACAGGCAAAATAATGAAGCTGGACCCTTACCTCACACCACACACAAGAATTAACTCCAAGTGGACTACAGACCATGGCAGGCAGGGTGATACTCCCTCAAAGATGTCCACATCTTAATTATAAGAACCTGTGAATATGTTATATTACATGGCAAAGGGCAATTAAGATAACAAACAAAATTAAGGTGGCTAATCAGACTCCTTTAAAATAGAAATAGTATCTTGAATAATCAGGTGCTTCCCAGGGTAATCATAGAGTTCCTTAAACGTGGAAGAGCGAGGCAGAAGAGGAAATTTGAGTACAGCCGACTTCCCCTTGGTATCCTTGAGGAGACTGATTCCAGCATCCCTGTGGATGTCAAAATCTACGGATGCTTAAATCTCTTATATAAAATGGCTTAGTATTTGCATATAACATATGCACATCCTCCTGTATACTTTTAATTATCTCTAGATTACATAGCATACGATATAAATGCTATGTAAATAATTGCTGGCATGTGGCAAATTCAAGTTTTACTTTTCAGAACTTTCTGGATTTTTTTCCTGAATATTTCCTACCCTTAGTTGGCTGAATTGACAAACGCCGAACCAGTGGGTACTGCAAGCTGACTGTAATTTGATGTAAGAAGAACTCAACCTGCCATTGCTGGCTTTAACGATAAAAGGGAGTCTGAGCCGAGGAATATGGATAGCCTCTAGACGCTGGAAAAGGTCAGAAGGTAGGGAGTCTTCTCTAGAGGCTCCACAAGGAATGCAGGCTGCTGACACCTTGATTTTAGCCTAGTGAGACCCATTTCACACTATGACCTCCAGAACTGTAAAAAAATCAATTCATGCTACTTTAAGTCACTGTTTACAGCAGCCATAAGACACTAATATATCGATCTACGTGTAAGCTCTAAAACTCTAAAACTGATGGAAGAAACATAGGAGTAACTTCATAACCTTGCGTTAAGCGATGGTTTCTTAGATATGCTATCTAAAACACAATGACATAGGAAGAAATAAATGGGACTTCATCAAAATTAAAGACTTTTGTGCTGCTAATGACATTAAGAAAGTGAAAGCACAAACCACAGGCTGGATGAAAATATTTACAAGTCATGTGTCTGATAAAGAACTTGTAACCAGAATATTAAACAATCCCTAAACTTAATAATAAAAATACAATCCAATTTAAAAATAGGTAAAGGCCTTGGATTTCTCCTCCCAAACATACAAATGGTCAATAAGTACATGAAAAGAAGCTCAGCATCATTCATCATTAGGGAAATGCAAATCAAAACCACAATAAGATACCACTTCATACTGGCTAATAAAAAATACAGGTAATAACAAATGTTGGTGAGGATGTGGAGAAATCGGAACCCCCATGGACTATGGGCTGGGAATGTAAAATGGCGCAGCTGCTATGGAAAACAGTCTGGCAGTTGCACTATACAGTTAAATGTAGAATTACCATATGACCCAGAAATTCCAATCCCACTTCCACACCTAAGAAAAATGAAAACATATGTCCACACAAAAAACTTGCACATGGATGCTCAAAGCAACATTGTTCACAACAGCCAAAAAGTGGAAAACAACTCAAATGTCCATCACCTGATGAATGAATACAAAGACCCAAACAATGGACTATTACTTGACAACAAAGAGAAATGAAATACTGATATAGGCTACAACATCTTGGGCCTTGAAAATATTAAGTAAAAGAAGCTGGTCACAAAAGCCCACTGATTAAACGATTCCATTTATATGAAATGTTTAGGACAGGCAAATTTATAGCAAAAGACTGGTAGTTTTCTAGGCCTGAGGAGTGTGAGAAGAAATGGGTAGTACTTCTTCTAGGGGTGATGAAATTTTCTAAAAATTAGATCATAGTGATAGCTGCACAACTCTGAATATACTAAAAATGTGGCATTTTAAATGGGTGAATAGTATATG
>PVHT021183528.1:10220477-10233480 GCA_004024745.2 Catagonus wagneri
AAAAAAAAAAAAAGAATCACTGAACAGTGCAGTAAAATTGCCAAGAACGACAGCATTTGTATCTACTCGGTAGACCTTTAAGTGACTGTCTCCTAACAAATATTCTGCCTGTGCCAGTGATGTGTGATTTAAGAGAGGAAATACTTAGGGGCTTAAGAGACCTTTGCAGGGAGCCTGCAAGCTGGCTGCAAGTCTAAAGACATCTGCATTCCCTGAATCTAGGCTCATTTCTCTCTGGGAACCACCAGGATATAGAGTTCATAAACTGTGATTTTAGAAGGTCTCTGAAGTAGGCAATGAATCAGAACAAAATGAAACTCAATGCAAGTAGGCAGCAATTTATGGTGGTTTTGTCCCCAGTATTTGCAGGAAAATTCAGACATCTGCAATGGCAGAGTAATGGGGTCCGTGAAAACACTTTAAAATTAGATAGCGATGTGTATGCAGGAGTAGAATGTAGCTGAACGGGGTTAGTTCTTAGTCCCTTGGCTCCGTGACTATTTCCTGGGTGTCTGCAGTGTGCCTGGTGCTGGAAGCTCCTATTGAATGAGAAGCAGTCCCGTCCTCGAGGGGCTCCGGTGAATGGGAAGGCCCTGAGTCTGGGGTAAGATGTCAGAGCCGTGATCTATCAGATCATCTCACTGGCTCTCCCTGAGGACCACGGCTTTCTACCGCACTTATGGGACCAGTGAGATTTCTTTGCTTCTCAAAAATCCCAACCAATCCTGACTTTTCAGCATGATTTAAGATGTAGACTTCTGTGTCTGGGTCTTGTTTCCTTCCAGTTGGAATGTTCAGTCCATCGACTGTGATAACAGTAGCCAGTTAATTCTAACTCATTGCTTGGAAAAACATCCCACTAATACATAAAATCTTTGCATGGAGTCCTTTCTGCCTTGTAAATCTTATAACCAACTCTCAACCTCATAGTTTGAATAAATGTATCCAGGGGCACTTTTCAACCACCATCTGCCCCGATGGCTCTGAGCCCAGGCCTGACCTTGCCCAATTTTGTATCCTGCTTTCTGCATATTTCCATTTGCAAGTTTTACCAACATCTGAAATCCAAAACATCTATAATTAAATTCATAATCTGGCAGTTATGAACGTCAGACTTAACATGAGACTGCCTGAAGTCAAATTCTGGTACTACCACACACCAGCTATGCGTCCTTGGGCAAGTAACCTAACCTCTATATGTTTCCCTTCCTCCATCTATAAAATCTGATGATTGATGGTACCTATCCTTCAAGGCTGTCATGAGAATAAAATCAGATACGATGTATGAAACACTTAATGTGGTGTCTAATGCATGCTAAGAGTTTAGTAAACATTCACTGTTTTCACTATTCATTGCAAAATTAATGTTTCTCTCTCTCTCTCTCTCTATATATATATATATATATACACACACACACACACACATATATTTGCCATACCCACAGCATTCAGAAGTTCCAGGACAGGGATCAAATAAATCTGTGCCACAGGAACGACCCGAGCCACAGCACTAACAATGCCAGATCCTTAACCTACTAGGCCACTGGGGAACTCCTGATGTGTATATTCCTGTCATTGGTACCAACCATTCTTCTCTACGTGGGGCAGAGAGTGCTGTATATGGGAGGACCCAGGGTCACTGCAGCAGTGTGTGAGGGGATTTCAGTTGTGCTCTTGGATGGCCCCTTGCCTGCATGAAGAGGGAGGCTGATGAAAGGTGAGAAAGGCAGCTCTTGAAGGTATAAAGCAAGAAAAGCTCAAATCTCACCCCCACCTTCCTCCTGTGCTCATGGTAGACATCACTAATCATCTGCAGCACTCTTCCTGGCATCCTTCTCTAGGTCAAATGAGAGTTGCCATCCAAAGGATCAGAGTTGGCACAATGGTTGAAATTGATGTGCCATACCTCCTCTTAAAGTAAAAGCTTCTGTAGAGAAGAAGGTACCAGAAAAAAAAAACAAAAACAAAAAACAAACAAACACCCCAAACCACAGGACAGTTCCACAGACTATTCAAGTCAAAGAGGGTTGTGTTCCTTCAAGTGGCTTCTCCCAACCGCTGTCAGTCCCTGTGGCTATCCTCATTGCTGGACGGGGTCTCAGGAAACAAACCTGGCCCTCACCAGACCACCTGATTCAGTGTTTCTTCATTCCATCCTTCTCACACTCATGCTTTCTTTTCTCCCTTATCCCTGTCTCTGAGGATGGGGAGCCTAAGAGCAATACTTTCTAGAGATGTGTGGCTCATTTGTCCTTCAAGATAATCTAGGTAAAACAGGGCCACAGTCAAGTACATTTGGGAAAGGCTGTTCCCAGCTCTAGGTAGCCTGCCAAAGGCTTGGAGAAGTGCTGCAGAAAAGCGTGTTCAACACTGTTTGATCCAGTGTTTCCCAGATGTGTTCATCTATAGAACCATTTCCCCAACATAATACCTATTGACATTCCAGGATCCAGTATTTTATAGCACACAGTTTTGGGAAACATGCTTTAGTGCCAAATGAAAACTCTCTGTTTCTCTGATTCACCACACAAAAGTCCTGGCAAAAACTTTCACCAAATGTCTCCTGATTCACCACCTCTCCTTTATACCCAGGGCCGCCTGCCCTGATCCAATTCCACTATTTCTCAGTCCTAGACTAAGGCCAGAGCAGTCAGCGAGCCCAGTGTCTGCACCCACCCCCACCATCCTGCTCCCCTTGTCAAATTATCTTCCCAATACATTAAAGTCAGTCTAATGGGTGGAATTGTTTCCTCCAAAAGATACATCCATGTCCCGAACTCCAGAAACTGTGACTGTGAACAATGGAGTTCAGGACATGCTACCCCCAAATGCGGCACGTTGGCATATTTTAAGCTAAAGGAATTTGAGAAATGGCAAGTGCAGAGAGGACTCTCTGATCGCCCCCTGAAGCAGGTCACAAGACCCTCATGTGAGAGGTGCCCGCCCTATACCTGGAGGAAAGAAGCACCTTTATCTTCAAGATGGAGAGACGGAGTTCCCGTGGTGGCTCAGCGGTTAACGAATCTGAGTAGGAACCATGAGATTATGGGTTCGATCCCTGGCCTTGCTCAGTGGGTTAATGATCTGGCGTTGCCGTGAGCTGCTGTGGCATAGGCTGCAGACGCGGCTCGGATCTGGCATTGCTGTGGCTGTGGCGTAGGCCAGCGGCTACAGCTCCAATTAGACCCCTAGCCTGGGAACCTCCATATGCCCTGGGTGCGGCCATAAAAAGCAAAAAAAAAAAAAAAAAAAGATGGAGAGGTGCCAAGACGAATCTGAATGAACATGTCTGTTAAGTTTGCCCTAGTCTATAAGTCCCAGCTCAGACCTACTTTGGTCCTGTCACATCTTCCCACAACTCTCCACTTGTCATTAAACCCAGTGCAAAGACACTCAAGTTTAACTGTTCCTTTGGGTTTTCATTCCTCAAAGGCTTCCTTGTCAGGTAAAATGTCTGTTAAATGGATTTGCATGCTTTTGTCTTGTGAATCTGTCTTTTGTGACAGGGGCTCCAGCCAGGAACTTAGAAGGGAAGAAGGACAAGATATTTTCCTCCCCTATATGATCTTAGTTGGAAAAAGGGTTTTTGCAGGTGTAATTAAGTTAAGGATCTCAAGAAGAGACCATTTTAGATTACCTGGGTGGGCCCTAAATCCAGTGACAAGTTTCCCTATAAGAGACACACAGAAGACAGAGAAAAGGAGAAGGCCACATGAAGGTGGAGGCAGACAGCCACGAGCCAAGAAGCCAGGATCCACCAGAAGCTGGAAGAAGCGAGGATTAATCCCCCCCTTGAACCTTTGGAGGGGGTACAGCCCTTCTGACACTTTGATTTTAGATGTCTGGTCTCCAGAACTGTGAGAGGATAAATTTCTGTTGGCTTAAGCCACCCAGTTTGTGGTGATGTGTTTACAGCAGCCACAGAAAACAGATACAGTCATCACATCTTCACTCATCTCCAAATACGAAGCAACCTGAGCCACGAGCCACAGCTAATGTATCCCAAAGTGTCAACTCCTCTATTCCCATCACTGGCCGGATAACAAACTGTGGCCGTTGTGGTGGTGCGCCCACGTGTGATGTTTCCGTGCACGGGAAGCTTCGATGTAGTCTAGTCTGAAGTCAGGGGACCTGATTCCTCCAGCTCCGCTTTTCTTTCCCAGGATTGCTTTGGCTATTTGGGGTCTTTGGTGTTTCTAAACAAATTTTAAAATATTTTGTTCCTGTTCTATGAAAAATGCCATTGGTAATTTGATAGGGATTGAACAGAAAACTTTCAGTCAAGAAGATACATGTACCCTATGTTCATCGCAGAACTATTCACAATAGCCAAGACGTGGAAACAACCTAAATGTTCATCGACGGATGGATTAAGAAGATGTGGTACAGGAGTTCCCTTCGTGGCTCAGTGGTTAACGAATCCGACTAAGAACCATGAGGTTGCGGGTTCGATATCTGGCCTTGTTCAGTGGGTTAAGGATCTGGCGTTGCCGTGAGCTGTGGTGTAGGTTGCAGACGCGGCTCGGATCCCGCGTTGCTGTGGCTGTGGTGAAGGCCGGCAGCTACAGCTCCGATTAGACCCCTAGCCTGGGAACCTCCACATGCCATGGGTGCAGCTCTAGATAAAAGGGAAAAAGACAAAAAAAAAGAAGAAGAAGAAGAAGAAGAAGATGTGGTACATATACACAATGGAATACTACTCAGCCATAAAAAGAACAAAATAATGCCATTTTTTGCAACATGGATGCAACTAGAGATTGTCATACTAAACGAAGTAAGTTAGAAGGAGAAAGACAAATACCATATGATATCACTTATATGTGGAATCTAAAATATGGCACAAATGGACCTATCTACAAAACAGAAACAGACTCACAGACATAGAGAAACTTTGGTTCCCAAAGGGGAGAGGGGAGAGAGAAGTTAGGGTGGAGGTCAGGGTTAGCAGACACAAACCATCACATCTGGAATGGATAAGCAATGAGTTCCTACTGTAGAGCACAGGGAACTATATACAGTCTCTTGGGATAGGCCATGATGGAAGATAGTATAAGAAAGTGAATGTATATATATGTACGACTGGGTCACTTTGCTAGACAGCAGAAATTGGCACAATACTGTAAATCAACTACTTTAATTAAGAGAAAAGAATCTGTCATCCTACTTAGTAGTCATGTCACATAGTAGCTGCAAGTTTCTTAACTCTTCTGTGTCTCTGTTTCCTGTGTATAATGGGGCTACTAATAGCATCTGGGGTTTAGGATTATTGAGAGCACTAAAGAAAAGCACTCAGAATACTGCTAAAAACACAGTACATGCTCAGTAAAACCAGCCATTATTACTATGATTTGCCACCATTGACACTGAAGCATACTCTAGCTTCACCTTCTTTTCTGAATACCCCCCTTCCCTTTAGCCCACTAACTGGACCTGGCTGGCTCACATCTCGAGTGTCTCAGGGCCTAGATGAGGGGAGAGTAAATACTCTCTGGCATTGGACAGACCCAGGTTTGCAGTTGAGCTCTGCCACTTACTGGCTGTGTACTCTTGGACAAACTAAATTATGGGGTGGGGAAGGGTGGCAGTGGTCCCCACCATCATGGTTGTGATGAAGATTAAAGACATTGTGTCTACAGCACCTGACACGCTGATGGGAAAATCCCAAGCATTCAACAAATAGCCCTTATAGTTATTATTATCTGGAGGGCAACACAGACTCTAAACTTTAGTGAGATTAGGGTTAAACTTGGGTCTGTTTCTCTTTTTCAGAGTGGAACAGAACAGAACTCTGCCAGAAGGATGTTTCTATCATTCCCATCCAGGTAGGGACTTCCCATTTTGGACAACTTCCCATTTTGTCTGAGAAAGAGAGCAGATCATCACAGCACCTTCCTGAGAATAATCAATGACATATTTAGGGTTTTAAAGCTGACAGATGAAGATCCCAAGGTATCCTAACTCCTTGGATAAATTAGCAAGAGGAACTAAATTTTCCATAGCCTAATTGAATGCATTTAGAATGGAAAAAAAAAAGTAGAACACATTTTCCTGTGAGGAATAAGGGAAACTCTCAACTCTGTCCTTCTAAAGAAGGGTCTATTTCTTGCAAATGAGGCATATATGTTCCCTAGCGCATCCTGCTCCTCTGAGAGCTCTCGGATCCAACTTCTCCTTTACTTTCCTGCCTGGGGTCCCTGGATCATTAAAATATGGGCCTGCTCTGTCCTACTCCTGTTCATGGCCAACAGACAAAGCATACGTATGTCTGTATAGCACTTTCCTCCTCTGCAAATCCTCTAGAAGCTTTACCAAGTGCTAGCAGGGTCATTTTTTTTTTTTAATTTAACAAAAGGCTGCATTAAGTCTTTTCAGCAGTTCTTGGTTTTTAGCCTGCTTAATAAAGGTAACTAGTGCCATAGAGGGAGCTTTGGGCCCTTCTTCCATGGGCCTGAAAAGAAGCATGATCAATTCTCTTGTTCTTTTAAAGATGGCTTTTGATGAGGGGTAGGTAAAGCAAGTAGTCTGGTATGGTTGCCCTACTGAGAGGAAGGCAGGGGTTTGAGTCTTAGGCACATTGATGCTGAGACGCCCATGGAATTTTCAAGTAGAGACGTCCAGGGTGCCCTTGACCACATCCCTAAGGAATTCTATTAGAAGGTATCCCTTACTCAAGTTACAACTGAGAGTGTCCTTCTGGCCTGAAATTACTATGGTTGAAGAATAATTTACAAAACAAAATCCAAATGTACTCAGATTTTGAATTAGGGAGCTTTTTTGGTTGGGAGGTTAAAAGGAACATAGGGAGAAAGGGAGAGAAAAGACTAAGGGCAAGAATGAAAGTGAGCTAGGAATGTTATAGAAGCACTATTCACAATAGCCAAGGCATGGAAGCAACCTAAGTGTCCATCGACAGAGGGAGGGATAAAGAAGCTGTGGTACATATACACAATGGAATACTACTCAGCCATAAAAAGAACGAATAAAGCTGTTTGCAGCAACGTGGATGCAACTACACATTATCATGCTAAGTGAGGTAAGTCAGAGAGAGAAAAACAAATATCATATGATATCACTTTTATGTGCAATCTAAAAAATGACTTAAATGAACTTATTTACAAAACAGGAATAGATTCACAGACATAGAAAGCAAACTTATGGTTACCACAGGGGATAGAAGGGTAGGAGGGATATAATTAGGAGTTTGGGATTAACATGTACACACTACTACATATAAAATAAGTAAACATGGTTTTTCAAATAAGACAACCTGGGGAGTGGGGGGATGCACTGTGGGTTTGGGACACAAAATCTATCAAATTGACTTGTGATCTTTGTACACCTATAACTGAAACAAAATTCATTGTTAATATGAAAAAAATAAATTTAAATTGGGAAAAAAACAAAAAAAAACAAAAAAAACAAAAAATTGTATGGAACCACAAAAGACCCAGAATTGCCAAAGCCATTCTGAAGAACAAAAACCAAGTAGGAGGCATAACTCTCCCAGACTTCAGGCAATATTACAAAGCCACAGTAATCAAGACAGTATGGTACTGGTACCAAAATAGACATACATACCAATGGAACAGAATAGAGAACCCGTAAATAAACCCAGACACCTTTGTCAATTAATCTTCAACAAAGGAGTCAAGATGTAAAATGGGAAAAAGACAGTCTTTTCAGCAAGTGGTGCTAGGAAAACTGGACAGCCACATGTAAATCAATGAAACTGGAACACACCCTCACACCATGTATAAAAATAAACTCAAAATGGCTTAAAGACTTAAACATAAGACAAGGCACCATCAAACTCCAGGCATCAGCATTTTTATGTTATGAACATTATGTATCTTAATGTCCAGAAAAGACTGGATATGACTGCTTCAGGCATTTGTCATTGTATTTGGTATTAATTGTAGTAGTTTTTTATGATTCTTTCCTGGGGAGTGAATCTAATAAATTTCCTCTTTGGGTACTAACATCAAAAAAAAAATAAAATAAGTAAACAACAAGGATGTACTGTATAGCACAAGGAACTATATTCAATGTCTTCTCATAACATATAAGTTATTCAGATATATACAGATTCAGATATATCTGTTTGCATATATATATATATATATATACTGTCTTAAAATTAACATTGTCAGTTAACTATACTGTAATTTAAAAAAAGAAAGGAGCTAGCACACACAGGTGGAACAAGAGTAAGAGAAGCAGGAAAACAGAGGTCATACTCAGACACACACAGGAGCGAGAGAGCTGGATTGGGAGAGAGGATATTTTTGCTAGTACTTCCTAAATTAATCACTATCCACAATTCTTTCGGTAATCTTGTCTTATATTATTAGTTTAGCTTTAGCCAATGAAAGCAGTCAACGTGCCCTGGACAAACCTTAGGCAGTGCCGTCCAGAACAACTTTCTGGGGCCATGGGCTGCTCTCTGTCTGCCTTATTCAACATGGTAACCGCTCACCACAGGGGCTACTGTGCATTTAAAATGTGGCGAATTCAACCAGGAACTGAATTTTAAATTTTATTTAATTTTGCTTAATGTCTCAGAGTGTGATATGTATAATAAAGGGAGGAAAAGTGAAGGATATTACATAGTATACAAATGAACATTTAAATAATTAATAGCTATGTAGTTATTTTAAGGTATATTAGAAAACTACAGCGAGTACACCCAACTGATGATTTCACAGATATTGTATTGGTAAGAATAAGAAAAAACTGATTTAGTGCATTTGTTTGAAGACAAATATTAAGTAAATAATAGTACACATGGTACACGAACATGGCATAAATCGTGAAGGCTAAATGTCTAAAGTCTGGGAAATACTAGACTAGACATTGTCTTCCAAGGGTGTCTACTAAAGATTAGCAGTCAACTTCAATTTGTTGCTATAGACTCACAGAGCAAGAAAGAAGAGTTGTTTTTCAGCTGCTGTCCAAGAAAAGTAAGATAGAAGAAGAAGATGTGAGACGGCAAAAATCTGCCAAGAAGCTGAGACTTGGGGGCATTCAAGCCAAGCTCTGTGCTGGTTGGAGATATGCCTGGTCTGTGGGCTCCCAGTATGTCAGCTCTTGCATTTGCTTTCTGGGTGAATCAGGGCAAAATGCAGATGAAGAGATCCCTGAGATGCTGTGTGGAACAAACAAGAGTGATCAGCATAGGCTGCCAACTGCAGAGAACCAAATGCAGATGTTACTCAATATTATTCCTTCCTCACCTTCCTTAGCTTCATCTCCCCTTCCAGGGCACCACCTGGACCTCAATGCAGTGGATCGCACATACTTTATTAAGGAATACTGACCAATTTCTAGGCTCTTAGCTTTCCTGTTTCTTGCAGTATGTTGATCAGAGTGTTTCCATTTGGTCCAGAAGATACTTCAGAGGCCAAGGATGAGAGGTTCATGATAAAGCCTAGGTCTCTGACATAGGTCTGTGTTGGGTTACTCATGTAGGGTATGTGTCATCCTTCAAGGAGAGGAACTACCAGGTCATGGCATCTGCTAATCCTCTGAGAAAGCTGCCAAGATTTTACCAGAGGATGCCTTGAAAAATAGCCAAGGCACAAATTAACACCCACTTTCCGGCAACGGGAACAATTCCTGAAAAAGCCACTTCCGCAAAACCTGAGGCAACCTGGAATAATCTGGGAGCCAAGACACAATTTATTGCTTCACAAAGAACATAGAATTCTGATCCAGCAGCAAACTAGCTGCTGGGTTTTTTCCTTTCCCACACTAGCTGCATTTTGAAGCCCTGACACTCCCAATTTACAAGCCCAGCCTTAGAGAGGAATGCTATAAATAGCCAAAGATTTACAGAATGTCATGACTGAAGACAATGTAAAGATGGGTCCTCCTCGACCCCTCATTTAAAGATGAGGTCATGAGGACCAGAGAGGGTAAGCAAGTAACTTGCCAGATGTAACTAACACACAGCGACAGATGATGATTCAGGCAGCCCTGAAATCAAGGTATTCGGACCCCAGAATCACTTCCTTTCCAACTCCCCCAATTTTTCTGCTACAGTCAAACATCAGTTATGTTCTCAAATTAACACTTTAAAAGAAATATTTTTCATTTCAAACTAGTAGAATCCAAAAGAGGACCCAGGCATTGCTTGGGAGACGGAGCTAGATACCATCTAGCTCCACATACTAACGCATACCTGGCTGTGTTTCCAGGAAGAGGTGGTACCTGACATGGGGCCCAAAGTTACAGTCTGGGTGTTAGGGTGACACTGCTGGTGAATGTAAACTGGCAAAACCATTTTGAAAACAAAAAAATGACAATATGAATTAAATGCCTTAGAGATATCCAAACCTCAATTTAAAAAAATTTTTTTTTATTAAAGTATAGTGGATTTACAATTTTTTATCAGTAGGATATCTTTATTCTTTGTGGTAATTTCCTTTCTTTTTTTAATTACTCAATGAATTTTATTACAGTTATAGTTGTACAACAATCATCACAACCAAATTTTATAGCACTGAGGGTTTGGGATGGATGTACAATTTTGTGTCAATCTCTGCTGTCCAGCAAAGTGACCCAGTCTCATATATATATTCTTTTTCTCATACTACTTTTCATCACGGTCTATCCCAAAAGACTGGATATAGCTCCTTGTGCTGTACAGTAGGACCTCACTGCTTTTCCATTCTAACTATAATAGTTTGCATCTACCAACCCCAAACTCCCCGTCCATCCTACTCCCTCCCCCATCCCTCTTATATCTACAAAACAGAAAACTACTCACAGACATAGAGAACAGACTTGTGGAAACTTCAATTTTGACTTAGAATTTTCACTTCTAGGAACTTTCCCCGAGGAAATAACTAAGAAACTGAGCAAATGTCATTTACAAGATGTTCTCTTGCAGGAGGTTAGTGGGTAGCAACAAAAAGCTAGAAACAACTTGAATCTGTAAAAGCAAGGCTTTGTTAAAGAAATCTGGATATAGTCACCCACAAAATGTTATGTCTTCAACAGAAATGATATTTATTTATATCCTATAACTGAGAAACGTTCATAATATGTTGTTTTAAAAAGCACATTATAAAACAGCACATTTAATATGATCCTCTTTTTGCTAAAAGAAAGTCTTTTTATTCATTAGCAAAGCAATAAAAAAATATCTGAGATTATCACTGGATAACAGACCCTAGGAAATTTTAATTTTTCTTTTTTGGTTATTTTCTATTTTTTGCAATGGAAATGTATTGATGAATTCATGAAGAGTTTTTGACAAGTCTGAAAAATGAAACACATTTATTATTTACTACTCAAAGTGGATATCAGCAAAAGAATAACCTTAATACTTTCTTTACTGGCAGGTTCCATGAGCCAGATGGTGATACTTATCTCTGCCCCAATGTCTTTCAAGCCCTCCTAATTACTCTTGCAGGTGGCCAGATGGAATTGGTTCTTTCCATCACAGGCACCGTTACGAGCCTCATGCCCAGGACAGAAATGTGACCTCTGTGACTCACTGCCCTTCCTTCCCCTGGTACGAGGGGCCTCCTTTCTGCCCTTCTTCACCTTCCTTCTATGTTGAGAGAATGATGTAGCCAAAGGGGTCCTTATTCTCACATCAGTTAGCCTGAGTTCAAGTACTGGCTCTGCCATTAATTTGCTGCCACACTTTAAGCAAGGATCTTGACCTTTCTGAACCTGCCTTTCTTTTGTAAAGGTAAAATTTACATATAAAATGCATAATCCTTGGGTTAAATTTACATATAAAATGCATAAATCATTTTAAATTTACATATAAAATGCAAAATCCTTGAATTTTGACATTTATACATTTTATAGGCATTTACACTCATGTATCCACCACCTTAATCAAAATATAGAATATCTCTATTACCACTGAAAGTTCCTTCCTGCCCATGTCTGAACTGAAGCGTCTAGGTTCCGATTTCTATTTCCATAGCCTAGTCCCACCTGTCCTAGAATCACATATAAAGGAATCCAGAGGAGTGTGTCTGGCATCTTTTGGTCAACAGAAAGTTTCTCTGAGACACATGGATACCGTTGTGTCAGTAGTTTGCTCTGCTGTGTTGCTAAATATATCCATTGTACCCAATGTGTTTATCCATTCACATGTTGGTGGGTGTTTGGGTTGTTTCCAGTTTGGGGATCCTATGAAAAGTGGTGCTATTAACACTCATATTCAAGTTGTGAGTGTGTGTGTGTGTGTGTCTGTGCATACGTTTCGATTTCTCTTCAATAAATACCTAGGCATGGACTTGCTGGATCAGTTCTCCAGAGTGGTGGTGCCATTTTACACGCCCACCAGCAGCATCTGAATATTCCAGTCTCTTACCCTCATCAACGTGAGGTATTGCCAGTGAAGTGGTATTTGTAGAAGATTTAACTTGCATGTTCCTGATGAGGTTGAGCACCTTCACGCAATTATTATCCATTCGTGTATCTTCTTTGGCTAAGTGTCAATTTAAGCCTTTTATGCATTTGAATAGGCAGTGAGTCTTATTAAGATTAGGAGTTCTTATATATATCCTGGATACAAGTCCACTGCCTTCTAAAATGGTTTTAAAAATATATTCCTACTTACCTCGGATATTCAAGGTAAAGAGAAAGTTAGACAATGCAGTGAGAGGCAATAATTAAGGATAGCCTTTCTTAATGGACATCACAGTTCTCCTATTTGCAGGGCACAGGATAACTGGAGCTAAAAGCGCTGTGAGGAGGCCCATCCTCACGTACAGAGACAGCAAGAAGCACTTAGCTCTGCCTCCCCACCCGGCGACGCCCCTGGCAGTGCTGGAAGGGTGTATAGTTGACCACTGAGCCTCCTGATTCTCTGTCCCCTCACCCTGCTTCCCCATCAGCTTGTGTCCTGAATACTATTCTCTAGACTTTGCTTAGATTTGGGATCTATTTATTTGCTCTGATCTCTAATTGACTTCCTTTTTCCTGAAATACTGGGTTTTTGAGCCTCCTACGACGAAGGTTTGTGTTTTTATTTTCT